>VMOF01000002.1:75676247-76353747 GCA_011764245.1 Trialeurodes vaporariorum
CGAGAGAAATCTAAAAAAGTCCCAAATAACTAAACTAGACTTTGCGGCTTGCTAGGATTGGTATTGCGTCATCCGATTTTAAAGGAACTATCACTATCGAAATCGATTTTCAAAACCACAGTATTCAACTCGCCTCGTGAACAACTGTTTCAACACGCTATAAGTAAATTTTCATTCCCACTTTGACCTATCAAGTTATTTTTACAGCGATCACTGTTATACAAACACAAATGCAGCGTTGCGATTGAATTTGTCGCAGTTTTGTACTATCAATATGGAACTCCACACTTACAATGATTTACGGCCGACACTCATGCTCTCTTTGCTAACACTGTTCCAGTGTTGCAAGTTCCAACTTGTTTTTTTTTTATTTATTCTTCATTTCTCGTCTCCCTTTCCTAATGAGGGTATCTTATAAAAAGTAACTACACAAGTTGTTTAGTCGGAAAGTACCCCGTCCTGTCACTTGGCCGGATTCCAAGCTCTCGGTGTGAAGTCAGCTGCAATTTCCAATCTGACCCGACTTCCATGAAAAGTATTTCTCACGTTGCAGTCTCCCTCCTTTTTTTCAGAATGCGGGCTACTCCTACACACTGGCGCAACCAGGATATCTTCCATCTCTCTCATTTCCCATTTGAGTGTATGAGTAGGAAAAGGACAGAAGGAGGGGGTTTTATCCCCTTGTCCATCCTTGTCTAACATACGTTTCTTAATGGAGAAAAGAGAGAGATGAAGAAACTCTCGGTGCGCTACTGCTCCTACACAACGTTCTCACCACGGTTTCCTCCCTTTGCTATTTTTTTTTGCTCCAGTTTTTGCTTCCGTCAGGAAATTCAAGCTTATAGCCACCGAGTCCGTTTCAAGAGTTGATGGCGTTAGTTTTTCCGTAGTTTTTTTTTCTTTTTTTTTCATTATTTTTTTCCCATAAAAATGCATTTAAAGGGAAACGCCCAGTTTAATAAAGCCTTGGTAAAAGAGAAAAAATGGATGAATAATACGAGAACCTCAAAAAAAAAATCGTGGGCTTAACGCAATCCGTTTGAACTTAAAAACCTCTCTCTTTTTCTCACTTTTTCACTTTTAATGCATGCTGCCGCGTAATTTAACGGGCAAGCTGCATATTCGCCAGTATAAGCTCTTTTGATGCGTTATTCCAGCGATTCTGAAAACGACGACGCCAGCTCGTAGAAAACCCTTCAATGATTTCATTTGAAGCTGTGATAAATTTGTCAATTTTCAAGCCTAGTCCGACAACATTCATCCGAAAGTGTTCTCATTTCTATTTCATGATTATTTTCTATGGATGTATATATACTTTTTTTTCTTTTTTTTTATTCTTGTTTTATCTTCTTCCATGATTCGCGTTGTTTCTAGATTTTCTGCTGCTTCACCGCGAATTTTACTTTGCATCGCCACAGTTGATGAGAATTTTAAAGCTAATCTCGACACCTCAAATTTAATAAAGAACGCAAATTTAATTTTTATAAACTACAGGTCTGCTCGTAAAATTTTGGTTCGGCAGAATGGTTTCTTCATTGGAAAAAAGCAGTAGTCATAATACCAGCTTTTAGTTATATTACCAGAAGCACGCAGCGGCGGCTCGTGCAATGTGGCAACAATGGATTTCCTCCATTTAAAACTGTGTAAAATAATCGATTACTTGGTGAGGCGTAGCACCTCACCTAGTATCGATATTTTTGCATACGTTTAAATGGCAAAAGTGCACGGTTGCCAGATTGCACGAGCCGCCACTGGAAGCACGACGATATGTGAACGACAGAAAGTCTAGTACTGTGACCAGAAAATTCTGTTTTTTTTTTCTCTCTTTTTTTTCCTCTCCTGGTGAGTAGTTACTCAAAAACACTGTGACCTAAGGATCTATTGTGACCAGGTTTTGTCCAGGGTTACTCCTCCTAGAAACCTTTCCCCCTAATCAACTCAAGAAGGATGATGGGTAGTATCCCAAGTCCTAGACAGTCTTCCCAGGATTTTTCAATCCTAGAATGTCCTGCCTTTTCTTGCGTCCAGCGCTTCACAATCAAAAATGATGTGTTCTGCAGTCTCTTCTTCCACCTCGCACATTCTGCATTTTGGTTTGTCCTTATAGATCCCCATTCTATGCATGTGTTTCCAACAACTGCTTTTAAAAGAAAATGTTATGTACTGTCCAAATAACAATTCAAATATTCAATGTAATCTCTCTTAATTGTGCTGCATCTTGTCATTATAATGCATGGGTAAATCGAACAAGTCTTCACATTTTTACTATGTATATTACTGTATGGTGTGGGTGGCACATCAGATTTACAGTAACAGGGTTTCACGTGAATGAACGCTGCGCCACTGAAATCAACACTGGAAAAAAAAAAAAAAAAAAAAAAAAAAAAAAAAAGATTACCAGATGCATGACAATATGTAAACCTATGTAAGGGGTAGTACAATGGGTCTGTTGCATACTTTTGCTACAACAAAATAGAGCCTTGACTAATATGTAAAATTTGGCGAAAATAACGATGCGCACATTCAAAATGTTCAAAGTCCATTTATTAGCTCAGGAAATCACTTCAATTTCAAACAGCCTGCGCTACACTAGACACTATTTGCATCGGCACACTACTACATAGACGGAACCACCGTACATAAGTAAACAACATCGTATAACTACAAAATGATGGAATTTCTTTTTTAATACGTGAAATATAAGCTGCATTTGCTGTCTGGTCTTTTCGGTTTATCAAAGATCACAAAATAATATAAGAAATGTACGCATCTAAACGAAACATTCCAATGTTTGTAAGTTCTGTTGATGTTTACATAAACGAGATGGTTCCATCTATGTAGTTATAAGTCGGTGATATAGTGTCTAGTGTAGCGCGGGTTGTTTGAAATGGAAGGTATTTTCTGAGATAATGAGTGGATTTTGAAAGTTTTTAATGTGCGCATCGTTATTTTCGCCGAATTTTACGATAAAAACAATGAGTTACATTGATGTAGCAAAAGTACGCAACAGACCCATTACCAAAATTCTAGTGTTTCTACCATAGACGTTAACAATTGTTAGGAAATTCTAGAGCTATGACTAAGCTTAGATGACTAATATCAGAGACAAATAGAGACGGAGCACTAACTGGCTGCCGCATAGAGGCACTCTGAATTCTCGCGGATTCAACAAAACAACAGTCAACGTCGCATGGTGTTGAATGGTGAGGTGAGCCCCCTCCTCTTCACTTCCCGCCTATCCCCCTCCGTGTTTTCCGAATGTCACCGTTCAACACCATGCGACGTCGCAAGGTGTTGATTGTTGTTTTACGTGTTATTTTGTTGAATCCCCGAAAATTCAGAGTGCCTCTATGCGGCAGCCAGTTAGTGCTCCGTCTCTATTTGTCTCTGACTAATATAGTCATAGCTCTAGAATTTCCTAACAATTTTCAAGGTCTATGGTAGAAACACAAGAAATTTGGTAACATTATAATGACAAGATGCAGCACAATTAAGAGAGATTACATTGATTATTTGAATTGTTGTTTGGATAGTAAATAACATTTTCTTTTAAAAGCTGCAGTTGTTGGAAGTTTGAGCTTTTCTGCAACCAACAACCTAGCTTAACTGCTCGCTTAAAGCATCTGCGTTTTTTGGTACCTCTTATAGCCTCTTACGATACCTCTTAGTATACTCGTATTGAAACTGTAAGCCCTCGGACTGAAATAGCTTAGCTCGCAGTCGTGTCCATTTAAAAATTTTAGTGGATGAATTATTTGCTGAAGTCTTCTTTGAAAGTCTAAAATAATGCGACAAGCAATCAGATTATAGCTTTTCCTTTTTTCGGAGGAAAGCACCTTTCAGAAAAAATGTTTGATCAAGTTGCTGCTTTCGCAGCGTATTTTTTTGATTCTTGATGAGCCTTAGCGAAGATAAAAGGAATAAGTTGAAAAGGCTTCTCTTCTCCCCTTTTTCTCACTCACTTTTTCGATATCGCTCGGCTTTCGTTTCCAGAGAGAACTGCTCCTATGAGATAATTGATGAGTGCCTCATATTTCTCTTCCAAGCAACAGGTGCTCTTAATATAATCAAGGGTCTGGCATTCGCCTCAAAATACATTGATAATAAGCAAAGCTGCCACTTTTCCCGAAAAATATGCAATTTTTTCACGAGTTTTATTACAGTGAGTGTATAAAGAGAGTATTTTTTGACAAACATGGCAGCATTCATAATAAGTCAGGCGCAGCTTAGGGGTGGTTTCAGGAATTTGTATCTCTCTTCTTTTCTCTCTCTCTCTCTCTCTCTCTCTCTCTCTCTCTCTCCTCTCTCTCTCTCTCTCTCCCCTCTTTCTATGTGAACGTATGTGTTGATAAAGAACAGAAAGGGGGGGGGGGGGTTATTATGTCACTTCAGCCCTTATCTCTATACATACTTTTCCATTTTATTCGTTTCTTTAAAAGGTAAGCGAGAGAGAGAGAGAGAGAGAGAGAGAGAGAGGAGAGAGAGAGAGAGAGAGAGAGAGAGAAGGAGAGAGAGAGGGCCCCCTCTATGAATTTAAAAAATCCAGAGGCAAACATTTTTTTCACCCAAAGAAAAATAAAAAATTACATGACTGAAGAAAATCACTTTCATATTTTTGTATCTTACAGGGGCGATTTTTTTTTTTTTTTTTTTTGCAGACAAGAAGTATTTAGAAAACGATTTAAACAATAACAATACCGAAAATCTTGTCTGCAATGCACGCGTTTCTCGTTAAATGAGAAATTTTTTATCCATATCGTGCCTGTATCCAATCCTTGAGCCAAGTAGCGGCAGTAATAATTATTAATTCAAGTATGACTTTTAATAGCCTCATTCCCTAGGAATTGAAAGATGCGTAAATAAGGACGAAATTTTGTCGTTTCCGATTCGATTTACTAGAACAAGGGCGCACTCTGTGTAGAAACTTTATCGGGCGCTCTTTATTAAAATGAAAAACATACCGGAAGCAATCGAAGCGCGTAAAATCCAAATCACATTATTTTATGGAGCTTATAAAAGAAGCGAAAAACAAATACGTACATAAAAAAAGATACAGCCTCATTTTTTTTCTCGAATATTAAAAACATTAAAATATCCTTAGTACAAGAAGGGGGGTTGTAATGGGACGGGAAAAGGGGGGGGGGGGGGGGGGGTTTAAAAACGAGGTCAGTCAGTATCGTCTCAAAATAGCTGGTGCAATGTAACGGAGGCAGGGCGCGCGCGCGGCCGGGGGAGACATTTTACCATCACGCTCCACTGATTCCCAGATTTATCTTATTACAAAGACTGAATCAGTTAAGATCCTTTGATTAAAGTATGATGCGATCCCCCACCTCCTCCACCAACACCCCTCCCCCCCAACACCCACGCTCCCCCCCCCCCGTGTCTCCTCTCGATCACTTCTTCGGATTGAAAAATGAATGTCGTAAATATATGTATACGCGTACGTTGCAAACTGTGGAGGAATGGGGAGGGGGGGGGGGGCGAAGGGATTAGCAGAATCGAAAGGGGGGAGTGAAGGGGGTGACGAGGAACGAGAAAACATTTCGAAGAACCAGGCTTGGTTCCATCGTTGCTTTTCCTCGACTGAACGAGAGGAGGTTAAGCCCCGCTACTTTCGAAAGTGCGATGGGAGTGGTGGGGGTGGGAGGGATGGGTGAGGAGGGATGGGTGGGGGTGGAAGGGATGGATGAGGAGGGAGAGGGGAGAGAGGAGGAAGAAAATCGAGAGTCTTACGCTCAAATGCGAAGCTTACAATTGCAATCGACCTCAATTAAGTTGGAGTAATATTTTAAGAGCTGTAGTTGAGGGAAAAGAAGGGGAAAAAGGGGGGGGGGGAAAACAAGATGAATCCACTCCGAGGACGATTCAACGTAAATATCGTCGAGACAGAACGCTGCCATGCACACAACTGCATTCATCCTTACGCTCTCGTTAGTTGTGCAGGTTTGCTTCAAAGCACCGATCAGAGGCGAACTTGGGAATTTGTCTGCCTCTCTCTCTCTCTCTCTCTCTCTCTCTCTCTCTCTTCTCTCTCTCTCTCTTTCTCTCTCTCTCTCTCTCTGTCTCTCTCTCTCTCTCTCTCTCTCTCTCTCTCTCTCTCTCTCTCTCTCTCTCTCTCTCTCTCTCTCTCTCTCTCTCTCTCTCTCTCTCTCTCTCTCACTCACTCACTCAAAGACACATTCTCTCACACATGTGAACTTACACACATACAAGATCTCTTCCCGTCCCTCTCTATCTCCTCAGCCTCGGTAGAAGAAGGTGAAATGAGGGGTCCCCGATCACATCACCTTACTTTGGACGTTTCTGTCCTTTCCGATCACGTGTGTTACTAGCGGGGAGTCAAATGGCTGGGGGGACGGGGGCTCAACGGCTCAAGCCCCCGACTTTTTTGGCCCACGTACAGTGCAATGAAAAAAGCTCCAAAATCGCTTTAGGTAGCTTTACTCAGTAAATTAACGAGTTATTTTAAAAAACCGAAAAAAACACATTTATCTTTTGAGGATATAGGAATAGATTGTTTTTTTAAGTTGTTACGTATCTCAATTTTTGACCGAGACATGCTGCCCCTTGTGGAAAATTCTTCAGGGCAGGATTTCTC
This sequence comes from Trialeurodes vaporariorum, assembly GCA_011764245.1. Lineage (NCBI taxonomy): Eukaryota > Metazoa > Arthropoda > Insecta > Hemiptera > Aleyrodidae > Trialeurodes > Trialeurodes vaporariorum. The sequence continues at coordinate 75,682,849 of VMOF01000002.1, forward strand.
GGTCAAAAATTAAGTTGCGTAATAATTTGAAAAGGCAATCTCTTTCTTTCCACAAAAAAAAATGTGTTTTTTCAGTTTTTAAATGTCTCATGATGAGTAATGCTATGCCTAAAGCGAATTTGGAGCGTTTTTCTCACTGCCCTGTGTCACGTTCCGCAAATGAAGTGAGTTGAATTAGTGGGAAAGAGAGGGGAGAGCTGGAGGAGGGAAAGAGAGAGAGAGCGATTGAAAAATTCCTAGATCGCCTTTAAGAATAATCTCACGCGGAGCTCTTGAATTATTTTCCTACTCAGAACTTAAATGGTAATTTTCTTGTAAGTAGCTTGTAAGCACAATGTATATCGTTGCTCTTTGGAATCATGCTATTTATAAATTAGAAAATAGTTGAGAGCATTGAAACATTTCAAAATGCTCAGCTCGTGCAAGGAATAATCTTACAGTTTCTATGAACCACTGACGGCTCCAGAAATTATAGCCCTCCCCTCTCTTTCAGTCAAATTAAAATGGCATGTGTTACAACAGGACAAAGGGAATGGTTGAGGGGTGAAAGTCATGGTTTGATCCATGTCGTTTTGCAACAAACGCATTCAAACAGGGAAGGAGAAAGAATGATGAATTCCTCGATGTGCAAGTGCAATTTACATTGAAGGAGGTTGAATACATGTTCAAGTCTATCAAAAATGTGATTTTTCGTTTGAAAAGAAATACCGCGAGTGCTACTTGAAACGCTTAAAAATCTGCGTCGAAACCAAAGTGAAAATGTATGGTTTGTTATATCTTACGATTTCGGCGGAAGGGGGGGGGGCTGCTAAAAATTGATCATGTAATGTTCATGATCATTGCATGAACGTTCATGCAATGTTCATGAAAATGTCCAATTGTACATGAACTTCACATGAACGTTCATTAACAGGACATGAGCGTTCATGAACTGGGCATGAACGTTCATGTGAAGTTCATGAACGTTCATGAACGTTCATGCAATGTTTATGAACGTTCATGTAATGTTCGTTCCAATTACACATGTACGGTACATGAACAAAAGCTCGAACATTACATGATCAATTTTTAGCAGGGGGGGGGGGGGGGCTGCGTGAAGGGGCGAAGGGGTGGAGGGATGAAGATTTGTATTTGCGCGCCAGCTTGACGGCTTCTTATCACTTATGTATGAGAAAAACGATATCAAAAAGCGCACCGCAGGTACGGCGGCACGCTTAAAGCCTAGGGAGGCCCTTCGAAGGTACGTGGAGAATCACACTCCTCGAGCTCCAGAATCATGTGCATGAACAGGCTTCCTGACAGCGTGTCTGAAAGGAGAACAAAATAAACAAAGGGTAACAAAAATTATTGGCTGAAATAATTCTGAATAGGAAAAAGTTCCTTCATTTTGAAAAGATGCAATACCAACTTCTGAACGTCGAAATAGTTACATACTCATTGCGCCGCCCCGCTGATCAGTGTTCACCGCTCTCAAATCATGGACGGATACATAGGGAATTGTCTTTCTCTCTCTCCTCCCATTTGAAAACGTGCGTTAGAAAAGGACAGAAGAGGGGGCCAAAGTCATGTTATGCCCCCCTCTGCTGTCCTTTTCTAACACATAAGTTCAAATGGAAGGAGAGAGAGAAAGACAAGTCTCTGTATCCGCCCATGTCTCAAATATGGGTAAAGCAATTGTAGTATTGTTCTATCATACCCCATTGGGCGCTCTACCGGTCTGCGTCTACGAACGCTTATAATTTCATTATTGACATTTGAATAATTACGTAAACTAATGATAATACGTATAATTTCACATATCCTTATTGTTATACTTTTGTTAGTTCAACATCGCAAAGTTCAACATCGCAACATCGCAACATCGCATATAGATGGTTTTCGTGCGTGAAGTCAACGGTTTGCCAACAACCACAACAATTAATACATTCATCTGTCGCAATCGGTTGTGATAAAACTCGCGTTGCATTCTAAACTATCTCTCTCACTCTCCCATATGACCCCTATGTATACCCATCTCTTTCTAGTTTCGAAGTTTGTATACAGGACCTTGTTTTAGGACTTATTATATAATCAAAATTGCATTAAAATGCCTCGAGGAATTCATTTCAGCTAAAACATTTCACGAAAGATGTCTCTATACACGATTTTTGAAATTAGAGTGAGATGGTAGTACATGGGGGTTACGTGAGAGCGAGAGAAACGAAATGTCTATGTTTGGAATGCTCATCACCGGCAGTCACCATTACTAAAACCCTCTGCTCTATATTATATAGAGGTTATTTACTTGAAAAGAATCATTTTTTTTCCCTTCAATAATAATGTTAGTAGCTAATGCACACCTGATGTACAACTATAGTATAAACAATATATAGTAATCATGCATGTTTGTTGGTTTCGTCCAAAAAAACGCATAACAATACTACAATTGTAGTGTTCCTACGAGTTAGCTGTAGATTTTCGAGATGTTTTAGGAGTTTTTACTGAAAGTTAAGAATGTTATGGATATATACTGTGGCATTTATTAAAGTTCTCTTGTAAGCCTTTGAAGTGAGCATGCATGGCCACTTTGCCTCCCCGATTGGAGTGGCTTGGCTCAAAAAAATCCTTCTTTCTCGTGCTTATCGGCAGTCCAGTGGCGGCTCGTGCAATCTGGCAACCGTGCACTTTTGCCATTTAAACGAATGCAAATAGATCGATACTAGGTGAGGCGCTACGCCTCACCAAGTAATCGATTATTTTACACAGTCTTAAACGGAGGAAATCCATTGTTGCCACATTGCACGAGCCGCCGCTGCGGCAGTCTCGTGACTTTCGCCACTTCCTCCATCATTCTCTATGACACATTCAATAGGGCAGTTGCAAGGGTCTGAAATGTCGTGTTTTTACAAGGAAAATGATAGTACTTGATGACCTGAGAACAATGGTGCCGTTGGTTTTTTCCCAAGTGCCCTGGTTTCGGAGATGCACTCGTGTGAAGTTGCGAAAAACCGTGGGTGTAGTGACGTCACTACGCGGAATCCCCATTTAAAACAATGCATTTCGGGCCGAAATCTCATCTCCGGAACAATGGGACTTAATTAGAAACCAAAGGCATCTTTGTTCTCAGCTCATCAAGTACTTTCATTTTCTTTATAAAAAACGCAACATTTCAGACCCTTGCAACTGACCCATTCACATGGAGAGAGACGAATCCCTTTTTCCAGCAACAGTGGACTTGGAGTCATCGATTTGATCAGGTATCAATATTTATATCCCAAAGACGTTCCTTACACTCGAATTAACGAAAGAGGTCTAATAAATGCAGTAGGAAGACCTGGGTTTCATAAATGTTTCCATGAAATCAAGAGAAAGGGGGAGGGAGAGAGGGAGAGAGAGAGAGAGAGAGAGGGAGAGAGAGAGAGAGGGGGAGAGAGAGGGGGAGAGAGAGAGAGAGAAAGAAAGAGAGAGAGAGAGAGAGAGAGGGAGAGAAAGGGGGAGCCCCTGCACTTACATACATATACACATATACTCTCTGTTTAAAAGACGAGCAGTTTTACCAAGATTACGTGCCAACAAACTGAGGAACTAATTTCTTTCCACTCGACAACGGAGAGCTCTTCAGTTTTATAAATGGAGTTTCAAAGCGGAGAATGTTGGCGCGTGAAATTAGGTTACGTTGAATAAGGAGACAAGACCCATGCGCGCGCTTGTGTAGTGTGTGTGTCAGATGCGGACACGGATACTCCCATTATGGGGACGTGTGGACACGTATACTGCCATTATGGGGACGTGTAGACACGTATACCCCCATTATGAGGATTGAAACTAGGTCGATGACTCCTGTGGGGCACTGGTACTCACACGCGAACGGTTTGGCCTTTGAAATAGGCTAAGTTGTTGTTATTTTCAGTTCGGTTAGGTTAGGTTTAGTTTGGTTCGTCAGTTTAGCTTACTGTTAGTTTGCATCTAGTTGAGATGAGTAGAGCCCCAACACAACCGATGCTTCTTATGTTAGAAAAGTGAAACGATCGGAAAATTGTGGGGCTTGTTTCGTTCAAGGAGTCACTCCGGAAACACAACAAATCGTCCCCCATTGGTGAGTGATTATCTTTGCTGAGCTTGTTTATTTAGTACGGAATTTAACTTTGGAGTCCAAATTTCGAGAGTAATGGCCGTTTGTTGCAAACTTTTGCTACAACGATAAAGAGTGTTTCATCGTATGTAAAATCGCCTGAAAAGTCCATTGGTGGCATCAGAAAGTCATTAAATGCAATAATAAACTCACAAGAGGCGTTTAATGAAATCCAAGATAGCGGTAAAACATCAAGCAATCTATATGCATGCATCTTTAACATCCAAGGATTGCCAATGTTGACCACCTCACAGCTTCCGAGGTTATGTGTTTATTTACGTTGTGATTGCGGGTGTGATCGATATTGTGAGGTTGCCTATCCTTGGATGTTTGTGGTGCATACATACAGGTTGCTCGATATTTTACCGCCATCTTGGATTTCATTTAACGTCTCTCGTGAGTTTCATACTGTATTTTGTGACTTTCTGATGCAGCCAATGGACTTTTCACGCGATTTTACATGAGATTGAACACTCTATAGCGCTGTAGCAAAAGTTTGCAACAGACCCATTGGAATTATTATTATTATTATTCATATATTTTTATTTTTATTTTTAAATATACTTACAACGAGAATTGAGACCACTGCGTCCAATGATACCATTTAATATAGTGTCACTTCTTGCGCATTCTGTACCCTGCGGATCAACTTTTTGGAGTCATAAAGAGGCCAAATAATCATCAGCATCCCCTCCTAAGTGAAGACCAAATCTGGTGATTTGGTTTGCCTTATCTGGCAACCGCTTGCAGTGGAATAAAAGGAAGAAGGATCCGCGGACTGCTTAGGGAAAAATAGGGGGAGGGGTTTCTTGAAGTGAAAAGCTGAAACTGAGGCAGACGGAGAGAGACAGAGTAACCCCGCATGCTTTGCAATCATAGCATTGCGTCATCTAAGCAACGGAGAATTGAACCATTTGAGAAAACTGCGGTCACGGGGAAGGAGGTTTCAGGGCAAAAAAAGCGGTGGAGGGGAGGGAGGGGGAGGAGGAAGAGGGGAAAGAAACGTTTTAGTTGAATGAAACAAAAATACAAAATAATGCATGAGGATTGAGGAAGGATGAAGGATGAAGAAGTACTTACACTTACATGCGAGATTTTCGTGAGACAAGCTCGGAGAGTCAGCGCGCGATTGTGATGCGCTGCCGACACCGGTGCGGCACGGCGCGGTACGGCGCGGCACCGACGGCCCGACGCACTATGGTCTGAGAAGCTCAAAAAGTGGCCGAAAATCATAAAGTAAATTTCCAATCAATTTATCATTTAAAAACTTTCAATACAAATCTTAATCACAGAGAACATTTTAAATAAGTAATTTCAATCCAGGAGTGTCACTGTAGAGTTGTAAATTAAGCTCAAAAGGGTCGAAAACGATGATTTTTGATAAACTTTTTCCACTGATTTTTGGCCACTTTTTTTCGATCTCAAACCATATAGTGCGACGACGTCGAGTTCCAACCTCAACACGATTCTTGAATTATTTAGGATAAATTTCTGAGGACAGGTGCGCACGGATGCAAAGGGTGTGTATGTGTTTGGTATGGGAGGGGGTGGAGGAGAAGGAGGTGGAGGTGGAGGTGGAGTAGAGGTGGAGGTGGAGGTGTAGGTGGAGTGGAATGGGGAGGAAAGGAGGTGTCAAGGGGCAGTCTCGGGTTCACTTCAAAGTTGAGAATATTGCGCTTTCTTTCACCAGTAATATACCAAACCGCGGTGCGACACAAAGAGCCGCCTTGCATATTATTAGGTAATAAGTTATTCAACGTGATCCTGCATCCGTCCACCTTGATCGATAACGTCTATGACTTTTGCTCTCACAAAAGCGCACCTACTGTAATAACGTTAAAAGGGGTAAAAGGTGGACTATATACCCACGATTGTCTCCGTCTGGAAGCACCTCAAGTATGGTTAACATTGGCGGATCCAGCAATCTGACAACAGTGTATTCTCCCCATTTGTTTGCATGAGAAATAATCGATTTGTCGGTCTACCGACAGTTCACCGCGGACAATTCACCGCGCGACGATTCACCGCGGACAATTCACCGCGCGACAATTCACCGCCGCAACAATTCACCGCGCGACAATTCACCGCTACGACTATTCACCGAGGTCAATTCACCGCCTCGGTGTTTACCTTTGTTCTACATCTCGCCTCTCTTTCTTGCAATTCACTTTCTCCTCACCGTGTAACTCAGGAGGAAGGTCCGGATGCGTCGGAAAGAAGGGAACGGCATTTTAAGGGAAATGAGTTCTTCATTTTATTGTGATGTGATATGGGGGATTTCCGAATCCTGCTCGTTGTTACGTACCCTGCCATTTCACAAACTGCATGAAAGAATGTTGTGGCCATGATCTAACTACACAGGTCAGTCAACCCGGTAGACAAGTTTCGGTGCGATCTGCGCAACCTCCGCTCGTGACGTATAGCTGGCGCAGCTGAAGAGCGGGCGTTTAAATCTACATGCTTTCTTATGGGGAAAATACCCTTTTTCAAGTGCGAATTATAAACAATTTACGACAGTAAAACTTAGTTTTTATCAATAAGAAGTAACGAGGAAGGTTTCAAGCTTTGAGAAAACCAATGCGAAAACCAATAGATCATGGTTGTGGCAGTTCAGTTGCTTGAGGCCTCTCAAACCGTAGTGTCTGAGGCATTTTCGTTTCTGTTTTTTTAATTTAATAACGACTCAGATGCTTTTTCTCTGATTACTGAATTAATGTTAAATGTTAAACAAACCCGTAAATATGCAGAAGTCTCATCTCGTTTGACGGTAGTGTGCGAGGAGTTTGATCAACGCTCAAAACAGGATTTCCTGCAAGGGATTGCCCATAATTTAGTCTTCCGTGCTTAATCAATCATCGCAAATCATTCATTCAAAGTTCATCCATTCCTAGTTTTCTTTTTATATTTAAATCCCTTTAAAATCCCCCTTTCTCATTTAAAAGGAGACAAAAAACATTTTAAGCACGTCCATTAAAAAATTATCTGCGTTATAGACGCGCACAGAATTTTTTACTGGTTAGTCCTAAGCCTGGTAAAGTGTGAAGGAAAAGTTTTTTGCCTTTCGGCCTTGCTTGATTGAAATTGGCGCGGTGAATTGACGCGCGGTGAATAGTCGTAGCGGTGAAATGTCGCGGCGGTGAATTGTCGCGGCGGTGAGTTGTCGCGCGGTGAATTGTCCGCGGTGAATCGTCGCGCGGTGAATCGTCCGCGGTGAATTGTCGTAGAATCGATTTGTCATGGGGCTGCAGCCCCTCCAAGAATCGATTGTTAATCATACATTCAAATTAGAGGAGCAGTTGCCAGATTGCTGCATCCGCCTATGATGGTTAACAAAAAGATAGTATGGAGCTCCCGCTGACACACAACACATGTGACACTACAATGGGTCTGTTGCACACTTCGGCTACAGCGTTTTAAAGTATCAATTCCTATGTAAAAAGCCGAGAAAATAACAATGGCAGCATCAGAAAACACTAAAATTCAGTAATAAACTCACAAATTGCGAAAAACACTAGACATTATTCACCCCTGTATCTTTCCACCGTTATTGTTTCATTTTGGTAAGTTTTCGACACAAATATCTGTCTCCGAACCTTTTACAACCTTTAGTGAGGAATTGAGGATATTGAAAATTAAGAATTCGAGCAGACGCCGTCAGTGTTTACTGTCTATTTGTTTATGAAGTCAGCTGTGATGACAGTCAGCCGTGATTATTTGAATGTGCCGCGCTAATTTCGCGAAATATCGTGCGCGTGGTGGAAAGATACAGGGGTGACTAGTGTATAGTGTTTTTCGCAATTTGTGAGTTTATTACTGAATTTTAGTGCTTTCTGATGCTGCCATTGTTATTTTTTCGGCTTTTTACATAGGAATTGATACTTTAAAATGCTGTAGCCGAAGTGTTCAACAGACCCATTATTTCTACAACCCATAATGACTCCTGATGATTATAAGTTCGCAAACTTTCGCTACAGCAATATAGAGAACGAATTTCGATTGTGGCAATTTTGAATATTAATTTTATTAATTAGTTTACTAGTTTAATTTGAATAAAATCACATGTAAACTGTTGTGTTGTACTATCCTGTAAAGTCTAGGCACAGATATTATATTGTTACAATTTTATTAAGGCACGTCAAATTTGAGTTAAATTCGTAATAAAAAATGTTTTATAGAGTCATGTGGTGCGTCAAATTTGTTTGAAAATATTGAAAAATTAAAATATTTTAGTAAATCTCTTCTGGAGATATTATTTCATTTTTTTTTTTTTTTTTTTTTTTTTTTTTTTAAATCTTGCAGCATTAATTTAAAAATGATTGAAACTATGGCTGTTTTTTAAAGATTTCGCATGATCTACAGGTCAGCTTTTTTTTTTAATAAATACTTCAAGGCTGCTGCTGTAGGTTGGATGTCAGCAGTTTTAATGTGTTGGTCGTTATTTAGGCACCAATTTTCATGAGGATCTATGCTCGAATGGGGCAGTTGCAAGGGGCTGAAATGTTAAGTTTTTTATAAAGAAAATGAGAGCACTGGATGAGGTGAGAACAAAGATGCCTTTGGTTTTTAATTAAGTCCCATTGTTCCGGAGATGAGATTTTAGCCCAAAATGCATTGCTTTAAATGGGAATTCCGCGTGGTGACGTCACTACGCCCACGATTTTTTACAACTTTACACTATGTATCTCCAAAACCGGGAAACTTAGGAAAAAACCAAAGGCACAATTGTTCTCAGCTCATCAACAACTATCATTTTCTTCATAAAAAACTCAACATTTCAGACCCTTGCAACTGCCCCATTGTGGTTCACCCTTAACTGCAGATAAGCCCAGATCTGGAACAGTTACTTTGAAGCCTTATCTAAAAGTAGGGGACTTGAGTTGTACTGTCACTGCATGGTGGGTCACATGTGGAACAGATACTAAACGAGTAAGGATTGTCGATTTTGTCCTAGAGCGCACAGCACAGGATGGAGAACGTGCAGAGTGGTTGAAAATAGCTTACTGAAAATCTGATCGAGATTTTCCGATTTCCATTGTTATGTTTGGGAGTAACGCAGGGGTACCATATACAAAAAAAAAACAACTATTGAAACTTACTAACTTATTTTTTACTACTTTAATTTTTTTTTTTTTTAGCCTGAAAACTTTATTTTCAGTTGCATGGGTACCTAAATGCGGGTAAGGCCATATTTGGAACAATTAATATTCAGGCTATTTACCATTGAAATATAATGGAAAGAATTTTTTCACTATTTTTCCCTGTCTCAAGGATCAAAATTGCACTGAAAAAAAATTATTTTATTGAAAAAAAAAATCATGCAGTAAAGGGTTAAAGCTCTTTCGAGGCCTGTCCACGCACAGGTTGGCAACATTGGAAGAGTCGGTCGGAGGAAGGAGAGCTTCGCGAGTCCTTCGAGCTCGGAGGATAAGGATCGAGAACGACTGGGAAGGGACGAGGGTAGCGGCGGGCGAGTGCCGCGCGTCGTCTCATGGGCCGTGGCTCAGACAGGGAAAGGGTGTTCCTGGGATTGGTTGTCACCCGCACGGTGCTATTTGTCACCCTTTACATATAACCCGGTCCGGTGAAGAATGCGGCACCACACCATTCGGTTTCCTGATAACAAACAAAAAATAAAAAATAAAAAAATAAAAAAATAAAATAAAAAAAAGGAGCAAGGAGAAGGAGAGAGAAAAGTGTGTATTACAGACATTAGTTTTCTTTTCTATCCATTTCCGTATCAATGCCTTTTCCCTCTCACAACCTTCTACCCCCACCCCTCCCAACCCCTCTACCCGATCACCCTTTTTCTTTACTATTCTATTTTACAACCTAATTCTGAGAGCTGCAAATACTCCTTGGCACCTTTTTTTTTTTTTTTTTTTTTTTTTTTTTTTTTTTTGTTCTGCTACGCAAAAATATGTCTGTTTCAAGGCGGTAGGAACGCTTCCAGCTCACGTCTTAAGAAAAATGCTGGTCTCACGCCGCGCCCGCCGACCGCCTCTTGTTCGCGGAATGGAATCGCGTAATTGAATCTCACTCCGAACTTCTGCACGGAAAGTCTATCGCGGTATAACTAATAGTATCACTGTTTTGGCCGCACGTTAGCTATTGCTTTCTCCAGGAGCCAAAACTCTACTTTGAAAACTCGATGGAGTTCTTTAAAAAGTTTTGGTTTAGGCAAATGGACTGTCGATTCTGATGTTAAATGCTACGAAAATAGCGATAAGACCATTAAAGAAGTTTAAAACTCGCTTCTTGCAGAGGAAACTTAGCTCAAAGTTTACATGGACCGTCCGTGTATGTATGCGGACAACGTACGTTTCTATCCCTAACCTATGAAGCATCACCTTCGGATTGGAACAATAAAAAAATAAGACCGTTGCATTTGGCTTTTAACCAGTGAATTTGAATGTGGTTATGACAAATTTTGTCTTCAGAAAAACCAACAAGAAAGTTCCTAGTTGTGTATAGTGACCAAGAAAAACAGCACTGATTTCATGTCAATGCGACGTTATTCCCGATCAAGGTTGTCATGTCAATGCGACGTTATTCCCGCTCAAGGTTCATAATGAAACTGGCGTCATCGGTATATTGATTAAATAACAATCAATGTTGACTCCCATTTGAATAAATATTGTCGGTGCCCCGGAAGAGCAGACGGGACGTTTTGTGAGCCCTGAGTCTTGGTAGCGATAAATAGCCCACAAAACGACAGGTCTGCTCGTAAGTTTATTTGTCCATGTAAATATACATTGGCGGTGCCCCGGAAGAGCAGAGGGGACGTTTTGTGAGCCCTGAGTCTTGTCAGCGATTAAAAGCCCACCAAAACGATAGATTTGCTCCTAAGTCTATTATCCCATTTAAAGATACATTAGCGGTGCCCCGGAAGAGCAGAGGGGGCGTTTTGTGAGCCCTGAGCCTTGGTAGCGATAAATAACCCACAAAACGACAGGTCTGCTCGTAAGTTTATTTGTCCATGTAAATATACATTGGCGGTGCCCCGGAAGAGCAGAGGGGACGTTTTGTGAGCCCTGAGCCATGTCAGCGATTAAAAGCCCACCAAAACGACAGATTTGCTCGTTAGTCTATTTTCCGATTTAAATTTACCTTAGCGGTGCCCCGGAAGAGCAGAGGGATCGTTTCGTGAGCCCTGAGCCTTGTTAGCAATGAAAAGCCCACCAAAACGACAGGCCTGTTCGTAAGTCTATTTTCCCATGTAAATATACATTGGCGGTGCCCCGGAAGACCAGAGGGGACGTTTTGTGAGCCCTGAGCCTTGTTAGCGATTAGAAGCCCACCAAAACGACAGGTCTGCTCGTAAGTCTGTTTTCCCATTTAAAGATACATTAGCGGTGCCCCGGAAGAGCAGAGGGGGCGTTTTGTGAGCCCTGAGCCTTGGTAGCGATAAATAGCCCACAAAGCGACAGGTCTGCTCGTAAGTTTATTTGTCCATGTAAATATATATTGGCGGTGCCCCGGAAGAGCAAAGGGGGCGTTTTGTGAGCCCTGAGCCTTGGTAGCGATAAATAGCCCACAAAACGACAGGTCTGCTCGTAAGTCTATTTTCCCATATGAATATACATTGTCGGTGCCCCGGAAGAGCAGAGGGGACGTTTTGTGAGCCCTGAGCCTTGTCAGCGATTAGAAGCCCACCAAAACGACAGGTCTGCTCGTAAGTCTATTTTCCCATTCGAATATTCATTGTCGGTGCCCCGAAAGAGCAGAGGGGACGTTTTGTGAGCCCTGAGCCTTGTCAGCGATTAGAAGCCCACCAAAACGACAGGTCTGCCCGTAAGTCTGTTTTCCCATTTAAAAATACATTAGCGATGCCCCGGAAGAGCCAAGGGGACGTTTTGTGAGCCCTGAGCCATGTCAGCGATTAAAAGCCCACCAAAACGATAGATTTGCTCCTAAGTCTATTATCCCATTTAAAGATACATTAGCGGTGCCCCGGAAGAGCAGAGGGGGCCTTTTGTGAGCCCTGAGCTTTGGTAGCGATAAATAGCCCACAAAACGACAGGTCTGCTCGTAAGTTTATTTGTCCATGTAAATATACATTGGCGGTGCCCCGGAAGAGCAGAGGGGACGTTTTGTGAGCCGTGAGCGTGAGCCTTGCCAGCGATTAAAAGTCCACGAAAACGACAGGTCTGCTCGTAAATCTATTATCCCATTTAAAAATACATTAGCGGTGCCCCGGAAGAGCAGTGGGGGCGATTTGTGAGCCCTGAGCCTTGTCAGCGATTAAAAGACCACCAAAACGACAGGTCTCCTTGTAAGTCTATTTTTTCATTTGAATATACATTGTCGGTGCCCCGGAAGAGCAGAGGGGACGTTTTGTGAGCCCTGAGCACGCAACTATAAACTATTTTGCTGGTATCAGAGTCACCTCAAATTTACTGTTTAAAAGCGAAATGCATCTTTTTTGTTGTTTTATTTCCAAAGCCATGTACTTTTGCGTGGAATGTGAAACGCACATAGTTTACCGTTAGTCCATTGGAACTTTCAGCGAGCAATAAGTTTCCTGTGAGAGAGGAAAATTTTAGAATTTTTTGATGGTCTCATTATCGTTATTTTAATTTGCAGTAAGTATTTTATACTTATCAGAAATGACGGCCCATATTCTTCTGGAAATTGAAAGTACATACTATTTTTGATAGGATCTTCTGTGAAAAATTAATTGTTGAATGTTGAGAGTGGTTAGCCAACATTGCCCATCCCGTTCCTTTACATCCGTGAAAAAGGATGGAACTATTAAGGACGAAAATTATTGCGCTTCCTCGAATCGATACTCAGTCTTGCCAGATCGAGGGTAAAAAGCCGTATCGTCTCCGTTTAAATCAATGTAAAACGTACGGCTTTTTCACGCCAATCTCGTAACACTGTCGATACTTGACATAGGTTTCAATGGGCGAAATGGTTTTACAAGGAAAAGAAAAGTATCAAGCGCATCGTTATGCTACTGTAATTACCAAAATTATCACTGGAGTTGTTGGATATGCAAATCGATTTACTGAATGAGAGGATTGAAATATCAACAGGTGGGGAACATAGAAATTTAATTACAACGATAACGACCGCGCCCCCCCCATCCACCCCATGATCAACCTCGTCAAGCCACAAGACGCACACAGTGCGGAAAGGTGGAGGCCTTTGTCCCGGGGGGGGGGGGGGTCCATTGGCGATTGTAACGTGACCGTTGGGTTGTCAGTGTCGCCAAATTGCAGAATTTGGGTTTAACCTTCATATCCGTAAGGTGTAAGGGGGGGGTGGAGGGGGTCCACGTAGACCCTAGGCCTGTTTCTTTGCAAAAAAAAAATATTGTATTTCACACTGACGTTCTCATTCTTTCAAGTTTGTATCAATGATGAGGGTATATGTAAATAGTCATCAATTTTCACACTTTTTTTCCAACTCGTTTTGGATTTATAAGGCTGTAAAGTCGTGGGGTCCGTGCGAGCCGCCCCCTTCTAAGTATACTTAAAAACATCTTAGAAACAAAAGTACACCTAGAAAGCTCATTGCTATTGCTTGTGAGGGTTCTACAAAAATGAAAAATGAATTGAGAAAGAAAACCATGCAAAGAAAAACAAACCATGAATGTGGTCTTATATTATCCACTAGAAAAAAAAAATGAAGTTTTACTTGTTTTTTCCAAAGTATTAAAAAAGGGGCAAATAATTGTTTTAAAGTGACTGGTAGTTTAAAGATTATCCCTAGGCTGTATAGAATAATGCCATCATGACAGAATAAATTGTAAAACAATTAGACTGGAGATAACTAAATTTTAAATTAGGGTCCGAGCGGACCTCCCTCAGTAATCTATCAAATATCTCAAGGTTATGATGAAGATTAAAATCCATTTATTTTGCATTGATTTCGAAAAACGAAATTATTCCGAAGATTGTCCACGTTTTCACCCGGAACAAGCTTAAAATGATTTTGTCTGCATTCCATGATGCTTTTGTTAGATCTGCCGCGAGGTGTACCGCAACCAACTAATCTAAAACCTCAATTTTGCTTTTTTTCTGTTCAACATTACGACTTATAAACGCGATATGCACCAAATATCAGTGTCATTTTTAACTGACTGTTATTCGATTTAACCATATAATTCAATATTTTCCAGTGATTTTTCAAGTAGACTCCATTGTAATTGATCATATGTTCGGAATGGAGGACTCCAATTTCAAAAATAATAGCTCCCAATATTCTAGCTTCATCTTTAACTAGCTCTTGCAACGATTTTGGTAAAATTTTCATAGTTATTATAATTATTTTTGGCATTTTTCGATTTTCAGTTTCGTAATCGCGTGAGAAAACTATATACGGAATTTAGATCTTCTAATTTCACTCTTATACAAATATATTTTAGAGTCAATTTTAAGTTGGCGTGATGATTTTATAGGCTGACTGATGTTTTAGGATAACCAAAAAATTTTAAATTACAAAATAAAGTAATAATAATAAAGTTCATCAACTCCTACACCTTCGATGAACATTTCGTTTTCTTTCGTTCCTTCTATTTTTTATCGTAAAATTTGGACTATTTTGAACTCCGGGAGGAGGGGCGGGGGCAAAAGTATCATTTGCCCCCTGCTACGGGTGCCCGTGTGCATGGGATGGACGCCGTTTTAAATTTATTACACAATTTGATCAATAAGTAGGTTCCGCATTTTAATATTATTTTACTGTCTTTTGTTTCAGGTAAGTCACGTACACACAGTGGTAGTAGACAAGCGGTAGAGGCTGAAGACAATCTCTTGGAAGGTATTTTTAGATTTAAAATAGAAGAAACTCAGTACTTTCATTATTTTAGTGTCACCATTTTTCTTCTTCCTCTTTTCGAAAGCGAAACCGCAAGGAAGGAGCTGAATTCTCCGCATTTGTTTTCCAAGCATACCTACCTTTCATTTCATGCTTTGGAATGATAAAACCTCTGATAATATTATTTCTACTCAAGCTTCCGGACGCGGCATCTTCTATTGCATTGGGAAATGCTTGATACTTGGAACATTAAAAAAATGTGCTTTCTTTTGAATCCTACGTTTTACAAAGTTGCAATTTTTGAAGAAAATCCAGCATATTTCACAACAGATTGATTGGGTCGTGAGTAAAATTGGCTGTTTTGAAGATCGTTTCCTGCCCAGTGCCCATCACATTATAATTACTCTCTTAACTCTTCCAATTTGCAACGAGAAGATTTTCCGCAGAACGCGGAAAAAACTGTAGGTATGTCAAAAAAGCGGAAAGTATGTTAGGAAAATTGCAATGTGAAAATGTTGGTAGTTTACCACTATGCACATAGTTAAACATGCTATATTTTTGCCAGAGCCCCTTTGAATTGTTGATATATTTGCGACTCAAAAGTGGTGAAAACTTTGACGAAGATTGACCTCATAAAACAGTATTTTCAAACGGTCATATCTCAAGCCATGAGTCGTTTCAAATTATATTTGACGTTTGAGTCGGTTGACATAGGTAGCTTCACAGACTTGGATGCGCAGTTGCGCAAATAGCATATCCGTACATTGGTTTCAGTTGCTCGAGGTGCACTCCCGGCCATCTGTCAAAAGTAATTAGCGTATCGAATTCGATGCATTTGTACTAATTTTAAGTGCATCGGAATTCATTGAAGACTGAGACCGGACGGATACCATCGCACCGCATTGGAAACCATCCGTAATAATACTAAACAGATCGCGATGAAATGCGGGGCAGTTGCAAGGGTATGGAATGTTGTATTTTTTATGAAGAAAATGATATTATTTGATAAGCTGAGAACAATGGTGTCTTTGGTTTTTTCCCAAGTGTTCCAGTTTTGGAGATACACACGTATAAAGTTGTGAAAAATTGTGTGTGTAGTGACGTCACTACGCAAAATTCCTATTTAAAACAATGCATTTTGGGGTGAAAGCTCATCTCCGGAACGATTGGACTTAATTAGAAACCAAAGGCATCGCTTTGTTCTCAACTCATCGAGTTTTTTTTTTCATTTTCTTTATAAAAAACACAAAATTTCAGACCCTTGCGACAGCCCCATTGCCAGAATTTCAATTTCCTTGGCATTTTACATAGGAATCATTTATCAAACGCGGTACTTCTGGATAGTTCAAACTGACTCGTACAGAGTTTGTTCGTCATGACGACGCATGGCTAACTTTTCATCGTTGAAACCAGAAATTATACCGCGGTCAAGTTGAACTTAGATGCACATAAGGTGTGATATGATGTCTTGGTAGTGCGAAGAAAGGGGCATAATCGATTCCCCCGAGTAGGGATGGGAAGGGGGGGTCCAGTGGTAGAATGTTATTATAACGGCGATTAAAAGCAATTAATAAATTCGCTCGCTCGTGGATTCGTCGTAAGCGAGCGAGGCAACGCGGTAAGTGCAGACGATTTACGCTGATGACACTTTCTCTCGTCTCGATTAATTTCTTTATTCTCTCTCTCTCTCTCTCTCTCTCTCACTCTCTCTCTCTCTCTCGCTCTCTCTCTCTCTCTCCCTCTCTCTCTCTCTCCCTCTCTCTCTCTCTCTCTCTCTCTCTTTCTTTCTTTCTTTCTCTCTCTACCTCGACCCCTTCCATCTCTCCTCCTCTCCCGCCGCGCCACCCGTCATCCATTCCTTGCCGCTAGCTCTCTCACTTTTTGTGCCGTTTCCAGCGTCACCCGAAATTCCTCTTCCCCCCTTACTTACTCCATCGCACCGCCCATCCCATTTTGCAACGACCCTCAGCATTCACCGCAAAGACCCTTTTAATGCGATGCATCAATCAGAGGTAAATGCGTGCATCAGAAAGAGGAATTAGGCCCTCATTCTTGTATAATGTTCGCCCCTCCTCTTGCGTCCGCGGAAGATTTAGCTGTGTCGCTAATTCAAAATTGTCATTAAATTCAACTCGAGGAGATGTTGAAACGTCTGCAGATGTTTCGTGGCCAAAAATCCCTGCTTCATTAGCCCAGCGCGCGGTTTCTAAATACCTCGATTGTTTACCGGAGAAGTATTTTCGCAGAGTCCAATCATTTCACTTCGCGGTTTAGGGGGCTCCCAAGCAAAAGTTGAGAATCTTTCAATTCGCTGGATGGCGCTGGAAGTCGCACATTCCAAAAGGTCGTCGCTTCTGGGTTATTCAAACGGGAAATTCGCAGATGGTTATATACTAGTTAGTGGAACTTCGCGTTGTTCTTCAAATGTTTGTGGATTTTTTGAGCCATCAACCATCAAAATCGGTGAAGAAATAAAAGTCGTAATTTTGAGAGCAGATTTTGGGTATCTTCTCAATGAGTTCATGGGAGATATTCTCTTTCTCAACTCGCAATCATTAAAGATATGCCCGAAGTCAGTTCTCAAAATGACGACTTTCTTTTTCGACCAACGAGGCTGTTGTGAGGGTTTGAATGTCGGGTGTTTTTTAGTAAGCAAATCGATGTACTCGGTATAAAAGAACGTAACGTTTTGCTAAATATAGCATATAACCATCTACTATCCCATTCAAATTACCAATATGAAGCGAGTTGTCAGAAAGTAACTGGAGGTTGCAGTGGAGAAGTGAATTGAAAGATCTCTAACTTTCGCCAGTAATCACCTTAAAGGAAACTGGAGGCTTTACAATAGAAAAATATGGATAAGTACACTGGCTTACAACTAGACGGAAATCTCTGCCGAATGTTATAACATAAATTCATGTCATCATGAATAACCAATAAGCACATTTAAGACATTTGGCCGAAAGAGAGCGCTTGCTATGAATCGGTTCACTTTTTATTTACAGTCAAAATTGTTAATGGTGCTTCACTATGCAAACTGACAAAAGCCTCTCTAAACATGGCACCCTCTGATAGAGGAAAATAAAAGTAGAAAGTCAATTTTTGAGCTTTTTACGAGATTTTCTTTCTTTCTTTCAGTCACTTCATTAAATTTCAGCGTCAGATGTTCTCCGTAGAATGAAAAAAGCACCCTCCGAAAAAACAAAAGCACCCTCTCTGGCCTCAAAGCAGCCTTAATAATTAATTAACAGGGCATGACTGTAATGATTCTTTATCATCGCAAAAAAATAACTTTTTCATTGCAGTCTAATTATATTCACTGGATTCGAGCTCTGTCGTCTGTGTCATCTTCAAAAGTCAACCGATTTTTCAGATAAACATTCCGCTGAAATGTGACTATAATTAAGCAGAGTTTGCTTAGTCAAAGTCTTCTTTCCACCTCCGTTAAGGTTTTCAAGCATGATATCATAAAGTCACATTCCCCTTCGTCTGTCTCCCATACCTTTTATCTCGTTGTTGAATTTTTGGCGCTTATTACCTCAGAATCGCAGCCTCAGCGATGTCAAGTAGTCCTCGCTAGAATATTTCGAGCTGATATCAAAGGTAGCTTTGAGTGGGAACGGATGGAAACGCCCATTGCAAAGGTCACCCAAAAAGCTTTTGGCGATTATATCATCAACAATCCCTGGGAAATGGGTCGAGAGAATAAAAAGCGACGTTAATATTTAACAAGAAGGCTTTTTAAAACAGGCGCAGACTGAAAGCACAGCGACGAAATTTGTTTTTAAATACTTAATTCCACTTATTACCGACCGAAAGTCTCTCCGCGCGAGAGTCATATAGTCAGAATCCCAATGCCATACAATAGCCGATTACAAGGTTCGTCTAACCAAAGGATTCGTGGTTTTTTAATTCGTGTTTTTTTACGCTTCCAGAAACAAAACGTCGGGTGGCGGAACTGCAAAAGGTACGAAGGCCCTAACCGACTCCATTGCGAAACTGAGAGTCCCCCTCCATGTCTTACGTCTCTCTCCATTTTTCACGAAGAATAACGGTCGAGTATAAAAAAGGCTAAAGTCTGAGAAAATGCTTGTTCCTCGCGTTTTTCAGAGTGCCGCGTGGCATTATTTTTGTTATTATCCTTTGTATCCGTCCCTTTTCAAACACTCCTACCTCTGAAATTCCCCTCCCCCCTCTTCCACCCCCATTTTGGTTCAAACAAAACTTAAGGTATATAGGTAGTATTTCATGTAGTAGGAGAAAATGTTTACACGTCGCATATCGCAGTGGTGCTACCAACAACGACGTGATGATTCGGTGATGTTTCTCGCAAAATTTCAGAGGATTCCTATGAAAAGATCAGAGAGTTGGATGAGTTTGCCGATCTTTGTCGAAATTAAAGATACCCAATGGAAGGGGGAGTTTTGTGAAAATCTCTTACGCTCCAGGAATTGGATTCAAAAAGTGGCCTCTTATTCAATTTTATTCTAATTTGTGTCCATTTTTTCCACCTTATACATAATTTTATGAATAAGACATTTTAAAATTTAGAATAACTTTTTTTAAGAAAATATGTTTTACATTTAAGAGTTTTAATCGTTATTGCGGGTTTTTCTGGGCAAATCCTTTTTTAAAAGCCGTAATATATGCTCCATTGTCCTTTACTTTGCCCTGTTGATTGCAAAACTCGTGCATGGAATTGCGGGAGATTTGGCTTCTTTTAGCCGTTAGAATATCCACACTCTAAAACTTTTTAGGCCTTGAATACAGCCCAAGAACTGCAAGTAATTAAGGTAACGAGGCCATCAGTGCCTGACGTAGCGTGCGATATGGCCAAGTAGTATTTTGCCCTTTTAAATTTATGCGAAAGGTTAAAATGCTTAGAAAATGATGGTGATATGCTCTCCGCACAACCAACGGTTCCATATTTTTCATGAGTTCAAATTAATGAACAAAATCGAAAATTGCCGGATTGCATACTACGTAGTTTTAACTGTTTACTGAAAAATATACTCTAAAAATAACTGACTTTTTTCCGTCTTATTATAAAGGTGTACTATTCGCCGTGTCTCATTCTCAGATATTTTTTATATTATAATTATGAGCAAACTTTCCAGTTTCAACTAGACTTTCTTCTATCCGGCATGAGTATTTATTAATGTTACGAGACTATTGAGCTTTTAGTTTATTTTCTATTATAATAATTGCCGTACTCTCATGACATGTTTCTATCCTTCAGTGATTTTTTTCATAATTTCTCCGTCTTGTAAGAGATTCCGTCAAAATTCCGTCGAAGAGATTTTTTTTCCGGAAGTCTTTGAATGTCAAATCACGGATCGTCGGAAAAGGGATTCAGCTCCTTAATTAAAAATGTCGCTTCATTAGATTACTAGTAAAAAAGAGAAAACAGAATCGGAGCTCAAATGATCAATTTCGCCAGGAAATTTTGCTCGCTTCGTATATGACAAGTTTCGTTTGCGGCTTTATTGGACGGTGTAGCGTGCTTATTCTATTGCAAGTTTTTTTTTTTTCTTTCATTCTTTCTTTCTTCTTCATTCTGCTTAGTAATCAATCAGAATTATAAATTCCTCTGGTAGTTCTGTCGGTAGCAAATCGTCTCTTTCCATTTCATTTATCCGCCGGCTTCGATTTGCCCTCTAATTAAACAACGTTGAATTTGCTGACATTTCAGTTTGATTCGAAAACTTCTGTTGCGCTGGTAATGAGAAAAAAGAAAGTTCTATTTTGGAAGGTCCGTCGAGCGGAAATTCGTTGAAATACACTAGTTAAAGTTCACAATGTAAAGGCGTTCGGAGGTAACGTAGTTCTATCAATTAGGAATTCTAAACGTTTAAATGGTTTCTACGTAATTTTTAAAGTTTGAAACGAATTCGTTAGTAATTACCTGATAAATGGAGCTTAGAGGGCGGAGCGCTTATTTACGTAAAATATTTTATTTGCGCAATCACATAATTTGTCTACCCTTTCATGACAACTCTATGTGGTCTGTGTCGAGTTGCTCAAACCCAGACTGACGTTTTCTCTTATAAAATCTATTCGTCGTCATATCTAGGAAAAATTCAAACTCCATTGTTCGAACTAAATTTTGAGCATCAGTCAGTGGCGGCTCGTGCTATTTGGCAACAATGTCTTCGCTCCATTTGAATGTATGTTTAACAATCGATTGTTGGTGAAGCGCTGCTTCACTTTGGAATCGATCAGCGGCGGCTCGTGCAATGTGGCAACAATGGATTCTCTCCATTTAAAACTGTGTAAAAAAATCGATTACTTGGTGAGGCGTAGCGCCTCACCTAGTATCGATCTTTTTGCATACGTTTAAATGGCAAAAGTGCACGGTTGCCAGATTGCACGAGCCGCCACTGGAATCGATTGTTTTACGTACAATCAAATGGAAGGATGACATTGTTGCCAAATTGCACGAGCCGCCCCTGGCATCAGTATAAATGATCAGACTCTTCAGTGCTAAAATTATTTTCTTTTTATTTCTTTTTAAGAGTCAACACTGATTTATAAAACATTTTTGTTGTCTGAAGGATCGAAATCGATCTAACGGCCAATGGGCGGCTTTGTCTGTTTTGTTTGTGTAGAGCTCATTTTTAATCCTCTGAGAGACATCAGGGAAGATTTAATAATATTTTTCGACATTAACAGGTGAACGATTTGCATTCAAAGGAAACTGCAATCGTTTTTTCGATTGAAGTATGACTGTCTCTTTTTCTAGGTCATCAATTATGCCTCATTAATTAAGTCTGTGCATCTGTCGCTCTTCAAGTCACAACAGCTGTCTATGGAATCAGTAGAATTTGCTCGGGTTTGGTATGGAAGCTGTATGCATGAAATCAACCAATTTGTATCGACATGCTTATCTACAACTTTTGACTTTGTAGACAAAAAGGAATAATCGATCCACGTATCTCATTTATTCGTTGTAACTATTATAGATTCACTATTTTCTGCTCAGGAGATGCCGCAGTATTTTATCATCTCCCCTTCCGCATCGAAAAACTAATATGAAGATTTAATGGATCCATATTAATTATTAATAAAACTTGTTATTTATTTTATTTTGAATTCCCCCCCCCCATCCCTCCAAATCATTTCTCATCACGAGCTTTTATATCCCTCCGATTCCTTCTTTCAGCGAGCACAACTTAGCTGTTTGAAGTTTTATCGGGAGAAGAGAGTCAGTACATCTTTTTTTTTTTTTTTCTTAAAGTCATATCCTTTTTTTTTGCAGTCAAACCAATCTGAAGGGATGGGAAGTTGAAATGGAAACAAAGCCAACAGCTTCATAACTCATTTTCTCTTTGACGCATTCTCAATCGTTTAATTGATTTTTTATTTTTATTTTTTTTTTTATTTATATTTGTATGCTCTGCCCTTCCTCCCCGCCTATTGGGGACTTGTACATCTCGCCGTTGTTGAAATTTAATTAATTTCTTACGTTGAGACTGTCAGTTTCTCCGTTTTTTTTTTTTTTTTTTTTTTTTTTTTTTTCCAGGGCAAGGATTGCGATACTTAAGCTCATAATTCGTTGACACGCAAACATCCGCGCTTTCAATAAGTCCGTCCAATTTCTTCTTCAACCTTCTTTTTTTTTCTTTTTTTCTACTTTATCTCCTTCTTCTCCCACTCTCCTCCCCACTTTGTTTTTTTGTCCTGAATGTAGGAAGTCTGAAAAAAGCAGACTCGATACGAGTGGAGGCGCGTGGTGATAGGTGGTGGCAGAGGGGGGGGGGGGAGCTGCTTCCAGGTTATGATCATACTCGTATTTGTTTTGAAGCTTTTTTTTTTTTGCGAGAGCTCATCACAACAGCTCTAGTTGACATGGCTACAACAGCACCATTTCCTATCGGTCTTCTTCCCTCCTTTTTCTTCTGCCAATAATATATCTATATTTTTTTCTCCTCGAGTCTATCCGTCGTTCTTGTTACCTCGATCCAGCCCCCCCCCCCCCCCACAATCCCTTTACCCCTTCGTTACCCCCATCCCTTTCGTTAATCCGCTTTACTCGACAATCCGTGTCGGGAGACCTTCAAACAGACGGTGTGGGATAGCCTGTGGTGATTGGCGGTATCACAGTGCCGAATTTTCAGCGTCAATTTATCTGCAGGACTTGGAAAAATGAGATGGGTTTTATTGCTTTGACCTGATAAGAAAAAAAGGAAAAAAATTATTTTTCGATAGAAAAGAATACTTTTAAATTTGATAAAAAGAGATTCCGCTCTCATCTCAACTTATGTTGATCTAAAGAGATGTCTGTATAGACCAGGGCTGCCGTTTGGCGTATAATCAATGCTATTTTTCAATTCATCGATGATTCCACCGGTTGAGAAAAGATTACACAGTTCAGTTCAGTGCATGACTGTAATAAACTAAAATACTCGCATCTGTAATCTTTTCTCAACCGGTGGAATCATCGATGACTTTAAAAAACTTGCGGATGTTTTAATTAATCAACGGAGTCTCCACCGATTAAGGAAATATTACAGATGCGAGTATTTTCGTGCATTACAGCCATGCTCTGAACTGAACTGTGTAATCTTTTCTCAACCGGTAGAATTATTGGTGAATAGAAAAATAGTATTGATTATACGCAAAACGGCAGCCCTGGTATAGACAGGGTATGTATAGAAAATTACTGTGATTTTTTCCTGCAACGACTGTAGTTATGGAAAAATAGCCATACAAGAGTTGAATATTATGAGGCGAATTTTTGCGACAGATATATTCGACTATATTCGACAAAACCATTGCCAACCTATGCATGACAACAGTGGATGACACGAAACTGGATCGTGTTTTTCGAACTTTTTCGGTGTTTTCAGTCATTGATGGCATCAATTTGATTTTGAATTCAAGTCCGGAGGTGAATTAAAAATTGAATTGATGCCATCGATGCCCCGAAAACACATCTAAAAACACAATTGAGTTTCCTCGAATATGTAGTTAGGTTGGTATTGTTTATGATATTCGATCGCGAAAATTCGCCTATTGAGAGGGACACAATTTCTGTTGGTCACTGGGTGTCCGTATCTCCCTCGAAAATCGCGGTGTTGCTTCAACACCTATTTGAACGTACAATATTCACTGTAGTATTTAGCGGCATTATTTTTTTTACCGTAAAATGGCAATTCATTTTAATGCAATCACTAAAACCGTTACATTTGCCAATCGTCTGAGGTATCATTTCAACTAGCCCAAAATAATTCCTCAAAAAAATGTCTTTGACTACGACTTCAGCGTTGAAAGGAAGAAAGCAGTACATTCAGGTCACACGAGAGAAATAGTTTGGAGGGCTTAACGAACAGGTGCTGACCTTGAAGCAATCATATTATGACCGTGAATCGCTTCGAGCCACGCAATTTGAAAAAAAAAAAAAAAATCCCCTTGCATTCGTATGCATTTATCGTTTCCGGTGAAAATGATTTTATCTCATCTCTGTCCTGATAAATTTGATTCTACGAGAGAAGGGTTGGAAAAGGTATCGGCTCTAGATGATGGGTGGAGAGGAGCTTTTCGAGGAAACACGAGTTACTCTTATTTCCATCAAACATGTCTTCGGTTCGCTTGTCCGTGTCCGAGGATGATCTCATTGAATAGTGTTGCCAGGTTTCACAGGTTAAAAAAGCGATATATTTTCAATGAATTCGTTCTTACGGGAAATACATGGCCAAAAGCAGTACTTCGGGCAAAAAAGTTGTCAAAACCAAATCCGGCGACCAACGAGAGAAGTAAAGATACTTGCTTTTTTTCACAACACTCCCCGAAGGGCGTCAAAATCCTTACTAGATATTTTCTGACATCAGAAGCCCCCCAGCCTTACTATAAGTGTAACCCGGTAACCCCCTTCCTTTTCCCTTCAAGTTATGTCCCCTGGTTCACCTCTCATGCCACTGAAGTACTCATAGTTGCGTTCGCGTGTGTCTCAGCGTTGCCGAAGTTGTTATATAGTGTGATGCAAGAAAATAGTGACATTGATTTAAACATGGTACAAGAAATATCAATTTTATTTAAATCGATTTTTTTGCGATTTGAATTCGTGCGATTTCGATAAAATTCTTCTTTTGTGTGAAATTGCCGGGGTTTGTGGTTTAAATTTTAACTCGGTATCTTTACTTACGCCACATATTTTCGACCAAAACATGTGGTGAAAGTACATATTGTATGACAAAACTTTTGGTCTGCGTATTAGTCTCAATAGTATATGCTGCAAAAGCTAGCATAGATCTGCATAGATAAAAGAGAAGGAGGGAATTTTCAAACGCAGTACTCAGAAAACAGTAGCGTCATTTGCGCGGGGGAAGGGGGGTGGGGGGTTTGCCTCCCCCAAGGATCGGTTAAAAGTAAAAAAGTGCTGACGCTTTTTTTATTCTAGATAAAGATAAAAAGTTTCGAACTAAAATTTGGTGGGCGCCAACGAGTTTTGATGGAATTTAGGACCGTAGGTATAGGGTATGCAGGGCTACAGGGCTCTAAAATTATATTGCTGAGCCAAAAAAAAAGTCCATCACGTCCCCCTCAAGCCAAACTCGAAATAACACCCCTGTCTGAAAATAGAGGTTGTCAAATAAAGTCAAATTGTTCATTATCTTGAGCTCTGGTTGACGGCAGTACTTTCTCTCCTTATACTTCATCGGGGGAGAGCGAAAAAGTAAAAAAAGTAAATATGAGAAAATGTGCCTGGCTCAATTTATTTACAAGGTAAGTTATTGTATCTTTTTTTGTCTCGCGATACATATTACTTATAGAGATGAGAAACGAAACGCACGAAATGGCCGAGGAAAAAATTGAATGAATGATGAGGTTAGAATTTTAATAAGTATGATTGGTCGCAAAATGTCGATTCTCTTACCAGAGATTCGACGAGGGTTTTTGAAATTTCCTCGAATACTTCGTTTCGACTTTTGATGACAGTCGAGGTATAATACAACTTTGCCTTCACGCAGATATGTATACCGATAAATATTCCTTTTTTTTGCGTAGTCAAGGATGAACTAATTTTAAAATTTTATATATTTTACACAAATTATAAGATTGTTAGATGTTCTGAATAGCTTTGTTTATCCTTCATAAATAATCAAATGATCATCTTTTATGACATAATTTAACTTGACCTAATTAGACGAATAGTCATTATAATAAAAAACATTTTTTCTGTCTTCTTTTTTCTGGTTAAGGTCATCAGAAATCAATCTCGATGCCATCCAACAAACTGTCAACCTATCTCGATGTCCAAATGCGACAAAAACTATTGATGAAAGAAAGGTTTTAAAAAAAAAACGTAATCAAGAATTTGAAAAAGGTTACCAAAATTTCTCAAACTCTTCATGAATATAGGTTAATGTCAAGCATTAAACAAAAGTTACGAACGATTCTTATGGGAGAAAGTGACAACCATGCGACAATTCTAAATACGACCATGCATGGTCGTTTTATGGTTGTTCCCAGTCATTTCCAGCTAAATAAGAAATGATAATGCTATGTAATTTGACAAAAGCGGTACCTGTCTTTTGGACAGTAAATTCATTTTTTTTTTTTTTTTTCATGAGGTTTTAACAAAAAGCTAAGCAAAAATATAGCTGCCAAGTTTCATGTATGTGTACCTACTCGTATAATTTGACAGCCATCTTCGTTTAGATGTTTTTTTTTTATTTATTTATATATTCATTCATAACGGAATTGAATTTAGCGTTAATAGAGTACCCTATCTAGCAAATTTCTTCAAACTATATTGAACCATCATTGCTTCTTCAGCTGCAAATGACCGCGAACGACCACGCATGCTCATATATATTTGGAACGGTCGCACGGTTGTCATTTTTTCCCATAGGCGGATCCAGCAATCTGGCAACTGCGCATTATTCCCTTTTGAATGTATGGTAAACAATCGATTCTTGAAGGGGCCATGGCTCCGTGACTAATCGATTATTTGCCGTGCAATCATATGGGACAAATACACTGTTGCCAGATTGCTGGATCCGCCTATGCTTTTTCCGAGGATTTGTCCGCGCGTTTCCCTCAGTTCATCCGCGGCAAAGTTACCCGCTGCCGCGCCGGATCAAAAAACGGAAAATTCTGGACATAATTTTACCAACATAGATCTAAACTTCGAACAATAAATACCAAGCGTAACTTAAAAATGTGTAAAATAATTAAATTCAGGGCTTAAAATGATCCAAATAATATGGAGTTTGCAGAAAAATATCAAATCTAATAAGTTTTTAAAAGCCAAAAAACAACAATTTTTCATCTCCAGTAAAATCCAATGAGCTATACATTTATCTAGAGGGCGGTCTAATAGGTAACCAGCGTAACCACCATGGGGGATTTTTAGGTTAGGTTTAAGCGAGTAATTTGTCCATTTGTTTCCGTGTATTTTGGTGCGGCGCCGGCGCGGCGCACAATGGACCGGGGCATGCTTTGATCCTATGTGCGTCGCGCCGCACCAAAATACACGAAAACAAATGGACAAATTACTCGCTTAAACCTAACCTCAAAATCCCCCATGGTGGTCACGCTACACAGAGAAAAATATTTAGGTAAAATTTGATCACCGAAATTTTCGTTTAGAGGAACCGAAATATTCGGTCCTGAGTACCGAAAGCTTCATTACTAATACTGAGTATTGGGTAGGGGCGGAATTTGGGTTATACTTACCGATTTCTTCGGTACTTACGACTGAACATTTTGGTTTATTCAACCGAAAATTTCGGTGATCAAAATAAGTCACATCTTCAGTTCTAACAACCGAAGTATTTTTCACTGTGTAGTTACCTATTAGACCGCCACTCTAGATAAATGTATAGCTCGTTGGTAAAATCCATGTTTCGATCCAGGGTACGCCATTCGACATCCTCCTGACAAAAATATACTATGCAAAATCACCGAGTATTTTGAAGGTGGCAAGGTTGGGGGGGGGGGGGGGATTGGTCTCAATTTTGGCATCATTATTAAACCGATGAAAAATTAATCAAGAGCTGGCAACGTGAACGAGAAAGCCGGATTTGTCCTGTAGGATTCTGAGGCAAGATAACTCGAATTCCGAGAAGACGCGAATGCCGAAGGGATGCAATATTAAAGAGGTGCACTTGAAGATGAAAAGTACGACAGCCAGAAGGGGGACGACGACAAGGGACGTTACGAGTGCCTTTCATCCTCGGTGAATAAATTCGGATATCCTTTTCCCTGTTTATTTTCCGATTTCTTCATTTATATGAATATTTTCTTTGGTCCCTCGATGCACCTCGGCTGCTTATTTCCCCCCCCCCATTTTTAAGACTCCTTCACATGATACCGCAGTCAGATGGTCATAAGAACTTTGAACTCAACTTATGGGAAAGTTGAATTTCTGAAACTCAGATTAACAATGATAGAAGTCTTTTCGCGCATGGGCGGTGATTTCCATCGGCGGATACAAGGGGGGGGGGGGCGATCGCCCCCCCCCCCGTTCGGCTCAAATAGTGGGAAAAAAGGGGAGAGGACGGGGAAAAGCAAAAGCGAAAGCAAGAAAAGGGGGTCATATACGGGCGAAAATCGGAAAATCGCCCCCCCCCCCCCGTTCGGAAGGGCTGGATCCGAAACTGGTCATTTCAACGGCAACACAAGTTTTCGCTGACGCAGAAAAATGTCATAGAAATTGTAAATCATTAAAACGTTCATTGAAAGAAGTGGATGGGTAAATTTCACCCTTAGATAGTTCCTATAGCGTGGAGCGATTCACATGCGGTTAACAAATATTCGCCTAATCGAGACTATTGAACGTGTGATTGTGATTGTGAATATTAACCGCGTGACTGTAAATAATTCAGAAAAATCATGTATTCTTTATAGCCTTCGCGCTATAAGTACATTGATCATCCCAATCGATACTCAATATAGGAAACCATCTAAGGGTAAAAGGACTTGATCAAAAATAGCCGATTTTTGCCCCCTCTGAATGGGGTATCTAATTACACCATTTGATTAAGCATCAAATGGACTACACATCCTGAAATTTTCAAGGCCTAAAAATAATTCTGGGGGCGTTAGGGGGGCTCAAAGTTTAACATGATTGTTACCGTTAAAAGGCAATAAAAAAGTGCTAAATGAAGATATGAAAGTGCGGTTTGCACAAAAAAATGCAGAATTTAAAGACCTTTTTTACGATATGTATGACTTTGTTGTTTGCTTTATTTTTATAGGACTTATCGAATTTTTTTAATTTTGAAGCCGGAGAAATTTTTTACTTAATCTTAAATCCCCAAAAATGCTATTTTTTGATTTTTATGAAAAAGATATATGATATTCTCAACATAATTTTGCATACACTCGTTCAAACCGCATCATGAGGCGATTTTTCGTGCGCGAGTTACGAGCGTTTAAAGAAGCGCACCTCGAGCGAGAGAGCAACACTGCGTGCCGCGCGCACGTGTGTCAACGGGAGAATCGACAATCGGTGTTCGAAGCCACTAAATGTATGAATACTTGGAATATTTCTGTTAAAGGCATTGCGTTGCGTTAGCAAGTTTAAGAATAACCATGGCCGTTTATTCGTCTCTGAAAAAATCTGTGTAATTTCAAATATTTATAAA
Organism: Trialeurodes vaporariorum; assembly: GCA_011764245.1. Classification (NCBI taxonomy): domain Eukaryota; kingdom Metazoa; phylum Arthropoda; class Insecta; order Hemiptera; family Aleyrodidae; genus Trialeurodes; species Trialeurodes vaporariorum. The sequence continues at coordinate 75,712,318 of VMOF01000002.1, forward strand.
CTTGCTGGAGGCAACGTCTTCAACGGTTCAATCTTTCATTCGGCAGCATTTTGAAAGTTCTGGTGGTGCAGTTTTAATGGCAATGCCTGTTTCCCGGATAATCGAGTTATTACTGCAATAATTGAACTAGTGTCTACTTTAATGTATCCGCGGGTATACAAATTTAAATATAGTTTACGCCGCTCACTTCTATCATTTACAACTGTTGGTCTCGTGGCTTTAGGATGATTTTTTTCTTCGGGAGGATTTTAGTCGGATATTTCCATAATCCATCGTGGATTTTGTTTGATCGGTTGAAATCAAGGTATATGGAGAACAGGTATGGACAACACTCTGAGGTTGGCTCTGATTGGTTGTGAAAAAAGCGATTTCCGTCGCCATTTTTCTGACCGCGCGATTCAAATTTAGATTTCACATCTTGAAAAGGAAAGTGAACAACGTAAATTGATGATGTTAATCCATTCTATAGTCACAACATTAACATTTAAAGATAAAAATTTCATTGTTCAAATAAATAAAGTATTGCTTCAGATAAACTTCGCCTTCAAACCTAACCAAAAACAACAATGCAAGATACACGGTGTAAATAGGAGACAAGATGGCGGCGAAGTCGCTTTTTCCCAAGTGGCCACGCCCCTTGAGTCGAGTGTTGTCCGTACCTGTTCTCCATATAGAGCTCATTTCACGAAAGTTGACCGATGACAGATAGGTTTATTTACTGCGCAGAGACGAGTTTGCGTTTTTGCGCATGTGCAAGAACGCAAACACGTCTTTGCGCAGCGAGTCACATGATCTGTCATCGGCCTTCTTTCGTGAAATGAGCTACCTTGGGTTGAAATGGATATATTATTGGATGTTCGGGTTGTACTCAGAGCCTCGTCGAGAAGTTATCATCTCTGATAGGAGATCATATAGGTTTTTCCTACAACGTGCCACATCGCGCACTGTCGCGTTTACTCGTAGGTAGAAAATCGATATGAAATGAAGCATGGAAGTAACATGAAAATAGACAGAAAACTGCGCTTCACGAATTTGCTTTCTAGGTGAGTTGAGGGAAGCGAATGAGTGGCACCCGTAGGAATCTTAGACGGCGTAGAATTCTCGCAAAAACAGTGAAAATCACCAAAACGCGAGTTGGGTCGTTTTCAATTGGGCTCTTCTCTGCAAAAGGATTTCTAAGGACCTATGAGATATCAAAGGATGCAATTGGGAGACATTTCACGAGGCTCAGACGTCTTAAGTCCGAGCTTATCAAGGTTTTAAATCGACGACTTTGACTTTGCAAGCTCATTCGTTTGATTCAAATTGACGGCCGTCGACTTTGAATCACGTCCGAATTGCTCAGCCTTTGATCTCTTTCCGAGTTTCAGCCGAGCGTTGCCAGATTTGTACCCGATTGTACCCCCCCCCCCCGACTGACTGGTAGATTCAGAAACTCTCTCTCTCTCTCTCTCTCTCTCTCTCTCTCTCTCTCTCTCTCTCTCTCTCTCTCTCTCTCTCTCTCTCTCTCTCTCTCTCTCTCTCTCTCTCTCTCTCTCTCTCTCTCTCTCTCTCTCTCTCGGAAGAGAAGACTGATCAGTCTTAATTCTGCCTCTTGGACGCATAATAGTTCTTGTATAATTTGTATTTTTTGATTTTTTTCTGTATGTACTCATTATTTTAAGTTTTCGCCTGTTTTGTATTTGCGTCTTTTAAATAAACTGCATTCTCTCTCTCTCTCTCTCTCTCTCTCTCTCTCTCTCTCTCTCTCTCTCTCTCACTCACTCTCTCTTTTTTTCTCCCTTTCTTTCTCTCTCTCCCTCTCTTTCTCCTACGGCCCATTTGAACATGTCTGTGAGAAGCTTGCAAGTTGTCATTAAGTTGGTACTCACAGGGTGGGTAGACCCAAGGTTTTAGATTAAAGAGGTATGCTCATCTGACTTCGCGCCACGAAGTCAGTAGCGCGCAGTCCAAAATCCATATCCAAGATGGCCGACAAAAGCAGAAAACATTATATACTCTTTCCAGAAAACATCGGGCTATTTTCTGCTTCTCTGGAGTTGTAGCCCAATGTTTTCTGGAAAGAGTCTGCGCGCTACTGACTTCGTGGCGCGAAGTCAGATGAGCATACCTCTTTAATCTATAGACTTGGGGTAGACCAAATCCTCAAAGAAAAATACTAGTACCGAAAATAAATCGCCAGTTCTAAAGACTTCATGGGGAGAATATTTACTTTATCTGACCTCAATGGAGTCGTTTTGAGCCCAAGTAAGTAATGGCGACTATACGCCCTGAAGACAGGGCGTTTAGGCACGTATTAAGTAATACGCGGGTATATGGGACAGTTATTATGACTTACTACATCGTTGTAAAATATTTACGAGATTCATTTTTTATCAAAAAATCAAGAGAAAATACTGGGGATAGAGCATTTTGCAAAGGTCAAATTTTTTTTTTTTTTTTTTTTTTTTTTTTTTTTTTTTTTTTTTTTTTTTTTTTTTTTTTAGCGAGCCAATGAAGGTACTTTCTGAGCTGAAAGCAAGGATGCCTTTGGTTTTTCGATAGGTTTCATAGTTCCAAAGGTGCGCTTTTGGCCCGAAACGTACCTCAGTTTTCGACTCCTCAGTGGAACACACGATACAAAGTACTTACACGAAAGTGGTGACAGTCAAAATACCACTTTTAGGTAGGCTCAACCTGTAACTTCAAAGGAAACCATGGACAGCATTGCTGAGAAACAATAGAACTTAAAATGTGGTCGCGGCTGCACACCTGCATTGCAAGTTAAGTTTTTCGCGTGACGAACACTTCTTTTTGTGTCAAAGTTACGTCGAATTTTTTGCAACTCGCATCTCCCGGTATATTTTCTTCTCTTTTTAAAATCGTCAGACTTTTGACTGGTTGGATTATAACTTGATTAACTTCGCCACACCCGTTACTATCTTCATAGGCAGAGCATGTATATTTTTCTCTCTCGGCCAGTTGAACCCATGATTTGGGAAAAATGGTAGCAGAGAGGGCCAAGACCAATAAATGTTCGGTACAGACGGTCCTGCCCCAAGATGATTGGTGAGCACCCACGGCCATTTAACAGCACACGTAAACGCTCGCACCATCCAACGTCTTTCGGGGACCGTCTGTACCGAACATTTATTGGTCCCTGCACTTGTAGCTCGTATCTCCGTCATTTTCTAACGCAGCCCTTCAAATGAGAGAGAGACAAAAGAAAATTCCGTCGTCCATTGTTTCCCTATGCCTATCTTAAGCTAATTTTCCCACATCTATACGTAAACTTTCATCGCCTGCGACTTGTCATCATTCGTGAAGCGTATTCTTACCTTTATTTTCCCAGTAGAATAATGGGGCTATTGCACACTTTTTCTATAAGCGATTTAAAAGTCAATTATGGCGTAAAAACCTCAAAAAATAACGATGGCGGCACTAAAAACTTCCAAAATCCACTCCTAAACTCAATAAACGCAGTTATTTGAGGGAGCGTAATGGTGGCCGAAGGCACTAACAATGGGAGATTCCCATCTAACAATTCTGAAACTCCATCAAGAAGTGACCAATAAGAGACTACTTTCATTTGACACCGGTGTCACTTGGTGTTGCGGTACCATTCATCGGATGTGGATCATCACTCTGATGACTAATTACTCTGTGAATCATCCTTGTCAGCATAGAAAGAGTGACGAAATTAAGATAGGAATCTCCCATTGTTAGTGCCTTCGGCCACCATTACGCTCGCGCAAATAACTGCGTTTATTGAGTTTAGGAGTGGATTTTGGAAGTTTTTAGTGCCGCCATCGTTATTTTTCGAGGTTTTTACGCCATAATCGACTATTAAATCGCTTATAGAAAAAGTGTGCAATAGCCCCATTGCACTCAACGTTACTTCTCTCCTATCCGTAGGCTTACTACTGTTCAGTGCCGAAGCGTGCAATCTGGCAACGTTGCATTTGGCACATTAAAACCCACGAAAAATATCGAACTATCCAGGAATCGCCGATGAACATCGAATGCGATCTTTTCTATGAGTTTCATATGAACAAAATCCCATGTTGCCAAATAGCACTCTTCGCCACTGCTGCTGCTCTCGTGTATGTACCTACCTTAAAACCCTTCCATACCTGGTGTGCATTTCAACGCACATCTGAATAACATAGAATCTTATGGAGAAAATGGAAATATTATATGCATATTGTTTAATACGAGAAAAAGGTGCCTAGATCAGTGTTGCCAAATTGGGTTGAAAAAGCCGTACGTTTTACATTGATTTAAATGGGGACAGTACGGCTTTTTATCCTCGATCTGGCAACACTGGCCTAGATTAGCTATGATGGCCAAAAATCCGTTCTCGAACAAAAATTATTTTCGGGTTTGAAAGGGTTAGTACGTGACCTACTTAAACTGTTTTTTTTAGAGCATGAGTGTCATGCTCTATTGAAATCGTTTCTACAAGGTCAATAATGCTTTTCTTATAGGAACGGCATGGTTCGGGGGTCCGCTCGGGGGATCGCTTGGTTTCAGTATCGAGAACGGGTCCTCGAGGACCGATTGACCCATGTGATTCCGCCAATCCGGTGTCCTCCCAATTTGTCGCTTTTTCTTTGTGGCGGGAGTTTTTGGCCAAGATTGAGGTTAAGCATTTTTGGGAATGTAATTACGTTACTAATTTGGATCAGACTTCAACGAAATCTTCTGTATGAGATATTGGGGTTTTATATCAGAGGATTGTGTCCATGTTTCGTGTATTCTGCGATTTAAAATGCATTTAGATGATTTCAAATTTCCAATCCTGTTATTGTTGATGTTTCGGTCCGCTAAAAGAGTTCGTTTGGGGAACGCGATCGGCGTTGCTTTTTAAGGTGAATCCTCAGCGACCTGTAGTAAGATTCTCATCCGCTAGATAACGTCACTGTTCCGCGGTCCAGAAACCATGCTTTTTCCGCCTTTAATCGTTAATTGCGAGAGCTAGAGTTAACTTTCGAAAATGTAAGAACGTTGCGTTCTAGATCAAATCCAAAGGGAAAAATTTTTAAGACCATTCCGAGCCATGGACGAAGATATAACTAAGGACTGCCGACTCCCTATCTCCGCCCGTGTTAAAACCTGTTAGCGGGTTTTCGAGCGCGACCGCAGCGCTCCAAGCAGCAATAAGGGTCAACTAAAAGCGAACCGCTGCAGCGGTGGCCGCTCCGGCTCCCTTTCTCCCATGCCTTCCCGCAAATGTATACCGTGTAGGTAATTTGAATCACGATTGAACGAAGGGAACAAATGATCAGCAAATTTAAAAAGGGAAAGCAAAATCCGCTAAAAAGCAAACGTCTGGAGTATTTCTTGAAAGATTCCTGAATTGTCGAAAATGATTAATCAAGGACTGAAATACTATACATCACAGTTAACCTCAAAACGGAATCAAACAAGAAAGAGTACATAGACATTTGTTTTATTAGTAGAGATCAGGCGACTTTTTTAATTTGCTGATGATTTCTGTTACCTTGTCCAACGTTGATTCTGAATTTCCCTTGCTTTCGATCTTCCATTGAGATACTGAGTTATCTGATCCTCTTGGGTCGCCGACAGCAGTTGACAGCCATGCCATAACAGACCAACTCCAACAACGGTTTTAGCAGTAGCACAGCATGTGAGCATGGACACATCGCCAGGATCGCTCACTTGAAAGAGTAGTTCAGCTGACCGCTGCTTGGAGCGCTGGGGTCGAGAGCAAAACAGGACTAACAACAGTCGGCAGTCCTTAGTTATATCTTCGTCCATGGTTTTGCGACGACCTCCCGTCCCCTTTGCCCTCCCCACGAACTACTGCACCTATGCCTACAACAGTTGCTTGCCGCGTTGTGCAGATTGCATGAATGATGTGTGTCCATCTACTTCATCCCAATTTCACAGCCATCACGGATGCCACGCCCGCCACGGGTCATATTCTACCTGGTTTTATGCGACATCGGTCATCGTGGCCCAGTGTTACATGGTAATCAGCGGCGGATTCGGGAAAGGCACGCCTCCCCCCCCCCCAACTCACGGTAGCCTTTGCCTTTTTTCAACAGAAAAAATCCCATAAATTCCTCTCTGCAAATTTGAAAATTCATAGGCGTGAAGCCCCCCCCCCCTAAAAGAATTTTCTGGATCCGCCATTGGTAGTAATTTTTGCGGCACACTACGCCGGATTCCCGTGCGCTTTCCCACACTTACCTTTCTCCCTTATCTGTCAATGGGCGCTCCCCGAGGGGCGGCGCGGCGCCCCCCCCTAATTCAGAAAAATCAAAACTTTACAATAAAAAAGAATCGGAACATTCGAAGATCAAATAATAACGAAAGGAGTAAGAGTTAACAAACTTTATTCTTAGTTTACTTTACAATTTTAATAGGGGGTGTAATTTAGGGGGGGGGGGGCAGGGCGGGAAGTAGCCCCCCAAGCAGTGGTGCCCAACCACCCCTTGCCACTATACAGCTCGCCCCCCCGTTTCAGGATTCCTCTCCCCCCCAGATCTAGACCTCCCCCTGATTTTTACCCCACCCCCTCCTGATTCAGACGACATCATCCTTCCCACCCGTCATCTCCCTCGCCGAAAGAAGTTTTAAAATCTACTAGTATGAACGTGTCTACATTGGCAACTACCGTTGGCAACGAGAATTTTGCGAACTTCCTTGAAAATTCAGAATCCTCTGGTCGATAATTACATGATTAGAGAATGTATAGGCAAGAGTTTGGTTTTGTTAATTTAAATAGGTTAACTCTTAGAATTCATCAGGACAATGAAAATAAAGAAGGAATAGTTGTACTTAGCTTTTTACTATTTCTATCATCTGATGCTGTCACTTTATTCATAATATCAAACACTTCAAAAAAAGAATTACTTTTGATACAACTAAATGCTACAATCACTTACAATTTCTACCATTTGGAAGGATAATTGATTTATTTTCTATTTTGGGCGGAAGTGGGGGGGGGGGGGGTTCTCTAGACTTGCCCGTCTCTAAGTGAAGTCCCCTAGACCTTCCATTGACATTCAAAAAGTTGCCCCTCCGGGCAATTGTTTTGCGGGTGCCCATGTCTTTTTCCATGGTCTCTGAACCAGAAATTGAACGTTCTTCCGGTCTGTGGTTGCCTTCTTTTCTCATAAGTTTAGACACGGCCACCCTGTAAACCCCACAACAAGTTAAAAGTCCGCAATCCGCACCCTCGACCCGCAGCCACTATCAGAAGTAAATTGCCGGTTGACTTGCAGGTACTCTCCTCCTCCCCCAACTTAGATTAGACACAAATATAAAATTAAAAAAAAAAAAAAAAAAAAAAAAAAAAAAAAAAAATGAAAAATAGAATGTATGCCCCAGCAAAGGGCCCCTCCACAGTTTTCCAAGAGAGGGAGCGACCCCCTTGCCAGCGTAACTCCGAAAAAATAATTCCAACTGGGGTCCAAGTAACTCAAGTAAGGTCTCAAAATGAAATCAGATGGATCCAAAATTTTAACGGCGAGTACCGGTAAGCTTACTCTTTTGATCGGTCCAAACCGGATTGCGATACATCGATTTACTCTCGAGATATCGATTTTTCAAAGGCGCGCGGTATAGGGTCAGAAATCTAAGATTCTCTAAAATCCGCGAATTTCGACTCTCATGGACCTAGCATGCGCCGTGAGAAGTCATATGTGAGTTTTTTGAGTTCACATGAAGTTCATTAAGGGCCCTGACAAATGTCGGACCGATAAAGTCTATATCGGGGGGGGGGGGGGGCGTGGCCCCAACTCCAGCGTAAGTCTCACGTACAATGTCTCACTGCGGCCGCGGGAGGTCCCATAAGATCCGTTTAAAACTTGGATGGATCTGAATTTTTTTCAAGAATTATCTAAAAGCTGAAGCTACCGCCCAATCCAAACCGCAGTGCGCAATCCATCGATTCGTTCTCGAGATATCGATTTTTCAAAGGCGCGCGGTCTTGTCAGATCGACCTTAGAGGGGCGCTGGAGGCTGGAAAAAGGCGAATTTCGTCTCTCACGAACCAGTCGTGTGCCGTATTATATCGGTTCCGCTTTTTTTCGGGTCCCAATGATGTCCCGAGAGGGCCCAATGCAAATTCGAGCCAAAAAATATCATCTTAGGGGGGGAACTACTCCCCGTTTCAGCGTAACTCTGACAAGAAATGTCTAACTGCGGCCGCGAGAGGTCCTGTAAGGTCATTAAATAAACTCGGATGGATCTGAAATTTTCGAGGTTGTCAGTCACAAGCAAGCGCTTTCGACCGGTGCAAACCGAATTGCAATACATCGATTCACTATCGAGATATCGATTTTTCAAAGGCGCACGGTCTTGTCAGATCGAACATTGAAATAAGCTGTGGATACTCTGTATCCGCGAATTTCGTCTCTCATGGACCGTTTAAGCTCCCTTAAAAATCGAATGAGCTTTTTTCAAGTTCATATTACGTTCCTTAAGGGCCTTGATGAGTGTCGGATGACATTTGATCAATATTAACATTCATTTTTTAATCTGAGACAAAAAGAGCTGAAACCATAAAGACGAAGAATTTCCATCGTGATGACTTTGGTTCAAGCGAGGAAAATTCTATAGAAGTCCCAAATAACTAGACTAGACTTTCCGGCTTGCTAGGATTGGTATTAAGAATTTCCTTCCTGATGACTTTGGTTCAGGCGAGAGAAATCTAAAAAAGTCCCAAATAACTAAACTAGACTTTGCGGCTTGCTAGGATTGGTATTGCGTCATCCGATTTTAAAGGAACTATCACTATCGAAATCGATTTTCAAAACCACAGTATTCACCTCGCCTCGTGAACAACTGTTTCAACACGCTATAAGTAAATTTTCATTCCCACTTTGACCTATCAAGTTATTTTTACAGCGATCACTGTTATACAAACACAAATGCAGCGATTGAATTTGTCGCAGTTTTGTACTATCAATATGGAACTCCACACTTACAATGATTTACGGCCGACACTCATGCTCTCTTTGCTAACACTGTTCCAGTGTTGCAAGTTCCAACTTGTTTTTTTTTTCTTTTCAATTATTGATTCAGATATCAAGAGAGGGGGGGGGGGGGTCAAAGCTGCAAAATTTAAAGAGTTCCACCGCTCGAAATGATCCTTGGGGGTATAGGAGAGACATCCAATTCGAGGTTTTTTTTTTAATTTTTTTTTTTTTTTTTTTTTTTTTTTTTTTAATATAAAATCACCCCTTCCTCAAACGATCTGAAGTCATGGCCTTGATAGCAAAATGTGCATTTTCGGAAGTTTGATGTGCATGGCTGTCATAGAATTGCGAATGTACCCCCCCTTTTTTTTGAGGGTCTAGGATTGCGCCAATTTTTCAGGTATTGAAATCGGACTTGTTTGCGCGAATACTTTGCATTAAAAAAGAAACCGATGACTTGGCACCACTTGCATCTATTTCCTATGTCTGTCCGGCTCATTCTCCATCTGTGATGCCGGAATAAGATAAATACAGACTCACAATTATCAGTGGTTATCTTACCATAAAATCCGGATATCCACACAGTCATTGAAACTTTAAGACGGTGGCAGTGAATGACTTACTTAAAAATGAAAAATTCGGATCCGCGTCAAAATGACGATCTCGAAAGTAAATATTCCTACATCACAGCCGCATTTAGTCCATACTCCTTTTCTGATATCATAAATGTCATGTGATTCCTGAATTAAGTCAAATATCAATGTTTGCAAGCCCTTGTTCTCTGATGAATTACATTATTCAATTTTACTTCTCAAGAACTTTTATACACTCCATTCAATTCTCATTAAAAGGTTAGAAGTTTATCATTTTTCATTCAACTTTATTTCATAAACTACCTTTCTACGTTGCCAAATTTATCAGTTAAGTCTTAGTAATTTAAAATTCGCGCAATCCTGTTCCAAATAAATGGGCTTTCCATTCGCGCTATCCTGGCATCTTTTTCGCGCAATCCTAACATTTTTGTTGGGACCATTCGCGCAATCCTGGATCACCGGATGTGCATTAATCCCGCAAGAATGTGACGAAATGAGCCGAGGAAGAGCAAAAAATGCCAGCTGATGTCATTCTTGATTCTTTACTGCAGATCACTCCCATTGATAACATTTTATTTTCACCGCTGAGCTTTAGAATCACATTAAATAAACACAAAACGTACAACTATCCGACAAATACAAAAAGGAAGAATGAAAAAAGAGGAAAGAAAACGGAAAGGGGAAGGAAGAACTAATTTAAAAAGATGGAGGAGAGAGAGAGAGAGAGGGAGTACATTGATAGAAACACATCAATTAATTGATTCTTGGTCATAATGCAATTTAAACGCATTGTTTCTTGAATGTTGTACAGAAACATAAGGCTTCAACCCCCCTCTTTTTCGAGCTATACAGAGGTGTTTTCCTTTTGAGTTCGCTTTCGCTTTTACAGGGTCACACTAAAAATGGCTTTAACTTTTGAATGAATAAAAATATGAAACATTGCAAAGAACAAGATGTATTGTATTAAAAGAAAAAACCGAGATAAATGAAACAAAATTCATTATAACCAACCTATACTATCTTTTTACTGATTTTATTGTTACTAATTTTTTGCTTGTTAAACTTATGATGATGCCACTGATGATGATTTATTGGATTAAAAAGCCCTTGGTGACTTTTATGTAAGTCTGTTTAATTTTAAAACAAGATTAGTTATTATGAATTTTGTTTCATTTATCTCGTTTTTCCTTTTAAGATTAAGAGAAGGTTTGTGCCATTTTTCATCTTTTGCGGGAGAGGCTGATTCGCATGGTGCATTTTCAAACTATTTTGACCCCCCCCCCCTCCCTCGAAGGCAGCTCGGTAATTTCAAAAGGCAACCCCTATTATCAAGCGGACTTGAAAAAGAAGACTTGTGGCGAAAACCGAAGGTCAATGTCCGTTTTTGTTGCCAAATGGTGGCTGGTCAATGTTGGAAAACACTTCCAGTTTGCTCTAAATATTTTGGTTTTTATGCGTGATTTTAAACACGTTATACTTTATCTTAATTCTGCACCTTATCTTTTGCACGGAGCGGGGGGAGGGGGGGGGGAGAAAAATATGAACGAGTCGGAAATTTCAAATCGGTGAACAGCGAAATACAGATTAAATATCATCCTCCTGGATTAATTGGGTCTATAAAACATTAGTGAGTGTGCTTGGATCAAAGTTTCAAAAATTCGTGGTTTTTGCCCCCTTTTTTACTTTCTCACTCTAACAAAGTTAAAAATTGAGAAAGTATTGTGATGGCGCAGATGCCTGTGCCTGTCTGTCTGTCTTTCTGTATCCCGGCATAAATTTTGAACCAATGGTCCATATACATCCAAATTTTGCAGAGATTTTATTTTTTTTAAATTCTAAATTTGAAGTAAGTTGAGAAGGATAAAAGATTTCCATTAAAATCAATGGGAAAAGGGTAAACATACATAGGGAAAACTTGGAATATTTCAAATATTGCTGTTTGAATATTGATTAAAATTTGCAAAAACATTCCGCAACTAGCTTACTTACTGTAAAATTAACCCCTCAAGAGGGGTCTGGAAGTCTCTCCTAGAATATTATATAGGGGTGTCTGAAGGTCTCCATCATGATATGAAAGGGGGGTCTGGGACCCCCTCTAGATTAATTTTGATAAAAGATTGATACCTTTAGAGTTGGTCGGACTCTAAAGTTTGGAGAAACAAAAAAGGCAAAAAAAGATTAAAATAACACTTTACTTTAGAGTCTGACCAACTCTAAAGGTATTCATCTTTTATAATTTGTTGGCCATAATTTTTGTTTTATTAATTTTGATGTGAGGAAGTATTCATGGGGTATGTATTCCCTACTGTTTATTTACCAGTGGCGGCTCGTGCGATTTGGCAACAGTGTTTTTATCCCATTTAAATACATGGAAAACAATCGAAACTCGAGGAGGCTGCCAGCCTCCGCTTGAATCGATTTTTTACCTAAGTTTAAGTGGGAAAAATGCATGGTTGCCAAATCTCACGGGCCGCTACTGTTATTTACAGTAGTCTTGGGCTTGGGTATAGTGGCCAGTGGGTACTCTAAAAAGCATGACACTATATTGATATGTGATGAGAGACTTCTAGTCAGGGTACAACTTTTTTTTATCTAAAGTTCGTCGTTCTTAAACCTTTAATGAAACTAAAAAGAAATTTCAAAGTCTAGAATGAATGGTCGACCTCGGTTTCTTGTTCTCTTTCGGAAGGTTCATGTGCGAACAATTCCCAGTCATACATCAAGTTTATGGCGCAGATTTAATGTCAATTACTTGCTCTACTTGACAATATATTTTATCACTCCCGTTTTAAATCACAATTTCGGTTTGTGCGAGAGACAAAATATCAACCCGAGTTCTTTATTTCTTAACTGTAGTCTAGCTCTCATAAGAAATTTACCTATTTCGAGTCGAACGTCCCCGCTGACTAAAGCAATAATTTCAAGATCACATGAATGTATTATAAACCGTGTGTTATGCGTTCGGAAGTAACCTCATAATTTACAACCGCTTTGCCTATAATTTATTGTTATTACTGGACGTAAAATGTAAAATAAGTGTGTGAATATTTTATCATACTCCTTTTTTTTCTCCATTCCTGGGCCTCGTAAGACTTCGGATGAGTAATAAAAGAGGAAGTGTATCATTACGTCATGGAGGTCGTTGAATTTTCGTCCGATCGTCATGGTTGCCAGTTGTACGCTGATTAAAAGGTGGGTTTGGGTTATGATGAGATAAATATATGTATTTGAGAGAGTATATATCAGTGGCGTCGCGTGCCATCTGGCAACAATGCAACTGCTCCATTTAAACTCATTAAATATATCGAATTTTCCTTGTGCACTGTGCACACCCTGAATTCGATCTTTTACATGAGTTTAAATGGATAGAATACATTGTTGCCAAATTGCACGCGACGCCACTGGTATTTACATACCCTTTTAAAATTAACTCTAAGTAAGTTTAATGGTTTAATTATAACTCTTACTTACTATCTCTTTTTATTTTTCTTTAGTTTTAACTGATGGGCTTTGCCCCCTAGCTGCTGTAGGGCCCAACAGATATCGTTTCTCGCCTTTGAGATATATCGATTGTCAAAGTGCGATTTACAAAGTTTCATATCTCGAAGGCAAAAACACGATAACTACCTCCGATTAGCGCCAAAATGCTCATTTTTGTTTTTTGTCCCCCCCCCCTTCCAATCGATGTACTACTCGAAAGAGGTCATTCCACGTAATTTTTGAGGTAGTCCCCCCGGGAGACCAAAACATATTAAAAGTTTGTGGGGATTCTAAAACCTAATTTTGACGAAATTTTCTAATTGAAGTAATGAATTTTTTGAAAATGTGGATCCGTGCAAATCGAACTTAGACCTTTGATAGAGCATTTTGAGTATCGGGTTCTAACAAAATGAGGTATAACGGTTGTTAAATTACAATGTTATAATTAGTATTGTATTTTCCCGCTCCATGAAGCGAAACCGGTGGAACCTGTGAACACTTCTTTACTCTCGTGTAACCTCCAATTACTGTATTCTACTCTCTGCACAGTGCACATTGTTCCATTGTTTTACCAATATTACAATAAAAGAAAAAGAAACAATATTTGATATATTTTTTCCGTGTTAATTATTCAAAAGATAAAGTTTCCCGTACTCAACAGCGGTGCCTGCTTCCGAAATGCATCGAAACGCATCAGTGAGCGGTTGGTTAGCAAAACGTTGAACCACTCATCGATGAAGTTTGATGCGTTGCGGAAGCAGGCACAGCTTTTTGTCATTTTGCCAGAATCCGATACTCAAAATGCGTCAGCTCTAGTTGTATCAAAAACAAAGCACTATATGTATATAGACCTCAGGTTTTCGCCAAAAATCTCAACATTTTATGTTCTTTTAAACGATGTACAAGCAGAGCCATAAGTTCTGCGTGGACGATTCGACGCAACCCGCTCTAGACATAAAATTAACGCTGTCTTATCTTTCTTTTCTTTTGTTCTCTCAAGACCGAGAGAGGTTCAGGCTACGTGTAGCGCGGGTTGCGTCAAATCGACGACGCAGGACTAATGGCTCTGCTTGTACCACAAGATGGAAATCTCTACTTGACGCATTATTGATATATCATATCCCGTGGGGCCGCCAACTATAAGCGTCGGGGGGGGGGGGGGGGGGGTTATTCATCCAAAATTATGAAGATTGATCCAAGCCGTATTTTTTCTTCGCATATATCGATCAAACTTTAGAGGGGGGCAGACTTTTGTTACACCCTGCATAAATGATTCTTTCTGGATACGAAAGAGGAATATCGAATATTCAGCTGAACCCTTTAGCGGAAACTCATTTCTATGATTGTACTTAAGGCAAAAAAGTACTCTACAGCTCAGTGGCGTCGCGTGCCATCTGGCAACAATGCAACTGCTCCATTTAAACTCATTAAAAATATCGAATTTTCCTTGTGCACTGTGCACACCCTGAATTCGATCTTTTACATGAGTTTAAATGGATAGAATACATTGTTGCCAAATTGCACGCGACGCCACTGCTACAGCTTCAAATGTTAACGTCAGCTCATTCAGATCATGCATCCTCAATTTTCTCGTTATGAAATTATTAGCCAGTTGTAGCCAACCCGCAATACGCACGTGACTCGAGCCTCTCTTACTTAGTAGCGTACGCAGGAATTTCTCTTTCTCTCTCTTTCCCCGTTTGAACTCGTAAGTAGGGAAAGGACAGAAACAGGGGCTCGAACTCGTCTTCAGCCCCTATCTCTTTCCTTTTCTAGTACATACACTCAAACGGGAAACATTGCTCTCTTGGTTTTAAGATCACAAAAGAGCGTTGTTTTTTTTTACGTTTAGCACGGATTTGCGTTAAATCGCGTCGACCGTCGACGTCGACACAGAACTTGAATGGAGTTAAAGTTTCAAAAAGCTTCAGCAAAAAGAGCTTGAAAAAGAGTCAGAAAAATGTTTTGTAAAGCCTTAGCAATTATATGAGCTAAAACTTGAAAGTAAGTTGGTATTTACATCCAGATTCGAGATAGTTATAACGTTTGGCAACAAAAACTGGAAAGTGATAATTTCAACTCGTGCCAATTATTTTCGTCGCTCTGTGTTGCCAAATAATATGAAACTGCTTATGAGGCAAAAGTTTGCAAAAAGACTCAACACTTAAACGGTCGGTGGGAGGACCCTGCGAAATCTTGATCATCGACCGCGCTTGCGTGTAGATATACATATAGATAAATAAATAAGAATAAATGGGACACAAGGCTAAAATAGTGATGAAATTCACAAGACATTTCGGTCCGTTACAGGACCTTTATCAATTGCTAAAAAGACACAGAAAAAACACAAATGAGTTCCCACCTACATGGCCATGATGGAACTGGCATAACCTAAAACCACAGAAAGAGAAGAGAACAACAGACATTGAAAAACACAGAGAGACCCTCAGGGAAGCTCACTCTACACAATAATTCCTATAATAATCCTATAATTTTCAGGAGGGTCTCTCTGTGTTTTTCAATGTCCGTTGTTCTCTTCTCTTTCCGTGGTTTTAGGTTATGCCAGTTCCATCATGGCCATGTAGGTGGGAACTCATTTGTGTTTTTTCTGTGTCTTTTTAGCAATTGATAAAGGTCCTGTAACGGACCGAAACGTCTTGTGAATTTCATCACTATTTTAGCCTTGTGTCCCATTTATTCTTATTTATTTATTTATTCATCGTATTGGGCTAGTAACATTTCTATTCGTATACATATAGATATACAATATACATGAAACCGGAGGTTTGAGTCGCAAATTCAGCGTTAAAGGGGCGCTTCTGCAGTGAGTCTGTATCTTCTTAACGACTGAAGAGTAATAAGAGAGAGTGACACAGTGAGAGTGAGTGAGGGAGAGAGAGAGAGAGAGAGAGAGAGAGAGAGAGAGAGAGAGAGAGAGAGAGAGAGAGAGAGAGAGAGAGAGAGAGAGTGAGAGAGAGAGAGGGAGGGAGAGAGAGGGAGAGAGAGAGGGGGGGTGAGAGAGAGAGGGAGAGGGAGAGGGAGAGGGAGAGAGAGGGAGAGAGGGAGAGAGAAGGATAGAGAGAGAGGGGGAATGAGAGAGAGAGAGAGAGGGAGAGAGAGAGAGAGAGAAAGCGATTTTTATTCAACACTAACAAAAGTAAATAACAATTATAATAAAGAAAGCATAAATAGATAATAACAAAATTTGATAGTGTCCAAGAGGCGAAATTAAGACTATGAAGTCTTCTCTTCCAACTATGAAGTCTTCTCTTCCAACTATGAAGTCTTCTCTTCCACTATGAAGTCTTCTCTTCCAACTATGAAGTCTTCTCTTCCAGGGAATGAGAGAGGGAGAGGGAGAGAGAGTGAGAGAGAGAGAGAGAGAGAGATCGTAGCGCATGTTCTGAGCATGCTCAATTTCTCGCGTTTGTTTACTCGGGTGTGTGCAACCAACACCGACGCGTGATCACAAAAGCATTGTCGTAATTCCGAAAATCAAGCGAAAGTGGGGTTTCATTATCTTAATTGAAACATTTTCCGACCCCTCCTCCTCCCTCCTCCTCCCTCCTCCCCCCACCCCCTCATCCCGCTGCGTCCTTCACTCCTATCTTCCTTCGTCTCTATTATGTCGAGAAACGCTTTGTCTTAGTTTAAGTTTACAGTATACAGTATATACATGTATACAGAGTTCCTGAATTCACCTAAATAGGAGACTTCATCAGAGGGAAGCCGCCGCCGTGCCTCCGCCATCGTCTATTTGTGTGTGCGGTTCTCTCTTTAATAAAGTTTGAGTGTGTTTTCTCAGCGCTGCCACTACAGCAACGCCCAGAATCGGAAGTAGGTATTTAGCCGGGGAAAAATTTGCCAACGGGTTATGATAATGCTTTAGCATGGACAAAACGGCCTCCCTCTCCACACTTCACCGCTCACTGATTAATATTCATCCACTCTTCACAAATGACCCACGATATAGTGTTTGTGTTTGACTTTGCTGTCTATCCGACGTCCATTTGCAAACACGCGTGGTTTACTTCTAATCCTAACGAGCCATACCTTTATCTCAAGTGGCAATCTATTGGGTAAACAGCTTAAACCCACTCAAGTGTAAGATTTTTCGGTTAGAGTTGGAGTTTTTCCGTTGTGTATTCAGGTCGTCCAAGTCACTTTCTCATCATCGTTCCGCACAGAAGTACAAATAACAGGAAATACAGGAAAACCCCAAAGATTACTTATACATACAGATGTGGCATTAGCCAGAATTTTGTTAAGTCGACTCCGGCCGTGATACAACCGGGCATACACAGGGGTTTTTAAAACTTTGGGGGGCTGTAGCTCAAAAGGAGGGCATTTTCGGACACATGTTTATAGGAAAAAAAGTCTTATTTTGACCTCAAAAATACGTGATAGAAAGGATGACATAAGTTTTAAAAACACTCTGTATAATAATAGAAAATCATACACATCATAAAGGATCATAAAGATTACAGAGAAAAGATTACACTTTCCATGTTTGTCTGTTACAAAACTGTTCCATGTTCCAAGTTCCACTGTTCACGTTCCGTGTTTGTTGTAGTTCCGCAAATAAACACAGGAAAAGAGGGAAACGTAATCTTTTCGAACTAGAATTCTGTAATCTTTATGATCCCCTCTGTATGCCCGGTTGTATCACGGCCGGCGTTTTATCCATTTTTCACTTAACACGGGCGAGATAGCTAATGCCATATCTGTATGTGTAAGTAATCTTTGGAAAACCCCAAGGTTATAGATTAAAGAGGTATGCTCATCTGACTTCTCGCCACAAATTCAGTGGCGCGCAATTCAAAATCACGTCAGGCAAGATGGCCGACAAAAGCAGAAAACGTAAACTCTTTGCAGAAAACATTGGGTTGTTTCCTGCTTTCCTGCAGAGGGTAGCCCAATGTTTTCTGCAAAGAGTCTACGATTTCTGCTCTTGTCGGCCATCTTGCCTGCAGTGATTTTGAACAGCGCGCCACTGAATTTTTGGCGCTAAGTCAGATGAGCATACCTCTTTAATCTATAACCTTGGGAAAACCCTCTCTGAACCCTAACCTAACAGTCTTATTACGCTGGTGCTGGTCTCCCAACTCTTCTGCCTGGATAAATGGTGCAGCTCTTTCCGTTTACTTCCGCTGGTTTTACGAGTCATCATGTCATCATCAAGATGCAAGACAGAAATCGGCCAAGTCCGATAACGGCTCGAATTCAATTCTCGATTTTCTCCCATTTGTTCTTGTGCTAAAGTATCGATCTCCTGAGGATTTAATAACACAGCCTCTCAGGAGCGATTCTTTTCCATTTGTTTATATGCGGATAGTTTCGATACATCACATATCAACAGCACGAGCCACTTCTGATCAAGTCCGTCGATATGGGAATGTTAAAAACAACTTCTCTGCATAAGTCAGATGCGTACGGACCAATATTTCAAGAGTTATGCTGGGATACGCACCTACGGACAAAAGGACAGACGGATATACAGATGCCACAAATATTTTATGCATTTAACTCTCCAGGTCACATATGATTGAGAGATGTATATTGAAATGTCATGGATGGATGCTTTTTAGGATAGTATTAGGCATGATGAGAACCAATTATTTTATAATTATCATGATTGATTTAGTCGTACCGGTCTCAGTGTTGAAACTAAATACTTTTATTATCTCTGCGCAATTAATTGTATTCATCTCAATACCTTCTCAATAACTAACTTTGTTTGTTGTGAGAAAATAATGAAAATAAATTGGTGATGGTATTGCCACACCCACTGCTTTTTCCTGTTGATCGCAAAAAATTATGCCTGCGTAAAACTTGCGTTTCGACCGCGTTTACGTTAATTGATGTTTTATTCTTTGGTTTGTTGCAGATTTTGACGCTCTGATTCTAAGCTCCTTGAAACATAGACGAAGTATCGGGAAAAGCATCGAAATGGAATCGAACAGCATTGCCTCAAACAGCAATCAAATACCGCTGACTTCCATGTCGAACTCGGTTTTCGCCACCGAAAATTCGACGATCGTAATTGCTCAAATCGGCAGTACCTCCACGCTGCCTTGCACCATTCGAAAATTTGGAACCGGAGTGGTAAGTTAACTTCAGTAATATTCTCAAATCCTCGATCATTCGTAACTACTGTGGAACATGTTTTCCAGAGGAAAGCATTGTGTTGACATGCGGTGTTGCGAATGACTGTCGCAGATCGACGCTCAAAATTTATTTTCAAAAGATATGCGTGGATAGAATGAGCGAGGATCTACGTCCATTTAATTTGTCGTATAAAATAATTACTATCATAATTTTGATGGGAAGCTCTGCAGATTGGAGTTCTTCAATCATTATGATTTCCAACTGATTGTAGCGTCCCCAAGGAAATCCCTATTTGGAACTGTGTACCAAAATTATGAGATTTATTTTAGGTGAGAAATTAAAGGGCCGTACAACTGCGATCTCTGTTTCTGGTTAAGCAATATTACAAACTTATCTTAAAACAAACAAACAAAAAACAAAAACAAAATTGAAGGTACATACGTTCTATAGAGCTTTGCACAAAACTTCAGAGATTATTTCTCGGTGAAAATTAGAAGGAGCGTAGATCTGCGTTCTACGCCGTTAAGCAGTATGCACATTTTTAGGAGATTTTTGTGTTGCGTAAGTCTACACTACAATCCTAGAACCATGCTGCACCCTTATCGAGTGGTGTTTTTGTGGCAATCAAGACTCCGATATTTTCTATTAATTTAAATGGACAAAATACAACGTATATAGATACCTACGCCATGCCATGCCCCTATAGGTAGATTCTGCAGTACATAAATCTTTATTAAAAAAAAAAACAGAACTAAGAAAAGTCTACTGAATGTGAGATGAAAGTCAGACCACATCAGACTAAAAAAAAAAAAAAAAAAAAAAAAAAAAAAAAAAAAAAAAAAAAAAAAAAAAAATAGTCCATATCTTGCAATATTTTACAATACATGATTGTGATAGTGAGTGAGATATATTTTATCGAATCTATCGTAAAATCGGCGAGTTGAATTTGAAACGTGTGCAAGTTCTTTGCCATCTGCTTCTTGATCGGCGCTCGGGTAGTTTTCTGGATGGATGAAAAGGCGGAGATGGAGAGAAATAATGTAACGTCATATTTGTTACAGTTCGCCAATCGCCTTCCACATCTCAATGCAATTTTGTTGGATAAAAAAGTCATTTCAGTTGCACGACCAATCTAGAGTTTTGAATAGTTTACTCGTTGACGACAATGCTTACTTTTTCTCTTATTCATACTTTCCAATCGAAGAGTTATAATTTCCAATTTCGCTCGGTGAATCGGAGCAAGGCTGAAGAGCCAACGCTAAGGTCAATTACTATGGCTTCGGTTGATTCTTTGTCACAAATTAATGGTAAATAAAGGTTATTCATTTCATCGGTAATCCCTCAAGGAATTGTGATTTATTTGTTTATCGACCTGCGTAGATGTTTGTCCAGGAAATTGAGTGATTCGATTTTCACTATTTGATAAATAGCTGTAACCCACTAACTCAAGGTAGACTAATACCGGTATGTACATAGATACCACTGACAATAACGGGCAGTGGCGTAGCCAGGGGGTCTGGTCCAGACAAAAGGGGGGGGGCGGTCCAGACCGTCTGGACCCCCCCCCCCTCTTGACATCAAAATTTGTCCTAAAAAAAGGTCATTTCACAGAAAAAAATGGACGTGCTCCAGACACAAACTTTCCGTGTTCTAGACACGAATGTACACACCAGTACGGGAACCAGTTCTGAGCGCAATCTATTTAGGTTGAGTTTGCGTCAGAAACGCATCCCGTCGTGTCTAGAACCTGAAATGTTTGTGCTCTGAGCACGTTACGTACTGGTGTGTGTGTAGATCGTGTCTGGAGCACATCCTTTTTTTTCTGTGTTGTTGCGATTTCAGACAAATTTTACCAAATTAGTATCTTTGGACCCCCCCCCCCTTTACAATTTTCGGACCCCGGACCCGAATGCGCATGCAGCGAAGGGTTAAGCTCGATTATAATTCGATCACAATGATCACGTACGCTTTAGAAATTTGACTATCAATAATAAAATGAAGAATCAAGATAGATTCAGACTTTGTGCGCACCTCTGAGCCATGAAAAACTATACTCACAAAACGGTAGCCGAGCTTTGCAGGTTCGACGGGGATCAGCCGATTGCGGGATCGGGAAGTGCGCGTAATCCGCTAAGTTCCGGTAGGACAATGCTCGGCTATGATGTTTTACCGGAAGAACCCATTAAAATTAGCCTCGCCGGCGCGCAAAACAATGCGGTAATGAGATTGAAATCAATACTTGCATATTATCACCCTTCTACTCCCCCTCCCCCTTTTCTCACCCCTTCCCCGCCACCTGCTCACCACCACCACCACCACCACCACCACCACCACCTCGCCCACCGTCACCACCAATTCCCCTCACCCTTACCACTGTTCCAACCCCCCCCCCCCCCCCGACTATCGGTCTGGCGGCCTCATTTACCATTTTCATTATTGCAGATAAAGTATGACTACTCAACCATTCCTGCTTTTTGAAGATTTATTACCCACACCATCGCACAGATAGGCCGATGCACTTTTGCTCTCTTGAACGCTGAGCCGCTGCTTTGGCGCACTGTGGTGACGAAAAATTGCATTATTCTGGACTAAAAAGTTTTTGGTCTCTCGCTTTCAAAACTTTTTAAAGTCTATATTTTCTCCCTCAAAAGATATGTGACGTTAGTATTTTATTTGAAACTTTAACCCCTTATGGGTCTAGAGCATACTCGTCTCTCTTTTGTAGTCTACTTCACATTGTTTCCGTCTTCATTTTCCGGATAAACGCGATTGTCGATGAAAACACTTACAAGATAAGGTCTCTTCGGTCGCCTTCAATTCATCGTATATGCAATTCCAACTCCCGCGAGCACGAACATTTAACTACCTTCCCTATTTATAAACGAAAGAGTGGCATTCTTTTGAAATAATATGGCCCTTAGAGGGTTAAAATTAAGGATGAGTATTCTGCAACTTTGCCTACAACAACATGGTGCGTTAATTTCCATGGATGTTAACGCCTCAAAAATTAAAAACAGGAAAAAAGGACAGCAAAAAAACGAATAAGAATAAACCGCTAAAACCCTCAAAATCCACTCTTGAATGTAAATGTGCTGTTGGTACAAAATCAGAAAATTTAAGAGATGAATTATTCGAAACGAAAGCAATCAAAGATACGATCATGATTGTAGCTATTAATCAATCAACAATATTCCGAAATAATACAGCCGAAATCAAAATAATGTTGAATATAATTGAATTCCGCCACATCCCTCCTTAAGGAAAATTAGCTATGGTGACTTCTAGTAAATTCCATACAATCGAGTCTCTGTACGTTGCGTCGGTCCACAGGGAACAGGAAACGAGAAATATGAGGCACGCCTCGCCGCGGTTTAATGTCCGGTGAATGGTGACCACGGTTCCAGTGTTGAACTATGAAATAGACGCAATAACGGTAAAATATCGACTGAGTGTGTATCAATTCATTGATATAATATTGATTCTCGAAAGTGTATGGCGAGGAGGAGGGGTGAGTTTGATGAACTGCGGGCCGATCATTTACTTTATCGTTAAACCGATCGTTAAAACTGTCTACGAGTTGTGCTATTGGTCGAAAATTGTAAAACTTGGCTATTGCTATGGTAACCATTGTTAAGAGTCTCGTTTTATAAAGGCTATTCATGAGTAACCTTTAAAAAACGGGCACTATAACGATGGTTACCATAACAACGGCTAAGTTTTACAATATTCGACCAATAGAATCACTCATACACAGCCTTAACGATCGGTTTAACGATGAAGTAAATGATCGGTTCGCAGGAGGACATATGTGTTTTTTTTCTTCTTTTTTTCCCTTTAATTCACCGGAGTGCTACAACGGCACAGAAAAGATTTTCGATAAGAATCACCCTCAGTGCATGTGTATACGTATTCTGCAACATTTAGATACGCATAACACAAACTTTCTTACAGCTTCAGCGGTGCTATTATCCGATGACTATAATCTACACAGTCGAGCCATAAGTTCTGTCACTCGCTATTTTGCCGATAGCAGCCAAACGACTGAAAATAAGTATACAACTTTATATATATTCTGAAACTAGACAAAAAATGCTACAAAACCATGCTACTTTTATGTGAAGTAAGCACCTGTGCTTTGCGCAATAGGCAGCGTTATCTGTCAACGTCGGACTACCGTTGGGCGCGCACTGATAACACTCGACTGCCATGAGTTCTGTTATGCGCTATTTTGCCGATAACAGCCAAACGACTAAAAATAAGTACATAACACTACATGTATTCTGAAACTAGACAAAAAATGCTACAAAATCGTAAGTTTTTTTTATTTTTTCCCCGAAAATTTGATGCCCAAAACTTCATTTTCAACCAGGCATAGCTAGTAATTTCTACGCGCCCAACAGCAACCCGACCTTGACATATATCAGTGCTTATTGCGGGAAATACAGGGACTTGCGGCAAATAATAGTAGCATGATTTTGTAGCATTTTTTGTCTAGTCTCAGAATATATAGAGTGTTGCATACTTATTTTCAGTCGTTTGGCTGCTATCGGCAAAATAGCGAGTGACAGAACTTATGGCTAGACTGTGTATGTTGTCGAACAAAAAAAGTCCGTAAAAATTCGCGCGTGAGTTTGATACACTGAGACACAACCTTTCGATCCTTACCCCCAAGGTTTTGAGAAACTTCATCTCCCATTCCACCCTGAATTCGCCTCTCCACCCACTTTTGACTTTCTTGGTCAGCTTAGAACTAAAATAATGGATTAAATATGAAGAATGAGAGGAGTGAGGGGTTGGGAGGACCAAGTTCTGAGTGAAGAAAATGAAAACTAAGACAGGGAGACGCAGGAAGGATACGTTAAGAAAGATAAAAGGTGTTAGAGGATTAAGGAGAGGCACTAGACACGTAGTGGCGAATGAGAAGTGAGTGAGATTCACAGAAGGAAAAAAGAAAGTGGCGCGTCCCCCCAATCCACCCTGTGGTCTATTCTGTGGCCGGTTTTGTAGAGTGTGAGCGGAATATAAATGAAACGTTAAGGGCAAGGATTAAGAAGGAAAGTTGTGCGTTGCGGGTTGCGGCTGGCTTGAACCTCACTCGTCAAAATCAAATAATCCTCTCGTGAGGGATGTTACCCCTTCGCGACCCCCTTCTTCCCCCAATCCCTCTTGCCACCACCTCCTCGGACGAAACACTTAGACCCAAACATATTGATACTTCTTTTCGCTTCATTGCCACCGTTCACGTTTGGGCCGTACCTATTGCTCACCTTAGTCCCCTCGTGCCCCCGATCCGGTACGCTAGAATCAATGGATACGCTTCAATAGCAAGGTTAATAACCGTAACCCCCCTCCCCCAAAATAAACATAATATCCTGACGTTACCATATGGCAGTGGCAGTTATCATTTTTTGAAGGTATTTAACGTGATTCTATGGCAAACTCCCGGAGATTTTAATCCAATAGATGGCGTTACTTGTCGCTGGCTCTGAAAATAGCCGTTTTTTGACGGTTTTCGGCTGTTTTCTCTGAACAGTCGAATATTAGACAAAAAATTGGAATGTCGGCACCTGCTTCATTTTTTGCTTGATTTTTTGAGCCATAAACGGGCCAAATTGGTTCTAAAATAAAGGCGTAACTATGCAAAGAACAAATCAAGCGTAATTTGGAGTTGTACCAGCAAAGATTACAAGTGAAACAGAAACCTGATACAACTCCTTACAACCTTTACTGATACAACTCCAAATTACACATGATTTTTTCTTTGCATAGTTATGCCTTTATTTTAGAACCAATTTGGGGCCCATTTATGTCTCAGAAAATCAAGCAGAAAATTAAGCAGGTGCTGACATTCCGATTTTTTGTCTAATAATCGTCTGTTCAGAGAAAACAGCCGAAAACCGTCAAAAAACGACTATTTTCGGAGCCAGCGACACGTAACGCCATCTATCGGATTAAAATTTTCGGGAGTTTGCCATGGAATCACCTTAAATTATATTCGCAATCAGATGCCATTGACTAGACGTCGTTTATCATCAAAATTTTCTGGGCATTCTAGAATTGCAAAAATTTATTTCTTAAGGTCTGGGGGTTAGGTACTTTACTAAGGGTTGTTGGTGAAAATCGTTTAAAAATTAAATATGTAGTTTAAGTTGTTATGGGTAAAATTTTTTCTCTTGCATGAGAGCTTCCGAGCATTGGCCTTTAGCTCAAAGTTGAAAATCTATGGGGGGAGAGGAGGTCCCAGTTCCGGCCTCTGAACTGCGGTAAAAAAGGTAACGAAGACATTTTCGGTCAAAAATAATTGTTTCCAGAAACAGAAATTGTATTAATCTTTCCTGAAGTTTTGCTATTTGAATGGGAATCACGTTCACAGTAGTGTTCGCGGGTATAGGAATCAGAGGAAATGTTTCGCCGGCAAACCTGCAGCCGATCAAACATAATCGGATCGGAAAGTGAAAATATCACAACAATCTGGTGCAAACCCTTGGTGGCCAGGGTGTTTTGGTTTCCAAAACAAAACCAAAACACCCAGTGTTAATTTTGAGCTCAGAAACTGAGAGACACGTGCGTAAAATTACACGAGTCCTGAAATGGTGTGAACCATATTAAAAATTTTGAATAAAAATGTGCAAGCATTTCGAATTGAAATGTAGAAGTCAAGTTGAGGAAAACTGGAATTTAGGGCTGTCAGTGCCACTGAGATCGTAGATGGTGATGGGTACCAACAGATTGTCGAGGAAGCTGTCAACTTATCGTAAATATCACAAAAAAGATCAAAATAAATAAATAAGAAAAAAATGAAAAAAAATAGTTACTATTAAAAATGTTGTTATTCATATTTCTTCCGTATAGAGGCGTTATTGAGAAAATTCTATGATAGTATTTACAACTATTTGCTCTTCGCTGAATAAATGATGTACGAAAAGAAATTATGAAACGTTGGACTGACTTTACGCCCCTCGTTTAAGATTTACGGACATACCATCTGACCCACCCTAAGTCAGTTCTTAGAAGCAGTCGTTTACTCAATCCGCGAAACTCGAGAAAAAGATGAGAGAGTAAATGGAGTAATGTATAAAAGAGAGCTTCTTTTTACCTCGAAGCACCAAGTTTGAACAAGTCTAGAAGAACTACATATTTTGTTATGTTCCCGAGCGTTTAATAAATTAAATAGAAGCGATAAATAGAATGAAGTTGGGAATGAAGTGGCTAAAATTGAAACTTAAAATGGGAATTATGCAGCGCAAATATGTAGGCCGATAACACTTTGTGCACCGCGTCCGGAGGAAGAAGTTAGTTTCTCTTTTACGCCGGAGAGCCTCGCGAGTTCATCCCGGCCGGCGCGGCATCTCTCAATTTTAATGCCATTGTGTTTTTCATTCTAGAGAATACATTTTTTATGCCGCATCCGCTGTTGTCAGGCTGCGCAGAGAAATGGGCAGAGGAGGTGGCTAGCCAACGATCCATTTTTATACACCGTTGAGCAGTGACGGGCCAAAATCATTTTTTGAATAACCATGAATAATGGGTCTGTTGCGTACTTTTGCTACATCAAAATAACTCATTGATTCTAACGTAAAATTCGGCGAAAATAACGATGCGCACATTAAAAACTTTCAAAATCCACTCATTAACTCTGAAAATACCTTCCATTTCAAACAACCCGCGCTATACTAGACACTATATCACAGACTTATAACTACATAGATGAAACCATCTCGTTTATGTAAACAAGAACAGAACTTACAAACATTGGAATGTTTCGTTTCGATGCGTACATTTCTTTTATTATTTTGTAATCTTTGAAAAACCGAAAAGACCAGACACCAAATGCAGCCATAATAGTTCGTGTATTTAAAAGGGAATTCCGTCATTTTGTAGTTACGATGTTGTTTACTTATGCACGGTGGTTCCGTCTATGTAGTAGTATACCGGTGCAAATAGTGTCTAGTGTAGCGCGCGCTGTTTGAAATTGAAGTGATTTTCTGAGTTAATGAGTGGGTTTTGAACGTTTTTAATGTGCGCATCGTTATTTTCGCCGAATTTCGCATAAGAATCAAGGTTCTATATTGTTGTAGCAGAAGTATGCAACAGACCCATTAGCTAAAAAATTTCGCATTTTTCTCATGTTATTCCTATTAGTAAATCAAAGTTTTGACACTATATAAGCATATTCATCTGTCATGAGATGAATGACTGGTAGTGTTAAAACTTTATTTACTTGTATGAATAACATATGAGAATAATGTGAATAATTTTAGTAAATTATTCATAATTATTCAAAAAAAGTTTTTTGCCCATCACTGCCCTTGAGAATCCATTCTTTACCATAGGCTTATTTCTAGGGAGTATCGATACATAGCAACTCACAAATCATTACTAATTTCAGAGTGGTGGCTCATGAAATGCAATACCTTCTTCGATTTCTATTCCATTTAAATCTACAGAAAAGTATCGATCTTCATGAGAAGCAATTGAACCCTCAGGAAAGCGATACTTCCGTATGAGTCCAAATGAGAGCAGAAGATCATTGGTTAATCTCGAGCCGCCGCGCCGCAATGACTAGTTTTCTCCCGTTTGAACCCATGCAAAGTATCGATGTCTTCAATTGAACTCCCTGAGGATTGACCCCCCCCCCCCCATAAGTTCATAATTTGGAGCAGATCAGACATCGATGCATCGCAAATTTTGGTATGTCAAGCGTTTGAGCATCAAGGCAAACAAAAAATGAGGTCAAACTACTGCTGGATGATGCGGCAACGTTGTGAGCCCTTTGAAGATTTGTTTTTGAAGCGCTCAAGGAGCATTCAATGTGAGGCACATTTCCCATCTACGCTATCGCTAATGGGAAAATGGGGAAATTTGTCTTCTTCGAGGAATTTGGCAACTTTCTATGGAAATTATTCATCGTGCTTATTATTCAGATGTATCCCTGGAGCGCTGTAACCAAGAGAAAATTTCGAGAAAATTACGAATGAAGGAAGCTTTGAACAAACTGTTCAAGTTTGTTTATTAGACAATATTTGTGAAAAATATCTGTCGAAAATGTTTGTTAGAAATGAGAAAATATGATTGATGACACTCAGAGCTCACCATCTTTACCAAAACTAAGCGGTCCGTTTGCAATCTGTTGATAAGGTTGGTAAGCGCCACTACTTAACTCATTAGCACAGAATAATACAATCAGAACGGAAACTCCCATAAGAGCCAATGGAAGCAAGTTTTGAATTTAACGCCACCAATAGGCGACGCTGTGGTCCTATATCCCAACATGGCGGACGTGTGTTATTTGTGTTGAAACTCATTTATTTCTGTAAATTCTGGAAAGAAATCTTAAGTTTCCGCCCTCACTTTTATTCTATTGGCATTTCAGAATGAAAATTTCGCGGATCATGTCCTATATTTTTTTTTTTTTTTTTTTCGCAAGCGAATCCAGATGTAAACATCCTATATCCCAACATGGCGGACGCGAAATGAATTCGCTTCAAAGTCCGACAGAGTTTCCGTTCTGATTGTATCATTAGCATACTCTTAATTGGTTCGGAATTTCATCGTTTCTACAGCACACTGCACTAAAAATACATGTTTGTACATTTTTATTTATTTGCGCCGCCCACTTTAAATACCACTCTTGCCTAAGCAAAT
Source organism: Trialeurodes vaporariorum (assembly GCA_011764245.1). NCBI lineage: Eukaryota > Metazoa > Arthropoda > Insecta > Hemiptera > Aleyrodidae > Trialeurodes > Trialeurodes vaporariorum. The sequence continues at coordinate 75,741,074 of VMOF01000002.1, forward strand.
TTCAAATTCATAACTCGGAAAAAAAAAAAAAAAAAAAATCTAAAAGCTAGCAAGAGGTTCATGCCCTCTTTATTCCCCTCCTTTGCCCCTTGCAGTGACATCCCGGTTACATTCAAGCTCTTTAGACGATTGCATTTTTTTTTTTTTTTCGATTGCACCATCGTTGCATGGTCGGTGAGGAAGAATGTTTCGGATCTCATTTCAAAAATAACTTATCTAGGTTGATCCGGTACCAAAAGCTTTCGCTCCTATTTCAAAATTAGGATTTCCTTTGTCTCTCGTATTGGATTTTCGAGTGAAATGACTCATATTTCAAACGAGAACGGATCACTCGTGGAAAGGCTAGGGTTTACTCTCGACCCTGCTCGGCCCAGCCCAGCCCAGCGTTTATCTGTAATAAGCTGAAGTGACTACTTGAATTGAAAATCTCGGATGCAGCTTAAGACTTATCGCCCTCTTTTTTTCCTCTTCATCCTTTTAAACCCTCCGCTTACTTTAACTCTCTTAGCCGCAATTTATTTCTCTCCTCCTTATCTTCATTTCTCTTCTTTATTCTCTCTTTCGCCATCTCCTCTCTCTGCTTTCCGTAACACTCAATTTTATTCGTGAAAAAATACGCCTGGAGAGTAAATAAGATATAGGGAATGAAAATGGGTCCATTCGGTACTTTTGTTTCAGCAATTTTTAGCATTAATATCGGAGAGAAAATAGTTCGAAACAAGCCCTTTCAACTACAAAAACCCACTTCTGAAGTCAAGGACATGAAACGAAAGAACACTTTCTTACGCCACCACTAGATAATATTTAGCCATGTAACTTTGATTTTAGGCTACTATCTCTGTAGCAAATTCATGTAAATCGTTTTGGTTGGTCTCGCAAACAGAACTAAAGGCGGTGATTTGGCCCAAAAAGGCCGAGTGGCTTGAGAGCCCCCAAATTTTTATTTTAAAGATGCTCCAAAGGGGAATCATAAGTAATGCTCCTACACGGCCGGCTTTCAACTTGACCCAGTGGCGGATCCAGAAAATTTTTCTGGGGGGGGGGGGGGGAGCACGCCTGTGAAATTTTGAAATTTGAAGCGTTGGTGGAAGCAATTTCGGGCTATTTTCTATAAAAAGGCAAAATTTGAGACTTCTGGGGGGGCACGTGCCCCCGTAACCCCCCCCCTCCCCCCGTGGATCCGCCACTGAGTCTTGACCTCACTGCGGTCCAGATAGAAGGAATCCAAACACACAGAGAAAACAGAAATAAACTCTTTGGTAGCGCTGACAAAACCTTTGGTAGAAAAATGACCCGGCAAAAAACTTTAGTTGAGCCAACCGAAGAGATTTTGCTGGCTGAACCAAAGCTTTGGTTGGCTCAACTAAAATCTGTTGCTGGGTCATTTTTCTACCAAAGGTTTTGTCAGCGCTACCAAAGTGTTTTTATCCTTTTTTTTTCTGTGTGCTATTTATCCAAAGTTCAGGGCCTCAAAGAGTGACAGAGCACCAACAATCCTGCATGCGATCGATACAAGGCCACAGAGTTTCCTCTTTAAGGGCACCAAAGAATGCCTCAAAAAAGGGCTCGAAGCCAATTAACTCTTTCCCGGAGCTCACAGAGAAAGAAGCCGTCGATGAAGTCTTTATTGGCTCATGAGAAAGAGCCCTTCAATCGATTATGTTGTAAGGTCTCAAAAGTTATAAAATATGGATCACATTTGTGGAAACCTCCAGTCAGTGGCGTCGCGTGCCATCTGGCAACAATGCAACTGCTCCATTTAAACTCATTAAACATATCGAATTTTCCTTGTGCACTGTGCACCCCCTGAATTCGATATTTTACATGAGTTTAAATGGATGGAATACATTGTTGCCAAATTGCACGCGACGCCACTGCCTCCAGTTGTAACTCTTTTATAGATTTGATGGCACTCTACGAGAAGCACCTTAAAACTTTGATTCTTGAGCAGCTGCTGACCAAGCCTTTTATTTGAGAGATTGGGGTCTCAAAAAGAGGGGCCGTAACATCGAAGGTGCGCGGGGTGCAATGCGCACGGGCACGGGTCTCCATTCCGAAAGGAGACCAAAAATCCTTCAAGACTGAGGATCAGATGAATGGGGCTATTGCACACTTTTGCTATAAGCGATTTAATAGTTGATTATGGCGTAAAAACCTCAAAAAATAACGATGGCGGCACTAAAAACTTCCAAAATCCACTCCTAAACTCAATAAACGCAGTTATTTGCGGGAGCGTAATGGTGGCCAAAGGCACTAACAATGGGAGATTCCTATCTTAATTTCGTCACTCTTTCTATGTTGACAAGGATGATTCACAGAGTAATTAGTCGTCAGAGTGATGATCCACATCCGATGAATGGTACCGCAACACCAAGTGACACAGGTGTCAAATGAAAGTAGTCTCTTATTGATCACTTCTTGATGGAGTTTCAGAATTGTTAGATGGGAATCTCCCATTGTTAGTGCCTTCGGCCACCATTACGCTCCCGCAAATAACTGCGTTTATTGAGTTTAGGAGTGGATTTTGGAAGTTTTTAGTGCCGCCATCGTTATTTTTTGAGGTTTTTACGCCATAATCGACTATTAAATCGCTTATAGCAAAAGTGTGCAATAGCCCCATTGACTTTGATTGAGATAATGCTCATGCGCCTTCATTTTACGGTCTATGCAAAACCAGTGCCTTCGTGCAGGAATAGTTATCTTACAATAACTTCACTTCTTCCGGGCGCGCTGCGCGACGCCTTTGTGGTTTGTAAGCAGCGCAGGTGCCACAGGCCACGTCATGGTACGCTACCGCTTGTCCCGCGTGACTGTGGCAAAAGCGGAAAATTCGTTCTTAAAGCTTAGATTAATTAAAAAATACTTGCGTGATTCAATTACTGTCTTCTTCTCATTTGATTAAGAGCTTGAAAAGTAAATCGACCAAATGTATGTTGAGCGAATTTGCGATAACTGCAATGTTGTTGATTAATTTGTGCATTTTGTAAAAATAACGTCTAACTTGTCAGCTCTCGCTCAATTAATCGTACATGAATTTCAGTAGTCGTAAAATTAAATACTTCCTGCATATTTCGCTGAATCATCAGTAATGATCAACTGTAAATCTTTGTTCGAAAGGAGTCCCGCGAGCAGGTGCGGCGGGTCTAAGGTGGGCACCTTAAGCAGCCTTTCTCAACCTTTTGACGTTTTTGAGGGGTTGGTCATAGTGAGGTCGCAGACCACCTACAAATTTGATGACCCCCCTTTTTTCTTTTTGGGTTTTAAGCCCATGTTTCTTCCTTAACAATCATTTGTGTTACAGTGGTTAGACTGGGTGACCACATATTAAAAAGGTATTTCTGGGCATCTGGCATAGTGGTTAGGCATAATAACCACATAATATTAGAGTCCCTATGTGTAGAGAGTTAAGACAAGAGGGTAGTCAACTTCTGATTGGTCGATGAGTTTTAGGCTCTACAGATGCTGCCACTGGATGCGATTTTGCACTTTTATTTACAATCTCAGTTGTTTACCAACGGTATTTAACGGATAAAGAGTTAATTTTCGATGAATCTGTAAATTTTAATCATGAAACGCCTCAAGAATGTCTATAAATCCCAAAAGAACCTTTCAAAGCGTAAATAGATGTCGATCCACAACAGCAGTAAAAGATTACATCGTTAGAAACTCAGCGGCAGTGTAATCTTTGCAGTGGACGAAAACACAACAACGGCCCTCAGAATGTAAACGAATGTGCAAAATCGCATCCAATGGCGGCGCCCATGGTTTCACTTGTCTTAACTCTTTACATATAGGGACTCTACATAATATGATTAAGGGAAGGGTGTACCAACGTAAAAAAAAGTACTTGATCTATGGTGCCTTGCAAACCTGATTTTCTAATCTCATTTTGTTGGCTACTTCTCTGGTTGACTTCCCCCTCTTTGTGGGGAAATATGAAAAATAAAAAAATAAAAAAACCAATGGAAACCGAGAAATTGTGTGTGCCACAATGGTTAGTACGTCTAACCACATTTTTTCTCTATAAAGGGGAGCTGAGAAAGTTCTAAAAAAAAATTGGAGGTCATATTCAGGCCCTAAGAATTTAGGAAAATCACATTTTTGAGAAAGCGTGACGCAAAGAGTTAAGAGAGCAGAAATAACGTTGAGGCATATTCGCCGATTACAAAGAGCAAGGGCATCACATCTTGCTGTTCATGTTTAGTGATTTGGTTGGCGGAACTATTTTGAAGAAAGCATCAATTTTATTCAAATAAGTGAAAGGTTCAACTTGAAAAAGTAGCAGTAGCGGCTCGTGCAATTTGACAACAATGTTATCCCTCCATTTAATTGTATGCAAAACAATCGATTCGAAAAAGAAGCAGCGCTTCACAAGCATTCGATTATTGAACATAGATTTAAATGGAGCGAAGACATTGTTGCCAAACAGCACGAGCCGCCTCTGAAAAGTAGAATGTAAAAGAAAAAGAAACCCAGGATCATCGGCAGCGAAAACAAAACTGCCGAAACTGTCAAATTGCTCCCTGACCAAATTATATGTTTTGCGTTTCTCTCCGATAAATTTCCACGGACCACCTGAGGGTCCTGAAGGGGTCGTGGATCAATTGGTGGTTCGGATACACTTCTCTAGAACAGAGCCTAAATAGCACAGAATGATTGAAAATATATGTTTGTCTTAATTTATTTCCTATAAAAGAATGGGTATCATTATGTGTAATCTAAGTTATTGTGATTCGCGTTAACTATATGCATGATTATTACGAACGTGAACTGTGGGTGCTTTGCTTACATATTGGCCTCATTTCTTACACTAAACAAAAGACGCAACTGGGTCATAATTTCAAAACTGGCCAAATGGTGTCCCAAGAAGATTAAATTTTTAAAAAAGATCAAATAAGTTGGATGTTCCGATTTTTAAGTCGAAGGAACTTAGTTTTATGAGGAGCAATAGTAATCATTGCTTTAAAAGTTATATAAATACTAATTTTAATTGTTTTATGGTTCAAAATGTCCGTCGGTTACGCGTCCCCCAACCGAGTTTTTGGTATTTAATTTAAGGTTTTGACCATATTTTGAGGCTGAAATGAATTTTGAAGATAGTGGAAAAGCTCAAAAAACTCCGTAGAACTCGTGTAACTTATCGTTTTTTACGAAATTACTTTTCTTCATGCCATAAATTGTGAAAAATGGTTGTCCCCCGGTTCCAAAATGTCTGTCGGTTACGCACGGAATTTACTGTTTTACAACATCTTAAAAGTTTATTTAAAAGTGAAACTGGGTAACTTACGATTTTCTCAACTACGCTTCAACGTTCTAAACAGGAACTATCAACATCTGAGCAAATGGATTTTATTTGGTAACGATTTTCACCAACAAATCCGATCTCGTGATTTGCCTATGGTCCTAGTCAGTGGCACTTAAATATACGAAAAAGGTTGTTATACAGTAAAGTTCCGCCCTGTAATTTTCAATTCAATTCAACTACCGTAATTTGCTTTAAAAATCAACATCAGAGATTATTGTAACAAGTAACATTGTTTTTATTAAGTACTTTTGAAATAGTCGGTTACGTAACCGACAGCGTAACCGACAATGGACAAGTTATCTACCGTTAGTTTATCATGCGTTTCCGGCTGTTTCCGCGGTACATGAGAAATATCGAAAATTCAGCGGAACCCTTCGGTAAAAAGTCTTTTCTGGTAGTACTGAAGGTAAAAAATTACCCATTGGGTTTAAATTTTGACTTGAAATTTTCACGGAGCATGCATGCTGAATTGGCCCGATTTGAAATTATGACCCAACTGTCAAGATATGTAATAACATATTTGTACTTTTTTTTTTGTTTCAACAGGTTTCGTGGATCAGAAGAAGAGACTTAAATCTACTAACAGTAGGATTAGCAACATACAGTAGTGACGATCGCTTCAGTGTGGATCATATACGACATTTACAGGTTTGTAGTTTTATCTTTTCCAGTGGCATCTCCACAGAGCCAAGCTCGTCTTCCTCTCTCTCTTTGCTTCTTTATAGAGGCGGACAATAGAAAAGGACAAAAAATAGCGGTTAAAGTCACTTGATAACCCTTCTCTCTTTCCTTTTCAAACCCACGCGATCAAATGGGCGAAGAGAGAGAAAGACATATTCTTGGATACAAATCCGCCCCTGCGGGCTGGATTCTTCTCTACGTTCCTATCTATCTGTCTTTTCTCTTCCTTATTTTTTTCGTTCAAAGGAATTTTCTTTGCTGAAACGAGCCCAGCTGAAATTTCGGATGATTTCCTTATTGTTTTCTCAGCTCGCTCCTTCTGAAATGCATCGGGACCCTAGAAGAAGCGCTTTCTACCGACTATAATCTTATACACAAGTTGAAGCCGGAATAACGTTTTTCGAATAAAGCAGACTTGGTCGCGCGTTGCCACGATTGCGATAGATAACGTGGAAAAATATTGAAATTGCCCATTCGAGAGTCATTGGTGAAATTCAAAGGTTTTACCGCACCAGCCGACACCCAGGCGCGTCGCGCAACTCGGAGGGGCCGGATCAGTTTAAGATTCTTGTTATTCTTCTCAGGCGCAGCTGGGAAGTGTCGAGGATGGAGCAAGGGGCTAAACGCAACCCGTCACATCGCGCGTCCCGACAGTTGCGGCTTTAATCCGTGCGGATAAACGAAATGAAAAATAGAGTCGCGTCTTTTCTCCTGTTGCCGGATTGGGCCGCAGGCTGTTTTCAGTGCCAAATTTTAACACGTTTCTCGACATTTCCTCGACTTACTATTTAAAAGTGTCAATTGAAATACGCGGATGATGAAAAGATAATGCGGGTCAACTGCGCGGAAAAAAAAAACTACGGTGAAAATAACCATACGGATACCTGATTTTGGCACCTGCTAGATGTTATGGTAATATTAACCAGAAGTATACTATGTTTTGACTAGGTACTAGGTGGTGTTACCTGATTGCATGTCGAATTTACTCGAAGTATCGGTAAATGTACCATACTTCTGGTCAAGTTTACCATAACATCTAGCAGGTGCCAAAATCAGGTATCCGTATGGTTATTTTCACTAATCTTTTTTTTCCGTGTGAGGAAGATTTGGGGAGAGTGGCGTAAACAGGGAAAGGGGAACTTGCAAACTTTTGCTGTGAGCAATAATGAATCGTCCACCAGCGAAAATCAGGATAATCACCACTGAAAAAGTCCAAAATTCAGTAATAAACTCACACAACTGCTATAACGGCAAGATCGTAACGGCGGTTCAGCAATATAGATTTAACACTAATTTCATTTATTATAATTAATTGTATTTCATTGTATGTTTTATTTCCTTGACTTACTATAGAAGTCCCAATTGAAATACACGGATGATGAAAAGATAATTTGTAGCGAAAATCACGAAAATCACACCAAAAAAGTCTGCAAAATTTAGTAATGAACTCAGAAAACAGTTGTAACGGCAAGATTGTAATGGCAAGACTAGAAACTACGGAGGTATCATGGGAGATTCCTCTCTAATATGTCACTTTCTCTAGGGAAACACAGAGATAAGGTCAATTTAGATACGAACCTCCCATAATACCTGCGTTTCTCCACCGTAAAATCCGATACCGAGACTGAATTTCATGATTTTTTAGTGTACTCATCGTCATTTTTACAGGTATTCATGCAAGAATCAACTCTTCAATCTCTTGTAGCAAAAGTTTGCAAGAGCCCGATTGTGAAATATTTGATTACAGAACTGATGGAATACATTGAGAAAAGGTTAACTACTTAATTGAAATGAAATGGGTGTTTATTGAAGACATTAATAAGTTTACAAAAAATAGATATAACCACATATATACATGAAAAAACACTTAGAAAAGTATTTTTTGTATTTAACCATCCATCCAAATCACAACCTATAATATAATAACCATTTAAAGGTAAACTTTACACCCTCACATTTTTCAGTACATTATTGAATTTAAAAAAATTGAAAGAAAAAGTTCTGAAAACTCAGAATGAAAACTGACAAGGTCCAGAAAATGCTGAGTTTTTAGGTATCGATATAATTTACGATTTATTTCGGTAAGAGAAAGAAAACTACGCACCACAGGCGAATCCAGTAAGAAGGGGATAGACAGAGAAGAGAAGGGCTATCACTTGCCATCCTTCCCTCTCCATCCTTTTCTAACACACGCGTTCAAACGGGAGGGTTGAGAAAGAGGAGGTGAAATAATTTTCGCTCTTTTGGCCCATTTGAAGTTTGAATTCATGTGTTTGAAAATGATAGACTAGATGGACCACGTTTCTTTAGTCATTTTCACCATCATAATCTAACACTCGCTTTCAAACGGGAGAGGAGGGAGTACAGGAGAATGGGTCTGTTGCACACTTATTCGGCTACAGCGTTTTAAAGTATCAATTCCTATGTAAAAAGCCGAGAAAATAACAAAGGCAGCATCAGAAAACACTAAAATTCAGTATTAAACTCACAAATTGCGAAAAACACTAGACACTATTCACCCCTGTATCTTTCCACCACGTGCACGATATTTCGCGAAATTATCGCGGCACATTCAAATAATCACGGACTACTTTCATCACAGCTGACTTCACAAACAAATAAACAGTAAACACTGACGGCGTCTGCTCGAATTCTTACGTTTCAATATCCTCAATTCCTCGCAAGAGGTTGTGAAAGGTACAGAAACCGATATTTGTGTCGAAAACTCATCAAAATGAAACAATAACACACAGGAGTTTAAAGCATGATGATCGAAGTTGGAAACATCCTTGTTTTCGACACAAATATCGGTTTCCGTACCTTACACAACCTCTTGTGAGGAATTGAGGACATATTGAAACGTAAGAATTCGAGCAGACGCCGTCAGTGTTTACTGTTTATTTGTTTGTGAAGTCAGCTGTGATGAAAGTCGTCCGTGATTATTTGAATGTGTCGCGATAATTTCGCGAAATATCGTGCACGTGGTGGAAAGATACAGGGGTGAATAGTGTCTAGTGTTTTTCGCAATTTGTGAGTTTATTACTGAATTTTAGTGTTTTCTGATGCTGCCATTATCATTTTCTCGGCTTTTCACATAGGAATTGATACTTTAAAACGCTGTAACCGAAGTGCGCAACAGACCCATTCATGTGTTTGAAAATGATAGACCAGAAGGACCACGTTCCTTTAGTCATTTTCACCATCATAATCTAACACTCGCTTTCAAACGGGAGAGGAGGGGGTAGAGGAGAATTCCTGGATCCGCCTACACAAGGAAAGCAAACCTCATCATCAAGTTTCTGTTTGAATGAATAGACAGAGACAAAACACGTAAAACACGTTCCAAAAGGTAGAAGAAACACTGAGGAAGGGGAAGACTTTGGAAAAAGGTGTGATGATGAAGAGACAGGAGAGGAATAGAGAGATGAAAGGAGCGGCGGAGGAGGGAAAAGAAATTAACACCTTGTTTCAAAGGAGCATCGCGTTTGTGTTTGTTTTTGTGAAATCATAAATCAAAGGGATCTTTTTTAAAAGGCGTAATGAGTAAAGGCTTTAATTTCCCTAAGTACTTGATGCTATTAGAGTTATTCAAACACCGCACCCAACCCCGCTCCAGGGCCATCCTCCCTTCATTATATTTTATTCGGCCCTCTTTCTCTTTGGACGTTTATTTTTATTCACCGGAGTGCTGCATCACCGCTGAAGAAAAGATTATGGATAGGATTATTCAAAGTGTATATAGGTATACTACAACCTTGAGCTATGTAACCTTTTTCGCACCGGTGCAATGATCCGGTGAATAGAGAAACAACTCATCTTACTCGCTAATGGCATCGCGAAACTTTGTGCATTTGATCCGAGCATCAGAGACCTCCTAACCTAAAATTGAGACCTCTTTTTTTTTTTTTTTTTTTTTTTTTTTTTTTTTTTTTTTTTTTTTTTTTTAAATGAGAGAAAAGGACGACTGAAAAATGAGTCGCTCAAATGATGCGTAATTTGATACCTTCCTCTCTGTCATCCAAGCCTCTTCTCAAAAATGTGTTCCCGCTCTCCTTGCATTTCGCGCGGCGGATAATTTGAAGAAATGAAAGAGTCTTTTCTCCCGTCTTTGGAGTGACGACGCGGCGTCGGAAATTAGGAAGTCAGGAGAGAATAACTGGACTCGAAAAAAATATGACACCCTTTCACCGTTTCCGAAAAGACACCAGCGCACCCTCGGCCCTCCTCTATTCCGAAAGTCTAATTTTTCAATAAACACTGCGGCGTGGCTAATAAGTAGCATAGCAGCAACCCTGAGAAGGAGGGGGACATTGAGTCCGTTGCGAACTTTTGCAACAGCAGTAAAGAGGGTCAGTTCTTGTGTAGAGACCACTTGAAAATACCGCAAGGAGCGTCACATAGTTCCGAACTCACAAACTCAACACCAGCATTTAAACGACATTTCATGATGATTGTAATGAAGCTAGTCACATTTGAAGAGTCCCATCTATAATTGAGGCCAGTGCCGGCCTTTGGGGAGGGGGGGGGGCTGGGTGGGTCTTGCCCACGGGCGCCACGACCTAAAGGGCGCCTGCCGAAGGCATACGCCAGTAGGCACCCTTGGGATCTTGAGGCTTATTCGGTGCTCTAAATCTTAGGGCGTAGGACTGAGGACTTAAGGAGCGCCTACTGAAGGCAAGCGCCCGCCCGCTCTATCTTAACTCTATCTCTCTCTCTTTGATGAAGAAGAAACATTTTTGAAAAATAAACCGAATGATTTTGATTTTTTCTGCTCTTCTCTGTTTCTAGAACTGGGGCCTTCAAATAAAATTCGTCGAGCCCGGCGATGCAGGAATGTATGAGTGCCAAATATCAACGCATCCGTCTGTCAGTATATTTGTTGAACTAAAAGTGATAGGTAAGTCTCATTTCTTTTATTTTGAGTTTAGGATATAGTTTCAGAGAACTTCCCACTTCGCTCATTTTCAAGAGCCCCAAAACATATATTAACTGATTTCATTTTTCAATTTTGTTATTTTTACTGTTTCCTCCTCTGTCTATCAACTCGTGACTTTATGAATACCCGTTACTTACATTTGTATAATGTCATGACGAGTGAAGAGAATTGATTGAACAAAAATCTCTCAGCCTATCTATCGGTTTTAAATGTTCTGAGCATTCAATTCTCAGCTCAGTCGACTAATAGGATAGTAAGTAATTTTTATAAAAAAAAAAAAAAAAAAAAGGACTTGTATCTTAAATTTGGTGGAGTCTATATGTATACGCACTGAAAAAAAAGAAAGACAGAGGGCAGTTAAGTGAATGACGGCCAGTGGCGGCTCGTGCAATCTGGCAACCGTGCACTTTTGCCATTTAAACGTATGCAAAAATATCGATACTAGGTGAGGCGCTACGCCTCACCAAGTAATCGATTATTTTACACAGTTTTAAATGGAGGAAATCCATTGTTGCCACATTGCACGAGCCGCCGCTGATGACGGCAGAGTAACCCTGCTAGTAAGTGGGTATTGGCGTAAAGATATTTAAAATACTATGAACAGAGAGACTGTCACGAATTCCTAATATTTTTTCGGTAAGGCGCGAGGCGGGCTGGGGTTGCATTGCGGCAAGGTTATCTTGGAAACGTTTAAGCAACCAAGCAGGCTGATACGTTTTATAGCCGACAAAATAAGGCACTACGGAATTATAATAATTCATTGGGTTAAATGAAGTCGACATATCAGACAAAAGCCAGACACTAGACGATCTATCTTGACCGTGGGACTATTGTCAGCTTTATCGTATCACGTGCCATCATTTAAACCAATTGAATAAAACATTCCCATTTTGTCTCATCTTGCTGACCCAAATTACAGAATCAGCCTACAGACGGTTGCCGCACAGAAAAAAAATACTTTGGAAGCGCAGACAAAACCCTTAGTAGAAAAATGACCAAGCTAAAGCCTTAATTGAGCCAAAGATTACTTATACATACAGATATGGCACAAACCGTCTCGCCCGTGTTAAGTGAAAAATGGATAAAACGCCGGCCGTGATACAACCGGGCATACAGAGGGGGTCATAAATATTACAGAATTCTGGTTCGAAAAGATTACTTTTCCCACTTTTTCTATGTTTGTTTACGGAACTAGAACAAACACGGAACGTGAACATTGGAACGTAGAATATGGAACAGTTTTGTAACAGACAAACATGGAAAATGTAATCTTTTCTCTGTAATCTTTATGATCCTCTCTGTATGCCCGGTTGTATCACGGCCGGAGTCAACTTAACAAAATTCGGGCTTATGCCATATCTGTACGTATAAGTAATCTTTGAGTTGAGCCAATCAAATGATTTGATTCGACCTGCAAGGCCTCTTAGTTGGGCGTTCAAAACCTTTGGTTAGCTCTACCAAAGTCTTTTAAAGGGTCATTTTTCTACCAAAGTTTTGTCAGCGCTACCTACCAAAGCGTTTTTTCTGTGTTTCTGCTGGTCTTTTGTCCGGGAAAGTCCCTTGGGTGGAACTGACTTAACGCGTAAAAAACTTTCTCGGAACCCTTGCATCGAAGCACTATATATGTAAGTACGTGTAGGACTTTCTACATTTTTTCATTTTTTTTAGTTCGAGTTTTGTGCCAATGCCAAACTAAACTTCGTCTCGTCAAATTTTACCCCTACATCTCGTTTAAAGCTGCGAGAGCAGCGCTCACAATTACGATTGTATATACATGCGTTCCACAACTTTCAGTTATATAAATTCAATAAAAAATGCAAGCATGACTGCAGTATGAAGATCATTATATCCGTCATCTTAGTTCGGAAAGTAAGCATATTCTATAAAAGCATGATAAAACGTAGAAAAAGAACAGAACACGGATGCCAGATTTATGAGCGGCTTTAGGGGTCAAAGTTGGGATGGATTAAAAGTTATAACCTTTTTTATTTATTCGTCATAGATTTCGGCCAAGGTCGTAAAACATACGTGCTTGTGCGCACACGCTGTGTATTGTGTGATCATCTGTGAATTTTGAGATTTAAACTGAACTATCACAACTATAATATTTAAATAGCTGAATATCAAAAATATTGAAAATAAAACTAGTCTTACCGCGGCATGTCGTACCAATACATAAATTGTATGTTGGAGTTCCCCTGATCGTTTTTTGTTTTTTTTTTTCTTTGTTTTTGTTTTTTTTTGTTTTGTTTTGGTTTTTTATCGATGGATATTTTATTGGTGCTTGAAGTCATGAAGCTGTTCTCCATAAACTGTCCTTTACTCTACTATACTCATCAGCGTTGTGATGAAAAATAATCGAACCGCATGTGTTCCTCTGCCTTAGAGGCTGATCCAAGATTTTGTTTTTCTCTCTTTTCTTCCATTTGAGCACATGTGTAAGCAAAGGATAGAAATTGGGGCAATCACGTGGCGTTTTGTATTCTTCTAACATATGAGTTCAAACGGGAAGAAAGAGAGAGAGTGATTGATTGCACGTTTTAATTTGGTATAGAAAAGTCATTGGCGGATCCAGCCCTCGCGAACGAGGGAGGGGAGGAGAACTTGGAATTTTGGTTCCCCGGTGTCCCCCTTTTCTTTTTTCTCTCTTTCTTTCCCTCTTCCTTCCCGGTCTTTTCCCAACTTTTTGGCTGAACGGGAGGAGGGGTAATCGCCCCCCCGTACCCACCAATGAGCTAAGTTAGGGTCGTGAGGCCCTCTCCTACACCATCGGCGGCTCGTGCTATTTGGAAACAATTCTTTCCCTTCATTTGATTCAATGAAAAATAATCGATTCGATAGTGAAGCGGCGCTTCGACGGCAATCGATTGATTTTCATAGATTTCAATGGGAGAGAAAACACTGATGCCGAATTGCACGAGCCGCCACTGCAGTCCTACTTTCAACTACAGAGAGAGCGAAAGGGGGAAGAGAGTGTGAGAGAAAGAAAAATACAGGAAAAACTTGGGAAATTTAAAAAATTGTAAATGAATTTGAACGAGCAAAATGAAACGTTATCAGATTACGCGTTACATCGCTGACTTGAATAACTACAATTACAACCTTGTTTCGCACACTTCGGCAGCTCCGGACTTGTGTTGAAGAGTCGTATGGAAGAAAGTTCCAAAGTTATTCGATTATTAAATGCAACCTAATTTACGAGCGGATGAAGTGAAAATGTGATGGTAAAGTTGAGAGGGGGGAGATAAGGGGGCGTAGAGAAAGCTCCTTGGGGACTAGAAGTCGAGTCGTTCACTCGTCATACACCGAATGTAGTGGATCGGTGTGAGCGGGAGGAATGGTTGGTAGGGGGGGGGGGGGGGTTGAAGGGTCTACCACTCACCAGCCCCAACCTCCTCATCGACAGGAAATCATGTACGAGTGGCCCTGCCTGTCGAATGTCGCCGTGGCCCTGCGCTGCCTCGTCGGAAATTAAGGGGAGTGGCGGCGGGAGGGGGAAAGCGTGGGGGGGGGCGTGATGTGACGTGTTAGAACCCAGGAGCAAAAACTGTGTTCGCAAGCACCCAAAATTGCGGGGCGTGAGAGGAGAGGCGTGTGCGCGTCACGTCACGTCACGTCATGTCACGTGATGGTGACGTGTTCGACGCGGAGGCGCGCGCGGCGTGAATTTTGACGCGCGCCGCGAATCAGCACAGCTCCGTTTGGAGACCGCGCGACAAGTATATATATATGTGTATGAACGCTTCATTTGAAAAAGAGCACAACAGCGCGCGCTTTCCTGTATGCTGATGCGCCCTTCTACAAATCGACGATTCGTATGCGGGGCACACGGGGCGACACAATTTACATTTGACTCGTACACGGAGAAGCGCGCTCGGCGCGGCGGCACATCTTATGTGTCCTAACCTACAACAACTTGTGTATTTTGTTTTTCTTATTTTCTCTTTGGTCCCGAGTGAACAAATCGACGCGACGTAAAGTATAATGTATTTGAAGAGGATCATAATGATCCACAGTAACAAATCTGGGTCAAAAGAAAAGAGAGAGGGAGAGAGGGAGAGAGGGAGAGAGAGGGAGAGAGAGGGAGAGAGAGGGAGAGAGAGAGAGAGAGAGAGAGAGAGAGAGAGAGAGAGAGAGAGAGAGAGAGAGACGAGTGGAGAGGGGGAGAAGGAGAGAAGGGGAGGGGATTAAAGAAAGGGAAAGAGTCAAGGCGGGAGATGTTATCGATTGAAATTGAGTCTTTCTTTGAAGGAAAGACGAGCACAAGTATGTACTTACCTCTTTTTTCCAAAGAACTCAAATAAGTCTGGCTCATTCAACGGTAATCCCAATTAATAGCTGGAGCGTAAATATTCAAAACTGGACTCTCCTGACGTAGTTCGATACTTTTTTTATTTGGGGGAGGGGGCAGTCATATTAATTAGAAGGCACAGTGTACACCTTCCAGGAGGAGGGGGTCTTGGGGCGGCCCTCTCCCTGAAAGTTTTTAATATTAATTATTATTGGAACGTCACTTTAGCTTCTAGTTACGAATAAGGCAATTAAAGAAAAATTAATGATACTCATACTAACTGAATTCTTTCTCTAGAAATTTTGACAGTTTACAAGAAGTAATGTTAGCTTTATTTAGAAAGCTATGACATAATTAAATAAATATGAATAAAATTGGGTCTTCCACTAGAATGACTTGGAAAATTTAATTCTAGAGGACGCGAGGAAAATATTTTAATAAAGGAACCTGAAGGGTGCAGGGTTAACTACTGATTAATTCGTTTCATTAATTTATTTTCTGTTCAATATATGATGCACTCAACAAGCAAGGATGTCTAATAGTACAAGTTATAACAAAATAATGTTATCAAATAGAATTCAACAATATAAGAAACGCAGTTTCAACTTGTATCTCTACTTAAAAGTTCAAGTGGCCCATTGACATAATAGAAGACTTTCATTGACCAGTGAAAAGTGGGGGAAGTACACGCGGCGTTTACGACATTTTTCATCGACGAAACCGAATAATCAACGGAATAAAACTCTCAACTTGACTGTACTATCATAAGCAAAAGTTTTGCGACTGCTTGCCTCTAGGGAAAAGTATGCAGAAGTCTCTTGTCCCAAAAATTCGACAACCTGTGATTTTTTGCGACCTTTTGTGTCTCCTTCCTGCGCTCTGTGAAAATACTTTACTGCCAAACTTTTTTGCGTTTGATAGACTTTGCCAATCATTGCAGAGTCATTCGGGTGGGATGATATTTCTCTTACTTTGAAAGGTTGGCCATTCCTGAAGAAGGTTCGGGCACAGGCCAATCTTCACAAAAATCTTGTCTACAATCACTAGAGTTTGACATTTTTTAATTCACCGATGATTTCACCGGTTGAGAAAAGATTACGCAGTTCAATGGAGCAGTTGCAAGGGTCTGAAATTTTGTGTTTTTTATGAAGAAGATGGAAGTACTTGATGAGCTGAGAACAAAGATGCCTTTGGTTTCTAATTAAGTCCCATTTTTCCGGAGATGAGATTTTGGCCCAAAATACATTGTTTTAAATGGGAATTCCGCGTAGTGACGTCACTACACACACGAATTTTTGTAACTTTACACGTGTGTATCTCCAAAACCAAGACACTTAGGAAAAAACCAAAGGCACCATTGTTCTCAGCTTATCAAGTACTATCATTTTCTGTTTAAAAAACACAGCATTTCAGACCCTTGCAACTGCCCCATTCAGAGTATTACTGTACTGCACGAAGATACTCAGGTCTGTAATCTTTTCTCAATCGATGCAATTGCCATTAAATTATTTGGTTTTGAAGACAGTGGTGACTCGTGCAATTCGGCAACAATGTTTCCCCTCTATTTGATCCTATGTAAAACAATCGATTCGAAAATGAAGCAGCGCTTCACCAGCATTCGATTGTGTCACATTAAGTCAAATGGAAGAAGAGCATTGTTGACAAATCTCACAAGCCGCCACTGATTGAAGAGATCACGAGAAGATTGCAGTTAGTTGCGCCCTGTATGTCTCTATCTCCGCATCTTGCCAACCACCCCCCCCCCACCCCATCCTCGTCCCAACCCTACCTTACCCTACCCACCCGCGGACACTCGGTCTTTCTTGCTTGGGGTGTTCTGAGTTATGTGCATTCATAACCACCACGAAACGAGCTCCTGTAAATAATTCTCTTCATAATTGATCGGAGAGACTTCACGCGGCAGAATTTATTTTTGAAACAATTCACCAACTCCGCTCTCGAAAGTTTTCAAAGTAAATAAATTTCATCATCCCAATTTGTAATTCAAATTGTTCAGCGTCCGATGCGAATACAGTCGTTCTGGCTCGCTCGTGTTTTTAATTAGTTCTCAAAACGTTGTCACTCATTCACCCCTCGGACATGCTTCGCGGGATTCGAAAGACTAATTTTTCCTCCCTTTTATTTCTTTATTTTGAGATTAATCACAGTAAAGAAATAAAATTGGCGAGTCTAAATTTGGGTAACATCATACGATTTTAATGTTTTATCTGATTATGCAACGTTAGTGAGTGAGCGGCAGAAATTTTTGGAGTCATCGTTATTCAGTAAAACCGGTTCGGAACCAACTGATTATAAGTGAAAATGGGTTTTTAGACGTAAAACCAAGCAAAAGTTGCGAGAACGAAAGTTCGTGTATTTTTTAGAAAATTTCACCTGATAGCAAAAAGTAATTACACAAGCAGTTGTATAAATCGATCATGAATCAGTGGCGGTTCGTGCGATTTGGCAACAGTGTTTTTATCCCATGAAATACATGTAAAACAATCAAAACTCGAGGAGGCTGCCAGCCTCCGCTTGAATCGATTTTTTACCTAAGTTTAAGTGGGAAAGATGCATGGTTGCCAAATCTCACGAGCCGCTACTGTCATGAATATCGACGATCGATTCGACGCAACCGCCGCGGTGCTACACGTAAACCGAGTCGGTCTTGGTTTTTCAAAAACAAAAGAAACTTGAGAAAAAATTGCGTTGTTTCTTCGTGTAATACAAGTTACATCGGATAGTTACCGTATTGTATACTTTGAGACCTGAAATTTTCTCGTTATCAAGATTTTCCTACGAATTCAGCAACTCAAAACGCCTTCATTTCGTGAAGTATGCAATTCCGTCGCACCCGGCACTCCGTTCCATTGTGCACCGCATACCCTAAAATTGAAGGCGTCCTCACGCAATGACTACGTGAGCGGAATTAGGATATGAAAAAGCGAAGTATTCGTTCCTCCACTGAAACAGAGATTTAAAATTGATGAACTTATAAGTTGGATGAAAATAGCAAAATTCAAGTATTTCATGATGGAAGTATAGAGGTGGAGGCCGATCAAGTCTGGCCGCCATGTTTCGCGTCATCAAGGTACACGAAACTGTGCTATGCGCCGAAAGATATGGGGGTTGTACCTGCAGTTTTGATTGGTCGCTCGTTAAATTGTTGCGTTATCAAGGTACTCTGAATCCGCAATTAGCCCCCACCTCAATACTTTCACCATGCGATCAAAATTGCGCGTACCAGAGCTAATATTTTTGAGCCTAACGCGAGCATTTAAAGATTCTAAGTGTATCAGAGATAAATTATTTGCATATTTAAGTAATACCTGGTGACGTATCATCCATTTTGCCAGAAATTCAGTGCGTCTCCAAAAAAAGGGCATAACTGCCTTAAGACCCATTAAATAAAACCTTTAAAAAATGCACTTTTTCCGATCATAGATAATTATAAACCAACCAACATTTTGAAGACAAGGATGAAAACTATATGTGATGGAAAAATTGCTGCTGAAAATCAAAATTTTTTACCGCTTCATTTTCTGGTTTGAAAACTTTAAACACAATTTTCCAAAATCGACTATTTGGCGAATGTGCCCTTTTTCCGGAGACGGACTTTTATATATTTCGTGTAGTACTTGGACGGAGCGCAGTAAAATTACTCTCATCGGAATTTTCTCGGAATTTTACATAAGAATCAACCATCAAAAATAGAATTTGTTGAGAGAGCAACTGGCTTGCATCGGATCGTCACCATAATATTCAGCGTTGAATAGCACCTAAACATATTCCATCTCGCTGTTTTTACTTAGGTTTTGTCTATCGCGTCAACTTGTCTTGTATTTACAATATTTACATCTTTGGAAATTCTTGATTCATATTAACCCTTTCACTACCACGCCAAGCCATTTGATTGCGTTTCTCTATCTCTCGTTGATAATATGACAGCTCCTCCTAATCGTTAACTCTGGCAAAATAATGTGTCATCGATCGCCTTCAATTACCGAGATAGACAAAATAAACTCGGCAGATTAGGTATGAGTATTGAACAATAAATAAAACAGGAAGGGGTAAAATGCTGGAATTCAATCTAAAATTGGCGAGTACTTTTCGGCTCAAATCGCAGCCTTTTTCAACTCAAAAAATAAAACTTAAATTAAAAAATAAATTTCATAAGGTGGAGAGAGAGCCACCACTCACAAACCGTCAACACAAGAACGAAAACATCTGCGCTTTGCATAGGCGAATTTTCGCGATCGAATATCATAAACAATACCAACCTAATAACTACATATTCGACGAAACTCAATTGTGTTTTTAGATGTGTTTTCGGGGCATCGATGGCATCGATTCGATTTCGAATTCACTTCCGTACAACGAACTAGAATGACTAGAATGGCCGACATGGAGTTTCGTTGAAGCCTCCGACCTAACCTCACTTTCCGGGCTAGAAGGGCAAAACATTGGATTCTTCATAAGACCCTGTGCTAGAAGAGCGAAAGTTTTCGGTTGTTTTTAGCTCGTAAAAATTGAATTTTTGAAAGCGGGTCAACTTTTTGTGAAGTAAGAAGGTAGGTTACCGTGAAAATGCAGGAAAACACCGGTTTTTTCTAATTTTTTCTAGTTTTAATGAAGTTTATAAGTGAGTGTTGTCACCCCAGCCGGTACTGGCATTGGCATCTAAACAGTGTCTCAATTGCGTGATTTCTGATCTTTCTGCGAGCTTTTCTTGTTAGAAATGATCCTTCCTTCATTCCCCAGTGTTATTAAAGCCATTGTTTGATATTTGAGAGTGCTAAATGCTTTAAAAGTTTCATCGCGTTCTACTGAAGTCTTACCTGACTGGTGCAGGCACTGACTGGATTCTAAGCTGTTACTGGGATATTCAACCAGTTCTGTGTCAGAATTTCTAGCATGATTATAGTGAGAGATATTTAAAGCCACTCTTCTGTGTAGTTTGTATCATCTCAAAGCCTTTGATTGACATCGGAACTCGGAAGATGGGTTGCGGAATTGGTCTCTCCGTCTCTTGTGCGCACAGTTACTTCCAGGCAGTAAACAAAACCAACTTATCTCCTTTAGTTAAATGTACCAACTTATGTAAGTTCAAATTTTGAGTCTGATTTACTGTAAGTGGTAATCTTTATGCCAAGATTATCATTTGCGCAACTCAGTCCGAAGTTAATTCATCGATGGAACTCAGATCAGCGGCAACTTTTTTTGGATTACTTTTACCAATCTTTTACTGCAGGTATGCTCTTTGAGGTGAAATTTTATTTCTTTTTCTGTTTTTCACAGAACCACTACTGTAATTGTACAAATCATTGTATGATACGGAAATTTGTTTATTCATGAAAACTGATGGAATGAGCTACTGGTGCGGTTATTCTTGAATGGTCTATTAAATATTAAATAAAAATTCCTCTCGTAAGTTGAAGCTTTGTGGAACGCTGAACCCAAATATAAAGCAAACTAATGGGTTTAATTTTACTGTGAGTTTACTTAATCAGCGGATTGCTCGAAAATCCCTGAAAACGCTCCAATGAGCTGTTTCATGTGTATTAAGCGGTAATTGTACCCTCTCAGAGATGTTTTCTGACTGGGCCTGTGCGGCTACCGGTGCTTATAATAGTGACCAACTCTGCGGACAAACTATTAAAACTGATTAGTTTGTTCATTCCGATTCAATGGAACTCTTGAACTGTTATGGCTACCCGCAGTGAAGAAAATGTTGAGTTCCATCATCTTTTTGTGAAGAAAATCAGCGGAAGGAGCACACTGCATCACATGCAGTGTTTTTGTTTGAGGCTTGATTACCTGTTGCTTTAGGAGAAGGAACCCTTTCCTATCTTTGCTTAAGAACATAGCATGGATTTCTTGAGGTCAAAAGATTCTCCACTCAATAAAAATATATAGTGAGCGTAGGTAGAGCTGGTTTCACGAAAGAAGGCAGATGACAAATCATGCGGCTTGCTGCGCAAAGACGTGTTCGCATTCCTGCACATGCTCAAAAACGCAAAATCGTTTCTGCGCAGTAAACAAACCAATCTGTTATCGGCCAACTTTCGTGAAACAACCTCTACAGAGGTAACAATATTTCAAAATTTTAAAAGGAAAAACGAATGTACACATCAAGTTATTGGGCAAGACCTGGTAACCTAACTTCTGTGCAGTAAAAAATGGTGTCGGTTTGGTGGCCCTGAAAATGAAAAAAATCAGCTAAGAAGCTGAAATCCATGGTACCAAGTGTTCATAACACTTTGAGTAAATTCATACTAAATGTGTAGGATTCCGATCGGTTCTTAATCATCTATATATTATTGTTTCAATCATCAACAGCTCTCAGAGACCGATCAGCACCAGATAACTACAGTTAACCTGAGTCCATTATGAAATGATGATTTGTGACCACCCCTTCCGGTTCAAATTGATACCTTTTTCCGTGAACATAGCGCACAAAGGGAACGAAAGGTAGAGAAAGTAGATTGGAGCAAGGAAATAAGTGCTAAGAATACAGAAGAAAATAAAATTTCACTTCAAAGAGCATACCTGCAGTAAAAGATTGGTAAAAGTAATCCAAAAAAAGTTGCCGCTGATCTGAGTTCCATCGATGAATTAACTTCGGACTGAGTTGCGCAAATGATAATCTTGGCATAAAGATTACCACTTACAGTAAATCAGACTCAAAATTTGAACTTACATAAGTTGGTACACTTAACTAAAGGAGATAAGTTGGTTTTGTTTACTGCCTGGAAGTCACTGTGCGCACAAGAGACGAAGAGACCAATTCCGCAACCTATCTTCCGAGTTCCGATGTCAATCAAAGGCTTTGAGATGATTCAAACTGCACAGAAGAGTGGCTTTAAATATCTCTCACTATAATCATGCTAGAAATTCTGACACAGAACTGGTTGAATATCCCAGTAACAGCTTAGAATCCAGTCAGTGCCTGCACCAGTCAGGTAAGACTTCAGTAGAACGCGATGAAACTTTTAAAGCATTTAGCACTCTCAAATATCAAACAATGGCTTTAATAACACTGGGGAATGAAGGAAGGATCATTTCTAACAAGAAAAGCTCGCAGAAAGATCAGAAATCACGCAATTGAGACACTGTTTAGATGCCAATGCCACCCAGTTAGCAAAAACCGTCTTCAATCCGTCTTAAAGACGTCTTATAAGACAAGTAAAGTTGTCTTAAATCCGTCTTTAATCCGTCTTAAAGACGTCTCTAGTTCCGCCCAAACACGTCTTTGAAGACGTCTTACGAATCCGTCTTTAAGACGTTTTTAAGACAACTTCAAAAACCGTCTTACGAATCCGTCTTAAAGACGTTTTTAAGACAACTTTGAAAACGTCTTACGAATCCGTCTTAAAGACGTCTTATAAGACAACTTTGAAAACCGTCTTACGAATCCGTCTTAAACATATGAAAGGCGTCGGTCACAATGCTCTATAGGTTACCTCTCGAGGAAGCCTAGCTTTCCAAGCTTGCTTGAAAATAGTCAATATTTTCAAAATTTGTGAAAATTTCGTAATTTTCAAAATTTGAGCAAATCTTGGTAATTTTCAAACTTAATGAAAATTTTCGTAATTTTCAAAATTTATGAAAAAATTGGTAATTTTCAAATTTTCGAACTGTGGACATTTTCGTAATTTTCGAAATTTTTAAAAAAATTTGTGATTTTTGCAAATTATCAATATTTAAGGACTTGAAAACGTTGGAGTCAATCTTCTAGCTATCTTGGCTGAAGACGGCTTTAAGACGGATTAAAGACGCTTTATAAGTCTGGATTAAAAGACGTCTTAAAAACCACATTCGAAGACGGTATTCAAGTCGTCTTGGAAAACGTCTTTGAAGACAGATTTAAGACGGATTAAAGACGCCTTGTAAGACTGGATCGAAAGACGTCTTAAAACCCACTTTGGAAGATGGATTTAAGACAGAATACAAGGTGTCTTCTAAAATCGACTTAAAGACGCATTTAAGACGGATTTAAGACAAGCTTAAAAGACGTCTTTGGATCCGCGACCATAAGACGGATTTAAGACGTCTTTAAGGCGGAATGAAAAGACGTCTTACAAAAGCCCATTTTAAGCCAGATCGGCAAGCCTGATATTGTTTTCTGGGCAGTACCGGCTGGGGTGACAACACTCACTTGTAAACTTCATTAAAACTAGAAAAAATTAGAAAAAACCGGTGTTTTCCTGCATTTTTACGGTAACCGACCTTCTTACTTCACAAAAAGTTGACCCACTTTCAAAAATTCAATTTTTACGAGCTAAAAACAACCGAAAACTTTCGCCCTTCTAGCACAGGGTCTTATGAAGAATCCAATGTTTTGCCCTTCTAGCCCGGAAAGTGAGGTTAGGTCGGAGGCTTCAAGCTTCCCCGTGTAAAAGCGCTGTGTCGGCCATTCTAGTCATTCTAGTTCGTTGCTTCCGGACTTGAATTCAAAATCGAATTGATGCAATCGATGACTGAAAACACCGAAAAATTTCGAAAAACGCGATCCAGTTTCGTGCCGTTCACTGTTGTTATGCGTAGGTTGGCAATGTTGCTGTCGAATATATTCGTCGCGAAAATTCGCCTCATAAGAGCGACGGACCGAAACTCCAACAATCAACTATGACAAAACGGTGAGACATTATGTAATAAAACAAAGATGCACCTGCAACTACGTACAACAGCAAAAATCCCTGCAAAGATATCTGCGCGCATGCGCAGATTGAATTTCAGCATTTTACCTGTTCCTGTTTTATTTATTGTTCGAGTCGTCGTTGGTTCGTTTTGCTGTCATATTTCGAATATTTAACAACCCACTGAATTTGGGCGAATTATAACTTTGATTTCTTTTGGTAACCTGGAACTGGTAGTAAAAGGGTTAAACCTTTAAGGGCCAAGCCCGAGTATACTCGTTTTTCTTCTCTGGTTTATTTCTTGTTGTTTCAGTCTTCATTCCGGATAAACGCGACTATCGACGGAAACACTTACAAGATAAGATGTCTTTGGGCGCCTTTAATTCGTCGTATAGGCAATTTCAACTCCCCCGAGTACGAACAGTTAACTACCTTCTCTTTGTAAACGGAAGAGAAAGCATTCTTCTGAACTAAACAGGCCCTTAGAGGGTTAATTCCTATACGAAGAGTGTACAAAGCAAAGACTTCTAATACTATCTAGACTGGACATAACGCCTGCCCATTGAAGCCGATCGGTATGCAACCACGATTACAGTATGTGCTAAGATTTTCGGAAATACATTGATTTAAATGGGAAAATGACTTTTTTGAAAAATTAACTACAAATACTAAAAAAAATATTTTTCCATAAAACTTGGGGTACCTTGAAAGCTCATGATATATAGATTTCGGTTCGGGCCGGTTTTTATACCGTTTTTTTAATCGTAAACATTCTACAGAGGCTCAAAGTTAGGTCAATTTTCCTCGATTCTACGGGGTGTTCCACCGTTTTGGTACCCCGCTGAGACAACCTACATAGCTGCAGTATACAGGGTGTGAGGAAAGTCTCCCCCCCCCCTGTCTAACTTTTGAACGGTTGAAGATAAAAAAACGAAACTTGGGGGATGTTTATAACTTAATGGGAACTACTTTTTGGCGTATCCAAAATTTCCGGGGGGCGCCCCTAAGGGGGGGTTTCGCCCCCTAACTCAAAATTTTCAAATGGCAACCCCTATCTTGTGATACCTCGTTTCAAAGGGCATAAAATTCTAAGACTTTTGGCGCAAACCGGAAGTCGATATCGTTTTTCGTCATCGATATATCGATAGTCAAAGTTCGATTTCGACCCATTTTCAAAAAATCAGAACTCCCACTTGAAAAGTCGGAATTTAGAAAACTAGGAGTCGAAAATACTCTAAAAAGCAAGTACTTTTCAGAAAAAAATACGGTTTTGATATTAGTCTAGTCTTAGAGCCCCCAAAAATTATTTTAAAAAATGACCCCTCAGGGGGGCTATCTCAAAAATTCCGAGCCGCGACCCCTATCGAGTGATACATCGCTTGAAAGGGCACAGAAAACTGAGCATTTTGGCGCAAACCGCAGGTCGGTATCGTTTTTGGTTTTCGAGATATCGAATGACAAAGTTGCATTTTTACCCATTGGCAAATGCAACTTTGTCATTCGATATCTCGAAAACCAAAAACGATATCGACCTGCGGTTTGCGCCAAAATGCTCAGTTTTGTGTACCCTTTCAAGCGATGTATCACTCGATAGGGGTCGCGGCTCGGAATTTTTGAGATAGCCCCCCTGAGGGGTCATTTTTTAAAATAATTTTTGGGGGCTCTAAGACTAGACTAATATCAAAACCGTATTTTTTTCTGAAAAGTACTTGCTTTTTAGAGTATTTTCGACTCCTAGTTTTCTAAATTCCGACTTTTCAAGTGGGAGTTCTGATTTTTTGAAAATGGGTCGAAATCGAACTTTGACTATCGATATATCGATGACGAAAAACGATATCGACTTCCGGTTTGCGCCAAAAGTCTTAGAATTTTATGCCCTTTAAAACGAGGTATCACAAGATAGGGGTTGCCATTTGAAAATTTTGAGTTAGGGGGCGAAACCCCCCCTTAGGGGCGCCCCCCGGAAATTTTGGATACGCCAAAAAGTAGTTCCCATTAAGTTTTAAACATCCCCCAAGTTTCGTTTTTTTATCTTCAACCGTTCAAAAGTTAGACAGGGGGGGGGGGAGACTTTCCTCACACCCTGTATACTCAATTTTACGTAATCTATGTTATGATTAAAGTTATAATTATTGTGTATCTCAATAATTTATAGCATAAATTTTATTTTTTTGAGCTGTAACCATTCAAAAAAAAGTGCAAAGAAAACAATTTTATGAAACACCCTGTAGAAAATCGGTACCCAACCTTAAGCCCCTGTAGAATGTTTTTCGTTCAAAAATCATGTATAAAACCGGCCCGAACCGAAATCTGCATATCATGAGCTTTCAAATGGTACCAAGTTTTTAGGAAAAATATTTTTTTTAGTATTTTTAATTTATTTTTTAAAAAAAAGTCATTTTCCCATTTAAAGCAATGTATTACTGAAAATCTTAGCACATACTGTAATCGTGGATACGGCGCACAGTGTGGCCAAAGGCCAATCTGGGAGTGCAAAATTATTTCCGGTTTCCTAAATAATGTTTTATCGGTTTGGCGGATTCAGAGGTGCCCTACAGATGCCCAAGACTGATTTGAATCGAAATTTAAACATATTTGAGCATTCGATATATCGATTTTCATGAATTAAGGTGGCTTTTAAATTGAGTTACAATAATATTGATACTAACGGTTTTTTTTAATGAAACAATGTTGATCTAGTACACTGAAGTATGTGAAAAATACATGTTACACTGCTCGAATGTAGCCGCCAATAATTTTGATGCAGTTTAATATCGATATATCGATTGGTCGTAGTGAGTCGTTTTCCTAGCTTTTTAAATTTATCTTAATAGATAAATTGGTTGAAAGAAGTAAAGAAGAAATATAACAAAAATCACTCTTCGTTACAAAGGAGCAGCTTCACTAATGTGCTCTAATTGTAACAATAAATCGATGCATCCATGTATCGATTGTTAGCAATCCCGTTCGAACTGTGGCTGAGCAAAAGTATTATACATAGTTTCAAGTGATAAAGTGTATAATTTGGCAAACGTAGCCTTACTTCATCCGAGCCGAAATAAAATAATTGATTTATGTTGGAAACAAATTGGTCTATCAAGGTTCGATTTTTTACATAGCATCAAATGGAGTGACATTTTTGTTGCCAAGTTGCACGCTTCATATCTCATGTTTCTGCTTTTCTGAATTGGTGCTTTTTTGTTTTTGTTTTTGTTTTTTTTTTTGTTTTTTGTTTTTACGAGTTAAGGAAAGTAAGTTATAAGGCTCTGGGAATAGATTTCAAGTCCGATTGACCAATTTTTAAGACATTTCATGAGCACAAAATAAAATTTTATCATTTTCAAAATTTAATGGGAAAAAACAATAACATTAACAATGAAAAAGCAGATAAGTATATCTTTAAAAAAAAAAAAAAAAAAAAAAAAAAAAAAAAGTGTCCATTTCACAATCCTCTTCCACAATAAATTTATTCTTCTCCGGTCCATTAGGTCCAGTCCGCGCTATCTTTCAGTATAGTCGTATTTTGCTTTGTCATCGCGATGGCGATTCTGATTATTTTTTTACGGAAATATGTTTTGTCGTATTTTAATTCTGTTTGCACGCTCAAAATGTGCAAACAGAATTAAAATGCGACAAAATATATTTACGTAAAAAAATAATCAAAATTGCCATGGCGATGGCAAAGCAAAGTACGACTTATATCAGTGATGCACCAAAACAAACCAACTTAACCTAATCTTTCTAGTGACAAGGCTGGGCTGAATCCTTGTCAGATGATGATAGTGGTCTGTTATCTGGCTATTTTCCTCCGATCAGCTGTGCATCTCCGCGGGTTGCCAGATTGGACCAAAACTCAATTATTTTCTCGTTGAATTTAATAGAAAACGAAATCAAATTTTGGGCAATCTGGCAACGTCGCAATTTTTGTTTTAAATGGAAGTTTACCGCACGCTCCAGATGAGCTGATTATTATGAGTGCAATAATAGTGTTTTATCACCTGTTGCTCATCTAACTATCGACAAAGGTTTATTTCTCTAAAATCTTGGACTTTTTAAAACGGCACTACGCTTCACAAAAACTTACTTTTCTCCAAGTTTGGGCAAATTTGGGCAAAAAAGCCGGCCATATTCATTTTCTTCACCTTATTTCGCATCACTCAGTACAAATTTGAAGGCTGATATCGGCTGATATCAGAAGATGCAGTCTTACAAACATCAAAAAAATTGTGAATTTTAGTGGCTGGGCCCAGAAAAATCTCAAGACACCAAAATAAAGGTAAAATATTGTAATAGGTCCTTTTTCTTACTTTCTTGGGACCCTTCTAGCAGGAAAAAAATACAAAAGCAAAATATATAAACATTAACAGCGTCAACGATACGATAGCGTAATGTGAACGGTATCGGCGAATTTTCGACGTTCGAGCTACTCGTCACTTCTCTTATCATTTTACCTGCGAAAGACACCTCCATGACCCATATAGGCCCGGATATCATCTCAGTAGACGTCTGAGAGTCCATTTTCAGCACCATTAAGTGTTATTTGAACTTTGAATTTTGCACTCCCAGATTGGCCATTGGCCACACTGTGCGGCGCGGCGCGGCGTAGCCAGGCGCAACATGCAATTTTTGTCCCACTCTTCAGCTTCACTTTCCCCGCCCTAAAATCGGCCTTATGTCCAGTCTAGATAGTATTAGAAGTCTTTGGTACAAAGGACCCATTTTCATACGTAAAGTGTAACTGTAACTATACTTGTGTAACTGTAACTATACTTGTACTTTTTACTAACGGATGTCTTTTTTCTCTGTGTATAGAAGCGATTGCCGAGATAGTGGGAGCCCCCGATTTGCACATAAAAGGTGGCAGCACTTTGCGACTGGTGTGCTCCTTGCGACAAAGCACGGAGCCCCCGATCTTCGTGTTCTGGTATCACATGGATAGGATGATCAACTACGACCGAGAGAGGGGCGTCGGAGTCCGCAGCGATCCAACCGGAAGCATCCTAACCATAGAGAACGCTAACTCCTCCGACTCGGGCAACTACACGTGTACTCCTTCCAACGCTAGGCCGGCATCTGTCAACGTTCACGTCCTAAACGTCATGAATGGTTAGTATAACAAATATTGTATTTACAAAGGACAAGGATAAGCTTTGAATGTATAATCCGAGTTTCAAACCAACCTAAAATATAGACTGTTTTAGTAGAGCGATAAATCGTATCGATTGCTATTATTTCGGGCGACAATGTAAATCGAGATATAGTAGCTGTATATGATGCCATTTGTAATTGGTTCTTCATCAATGGCTTAACTGTTAATGAACTGAAAACAAAAATTGTAAGTTACTCTCTTAGCCCTCAACTCCAATCCCTGCTTCAATCCGACTAGGAAACAATGTAATTTTGCCTATCGATTTTGAATCAAAATTCTTGGGCGTTTACTTTGACAGTAAACTTTGCTGGTCAAGTCATCTTAATTTTCTGTCAGCTAAGATTCAAAGCTACAAATGGATGCTTAGAAATCTTGTTCGATGTGTGAATACTAAAACCTGTCTTACTTTTTACCATGCCCAGATTATTTCCCAAATCAGATATGGATTAATATTATGGGGCTATAAACACTGCTCAGGCTCACTTTTCATAGAGCAGAAAAAAATCCTCAGAATAATGTTCAATAAGCCTTATAACCATCCCTGTAAAGATTTGTTTATTAAAAATGCATTACTTACTTTACCATCATTATTCATCTGGGAAACTCTGAAATTTGCAATAGAATTTAATTTACTAATGCCTTCAGGTCTTGCCAATTCATTCAGGCACATCTACTTTAAACCTGGGACAAGTAGACTATGTGTCACAGATCAGAACATCGAATTCGCATCTATAAAAGTATTTAATTCTCTTCCACCATCCATAAAAATATTGTTTAAAAATGCTGATTTAAATTCCTTTTTCGTGAATCTTAAAAATTTTCTCTTGGCTAAAGCCTTTTATTATCTCCCTGAATTTTTTGAGAGCACTATGTAGTTTAGTCTAGTCTTGTCCATCCTTTATTCCCTGTATCATAGTTTATTATCTCTTTGACCTGTACCATAGCTCCCTTAAGGGTGGCTCCTGTATTAATTTAATTAAATAAATAAATAGATTGCCTTCCGAGGGCCTCTGGCTCCAAACAAACTTTGGTTCAATGTAATTTCCCCATAAGCAAACTTTCGATCGGAAATTTAGGGTATTAAATCAAACAATTAATGCGACCTTTTTGCGGTTATGAATTCTACGTCCTCGAAAATGCTTCACTTTGCCTGGTTCCACCGCTAAAACTGCCGAAATCAACAAGATATTACAGATTAAACGATGCGTTTGGAGGTTGGAATCACCCAAATGTTATTGTTGTTGTTGTGGAATTGGCGGGATTTCGGGCGATTCTAACCTTCAAATACAATATTTAATCTGCAATATCTTATTGATTTCGGCAGTTTTAAGGGTGGAACCAGGCAAAATCAAGCAGTTTTGCGGACGCAGAATTCATAATCGCAAAAAGGTCGCATTAATTGTTTGATTTAATAGTCTAAATTTCCGTTCAAAAATCCGCTTATGGGGAAAAAGCATTGAATCAGAGTTTATTTGGAACCAGAGGCCCTCAGATGGCAATCGATACGATATATCCGCGGCATGCAATGTATAAAATGTATAAAATTATAGCATGTAATCTTTTCGTCCTCCGACGGAATCGCCGCTTAATTTAAAACGCTCATTAAAATTTACGCCAAACGGCAATCCTGTAGGTTCTAGATGTGGCCTCTAGAATGAGGAGCATACGACAGAGCATATTTTACTTGAAAGCCGTTCGTATGAACGAAGCCATTTGAGCAAATATATAAGTATTATGGAAACTAAAATTTTGGCTTTCTACGGAGGAAACTTTTACTGAACCTTCAACTTTATCGAAGTTGGTGATTCTCTCGACTCCGGCGTAAAAATTTTAAATCCTTAAAACTTGATCCGGAGAGGCTTTGAAAGTTTGAGCTGTTGCTTTTTTGTTAAGAGGGGGGTTGATCTCTTAAACCGAAGAGCATATTACGATCAGATAGTTTAACTTTAGTAGATGTTGAAGGTTTATCGTATGTGTCCCAGACGTGACTAATTTGCAAATTGTAGACAGCGCTTTCATTTACCCTTACTCTCTTTATGATTTAAAGAAACGAAAAAAATAAATAATCGAAAGTGACAAAATCAATACATTTTTCATCGAGATAAATAATTTAGACGTTTTGTGTAAACGAGATTTTGTGCAGTTTTTTATTTGGAAGAAAAATGCATTCAAAGTTTTGTAACTTCACCGAAAAAAAAAAGTGTTAAATTAACAATGGGGGTTAATAATTTAACAATCCAGTATCCTAAAAAATCGTGACAGCTATATGTATTGTTAACTTTTGAAACACTTGGATTGTAAAATTGTCAAAACGGCTGTATTGGAGAATTAACAGAAAATTCAGCTGACACTTCAATCTGGATTGCAAAGATTTCAAAACGGCAGTTATGAAATAGCAAGTCTAATTTTTTGCTGATTGTTCAATCGGGGCTGTAAGTTTTTCTTTCTAAAAATATCTAAATTATATACACAGGTAGAAGGAATTTCAATCCAAAATGAAAACTTAACAATTTTGTGGATTGTCAAATTTATGATACAGATCTTCAGAGTGACATTTTGCTTGGATTGTAAAATTACCTATCTAGGATTATCTATTTTTAAGTAGATTCCATGAATCTACTTATTGCGGAGGGTGCGATGTTGGATTTTTCGGGAAATTTTATCAAATGAGCACGTTTCATGGTCCCCTGAGTGAGAAAATACCACTCGTTGAAAATTGTTTTATATATATATATGTTACAGGACAAACCCGATTTTAGGCCAAACTAGTTTGGCCTAGGCCGAACTGTTTTATTTAAGGCGATTTAGTTTGGCCTGGTGAATTTTAGGCCAAACTAGTTTGTCCTAGGCCCAACAGGTTTGGCCTAGAGAATTTTTGGCCAAACTAGTTTGTCCTACACCTAATCAGTTTGGCCTGAACATTTTTAGGCCAAACTAGTTTGGCCTGCACATAATCAGTTTGGCCTGAACATTTTTAGGCCGAACTGGTTGGGCCTTGGACAAACTAGTTTGGCCTAAAAAACGTTAGGCTAGACCAATTGGATTATATTTTGCTGCGGCAGATGAATAAATAAGGCGAATGATTGAACTGGTTACGGAGGTGAAACTTTATTTTAGATAAATTTTAAATTCTAGTTAAAAAAAGCTAAAAACAGTGAAATTAATGAAAAAAGTTAAGTTCATAATATTTAAAAATACAAGCAATACAAGCGTGCATTATTGAACTCCAACATTGCGACGCAACCCGCTAATCACTCGTGCTTCTAGAATGCAACCCGCTACACAAGCTACAGCAAGGCATTCATGCAGGCGGGGGGCTCTTATATTTTTTGTTCGTCCACGATCTTAAATTTAAACACAAAGAAAGATAACTGACAGTTGATTTTAAAACTCCTTAACGGTTTGTCGATTACAAAACGCATTGTCTTTTTTCATTGAAATGTTCTTCCTCGTTGCTTTGCATTTGTCAAAGCAACTAAAATACAAGTTAGCAACTAAACATCTAACATTTAAATTGATAATCACACTATATAACTAACACTTGATAATTCTTCATCTCAGTCAGTATAGGGCATGCTAACTGAACTCCCGTGGTGTAATGGTCACGGCTCTTGCCCAGAGGAACGGAGGTTCTGGGTTCGATTCCGATCCCGACTTTGAGTTTTTTAATATTACTTTTTTCCTTTTTTGTCATAAGAAAATGCGAACATTATACGAAACTACTTTTTCCTAGGCCCAACTAGTTTGTCCTGCATCGTCACTTCCGGCCAAACTAGTTTGTCCTGCACATAATCAGTTTGGCCTGAACATTTTCAGGCCGAACTAGTTTGGCCTGCACATTATCAGTTTGGCCTGGAGAATTTTAGGCCAAACTAGTTTGGCCTAGGCCGAACAGGTTTGGCCTAGAGAATTTTAGGCCGAACTAGTTTTGCCTAGGCAAAACTAGTTTTGCCTGTTCCGCTCAGGCCAAACTAGTTCGGCCTAGGACAAACTAGTTTGGCCTAAAATCGGGTTTGTCCTGTAACATATATATATATATTTATATGTATGTTTCAGCCAGTTTTACCGTTTTTATGTACCACGATCCTGTTCGTAATTTTTGGTTTTTGTTCTTGAAATTTTTCTCAACTATTTGTTGGGTTGATTTCTTGGATGAGTTCGAAGATGGTGTAAATCCGATTGTTAGTTTTCGCGCTATGGGCCGTGTTTGAGTCGTGAAATGTGTTTTTGACGTTTGTTTTTAGGAGTGTTTGTATTGAGCGTTTTTTTTGGGAAAATTTATGTTAACCGTTTTGTTACGCAACTTTTTTACTTGAGTCATTTTTTTGTGTTTTGCGTTGTAAGCGAGTTAAAGTGATGTGTTTTTCGGGTTTTTTGGCAGTGTTTTTATATGAAGAAATTGTTTTTTTGGTTCAAAAATTTCAGTATATATCGTGGAGGATGTTTTTAGTTCATATGCTCCATCCCTTAAATTTTCCTTGTGTTTTACGTGTTTTAGGAGCTATTTAGTTTCTTATGGGATTTTACATGTGAAAGACAAGGATAGAGTATTGGTATAATTGCTCGTTCTTTGTTTTACACGTGCACTGTTGCTTAGGTACGTTATTTATTTATTTTCTTGTTTGATCAGCTGCTCTTATTCAGATTTATTCCTCATTAGCGTTACAAAGATTACACATTTTTCTATCTTGGTACTATAATCTTTTTCTCATGGGTATTTTTATTTAAATGTTGAACAGCTGATAAAAAAAAAAAAAAAAAATGAATACTTCAAAGAAAATCATAACATAACCTATTTATTGAAATTTGTGAAAAACTTATATAACCTAGCTTTTATTTCTCACTTGCATTGTAAAGATTACACATTTCTCTATTGGTAATATAATCTTTTTCACAATAATATTTGGATTTTGAGCAGCTGATGAAATAAAAAAAAAATTTAACGAAAATTATAACCTATATGTAAATTTTTGAAAAAATGATGTAACCAAGCATGGAATCTACTTCGTCTTACCGGCCTGCCGGGAGGCATTTTTTTATTTTTATTTTTATTATTTTTTTTTTTTTTTTTTTTATTTATTTATATTTTTTTTATTTATTTTTTTCATATTTTTTTTTGTTTTTTTTTTTTTTGTTTTTGGTTTTTTTTTTTATTTTTTTATTTTTTTTCCCCCCCGGATGTCCCGGGATTTGTCCAATCAATCAGTCCTTCTAAACGGCTAATGTTCTTTTTTCCAAAAACATTGTCCATTTTTGCATATAATGGTTGAAAATGTGTGTGAAAAGGACACATTTTTACGTAAAACAAGGTTTGTGGACTCAAAAGGTTTATCAACCAATGGCAATAAATATTTTGAGATTTATTGAAAAATAATGCATGGATAATTTTTCATTCGGTTTACTGTTCAGTTAGGAGTAATAACCCATCTGAGTCATGGGACGTTACAAGGACTTTTAAAATTAAAGCCTCGAAGAATGTTGAGGGGTTATTGTAAATGGTGACTGTCCGAAGAATGCCCCAAAAAATTGTCAAGAATTCTAGAATTACTTGGGGACATTCTTCAGACATTCACTATTTCCAATAACCGATAAACATTCTTCGGGGCTTTAATTTTAAAAGTTCCCATAACGTTCCATGACTTGGATGGATATGGAGATTGCATCCACTCTGTTTTGGTCGTCCATGGGACGTGCAATATTTTGCCAAAAGGCGTTTAAAAACGATTATAATAGGGACGTTATGAGGACTTTCTTGGGACTTTTTTTGGACATTGAATTTTTTTCCGGGTAAGTAAACAAACGCTGAGAATGACACAACATACAACTGGGGTTCAAATATCGCGGAAAAAATATAGATAATATGCAACCTACGCTTTGTGTTTGTAAACTTGTGTGTACACAAAATTTCCAAAATTTAATCTTTGTATGCCAGATTTCTGCAATCTTTATGATCCCCTCAGATTATCAGGCTGTATCAGGGTCGGCAGTGAGCCGGCACTTTATAACTGATTTCCTCTTAACTTGGCCGAGATGGCTTGTACCATAGTTGTGTGTACAAGTATAATCTTTGGAGTTATTTACTGACTTTTCCGAAATCTGATTGAATTTGCGCATACGCGCAAGCTCATTTACCTGCCTTCCCACCTCGAAAACTCCTGAGAGAGCCACACAATTTGATGAGTTGCAAAAGTTTAGATTATTTTTTAACCGGATTAAAGTTAAGAAAGACAACCTAACTGCGCGGCCTCGTCCCTAACTGCTACCAGAAATCATGTTGAACATTTATTGATGAATAAATATAAGTCTACACGCGCTAATATAGACGCGGGGTGTGCATGTGTGCGCAAGTAGGAACTTTTTAAATTAAAGCTCAAACGCCATGAATAAATTTGCCACCGTTCAAAAGCTTTAGATAGAAACCTCTATACATTTTAAATAGATGTTGGGAGGGAGAAGGGCGGAGCGAGGCGAGACGAACATTCATTTAACTATATATATACGTAGAACTTGAAAATTTGTCAAGACGGAAGTTTCAAAGCAATAATTTTAGAAGGGAATGGGATGTGGTTTTTGCGCTGGCTGCATTATGCAAAAATGAAGAGATTTTGAAAGGAGTCTCACTACTTTGAGCTTTAAAAGTAGAAAGTTGAGACTGGAAAGTTTTCAGCAGAAGGAAATTTTTATGACCATTTAAAGTATCGTTGTTTTTCATATCAACATTCAATTCGGGCGTATCACAGCGATGTAACATGCTCCCTCTGCAGTCTGCACAGGCGGATCCAGCTAAGCTGCTTTTTTCTTGCTCTCTCTTTGCCCATTTCAACGTATGTGTTGAACAAGTACAGCGCTAGAACATAGGCAACGATGTATCACAAAATTAAGGGTTGCCGTTTGAAAATGGTGAGTTGGAGGCTACACCCTCCTTAGGGGCACTCCCCCCGGAAATTTTTAATACGCCAATTAGTAATGTCCACTGATCTATAAACTTCCCCCAAGTTACAATGGGGCTATTGCACATTTTTGCTATAAGCGATTTAATAGTCGATCATGGCGTAAAAACCTCAAAAAATAACGATGGCGGCACTAAAAACTTCCAAAATCCACTCCTAAACTCAATAAACGCAGTTCTTTGAGCGAGCGTAATGGTGGCCGAAGGCACTAACAATGGGAGATTCCCATCTAACAATTCTGAAACTCCATCAAGATTTGACCAATAAGAGACTACTTTCATTTGACACCGGTATCACTAGGTGTTGCGGCACCATTCATCGTATGTGGATCATCACTCTGATGACTAATTACTCTGTGAATCATCCTTGTCAACATAGAAAGAGTGACGAAATTAAGATAGGAATCTCCCATTGTTAGTGCCTTCGGCCACCATTACGCTCGCGCAAATAACTGCGTTTATTGAGTTTAGGAGTGGATTATGGAAGTTTTTAGTGCCGCCATCGTTTTTTTTGGGGTTTTTTACGCCTCGATCGACTATTAAATCGCTTATAGCAAAAGTGTGCAATAGCCCCATTCTTTATCTCCTTCAATCCACAATAGAAAGTTAAATGGGGGGGGGGGTGGTGGTGGAGAGTTTCGAACTCATACTGAAAAATTAATTATCTGATAATACTAGGTCACTCAATCATTTCCATTGGAAATCGAAATTTCCACTTGAAAAAGTTTTGCATAGAATATTAAGATTAGAATCCCCTTATTTTCTCCCTTTTTTTGGAACTTTTGTATCGTTCATTTGTGCTTTCATTTATTCGTTCGTTCGTTTATTCATTTTTCTTATTGTTTTTTTGTTCCAGGAGAGAAACCAGCGGCAATGCACATCGGAAGTCGAAGCTTCGCCTCTTCACTATCCAATAAACATGGTTTTTGTATTTTTTTAATGGCCCAAATCTTAAGCAATGTACATAGTCTCATAGAATTACTTAATTACTCGTCTTCGTTTTTGAAAATGGTCTGTTGTGTAAGTTGATGTTGAAAATTTTACTTTTGTGATTGTGTATTATAGCTTGTTAAAAAAAAAAAAAAAAAAAAAATGTGTAACTATTTTTATCTTTTGAGAATAAAATGTTAAAAATAAAAATAAGCATATGTAACAAATCGTGTAAAAAGTATATAAATTGTAAAACTCTTTTAAACAAATTATTCATTGAAAATACATATTTTAATAAAACTCAGTCTTCATATTCTTGCTTGGAAATCGCAATAACTCTGCCCGCAGGAAGGTTTAGGGAAGAGTGGGGCACTCAGACACTGATCTTTTCACTTTATTTTCCCTAATTTTTTAAAAAGCGTTATGAAAATCGGATGTGATTAGCCGAAATGCATACCGGAAAGTAAATTAAAAATTGTAAACGTTTTGCTATCCTTCAATTGTTTGAAACAAATTTTGAAAACTTCAAAAATCTGTGTCGAATTTTTAAAAATGCTAAGCCAATGGACCTTGACAAAAGCCGAGAAAAGAAGGTATCGCTGAAATAAAAGAAGGGTGCAATCATTCCAAGCCAAACAATTCATCGATTTTTTTTTATTTTTTTTCTTTTGCAATAACTAGCATATGCAGGCCAAAAACAGGAGGACTCTGGCCTAGCTCGAAACTGTAATGAACGGCGGGGATATCGTAGATATCACCATGTTCAACAATTCCAATAGTTTTGGATGGTGACGACGCTAAGCGTGATCAGTGTGTTTCGCGAGAATCTTCGATCGGGCGGACGCAAGCCGGGGA
Organism: Trialeurodes vaporariorum; assembly: GCA_011764245.1. Taxonomy (NCBI): domain Eukaryota; kingdom Metazoa; phylum Arthropoda; class Insecta; order Hemiptera; family Aleyrodidae; genus Trialeurodes; species Trialeurodes vaporariorum. The sequence continues at coordinate 75,778,809 of VMOF01000002.1, forward strand.
TGAGTTTCCGGTGATTCTGATCTCATGCTCGTGTCTAGCCAGTCGCTGATTTTTGCGTAAAACACACTAAAAATGATGCACTTGCAGGATTCGCCACCTCAACTGTGTGGTGGCTGTTTTGCCGTTTCGGGCAGCGGAAAATCCGAATTTGTTTGTTATTCAAGTTGAGTTCGGATTTTTCGATGCCCGGGACGGCAAGGCGCATCGGGGCAGTTGTGGTGGCGTCATCTCTTTTTCGACTTTCCTTGCTGACTTGGGGCTTTTCGGTCCCTGGCTTTCCCATAGGAAGCTAGGATCCCGAGAGTCCGGAGGCTTCAGGGAGAGTCGAAAATTGAAGTAAAATCAGTCTGGTGCGATTCGTTGGCTCGCGAAGTCTCGTGAATTTCTTCTATTAAAACGTGCGAATGTTCCATCAGTTGGTTGGAAATTTCACGCTAAATAATTAATGATTTTTGCCTTTCCTCAAGTTCTATTGAAACGAGTTCTATTTCTAGAGCTATTTTTAGTTTTTCTAGTTTCTGTTTGTTCTATTTTTCTCGAGTTCTATTTTTGAAGTTTCTATTGAGTTTTATTGTTTTGAATTGATATTATCATATTTCTTATTAAACGGAGTGTGGACAATTTATTTTTTTGGATTATTTATGAACACCGTGGGAGACAGGTACTTACGTTAAATTACGTTAATTAACTTAAATAATTAACGATGGTGGACGCCCCCAATTAATTAAATACATACAATAACAACGTGAGCGAGAAAAGGGTAAAAAAAAAACGTTACAAAAAGTGTTGGAGACTTAGCCGGGTACTTGGTTATTTTACAAGGGTAAAATCTTCTCACACCAGTACTTTTCCTGTGCCCTCAGCATCGTCTAAGCGAGTCTTAATATTTTTTTTTGCTCTACCAAATTAATTTTCTTGATTTTTCTACTCGATTCTCTTGATTTCCTACGTTGTTTCCCTTATTATGTTTTTAAGTTGTTTTCTTCTGAAATTTTTTCTCGTTTTAAAAAAAAAAAAAAATTAGAAACTCTCTCCCCCAAATTTTTTTTTGAGTTTTCGGAAGATGATTTTGACTCTAATTTTAAAACTTTATTGAATGGTTTTTTTTATTATTAAATTTTTTTTTTATGTTGTTTCTTTTTTTTTCTCTCTTCTCTAGTTTTGCTTGACTTTCATCTCAAATTCGCATTAATTTTTTCGTCGTTTCGAATATTTCGATTGATTATGCTTGTGTTGCGTTTGACTCTTTCTGCGTTCTTCTTTTTTTTTTTTCTCATTTCCTGGAGTTTCAAGTCTCCGTTATTGAAGAGCGTCTGATAGGGGGTAATTTCTGACCTGAATTATAGGTGGGCTATACCTCTTAAAGATATTGGCGTTCTATTCCAAGCTCTGATTTTTTTTCTGACCTGAATTATAGGGGGATTATCAGGTCTTGGACAATTTCGGAGATTTGCGGCTGTAGTAAATGAGCGAATTAGTGAATTACTCACAAAAGGTGCAGTATGCATTGCGTCCCAAAGGCGGGCCGCAGAAAGAGTCGGAAGGAGAGACAGCGTTTGAAGCGAAAAGCGAAAGAGACCACCACTGTTGCCACTTCTAATGTTGCCACTTCTATGAGTATAGTGCGCGATTTAACCTCAATTTTATCACTATGGTTATTTTGACTTAAAAATTAATCGAATTAGCAATTTCCTTTTAACTACTGCTCTCAAGATTTACACGTTCAAGTGTTTTTTTTGTTTTTCAAAAAAAAAAAAAAATGTGCGAATTAACTAGACGCGATTTAAAGATATTACCGAAATTAGTAACACCAAGGATTCGGAATCATAACTTGCAAACACGTGTGACTCATCCTCGCCCGCAAGGAAATGCTGGCGCCTTGAGAAATTATACATTGGCTCTTCAAGCCCTAGTTTATCCCCTTTAAACGTCATATATTTGTTTTACTCTCTCTTCCTCAATTTATTTTTCTCAAAATTTCTCTTCAATTTTTGGTTGATATTTTTTTTTTAATGCATACTATACGTGTATTAATAAATGACCAATCTTTTAAAGTAACGTTAAAGGAACTTTTGCCATTGTTAAAGGGCCTAAACCTTATAGTGCCAGATTACGCCCTAAGAATTGTTAACGTCATTAGCTTATTAAAAACTATCTCCGAGCAATCTATCGTAGATTTCTTGAAAACAAAACTACTAAAGTCAATAGCTGAGTCAACGGAGTATAGGGTAAATTTTTTTTGGAGACATATGTCTCAATCGAGCAATACGAAGAGCTTTCCATTGCACGAGATCCCGAGTTGGGTCGAATCAGAGTACGATATGCTGCTGATGGGTCCATAAGTAATCTCTATGATTTTACCAAGCACAGGTTGGAAGTTGAGTTCGCAAAAAGAGGCTTTGTCTAAAATTTTTTCAACGGTAGATATAGCACGTCAGACCTTGCGCCAAGTTATAGACAGATCCCCTGATGCAGATACCCCCTCTCCCATCGTATCGTCTGTGAAGACTCGCAGCCAAACTGCTCGGGAAATAGTAGTAAGTCCTTCAACCTCGCAGGTCAGAGATAGTGGCTTCAATTCGAAAATCCACATCACTCCTGGGGTTCTGCGCTGGCCCAAAACCTAGATCACCTACACTCGAGGACTCTAATTCAGAATCCCCTCACTCTACAGCCTTTTTTTCTTTCTCTGAAGATAATATTAACCTAGACTCTCAGATAGATTCCAATTCTCAGAGAGCATCACGAGAAATTGTGCAGCAGGCAAGGTTATCAACCGATGCTCCAATCGACGTGAACGTTTGTATTGAAAACCCCGCGGCTATTGAAAATCAACGCGATAATTTAGTTCCTCAGGCCATTAATTTAAATTTAAATCCCAACATGGCTGCCAATGTGAACCCACTTAAGCTCGGCATCCCACGGTGTTATGGAGATGCCCCCGCTGAGGTGGAAAAGTTGATTTCTGAGTTAAACAAACAAAAGAAGGTTCAGCGTTGGACTCCTGAGCAAGTGCCCCAAAAACCTTTATTTAAGTTTAATGGGGGCCGCGTTGACTTGGTACGAGCAGGAGGAAGTGAGACTTGAACAAATGGATTGGGACCAACTGAAAGAGGCTCTCAGAGTGCGATTCCAGTCTAAAACCGGAAGGACCGCGGTTAATGCCTTTTTGCGACGAGTCCAAAGACCCGGTGAAACTGTGCTATCGTATTTTGAGGATAAAAACCGGCTAAAGGATTTGGGGGGGCAGCAGGGCTCGATGAGCAAACCATCATTGACTTAATCATCGAAGGGCTACTTGATGAGCCCCAAGATGCTGTCATGATGTTCAAAAATACTACGATTGCCGAGTTAAAGGAAAATTTGACTAGAATGGGAAAAAAACCCGTCTGGCTCAACGAAATTCTTCTCAAGTTACCATGGTGAGTTCGAGTAAACTAGAAAGTATGGTAATGACCTTATGCGATAAACTTGACGCAGTTTTACCAACCTCTGCTCCTGCTCCCGCTCCTCTACCAGTGCTGCCGGATTCTAGTAATGAACACCCTCAGGGAAACATCGATCTTTTAGTAGCCGCACTAACGCAATTTGCGAATAAAAATAACGGAAAGAGTGGGGTTTACTTGTCACCGATGTCACCGGCTCGGCCACTATGCTAACCAGTGCAATGACAGAGAGGGTTCTAACCAAGATAGTTCGTGGGCGAGAGGCCGTACACAGCCTTCGGACAATAATGTACGAGGTAATTCTGAGGTGAGGTCAGCTGGTCACTTTAATGGTAGTAATAGTAGAAATCATAGTAGAAACAATTCAGCCGAACGTTCGAGAGCCGGGTCGGCACTCTGCCAACTTTGCAACACATATGGACACACAGTCAAAAGATGTTCTAAATACACTGCTTTGTTAGACCCCCAAAAAAAACTAAATATGCCTCGACCTGCTAGCGACTCGGCAGAACCGTTAAAAGAGGCTAAAATTGAGTCAACCTCAACCTTTTGTGTACGTTTAATGGGTAATATAAAATTTCCCCCCTGGAACTAGAGGATTTTTTGATGTATATATACCTGATTTCTCCAGAAAAATTGAGGGAACGTTGGATTTCTTACCTCAATTTTTTCCTGATCCAAGTGTAAAAATTTCTCCAATTAAAAATGTACGAAAATTTTATGTATGACAGTAATAAGTTACCTGTTACGATTTCTAATAATTCCTCGATTGAATTAGTTTTAATGAAAAACTCAAATATGGGTAAGCTAGTGCCTATGACAACATCGCAAGTTGATGTTAATCAATCTAATAATCAGAACTTTGTAAATACAAATTTTAATTGAAAAAACGCACCTATGGCAACCTTGCCACCGCAAGTCCAAAATGCTAGCGTTCAACTTGTAAATAAATCGGCCACTGAAAATTCTGAGAAAAAAATTCGAGTCATCATGGTGGGGGACTCGCATCTGAGAAAACAAAAACCTAAACTGACTGAAAAACTATCACAGCAATTTGATCTAGAGATTCACTGCCCTGCAAAAGGCACAATATCCGAGGTATTAAATACCTTAGACGAAGTGACCGTTTGCAAGGGTGAGAACCCAATCATTTATCATTGCTGGATCAGATGATTTTAATAATCATTATAAAACCACCTCCCATTTCGCGTTTGTTAACGCCTTGCCACTAGGCAAACTTAAAGAAAAAGCGCGGCGAACGCGGCTAATTTACACGCCGATATTCCACAGATTTGACGTAAACAATGTAAATGCAAAGATAGACTTAGTTAATGGTTCTATACAAGGTCAATTAATGTTTAGCCCTGAATTAATCCCGTTGCAAGGAGTCGAAAATTTTGATGCAGGCGCCTTCGATAGTCAAGGATACCACCTCAATGACCTTGGTCAAACCATGCTGGTTGAGGCTATCGTGGCAGCTTTGAGCAAAATTGTCGATTCCAGCAAGGTAGATTGTACCAGCGTCAACGCGATTAATCAAAACAGAAATATGAGCACAACTATTGATCAACCGATCAGAATTCTAGGTAGTATTCACTCCCAAAGTCTACCTGTGTTGATTGACACCGGAAGTGGGGTTAACATTGTGCATCCGGACTTGGTCAGTGAAGGTTTCGTTCGACCCCTTGAAAATTTACGATTATTAAAGGCATCGAATGAGACCTTCACTCCCATAGGTGAAACAAGGTTGACCCTAAGCTTTAAGGGTGAATCAATTGAGTTAAATGTGTTAGTGGCTAACGATTTACCCGAAAAGGTTATTTTGGGAGTGCCTTTCATGTACTACTGCGGAGCATCAATAGATTTTTGCTCATCCTCTGTAACATTGCAAAAAAATATTTCGCAGCGTGTAACTTTGCCGTTTTTAAAACCCGGAAAAGAGTAATGAATACCGTAGATTAGAATCTAATAATCGATATAAAAAAAAATTTAGCGCACTGTGCGGTCTTTCTGACGCTATCCCTGTAAATGACGAAAAATGTGTCTTGAAAATTAAAGAGCCCATACACTTTGAGGCACTTGAAGTGAAAACGGTGCCAGTGTACCGTACTGGGAAATTTAATGCAGGTGAAGTCTCAATTTATCCTAACCCCAGCCTAAAAAGGCGAAATTTTGACATGCTGACTAAATCAGCGAATATAAACGCTACTCATGAGGTTTTAATTCGAAACAACAGTCTTCATAAAACTATGTTGTATCAAGACAGTAGTATAGGCCATGTAAATAGTATTAATGTAAATTTAAAGGGCCATGAAACAATAAATGTAAATAATTTCCCTTATACTGAGGACTTAAACCTGTTGCAAATCAATCCTGAATTATCTCCAGATGACAAGCAAAAGGTACTTAAGGTACTAGCAAAATATCATGAGGTATTTTTGTGGCCTCATGACACACTGAAGGGGGGCGAGGCCAATTACCCTCCAATTAAAATTCAATTGGAAAAAGAAGAATTGGTCTATAGACCTCCCTACAGACTCAGCCAAAAAAAGCTAGACTGGTTAGATTGTGAGATTGAAAAAATTTAAAGACATGGGAATTTTAGAGGATTCAAATTCTCCTTATGGCTCACCGGCCCTTTTAATCCCAAAGGCAGAGGCCTTTCGATTAGTACAGGATTATAGAGCTCTAAATACCATGGTAACCAAAAAAAGGTATCCTCTCCCAAATTTGGAGGCATGCCTAATGGCAATTTCAGGTATGAAATACGTAGTGCATCTAGATGCAAGCCATGGTTTTTGGCAGATGAAATTTGGGTGAGTCTAGCAAAAAATTTTCAGCTTTTTCAACACCTTCAAGCCACTTGCAATATAAAGTGCTGCCCCAAGGATTTTGTAATTCGCCCGCTGAATTTTAACATATGATCGATAAAATGATTAGTGGACTAAAATATACCAAATGCCTAGCATATATCGACGATATAATCGTTTTTGGACCCACCATTGAGATTCTTTTAAGTAATTTAGAGGCAGTTTTAGACCGAGTGCGCGATTTTAACCTGAAAATAAATTACGCAAAGTGCAAATTCGCATATGAGGAACTCTCTATGTTCGGGTATCATCTAACAAAGAACGGTTTGGAAGTTGATCCGAGCAAATGTGAAGGCATCATAAATTATGAACGCCCCACCAATGTAAAGGCTGTGAGACGGTTCTTAGGCTTAGTGGGTTTCTATAGGCGTTTTATTAAAGACGCCAGTTTATGGAGTAAACCTTTATATGAGTTAACAAAAAAGGATACTTTGTTCCAGTGGAGCATGGCGGCAGAAACAGCATTCCAACAGCTCAAATCCATCTTGGCCAGTCCGCCGGTATTAGCCCACTACGACCCTAATTTAGAAGTACAGCTAGAGGTTGACTCGTGTAAATTTGGCACGGGGGCCGTTTTGTCCCTGTTATTTGACGAGAAAACCACAAAACCCGTGTGCTATTATTCTCAGCTCTTTAATAAGGTGGAGCAAAATTATAGCGCCACTGAGCAAGAGTTACTCGGACTCGTTCTGGCCTGTAAAAGGTTCCGACCATTTATATATGGTAAACAGGTAAAGGTGATCACTGATCATGCTGCGCTGCGGCAATATACCACGCTGCAGAATGACAGTCATCGGCTAGCTCGCCTTTGCTTAAAATTGTCCAACTTCGATTTAGATGTACAGCATCGAAGTGGACGAGTTCACTCTAACTGCGATGCTCTGTCACGGGCCATTGGAAACGGTATAGATACTGAAATCCTTCTGCTAGCGCCCGCTGTCAATGTGGCTCAGCAACAACGCGCAGACGTGGAATTCGACCCTTTTTTTGAGCTCTTGAAGACCCTGATTCGGTCACAAATATTTAACGACGGAAGAGTCGACAGTTTTTTATTGACCAGAATAATGTTTTGCAAAAAAAGTGCTTTGGGCCTAAGGGAAGCGATAGGCTAATTTGCGTTCCTCAGTCCTTAAGGGCCACAATTCTAAGGTCCTTTCATGATGATTACGCAGCCGCCCATCCAGGGTACGCGAAAACTTTAGAGAAAGTTAAAAGCAGATTCTATTGGAATACACTCACTAAGGATGTAAAAATTTTGGGGAAAAAGCTGCACTACCTGTCAGATGACTAAACCCAGAACTCAGAGACCGCAAGGACTCATGACGTCTACTAGAATTGAGCCGTATCCTTATAGAACCTGTGCTATTGATGTGTGCGGCCCCAAAGAGAAGATCAAGCAATGGATGTTTGTATATTATTTTTATTGTTTGTTATTTTACCAAGTTCATATACGCGGAAGCCGTTCGAAAAAACGATGCTAAAACTATAGGTAAATTTCTATTCAGGGTAAACTGTTTATTTGGTCCGATTCAACAACTTAAATCCGACTGCGGAACCTCTCTTATAGCTGAATCCGTCCAAAATTTATTGCATCGAATGGGGTGTGTAATGCGCAACAATTGCGCCTATTCACCAAAAACAACAGGTCAAATCGAAGTCCAATTTAAATTTATTAAGACTATCATTAAACAATATGTTAACACAAATCAAAGAGATTGGGATTTATATGTACCAATCGCCGTCGCAGCACTAAATAGACATTGCCACAGCTCAACTAAAGTAAGCCCATATGAATTACTTTTTGGTGTGAGACCTACTTACCCAATTGATTTCTGCCTGAATTTTCAACCAAATGGCGTTGAAATAGGGGAACGTATAAAGAAAATGGAGGAAACGCGGAAAAAGCGTTAGCCTCAATTATCAAAGCACAAGCCGTGCAAAAACGCAATCACAACGCAAAAAGAAGACACGTAGAATTCCCGATTAATGATGAAGTTTTAGTGTTCATGCCAGCCATAAAATTGGGATTGAGTAGAAAATTATTGTAGGCGCCTGGCTGGTTCCTAGGCGCTTTGTAAACAGCTAGGGCTGTGGACAACGCTTGGTGCGCGGGGCGCGGTAAAAATCCCCCGGAGGTGGCTCCTTGGGGCTACGAGCGAAGCGCTCGGACGCCGACTGCGTGCGGCGATTTTTGGGGCGCGAGGTGCGTAAGTAATCCCCCCGGGGTTGGCTCCTTGGGGCTACGAGCGGAGCGCTCGGACGCCGAGTTCGAATGGCGATTTATAGCGCGAAGCTAGAGAAAAATCCCCCCGGGGTTGGCTCCTTGGGGCTACGAGCGAAGCGCTCGGACGCCGAGTTCGAATGGCGATTTATAGCGCGAAGCTAGAGGAAAATCCCCCGGAGTTGGCTCCTTGGGGCTACGAGCGAAGCGCTCGGACGCCGGGTGTACGCGGCGATTTATCGCTAAGTGCGGAAAAAATCCCCCCGGGGAAGGCTCCTTGGGGCTACGAGTGAAGCACTCGGACGCCAGGTGAAAATAAGCGATTTTCCCCCGGAGTTGGCTCCCTTTGGGGGTGCTCTGGTGAAGCACGCAGAGGAGAGGAATCAGGGTCCTCGGGCGAGGTGCGAAACGCGACCAAGCCGGGTGCGCGTAGGTAGCGCGAAGAGCGGGCGAGCTGACGCGAGGGATTGTAAGTCCGCTCGGAGTGCAAGCTGCGCGGAGAGGCGAGCGAGATGGAAGTACGCTCAAGTCACTAGTCGAGGAAAGCACGCGAGGGGCTTGAGAGCCGGTCGGAAATAACGCTGCGCTGAGTGAGAGAGTTGTAGAGCTGAAAACAACAAGTGAAAAAAAGGCAGGATTAGACAAACAGAGATGATAGACAAGCAGCTGGATGAGGATTCACCTTTCGTAAATATTTATAAGTCCTGGAGCGGAGAGCGGAGAACGTCTTGTTAGTCGTGAAACACTGACTCGAGTGATGCTTCTTCGCTAGGAAGGGACTGGTATATATACTCGCGCAGGCGCAATGGAAACAAAGGCAGCGCGCGCGCGTAGAGGGGGGAGCGGCGCGCGCGCGTGGAGAGGGAGCGTCACGCGCGTGTAGAGGGGGGGGAGCGTCAGGTGATCGCCGCGCCTCAGAGAATGAGAGAGAGAGAGAGAAAGAGACGCTTGTTTGTAAAAAAGGAAAAGGGTCGCCAAAATTCCGACTTACCTTCCGCGTTCTATTGTTTTCTCGTGTTGTTGATTTCCACTGTCGCCGGTTTTGGGTACTTACACAGTTTAATCCACGTGTTTTGCTTCTGTGAGCGTTGTGGCGTGAACATACCGCCCACCTTGAAACGCTGGTAGTTTAAAAATTTGAGAGAGGACTGTTGGAGAAAGTAGAACACCGGTTTATAGAGAAAGGCAGTCTTGTATTAAAGAAGTTTGTGCAAACGCATTTGTTTCTTACATCTAAACAAATATCACAGAATGAACGTAAAATACTGTCTCAGGTACAAAAGGGGGGAAAAAAAACGGCTTCTTGAAGCTAGGAAAGAAAATTATAAATATCTGACTATATAAAAAACAAGGAACATGTAGAAAAATAAATCAGTCTCAAAAAACCTGGTATTGTTGAGGAAATTAAAGCTGGCGGCTTCGTTGATGTTCAGCGGCACGGCGGCGAGAACGCTCCTGTTGACGGCTGCTTTGCCGGTGCACCCAGCGGGCTGGAGTCCTTTCGCGGGCTAGTCTAGGCCGGCGATGGCGAGAGGTAGCACGTCGGCGGCGCTCGTGTGTTCTTTCAGGCCGGGGCGATCTGGAGCGAGTCCTGGAACGACGAGGCGTTGCAATAGCTTCTAAGTTGGGTTGCCGTGCTGGTGGAGGAGCGGAGGCCAGAGCAACGCAGGGGAGGCAACTGCAAACTTCTGTTTGCGTGGAGGCATCAGTCTGGCTGGGCTGGTAGTTCGGGATCTCGGCTTCTGCCTCGGCGTACCTGATGGACACAAGCCGGCGATTTCTTTTGTCCGGGTTGGACTTAGGTGGCGGAAGTGCTGGGGCTATAGGTTTCACGGGGAAACACGGCGGGTGGATGGGGCGGGCAACTCCCTTTGCCTTGCGTCCTGCTGCCGGAGTTGCCACCTTGGCCGGCGTTGTTCGTTTCCTCGACACTATGTCTGTAATAGTCGGTCTTGCCGTGTCTTGCTGATGAGCGATGCGGGGCTTAGTTGCAGCCGTGGGCACCATGTCAACAGTTGTAGCAGTAGAGGGTGTTGGCACCGTTGTTTTAAACACGTCTAGTTCGCTATCACTATCTGACGATAGGGAGAAGACCGATTTGCTGCTCATCCTGCAACAAACAAAGCAAAGATTTTGAGTGATTGGCTTTAGATTGGGAGTGGAAACACTTTCACAGCAGGGCGCTTGAATTCTCCCGATGAGGTCCGGACAGAGACAACCCGGACTTGCCCGTCCTTGCCTGGAAAGAGAGCAAAGATGCGACCGAGGCGCCATTCGAGAGGAGGAGCATGAGGGTCGTGCACGGCGACCAAGCCCCCAAACTTTGAGTGGGTGTTCCTTCCGCTGCCACTTGCTGCGTTGTTGCAGAGTGTGCAGGTACTCTCGACTCCAGCGCTCCCATAGAGCACGGGTCATGGCCTGGACTCGGTGCCAGCGCTTGACTGAGTTCAGTTCGGCTGAGGGGCGGTCGAGCTCGGGTGGGGCTGTGAGTTCGCTTCCGATTAAAAAATGAGCGGGGGTGAGCGGGAGGAAGTCGCTAGGGTCGGAAGAGAGTGGCGTGGGGGGCCTCGATTTGGGTATGGCCTCCACTCTCGTAACCAGAGTGCCTAACTCATCCAGGGTGATGGTCTGACCGTGAAGCACTCGGCGTAGATGAGCCTTAGCGCTTTTCACAGCGGCTTCCCAAAGTCCTCCTTGGTGGGGAGCCGCTGGAGGGTTAAAGTGGAAACGCAGGTGGTTTTGTTGAGCGAGCTCAGTGATCCGCGGATGGGTTTTGAGCTCCCTTTTCAAGGCGGAAAGGTTTCGACGGAGTTCGTTAGAGGCTCCGACAAAGTTGGTACCGCAGTCAGAGTAAATGTCGGCGGGAGCACCGCGCCTGGACATAAATCGAGTTAGAGCTGCGAGAAAGGACTCTGTCGTAAGGTCCTGAGCTAGTTCAAGGTGGACTGCTTTAGTGGTCATGCAGATGAACACGCAAAATATGTGGGTACCACTTTGGCGAACCTGAGGGTGTGGACCTTCCCCTTTAAAAGGGGACCTGCATAATCAACACCTGTTTGCGTGAACGGGCGTGCCGGTATAACTCGTGCGGGAGACAAATCTCCCATCAGAGGGCTAACATTGCGTGGGCGCACGCGGAAGCATCGCACGCATGAGTGAACCGCTTTCCGGATTTCTGACCGGCCTGAGATTATCCAGAATCGCTGGAATAGAAGAGCCTGTAGATGCTGAGGGCCGGCGTGCAGATGTAATACGTGAAAGTGGGTGATTAGCAGGACCACCAATGGATGCTTGGGGGGTAAGATCCACGGATACTTGTGGTCGCGCTGTAGGCTGGCGTGAGAAAGCCGTCCGCCAACGCGTATTAGGCCATTTTCGTCGAGAAACGGGCACAATTTGCGGAGCTTAGAAGAGAAAGGGGTTTATTCTCCAACTTATGGGCGTCTTCTGGGAACGCGTCCATTTGGATCCGGCGTATGATCATGCGCTCGGCTTCGAGCAATTCTGCAGTAGAGAGCGGACCGTTGGTGCGAGTCTTCGAAAGTGCGTTGTTTCGGAATCGCACCACATATGCTAAAATACGCTGAAGTTTGCTCCATGATGAGAAGCGAGAAAAAAACTCTTGGTCTAGGGACGGAGAGTGAGCAACAAGGGCAAGGGGAGCTTGCTTCAGTTCTGGGAGAGATGAACTAGGGAGCTCGAAGTGCTGGGGTGGCCATTCTTCTTGAGGCAAGGATAACCAAGGAGGGCCGCGCCACCACAGCGGATGTGAAACGAGTTGAGACGGCAAGAGGCCGCGAGAGGCGCAATCGGCTGGGTTTGACTGCGATTTGACGTGACCCCAGTGCACGTTCGGTAAGAGCTCCTGGATATGGGCCACTCGGTTGGCTACGAAGGTTTTTAGCCTGTAAGGCTGGGTTTGTATCCAATGGAGCACGACGGTAGAGTCGGACCAAGCAAACGTATCTTTGACGGTATAATTCTGCTCGAGTTGTGGCATAACATGGTCGAGCAGCGAGACCAGTAGGCTGGCGGCGCAGAGCTCGAGCCGCGGTAGCGAAATCCGTTTCAGGGGGGCTACCTTCGTTTTAGCCGTGACTAACGACGTGCGAAAAGTCCCTGGGTCAGACTCGGATCTGACGTAAATGACCGCGGAATAACCAACCTCGGAAGCGTCGCAGAAACCGTGAACTTGGATGAGATCTACGGTAGCCATACGACGGGGAATCTGGACTGCAGAGAGGGCAGGTAGATCATTTAGGAACTGTTCCCATTTATTGACGATTTCAAGGGGCAGATCATCATCCCACTCTACCTTAATGAGCCAGAGGCGTTGTAAAAGGGCTTTAACCAAGAAGACAGTAGGGGTCACCCAGCCGCTGGGGTCGAATACGGTTGAAATTGCAGAGAGAATGCTGCGCTTGGTGGGTGGACGCCGCTCGATCTGGACCTTGTAGGTGAAAACATCAGCGGAGGGGATCCATTGAATGCCGAGGACGGATAGTGACGTCAGTCCTTCGCCCCATGTGATGGGTACCTCAAGGTGATCGGAAGGAAAACCGCGAAGAAGAGATGGGTCATTGCTGCACCACTTTCTGAGCTCGAATTTCCCTTCTCCCAAGAGACTGATGAGCTCTTGCTGTAGCGAGACCGCTTCGGAGCGAGTAGAGGCACCGGAGGTTATGTCGTCGACATAGGCATTCTTTAGGATGACCTGAGCGGCACGGGGGTATTTTTCCTGGTTCTCGTGGGCGAGCTGTTGCAGCGTTCGCATAGCGAGAAAGGCTGAGCTCGAGACTCCGAACGTGACGGTAGTGAGCTGGAAAACGCGCAATTCCTCGTTCTCGGATGGTCGCCAGAGGATGAAATGAAATGGCTGATCTTCTGTTTGAAGAGAGACCTGCAAGTACATCTGACGGATGTCACACGTGAAAACATAAGCGTGGTATCGGAAAGAAAGAAGGACGTCGCGGAGATCGTTGACGATTTTCGGCCCAACGTGTAGGAGATGGTTGAGGCTGACGCCGGTGGTGCTTTTTGCACTAGCATCAAAGACAACGCGAAGCTTTGTAGTAGAGCTGCTCTCCTTTATCACGCCGTGATGCGGCAAGAAATAATGGGGTTTCTTGGATGCGTCCACTGCAGGAACCATGAATCCGGCGTCCTGATATTCTTTCATAAACTTAATGTATTTCTCGCGATATTCGGGCTGGGCTTGGAAGCGTTTCTCCAAGGAGTAGAAACGGCGCTCAGCTTGTGCTCGAGATTCTCCAAGGAGCGAAGGAGATTCGCGAAAAGGCAATCGTACGGAAAAACGACCAGAGGGCAAGCGCTGCGTTGTGGATCGAAAGATAGCTTCCGCGGGGTCCTCTTCGTCCTCGATCGGATGTGAAGGACGGGGCTCTTCCAATTCCCAAAACTTCCGCAGGGCGTCATGAATTTCGGATTCTTGGGTGGAGATCAGGGTGTTCACGGATTTAAGACAGGCGACTGGGGCCGGGCCTAGCAGTGCGAAGCCAAAGGGAGTTTCTAAGGCGATAGGTTGGTCGGGACCCAAGTTAACCTGATTCCCTAGGAGCAAGTGAGGACATAAGTCGGCACCAAGAAGCATCTGAACCACGCCAGGGCGGTCAAACAGGGGGTCTGCCAGTTGCATACCGCGGATGCGAGCGCGAACCTCAGGTGAGACTATGCTAGTGGGGACCATTCCAGTGATTCGATCCATCACGTAGACGGAGTGATCTTTCACAACGGCTCGGTGGTCATCCGTCTCGATCGAGACACGGGTAGTCCCTTGGATGGCCACGGGAGAACTAGATATGCCACGAACTTCCCTTTCCGCGGGCTTGAACTGAAGTTGAAGTCTCTTGGCGCAGTGCGTAGTGATGAACGAGCTTTGGGCGCCAGGGTCCAGTAAGCCACGAACTAGTATAGAGCCGCGCGCAGATCGGACTCGTACGCGCAAGGTGGCAAGCAGGACCTGATATTCGGGCGAAGGAGCCGTGCCCAAGAGAGCCGCGCGAGATGAATGGTCATCGGTGGTTACCGCATGGGCCTGATCGGTACTGTCCGTGTGTAGCAGTGTATGGTGCCGGCGTTGGCACAGCCTGCAGGTGAACTCCGAGGTACAGTCTTTGGCTGCGTGATCCGCGAGGCAATTAAAACACAATTTTTGCTTCATGACCGCGTCGCGCCGGGCAGCGACGTCTAGTCGTAAGAAAGACTCGCAACGGTGAGGGGGATGGGGATAGGGCACTTGGCACCATGGGCATCCAGACCTCCGTTTCGGCATCGAGGAGCGAGCCTGCAGAGCCTTGGATTGCGGCTGCTTACCTGCTGAGCGTCCGGGATTTTGGGTTCGGGCGGCAGATTTTGCCGGTGGCTGCGACGAAGTAGCCTGGGCATGAAGAGCCTTAGGTTGAGTGGCCGGGGGGGGCTTTACCCGAGTAGTTGCCTGGTCATCGACACGGGCACATTCTGACCGGAGAAAAGAAACGATTTCCCCTAGAGTAGGATATTTCGTATTATCTATGCGGTCGTCCTCGAAGCGCCGCTTATGATAGGTCGAAAAATTTCGTAACAGGATAGTGCACAGGAGTGGTCCGTATTCCACGTGATTGTGTTTAAAGGCATCTAATGCGTGTAGATGCTCCTGGAGCTGCGATGTGAAACTCGTGAGGACGGCATCAGATCGAAGATCGGGGAGATCGAGCAATCCAGTGAAGTGATAGGTGACATGCCGTCGCTCGTTGTCGTATCGCGCGCAGATAAGTTTCCATGCAACGGAATAATTTTCTGCGGTGAGCTCGAGGTTCTTGATGAGTGCCAAGGGCTCGTCGCTCAACAGTGAGAGTAAGTATTGAAACTTCTCTACTGGAACGAGGTTGGGAGAGTCGTGGATGGACGACTTGAAGAGGCTCGAGAAGGCAAGCCATTCGGTCAGTTGACCGGAGAAGTGAGGCAGCGATAGCTTAGGGAGTCTGGTATTAGAGAAGGAAGTTTCCGCGGCTGGCGTAGGCGCCACAGGCTGCGCGGGAGCAACATCAAATTCTAAAAATAACGTCTCGGCTTCGAGCATGAGTTCGTCAAAATCCGCCTGGGCAGCTTCGATTTCAATCGGTACTCTGGGCGGCTCAATCCGGGAATTGAATTCTAGGATTTGATCCTGCACGAGATCGAACGAGCTTTGAAGCTCCGCTAACCTATTATACGCTGGCTTGTAGTTGCTGAAATTCGCGGCTGTCAACTTAGTTTGGAAAGTGTTCCGGATTGATTGAACGCGGGACGTCAGGTGTGACCGCTTGTTCACCAGCATGGTGCATGCTGCCAAAGAAAAATCGCCTGGTGCCATGGTGGCAGTGAGAAAGTATATCAAAGGGCTGATAGCAATAAATTACTGCGGTTCCGTTCAGAGAAGCAGAATCCACGGTTCGGAGGACCAACAAATGTAGGCGCCTGGCTGGTTCCTAGGCGCTTTGTAAACAGCTAGGGCTGTGGACAACGCTTGGTGCGCGGGGCGCGGTAAAAATCCCCCGGAGGTGGCTCCTTGGGGCTACGAGCGAAGCGCTCGGACGCCGACTGCGTGCGGCGATTTTGGTGCGCGAGGTGCGTAAGTAATCCCCCGGAGTTGGCTCCTTGGGGCTACGAGCGGAGCGCTCGGACGCCGAGTTCGAATGGCGATTTATAGCGCGAAGCTAGAGAAAAATCCCCCGGAGTTGGCTCCTTGGGGCTACGAGCGAAGCGCTCGGACGCCGAGTTCGAATGGCGATTTATAGCGCGAAGCTAGAGGAAAATCCCCCGGAGTTGGCTCCTTGGGGCTACGAGCGAAGCGCTCGGACGCCGGGTGTACGCGGCGATTTATCGCTAAGTGCGGAAAAAATCCCCCGGAGAAGGCTCCTTGGGGCTACGAGTGAAGCACTCGGACGCCAGGTGAAAATAAGCGATTTTCCCCCGGAGTTGGCTCCTTGGGGCTGCTCTGGTGAAGCACGCAGAGGAGAGGAATCAGGGTCCTCGGGCGAGGTGCGAAACGCGACCAAGCCGGGTGCGCGTAGGTAGCGCGAAGAGCGGGCGAGCTGACGCGAGGGATTGTAAGTCCGCTCGGAGTGCAAGCTGCGCGGAGAGGCGAGCGAGATGGAAGTACGCTCAAGTCACTAGTCGAGGAAAGCACGCGAGGGGCTTGAGAGCCGGTCGGAAATAACGCTGCGCTGAGTGAGAGAGTTGTAGAGCTGAAAACAACAAGTGAAAAAAAGGCAGGATTAGACAAACAGAGATGATAGACAAGCAGCTGGATGAGGATCCTCACCTTTCGTAAATATTTATAAGTCCTGGAGCGGAGAGCGGAGAACGTCTTGTTAGTCGTGAAACACTGACTCGAGTGATGCTTCTTCGCTAGGAAGGGACTGGTATATATACTCGCGCAGGCGCAATGGAAACAAAGGCAGCGCGCGCGCGTAGAGAGGGGAGCGGCGCGCGCGCGTGGAGAGGGAGCGTCACGCGCGTGTAGAGAGGGGGGAGCGTCAGGTGATCGCCGCGCCTCAGAGAATGAGAGAGAGAGAGAGAAAGAGACGCTTGTTTGTAAACAAGGAAAAGGGTCGCCAAAATTCCGACTTACCTTCCGCGTTCTATTGTTTTCTCGTGTTGTTGATTTCCACTGTCGCCGGCTTTGGTACTTACACAGTTTAATCCACGTGTTTTGCTTCTGTGAGCGTTGTGGCGTGAACAATTATGTATACAATACCGTGGCCCTTATAAAATCCATAAACGTATAAATGATTCAATTTATGAAATCAATTTTGGGACTGAGAAAAACCCGAAATTAAGAAAAATTCAGGTAGAAAGATTGCGTAGGTACGTTAATCCACAGCGAGAAAGAGCTCACTTACTGTTTCTCCTCCCCTCCCACCGTAATGTAAATAAACAAGCAGGGAACTGGACCCGGTATAAATTGCTGAAGAAGCCCCTATCGGTTCTCTCAGCTGATCAGCCGAAAGTGCTAAGCAAGCAATCCGCGTTGCAGCAGAATTGCACGCAAGTGCCAGTATTCTCGTTAGAAGCCCGTGCTACCCGTGTAACATTAGAAAACTACACTATGCCCATGGCAGTGTCAGCATTAGTAAACAGAACGCCGCAACCCCCTCCATCCACACTCTCTGACCCAGATACTGATCAAGATGTCAGTTACTACGAGTTCCGTCAGATCTTTGAGAATAGTAAAACAAATGCTGAAATTCTTAGCACTACAAACTACGTGGCGAGGTTTTCACTTGCATTGTTTCTGGAGGAATTTCAAGCTACCCAAGCGTTGAAAAGTCGCTCTTTGTGTGACGCAACGCTCCAACAAACAATGGACCAATTTGAAGTACCGATACCTTGGATCCAATCAGACCAATCGTTGATCAGAAAAGGAGACAAATTTAAAATTTGTGTGACGAATTACCCCGAAGCGACTTATTACGGGAAGATTCGAAACATAAATGGTACCATTGCAGCTCTTGAATTACCTCCACTGTTTTCCCTTAGTTACTCAGGACATGACAAGGTTAAAGTCATGTTCATGCTAAATAGATATCCATATCGTGCAGCCCATAGAGCAATTCACCAATGCACTCAATACCTTACAGAGTTTTGGTTTCCAACGCAGCCAAAAATTGTTTCCAAGCGTCAGGGTGAACCCACTATCTGGGTAAACTCAAAAATCGAAAAAAATCCCGAACAAGCCTCTGCGGTACGTAGTATGTTACATTTTCAATCGATTCAACCTTTTATTCTGTTTGGGCCCCCCGGAACAGGGAAAACCGCAACATTGGTCGAAACGATTACACAATTATGGAACCAATCAAGTAAATACCCAACAAAAATCTTAGCCTGTGCACCGTCTAACGCAACGGTAGACGCCATTACAGTTTCGCTACTGAAATATATACCGAGTGAACATATTCTACGGCTTTATCCAACACACCGTAGCTTCAATTCCATACCAAATGAGATCTTGCAAGCAAAATGTTTCAATAAAGGCACTGATAATCAGTGTGCAAACTTGAAACCTCACCAATTAAAAAAACCCACTGTAATTATCACAACCTTGGTAGGCTCAAGTAGATTGGTCACCGCCGGACTGAACTACGGTCCGCATTTTTCCCATATAATAGTCGATGAGTGTGGGCAGGCGATAGAACCTGAAGCCTTGATTCCAATTGTCGGCTTAGGCTCTCTCGCTCCGGAACCAACGCGTATTATTTTAGCTGGGGACCCATATCAACTCGGTCCAATCATAACATCAGCAAAAGCAAAGATTTTAGGTCTCGGAATTTCACTTTTGCAAAGATTAATGGAGAGTCCTATATATAAACCTGACCCTGTATCAGGCAAATATAACGAACTGCTTACAGTAAAACTGTGCAGAAACTACCGCTCACACCCTGCCATCATTGAACAATCTAATAAATTATTCTACAACAATGAGTTAGTTGCCAGTGGCCCTAAAGAAATTATCAATTTAGCCTGTAATTCACCACTTTTACCCAATGCGACAGTACCCTTGATTTTTCACGAGATCAAGGGAACTGAGCAATATGACAACCAATCCCATAGCTGTAGTAACCAAGCCGAAATTGAAATCGTTATAGACTACCTTAAATGCCTTCTGAACTCTGATCCAATAACAAATCGAAGAATTACCCAAAAAGACATAGGCCTAATGGCACCATATAAAAGCCAAGTTAACAAGTTAAAACAAAGTGTCTGTAAATTAGGTTGGCCAGACATCTTAGTTGGAACCATAGAAGAATTCCAGGGGCTCGAGAAACTGATAACAATAATTACCACAGTGAGATCGAATTCAGTAGAACGAGATAGAATTAAGATAGGTTTTTTAAAGGATCCACGCCGCTTCAATGTGGCAACAACGCGCGCACGAGCGTTACTCATAATAGTGGGCAACCCGGACGTGCTAAATAGCAACAAACATTGGGCTCATTTGATTCAACAGTGCCGGCAACTGAATGCATGGAATTCTGGAGGCATGGCATTGCTGAATTAAATGAGCCATCAGTGCAAAAAAAAAAAAATAAATAAAGTTAAAAGTTGATTTAAATTTGTTTGTTCAATGTATACTATAGCGAACCGTGATGGAGGACTGGGGCGGAGAGTTGGATAGCGCCACTCCTCTTTCCCCGCCTTGTGCGTGTTGATTTCTCGATATGTCATACTCTACTGTGTTTAGACGGGGGGTATATATTTCGGACGTCGGCTGCAAGGGCGAGGGGGGGAGGTCTGGTGCTCTCTGGCTCTTTGCACTCACTCATTCGCATTACATCTGCAAAACTGAGCTCGTGAAGGCTCGAATGTAATCGTAACGTGCACTGGAAAGTGCTGAGACGCCGTTCTGGGTAACACGTTGAGGAAGTTATTGGGATTAAATAGTCATAAATACCCCGCACCCCTTTCCCCTTCAGACGATTACAAAATCCGATATGTCTAATAACTTTGGAAACAATGGTGGAGATAAAAGTTCATTACCAAAAGTTCAATACTCCCTTGTAAATATAAGTGTTTTAATCATGTTTGTTAGATTTGGTACAGCTTCGTAAGAGTTCTTTACATGTTAACTGCCAATTGGTGACAAAATTTCGAAGTTACCAATTTAGGACATTTGGCAACAGTGGTGGAAATCCAAATTACATTGTAAATATTAATTAGGTATTAAATCTGTGTTTGGGTCAGGTCTATATCGAGCTTATTCATTAGCTCCGATATATCTTTTTTTCTACTTAGAAAATCGATCCCCTGACATCAGTAATAATTTTTCGTAAGTTAGACTATAAAAATCAGTTATTAACCCCCATAGATATTAGATGATCCACACTCCGTTTAAGACGCTAAAAATGTCTCATTCGACGGATGCACCGTTCAAAGAAAAATGCAATCGCGACGTTGCCACGAGTCGTCTTAGAATTCTTCGTATCCACTACTCACACAGCCGCTTAGCACTCTTGACTAGAAGGGAATGCAACACAGCAATACGCAAGATACGGCGGTCACTCAATATCGCACGATTCTCGCTTGAATAGAGGCAATTCATGAATCCGAGACATCACTCCAGAAAAGGCTGACCAAGTAAGAAAACGGCAGCGTTGCCATTGGTAAGACCAGTATTCGATGCGGTAAGGTTGCTATAAAGGCATTTAACATTTTCTTTTTTCTTTTTTGCTGCCATCTGACAGTTTGGCAACCCTGCAAACCTAAATGCTCAGAAAATATTTCTGCCATCCATACGGCGAAGCCGTCCTCCTTCTTGTTGTTCAATTTTCTTTTTCCTTTCTTGTTCTTTTGTTTTGTTATTGCTCTTATCCATTGATCGTAGCCCATGTGTTATTCTCTCCTCATCTTTTTCTCCTTCTCCGAAAAAAGGAGACAGCAAAACAGTTTTACTGCATACAGTATGCAACTTAGAATGAATTCAGTCAATGACTTCTGTCTGCGCAATCTTCAGGGGTATATCACCGGTGACCTAAAACGTCACTCATGACTCACTAAAGTCTCGAGAAACTACTTCACAGTTGAATCGTGAAATAGATTTTGTTTGTATTTTTACCACAATGAGTGGCGTAGTGTGTAATTCGGCAACGTCGCGGTTCGTCCATTTGAATCCATAACAAAGATCGAACTCCGGGGTTTCCGGTGAACAACTCGCATTCGATTGTTACAGATGTTTAAAGGAACAAACCGCCCAGTCGCCGAATTGCGCGCACAATTTTACACAATATTACTCACACACGTCATATCTTACATTAAATCCCTCGCATTCTCTTGTTATCTCATTTCAGCTATCAAGCCTGCCTCAAGTTGCGGCCCTGCGCCTTTGGGGACGATAATTGAGAAGAGAGACTACATTTAAAATTTCACTATTCATACCTCCATCTTCCTGTTTTCTCACTTAAGTATTTTCCCCAAAGCCGGAGCGTCAGCAACCTCTGAACTTTCACCAACACTTACGGAAGAAACCAAATCAAGAATCAAGATCAAATGGATGGCGAAATAGTGATTTGATTAGTGCAAAATTTTTTTTTTAAAAAAAAAAAAAAAACTCCAGATTCAATTCATACGTAAAGACACAGTCTTAAATAATTGATAGGACGTACATGCATTTTCAATATATATATGCATATAATGAGTTACCAAACTACGACTCACTAAAGCATCGCATAACTACCATGCAATTTATAGGCAGATAGGGTACCCTCTCTAAATGAGAATTATAAGTAAAAAAAAAAAAAAATAGCAGGGGGGGCGTCAAACCATCAGTCAATGAGACATAAATGAAAACAGGCGGGTAATTGATACTGCTACTTTGAGTGGGGTGCCTCGCCTTGCGCAGGGGAGCAGGATCAGTTACTCAGTCTTCAAACAACCTAATGAATCGGAAAAAGATTACAGAGCAACGGCAGATCTGTCGTCTTTCGCCGCGTCATAATCGTTGCTGTTAGCTCATCGCTAGCGCCAACAAATGCTATCTCGAACGATACGTGCGAGGCGATTCATCTCACAACTGCGAACGAGTGAGTGGAGAGACGAGCAAGGAACTGTGGAGTAAAATGACCTCAGTTTCTCTCCCATCTCGAAAATGCGCTAGAGTTGCAGTTTTGCGATAGGATCGTGGCACACAAATCGTTTGACCACCCTGCCTCCAACATACTTCATATGAATACGCGATTTGTTACACCGATGTGAAACATAGACGAAATTCCGGTCGCAATCACTCCTAATCAGAGTGCAACCAAACCGATAAAGACAAGCGCCTCATAAAGGAGCTTGCGAATGATGTTTCAATAAAGTCCCGCTGTTCCACTCCCAGCGGGAGCCTTGATTGAACCATCACCAACATGTATAGAATTCTAAGTAGTAAATAACTAATAATAATATATATAATTTACAACTTTTCATGTAAAAAAAAAAAATAAAATAATAATTGTAAATAAAACGGGGATATTAATAGCATCTCTTTCAGCCAGGGACGGCTGATAAGAGTACTGGGGGGTAGGAGGAAAGTTAAACTTAAAGTTAAAATTAATCGTGAATTCACTCGATTAAAATTGTAAAGTCAAACTAATCGTCCTCAAGTTAAAATCACTTTAAAATTAAATTTTGTGTTTTAAATTCACCTTATTATTCAATTTTTTTTTTCTTTCATTTCATTTTTCTTAAAGTTAAAATTAATCTTGAATTCACTCGATTAAAATTGTAAAGTCAAAATAATCGTCCTCAAGTTAAAATCATTTAAAAAAAAAAAAAAAAATTAAAATTAAATTTTGTGTCCTAAATTTACTCTATCACACTCTATTATTCAATTTTTGTTTCTTCCTTTTCTCTAAAGTTAAATTTTTAAATTTAAACTAAAATCTCGTGTCTTAAATTCAGTTTCTTAAAATAGTTAAAAAAAAAAAAAATTATGTTAAAAATGTAGAATTAAAAGTCCAAAACTATGCAATTAATTGCTAAATAGTTGTTCATATGTAAATACAAAGGGGGGAATCTAGAAAAAGATGATGAGTAATTCCATCAAAGTCTTTGTTTTGAAATTAGAGATAAGTTTCATCTGTTTAACCCCCGGTACGGCTGAGCGCCGGAGAGCGCCTGGAGTTATTTCGGTTGTCACCTGATTTAGGTGACGGTTGGAACAGTGTTGGGGGCTCTTGGGTGCTCCGTTTTACTAGGGCCAGCATAATCAAAAATAGCATTATTCTGTAAATATAGTAACCCTATAGTATAGTATATAGAAATCATAACCCTTGTAAGTTTAGGTCTCATTTAATCTGAAAATTGTCATGAGATTGCAAGTCGGTAACTTTGCGCAGGGTCTTGCGGGTGGTCTTTCTGAGGTTACTTTACAGCTCTGGACAGCTCTTCACAGTTCAACAACTTAGTGCAACGTTCAAACAAGGACATTTTTAACATCTCACAAGTGAAATGACAATCGCGTTAAGTACCTAAAGGTACACGAAAAAGTTAACTAACCAACCCAACAGCAATTGTTCCTTCTTTTCAGTGTGCTCGGGAATCACTATAATGGTGCTTACTTAGTGTAACAAACTTTCGCGTAGTGTGCCTTATGCAATGAAATGAACTATCGAAGTAATCAGTTAATTGTTTACTCTTCATTGACTGATCTCATTAGATCAGTGTACGTGATGTGCAATACAGTGACGTATCACAGATTTGCACGGAGCTCATCATCGACGGTCTATTCACGAACGACTCAGCGGTTCTCCGATCTCTATAGTGGCTGAGATCAGCTGAAACGGAATGACATTGCGAGGTACGCACGCACATCTTGTACTACTGTTATCCTTGAGCCCTCTGTTGCCAAGTTTACCAATTATGACGAAATTACGAGGATGGACCGCAGTTAAGCCGCTGATCTTTTTCGGTCACTGCTAACGAACAGGGTGGGGGCCACCTTCCTTCCATTCGTTAACGTCTAAGTGCCGCCCACGTGTGTTTATCCACGTTCCTTGATGCAGCCAACTCGCCGACCAAACCGCCATTGCGAGCATGATGACACCTCTTCCTCATTGCTCAACGGTAGTTTCCGGGCTCAGATGAGATGACATCGTGGGGTTCTAGTTTGTTTTTCGTCGCGAAGCAAGCTCATGCGTTCTACGTCGACGGGCTAATGTTGCCACAGCCGGTAGCGCTGCCAACATAGAAAACTGCCCACTAGGATCGTCGACTACTTCTACTCTTCTGTACAACGTAACGGGAAATTGCCGCGCGCAGGCTCTCTGTTCGGAGGGACTGACTTGCAATCAATATAAACAGTTCACATTTTTCAATAAGGATTGTAATGAGGTGCCTACCATAGTAAAATGGTTAAATTAATAATGTAAAAAAAAAAAAAAAGGGAGAAAGAGAGAAATAAAAAGTTCATTAGTAAGTAAGCTATTCAAAGTAATTAAGTGATTAGTACAATAAGTTTTTTTTTAAAAAAAAAAAAAAAAAAAAAAAAACAACAAAAGGCCACTTCTGAGAGATAGGTGCTTCCGAGCCAGTGAGTCGCACCAGACGAAACGTCACGCATACTAAAGTCACCAATCCGCTACTACTGGAATTGTTGAACCTTTCATTTCAAAGGGCAGGGGCGCCCTATTCTTGGCACCGGCGGGGATGTAATGAACGGCGGGGATATCGTAGATATCACCATGTTCAACAATTCCAATAGTTTTGGATGGTGACGACGCTAAGCGTGATCAGTGTGTTTCGCGAGAATCTTCGATCGGGCGGACGCAAGCCGGGGATGAGTTTCCGGTGATTCTGATCTCATGCTCGTGTCTAGCCAGTCGCTGATTTTTGCGTAAAACACACTAAAAATGATGCACTTGCAGGATTCGCCACCTCAACTGTGTGGTGGCTGTTTTGCCGTTTCGGGCAGCGGAAAATCCGAATTTGTTTGTTATTCAAGTTGAGTTCGGATTTTTCGATGCCCGGGACGGCAAGGCGCATCGGGGCAGTTGTGGTGGCGTCATCTCTTTTTCGACTTTCCTTGCTGACTTGGGGCTTTTCGGTCCCTGGCTTTCCCATAGGAAGCTAGGATCCCGAGAGTCCGGAGGCTTCAGGGAGAGTCGAAAATTGAAGTAAAATCAGTCTGGTGCGATTCGTTGGCTCGCGAAGTCTCGTGAATTTCTTCTATTAAAACGTGCGAATGTTCCATCAGTTGGTTGGAAATTTCACGCTAAATAATTAATGATTTTTGCCTTTCCTCAAGTTCTATTGAAACGAGTTCTATTTCTAGAGCTATTTTTAGTTTTTCTAGTTTCTGTTTGTTCTATTTTTCTCGAGTTCTATTTTTGAAGTTTCTATTGAGTTTTATTGTTTTGAATTGATATTATCATATTTCTTATTAAACGGAGTGTGGACAATTTACTTTTTTGGATTATTTATGAACACCGTGGGAGACAGGTACTTACGTTAAATTACGTTAATTAACTTAAATAATTAACGATGGTGGACGCCCCCAATTAATTAAATACATACAATAACAACGTGAGCGAGAAAAGGGTAGAAAAAAAACGTTACAAAACCGAGAAATTTCCTGGTGGGCTGCCGCCCGATTTGGGTCGGTCGGGCCGCGGCCCGGCCGTGAGAAGAACATAAAAGGGAAAGAAAGGGAGGGAGGAGAAATAAGTAGAAATGAGAAAGAAAAGTAAGAAATTGAGAAATTGAAGGAAGATGATCGACCTCATGGCACGGACCACATTTTTAGATTCCGAGCCGCGTGTTCCGATCTGAAAGAGGGGAAAGGGTGGAGAGTGCCGCAGAGTGGTCATGCGTCCACCACGTAACGTATCTGATTCGTAAACTCCTAGTGAAAAATCCCGCGATTCGATCGGGGAAACGTCAAACGTGTCTTACTTGTAAACATAGATGCGCCTTCAATTTTTAGGGTAGACTAAAACGGCACAGTCGTGTACGAATAGTTAACTACTCAAAATAAAACCAAAAAGTCGATTATTATTTATAACTATTATAGTGACAAAGAAGCAGTCAGAATCCTTTGTAAAGGCAGAAGGTTAGGGCATCAACTAATCAAGTTTATCTTTGAAATATGGTGTAGAACTGCACGAAAAAATTGCAAGACCGAAGAAAAGAAAAAAGAGAGAAAGAGAGTAAGAGAGGAGAGAAGAAGAGAGAGGGGGAGAGACAAAGAGAGACAAAGAGAGCTAGAGAAATACAAAGAGAGCTAGAGAGAGACAAAGAGTTTGTCCCAAAATTCCTTGATCAACCTCTGACACAAACGCAAACGTCTTGATTAAATTAACCTAGTTAAACAAGATTGACCCTTCATGACCAATTTATTTTTTAAATTAATCATCGACTATAAATATGTAAAATCGAGGAGATACAAAAAGATTTGCCTCTATGAGTAGCAAAACGAATAGTATTTAAATCATTCAAATATTACTGAGAGTGGATTTATATTGAATAAAATATTCATCATCAATAATTGTAGAAAAAAAAATAATAATTTTAAATGAATTTGAGGCCAAGGAATGTAGACTGACTGAAGGAAGGAAAAGGGAGGAAAAGAGGGTGTTCACTGTTCAAGCGTTAAAAAATAAGGAATTATTCTTTTGAAAGACACCGGGTGAAAATGAAATTTCTGAAGGAAATTATGACGCAGCCAATAAAATATGTAAATTCGAGAGGAAAGAAGTTGGTTCTTGAAAATAATAGCGTTTCTTTCCTTGCTTGCCCATCCTTTTGAATACCAGAGTATTCATTTAAAACCGAGCGAGGGACTAAAACGACAGGCTTTTTTTTTTTTTTTTTTTTTTTTTTTTTTTTTTCCCTCCCCCACTCACTGGAGGGATCATGAGGAGCAGTCCGTTTTCAGTCAAGGTAATGAGCCCGCGACTTTTTAAAACCCTCGGAGAATATACATGAAACTGTCGAGTTTATGATCGCATTTTATGCAGGATTTTAAAAGCCGCTTATTGCAACTGATTTGATAAGGAAAAATACCCCGTTCTTTTGATTGGAAAACTTTCTGGAGGTGGAGGCCTTCCAAGTTCCAAGGTCACGCTATGTTTTCAATGGATTTTTTCCTCTTATACATAGATATATTCTTTTCACTCTCTACTCCCTATCTGCTGATTACCCCAATTTCTCCATGCTCCTTCTGCATGCGGCTCCCCAATAGTTCAACCTTTATCTAATCAGTGGTAAAAACTTTCAATTTGGCAACGTTGCATTTAACCCACTTACACTGGTACATGAAGTCGAATTATTATTTGAACGTGCTCACTTCACATTAAATAATTGGATCCCTTTCATGGGGTCGAATGGACGAATTGCAACATTGCAAAATTGCTCGCTTCGCCGAGTTTTCATTTGATAACACATCTTTTCATCTCGTAGTTTTCAGGAGCTTTCAGGTTTTTGGCTTCTCTACTAAGACGCGGCAGATTTTAGTCCTTTTCTTCTTCTTTTGGTTCTTTTTGGTGGTTTCTTAGTCCGTTTCTGATGGGGGGGATGTCAATTTTGCAATTGTTGTCAATTTTTTTTTTTTTTTTTGTCTGATTCTCGTATTAGATTCTTACGGAAGCCCGAGGAGGTGAAAATGACTGACGGTATTTTCCAAAAAAAAAAAAAAAAAAAAACCTATTCCAGGAGTTTATGAGGCTTTGGATGCATGTATTACTATGCTAAGAAACAAAAATTATAAAACATGGAGCTGGATACTATTTTGAATAATTATATACTTGGCTCTAGACCACACGTCCTTTTTGCCTCCTGACGGCCGCCTCAGAGAAGACAAACTCTTATTTCTTCCTGATTCTCTTAACGCTTGTCATGAAGAAAGAGAAGAACTTGAAATTGCTCAACTCTCATAGCATACAAGTGGTAGTTCATTTAGACTACCTTTCACTATCTGTGTAGCGAAAAAAGAGCAAAACTTAGCAAATTCTTACCAATTTTTCCTATAGTAAATCGACCCCAAGAAATTCAATGAAAATACTATCAATCCCCTAAAACCAACCCTTGCTTGAGAGAGTCTTTGGTGGGGGAGGGGGTTGAAACCTTAAAAATCGCGATTGTAGCGAAATTCAAAGGGAAGGGTGTATTTTTAATTCAGATTCGATAAGGACGTGAAAACGTGTGATCATTTTCCCCCCAAAAGCCATAATAAATGCCTCATTTTTGCCCCCTTCGTGGTTTAAGCGTGGTTTGTGAAAATTTTTGGGACAGTTTTTAATTGACTGCTATGACCTTCTTAATGATTGGATTTCAAAAAACTAAAAAGTTTCTTAAAGAAAACTTTTTTTTCGCAACACAGATAGTGACAAGGCAGTCTAAATCACTCAGTAAAAGGAACCTGCGGCAAACAAAACCTAACTAGATATTACTTAGTGATTTAAGGGTCAGCAGTGACTCAGACTCAGTGTGTAAAGATTTCAATAAGGCAATTTGATGAATAATGTGTCCATTAAAAAGCAAAAAGAAGAGGATTACAAAACAATCTAAAAACAATTTTTAAGCCTAGAAGACGGCTGTCGTTTGATCAATAAGAAGACTCCAAAAAACTTGTCAAATTTTTAGGTGCTGTCGCGCAGCAAAGCACCTGATTATCACCTACAACCTCACTATTTATAAGAAGAAAAAAAAGAGAGATACTTTTAACGTTTTACATAACTTTGGTTTATTTTACCCCCCCCCCCCCCGGTGTGGCATGCGGCATTTATCTTGCTCAGTTTCATTGGAGATAGATAGAATGAAGAGAGAGAGAGAGAGAGAGAGAGAGAGAGAGAGAGAGAGAGAGAGAGAGAGTGAGAGGGAGGGGGGTTGTAAAAAAATCTACCGCAGGATTTATCTTAACTTTTCACGCTCATTTACACCACGTTTCGGCATTGAGCCCCATTATTCACCTAACTTTTGGTTGCTAATCCCTGACGCAACAGATTAAAGCCGCTCCGAAACATGTTAGCTAGGTCAGGTTATAGGCTCGAATCTCTTTATTACATTTATCTTTTCACAGGTTGCGATAAATTATATCGCGAGAAAGTTTTCGTGGTTTCGATGGAAGTCGCACGGTGGAATAAAATCCAACGAAATCAGGACAGGACATCGACGATAGTACCATCGAAAATAGGGACGAAAATCTATTTGGTCGAATAGAATCGATCCAAAAGTTCCTTCCCGTCATATAGATCAATAGTTGAAAAGTTATGCTGGATTTCACGTTCATGACTACAGACGCGGACAGACAGACAGACAGACAGACAGACAGACGCCACAGACAGACGCCACAGAAATTTTTTGCATTTACTCCTCCCTACCACATATGGTTCAGAAATATTGAAATATCATGGGTGGATGTTCTTTAGGATAGTATTAGGCATGATAAGAGCCAATTATTTTATAATTTTCATGATTGACTTAGTCGCAGCGGGCCAAGTATCGAAACGAAATGCATCAAAAATCTCTGCGCCATCGCAATACTTTCTCAATTTTTCTAATTTCATTAGAGTGAGAAAGTAAAAATGGAAGTTGTTGATGAGTTGATTGTAAAGATGTCTTTGGTTTCTAATTAAGTCCCATTGTTCCGGAGGTGATATTTTGGCCCAAAATACATTGTTTTAAATGGGAATTCCGCGTTGTGACATCACTATGCATACGATTTTTTCCAACTTTACACGTGCGTATCTCCAAAACCGGGAAACGTTGGAAAAAACCAAAGGCATTATTCTTCTCAGCTCATCAAGTACTATAATTTTTTTGTATTTAAAAACACAACATATCAGACCCTTGCAACTGCCTCATTTAAGAACAAAAATTCAGAAATAATTCTTTTTTTTTTTTTAATTTTTTCGTGTTTTTAGTTCTCAAATTGTGTTTTGTGAGAAAAACACCCAAAAAATGTCAAATAATTCTGGGCATTTACAAAAATTTTCCATTTCAATCTGAAGGATAGCGCCACCAGCCGCTTTTGGGGAAAGTCGTTTCTTTGGCATTTTAAATTGAAAAAAGGAACTCTAGGAATTGAGAAAACGCAAAATCCAAGAATGTCCATAAATTCAAAAATATTCTCAGGTGCGTCAACGTTCTTGGATTTTGCATTTTTTCTCTGTCGTCAGTTTAGAATTTTTAGAATTTAGAAAAACCAGTCTTTTCCCAGAAGCGACCATAGTGGCGCTATCCATCGGATTGGAATCCTGACAATATCGCGCCTGGAATACGCCTTAAGGTGATTCCAGGGTCGATTAGTTCCAACCGTAGATACCACGTCCCGCTGCTCAAAAATGCAACAAATTTTGGCTGAAATTGACGAGCTTCCGCTAAAAACACAAATTTGAGGAGCGCCAGCACCTGCGAACGTGCTTCAGGAAGATACCCTGAAAGTTTCAAGTTGAAACACTCAAAAGTAAATCCGGAAATTATGAAATGCAAAAAAATCCCTTAAACCTCAATGATAGCGAGTGAAGCAGACAAACGTATTATCACTCGCACTCACTCTTACTCACTAAGCTTTTGGCGAAGTGAATTTCATAATTTACGGCTTCAATTCTGACCAAGTTGCTCGTTATGGGCTGAAAAGATCAAAAAAAAAAAAAAAAAAAATCGCAGGTGCTTACGTTATTACGAGGGTCGTTCAGAAAGTAAGAATCCCTATTTTTTTCCTCGACTTCTAATTAAGCTACAAAAAATTTAAACCCAGCATCAAAACCGTCATAAACTGAAGATTCCAACGCTTTTTTAAAAATTAAAATCGGACCAATAGTTTCGTCACAATCTTAGTTTTTGTGAACCCACCTTTTTGAATTTCCGTCCACCTCCGATGCGATGCGTGCGCTTCAATTGTACACTAGATTACCTTAGTTCAAAATCAATCGTTGTGATCAAAATCGAAACATGTGATAAAATTGAGAAAAAAATTATGTATGTAACCCTTACCTTTCTTAGCTTTTTTCCACGTAACCACCCTGCACACCGATACATTTGTCGCATCGCGGAATAAGCTTCTTGATGCCCTCTTCAGAGAAACTTTTTGGTTGAGCGCTGAAAAATCCCATAACCGCAGCCTTCAGCTCAGGATCCGTTGCGAATCTTTTCCCGGCCAAAAATTTCTTCAACGCAGGGAAGAGATGAAAGTCTGATGGAGCAAGATCCGGACTGTAGGGTGGGTGAGATAAAGAATACCAGCCGAACTTCCGAATGAGAGCGGTGGTCTCTTGTGCAGTGTGCGGACGCGCATTATCGTGCAAAAGTGATACACCTTTTGAGAGTCTACCGGGGCGGCGGTCTTTAATGGCTTTTCGGAGCTTTGTAAGGGTATCCCTATACTTTTCACCGTTAATTGTTTCACCGTGTTCCAAAAATTCGACTAACAAAATGCCCTTTCTGTCCCAAAAACAGTGTCCCACAGTGGGCATGAGTGAGCTCGTTACGCAGCGATAATTTTGCTGGAAAAATCATCGCTGGAGGTGGACGGAAATTCAAAAAGGTGGGTTCACAAAAACTAAGATTGTGACGAAACTATTGGTCCGATTTTAATTTTTAAAAAAACGTTGGAATCGTCAGTTTATGACGGTTTCGATGCTGGGTTTAAATTTTTTGTAGCTTAATTAGAAGTCGAGAAAAAAAATAGGGATTCTCACTTTCTGAACGACCCTCGAAGATTCTGCATTTTATCTATGGTTTCAGTTTAAAACGTCAAAATCACGACTTTTCCGAAAAGAGACTGGTGGCACTATCCATCGGATTGAAAGCTGGACAATTTTCGCCTGGAATTACCTTAACCCCCTTATGGGCCACGCCCGAGAAAACTCGTTTTTCTCCTCGAGTCTATTTCACATTGATCCATTCTTCATTCCGGATAAACGCAAATATAGGTGAAAACACTACAAGATGAGATCTCATCGGGCGCCTTCAATTCGTCGGATAGGCAATTCCAACTCCACCAAGTACGAACAGTTAACTACCTTCCCTGTATAAACGGAGGAGTGGTGTTTTCTTAAACTATAACCTGGCCAGGGCCGCTAGGCCGCGATCGCAGCCTTAAGTTTCGCTTTTTGAGGCCCGAGGGGGCCGCCAAATGGAGAAAATGGAAAAATTTCAGAATGAAAAATGAATCATATATCAAAGAAGACAGTAAATACATTACACTAAAGAAAAACAATTGTAGGTAAGCTAATTGAATTAGCTTAATATAAGGATCGAAAATGCATTGAGACTGGCCAAGACCAATATAACTAAAAAATTAAAGAAATTAAGAAACAGGGAACTCTAATTTATCAGTTGGAAACCCTGGTAAAACTGAGCACCAAAGAGCACCTAACATTGTTCCAATTGTCACCTAAATTAGGTGACACCAAGAATTGTTGGTGATATCACCTAATTTAGGTGACAATTGGAACAATTTTAGGTGCTCTTAGGTGCTCAGTTTGACCAGAAAATAGCGTAAAAACCGCCTCTTTGTAAGTTAGTTTTAAAAGAAATGGTCTGAGGAGGGCCGGGGGGCCCCTGAATGGAGGGAGGGGCCTCAAAATTGACCGAGCGGGTCTAACATTTAGAGAGCCGCAGTCCAACCCTGGTAACACGCTGTATTCCTTGAACGCTCCATGCTCCATGATTTCTCGCTGCATATTTATTCGCGCTCGTCTAGGACTTCTCTCTCTATTTCGGATATTCTTCACTCTTATTTTTAGAGGTTGGAGAACGATAATTTTTGCACATCTCGGTATGTTTATCACGAAATTATGAAAATGAAAAATGATAGAAAATCGTACAGTTACCTTACGTGTCAAAGGTAACATGGACGGCTCGCCACTGGAGGGGGGGCCCCACCAAAGGTCCGCCGCCCCGAGGCCCCCTGCAACCTAAATCCGGCCCTGATACTTACAGGATGTTACCTTCTACAGATACTAAAATGACAACACTGAAACGATGATAAGTAGGTATAAAATGAAAAGCTAAGGCCATTAAGAGAGAACTGTAGTGAGCCAATTGAAATGAGAAGCCATTAAAGTAATATGGTTTAACCCTTAAAGGGACAAGTCTGAGTAGACTCGTTTTTCTTCTCTAGTCTACTTCACATTGTTTCAGTCTTCATTCCGGATAAACGCGACTATTGATGAAAACATGTAAAAGATAAGATGTCTTAGAGCGCCTTCAATGTATCGTATAGGCAATTTCAACTCCCCAGAGTACGAACAGTTAACTACCTTCCCTTTATAAACGGAAGAGTGGCGTCCTTTTGAAAAAACCTGGAGAGGGTTAATCCCGCGATTTGGTAGAGAGGTCTACCATTTTTTTTCGTTACGTCACACTTAACAGGTCTATGGCACATGCAAACGAACTACTTCCGGTCACCGGATGTCTTGTACTATGACGTCATCGAGTTTCACGCCAAAATGAAACCTTTTCGAATCGCTCGAAATTTCGGCAAAGAAAGCGTTTTAGTTCAAGATCCCGAAATAAAAAAAATTGTAAGAAATACTGTGAGTTCCTTTTATCAAGTACTTTAAGGAAATGAAATAAAAAAGGAGGTGTGCAACAGACCCATTGTAATCAAATTCCGAACTAAAATTCTGATACGAGCTGGAGCTGGAACAGTACCGAAATTAAATCCATTTAACCGTAACTGGCTCCAAAACCCCATTTCGGTTCAGAGCTTAGCCCCTTACAAAACGTCACTTTTAGGGACACATATTGTTTCTTCCATAAAATTTAAAATTGGAAGACTGATGTAGTATGTTCACATTTTTCTCAAAACGTAATAGTGCTCACATCATGTTGACCCTTTCCGAAATAAGTGGTTTAAATATGTTGCAAAGAATTTTGGGAGAAAAAAGTACTATAGGTGTAACTCATTTCAGAGGTGGAGGCAGAGCTAAACCGATAATCATTGGTGAATTTTCAACTTCCATTAATTCCTTCGAACTATAAAACAAAACTTACCCATTAATTTGACACTGGAATTTTCAAGTGCTCAAAATCGTCCTCGTTTGATCCAATCATATGCGGTATGAGAGATTACGTAATAATGAATATTGATTAGCTCTTTCATGACTTGGGCAATTTACTTGCGATATCAAATATCAAAAGCCAGAAAAAAGGTGTACAAATTTTGATTTCTTTTTTTCTGTTCCAAACTCAAAAAAAGGCAAAGGTAAGAAATAAGCCCCTCCAATTTACATTAGAAGCTTCGATTCGTTTGTTACATTGAGAAGCTGACAGGGACATCCTTTGAGGATGTCATACAGGACAACACCTCCACCCCCCTTCCAAGGATTCAAATGTCCATTTTTTTAGTGCTTGCCTTAAGAGAGAAGTGAGCATACATTTATCTACCGTTTGTCCCCCTCGTTTATCTTTGAGGGGGGGGGGGGGCTTCGAGGGGCAAAAGCCTCCCCTCCCCCTTAAAAAAGAAAATCCTAGTTGGTGGTTTAAAATCTGTTTGCCTACTATCAGTGGGGAGCGAGAGAGTAAAATAAGTACCTACTTCTCACACTATGAGGTAAAATGCCAATTTAAAACATGTGCATAAAAAGCACGCATGCGCGTAAGTGAGTATTAAACCCTTGAATGGTATTGGGGGGGGGGGGGGGGGGGGTGTTATTACTTCCAAGCCCCTTCAACTTTGACCCCCAAAAGCCGCCCATAGACTACATGGTCCCCCTAACAGTTGCCCCTTCCTGACAAAATTTGAATGACATCACTGGAAGTTAAGTGTAGGAATGCGAATTCTTTTGAGAGGTACGTATGATTTTATGACCTTTTATCAAGTTTAGTTAATCACAGTCACTTTAGACGGACCGAGAGTAACCCATTTTATCATGTTAACTTAGAAAGATTGGCCTTAATTTAGATTATTAAAGAGCGCAAACATAAGGCTATTTTTTTTTTTTATTCAATTATGAGGTGAATGCATAAAATTTTATTGACCTTTTGAGCTTTTCCCGAAGAGTTTCTTCATGATGTAGGTATTCCACAGACAACAGAGGCTTTAGTAAACTAATTGAAATGGATTGAAATATTCAAAACTTGGCGTAAACCTTCTATGTACCCTAGGAGAGGGCAAAATCAACAAAATATCAGGGGGGTGCATAAGGAGCCACTTTTTCCCCCCTAATAACAGTTCTGGAATCAGTGAGATCCCACTCGGAAAGTAAAAAGGTTAATATGCGGAAAAGGTTAATATGCGGAAACACCTTGCATTCAATTTGGTGGAACGCTGAATCTGTCCACAAATTCTCAGGACTAAAGAAATAATTCAATCACATTAAAGTCAGTCTATGGCACTGGGAACTGTTAAAAGGACATTTTATTGAACTTACTATGAGTATTTATTTACGTTACACTTGTTTCTCATTTATTTTCCAAACTTAAATCCATGGATAGGAACTCACATTAACATTAAGAGAGAATATTGCAGTACACCAGTACTGACAAAAATTTGAAGTAAACTAAATTTATTTAATAATTTTACACAAGTTCAGCATTGGCTTACAAGACTAAAAACACTATAGCTAACACAACGATTGTTATTATTTATTACTTTTTTCATATATTTTAAAAAAGGGGGCATTATGATATGCTGTTTCAGAATATTCAATTATATTTACAATTTATATATACAGTATACCTACAAACGTTTAATAATGGGAACAAAGTTCAGTTAAGTGACTCATACACCACTTCATTGTGAGGATTCCTCAGAAAAACAAATTAATGTTAAAAAAACAAAAAAAAACAAAAACAAGAAAGTTTGGGACTGAGACTGGGACTGGGACGCAGGGCTGCCGTTTTGCGTATAATCAATGCTATTTTTCTATTCACCGATGATTCCACCGACTGAGAAAAGATTACACAGTTCAGTTCAGTGTATGACTGTAATGCACGAAAATACTCTGATCTGTAATCTTTCCTTAATCGGAGGAAACTCCGTTGATTAATTAAAATATCCGCAAGTTTTTTAAAGTCATCGACGACTCCACCGGTTGAGAAAAGATTACAGATGCGAGTACTTTAGTTTATTACATTCATGCACTGAACTGAACTGTGTAATCTTTTCTTAACCGGTAGAATCATCAGTGAATTGAAAAATAGCATTGATTATACGCAAAACGGCAGCCCTACTGGGACGGGACGTGTGCGTATCACACATGCATTTTTCCGACATTTCTTTATTATACTAAATCAAGCTTTCCCCTACATCCTGAGATTATTGGTCCAAAGATACTTGCAACGGGAGTCTCCAACAATACCTCATATAATACCTATGAAGTTAATGGAAATTGTAACTAGGGTGAAACAAGAAAAAGAGCGTTGATCGGTACTGAGTTAACCCCTGAGACCCAAAATAAAAAAGAAACTGAGCAGTTTTATTTTCAATTTTCAAGTTTCAATTGAACGTTAACATGATACACTTTCATTTCTGAATGAGACAACTTTGAATCAGGGCCAGAAAATTTAGAAAAAGCAAAGTAAAACAGTGCTTTCCACGCAAATTGTCTTGTTTTTTTCTTCAGCACCAATAACCGGCAATTAATTAAGATAGAACCTCTTTTAGTTAGTAGTTATTGCAAGCTTATTGTGAAACTAAAAATTTCCAAATGAACCTTTAAAACGTACAACTACAATGACATTGAAGGCAAGTAATAAGAGGGATTCCTAATTCCTATCTTAATTTGTCTTTTGAACAATATCCAGGTACAGATCCATTACGGTCATTTGGTAAATCCTCATCCCTTCATTAGTTAATTCATCCAACCCTTTCAAAGAAATATGAGAATCCACAATCTTTACAACAATCTTTCAGTCAAAAACAATCCAACTTGTAAAAGTCAAAGGACCGATCCGAAATTCTGAACAAAATAAGTGAACCTACTGTGTGAACCTTGGGTAGATGCAAAAAGGTTGATTGTTCCACCTCATTCGCTCTAAAAAATGTCCTTCATGGGCAGAATAATAAAATAATGGATTAAAATTATGTCTTAATTTTGAACTTTGCAAGAACATTGAATTGAATAAACTCTTGGTGAGCTCACATCCAACACGAAAACTCAGTCATTGTCTCAACCGCATTATTTCCAGATCGATGAGAATTCAGCATCCCAACCCAAAAACAAGCCTGAAAAAATTCTTGATTTGGAGTCAGACTCCTGTGATTTTAGATGGATAGAAAGATAGAATAGATAGATGGATAGATAGGTTGATTGATTGATTAAGTGATTGATTGGGAGATAAATTGACAGATAGATAGATCAAAGACTTCTAATACTATCTAGACTGGACATTAAGGCCGATTTTAGGGAGAGGAAAGTGAAGTGGAAGAGTGGGACAAAAATCGCATGTTGCTCCTGGCTACGCCACAACCACGATTACAGTATGTGCTAAGATTTTCAGAAATACATAGCTTTAAATGGGAAAATGATTTTTTTTAAAAATTAATTAAAAATACTAAAAAAAATATTTATCCACAAAACTTGGTACCATTTGAAAGCTCATGATATGCAGATTTCGGTTCTGGCCGGTTTTATTTGTGATTTTTGAACAAGAAACATTCTACAGGGGCTTAAAGTTCGGTACCTATTTTCTACAGGGTGTTTCATAAAATTGTTTTCTTTGTACCGTTTTTGTATGGTTACAGCTCAAAAAAATAAAATTTATGCGATAAATTATTGAGACACACAATAATCATAACTTTAATCATAACATAGATTATGTAAAATTGAGTATACACGGCTATGTAGGTTGTCTCAGCGGGGTACCGAAATGGTGGAACACCCCGTAGAATCGAGGAAAATTGACCCAACTTTGAGCCTCTGTAGAATGTTTACGATTGAAAAAACAGTATAAAATACTACAAAAAATATTTTTTCTAGTATTTTTAATTAATTTTTAAAAAAAGTCATTTTCCCATTTAAATCAATGTATTTCTGAAAATCTTAGCACATACTGTAATCGTGGTTGCATACCGATCGGCTTCAATGGGCAGGCGTTACTTCCAGTCTAGATAGTATTAGAAGTCTTTGAGATAGATAGATAGAGAGATAGATGGATTGATAGATATATAGATAGATAAAGGACTCTAGATAGATAGAGAGAAAGATAGATAGATAAATAGATAGAGAGGTGGATGGATGGGTAGAGGGAGAAGGCCTACTGCCTTAGTTGCTGGAGTAGTTTCTGTACCGTGAACGACAGAGCAGTCTAAGGGAGAGGAATGGGAGAGGGGGGTTTAAAGGGATGGGAAAAGTAACCACATAATCAACCATATGCTACAATTCTATGCAAGGAGGGGCAATTCTACACCCAGATCATTCAGATTCACTTGCAAAGTTTTGTGATGCTTTTCATTTATGCAAGGTAAATTGTTCAGAAACCTCCTCTGCCCCTCAAAATTGAAAATTGAAAATCTATGATTAAGTTAAGCTACAGGCCAAAGAAAGTGTCATTGGAGATAAGAGTAAATATTCAATCGTCTCAAAAACCAAAACTTGACAGTTCCCTTTCAGACTTTAGTACATGAGTGAAGACTCGACAGAAAAACAAAACAAACAAAATCTCAAGATACTATCTTCTAACAAACAAATGAGGAGTTTAGGAAAATTGCAACATGTAAAATAGGTGAAATCATACTGAGTATATTATTAACAACAGTTTTGTACAGTTTTACAAGAGACTTATTTCAACAGTGTTGAGTATGAACAAATAAAAAGAAAAAAGAATACACAACAGAAAACCGAGAAAAGAACAATAACGAAGGCATATTTTCATCAGATCTAACACATTTTTGAGAGATTAAACAATGTCATCTAGCTTCCTGAGTCAGGATACATAAGCGATAGTCATTTAAATGCTGCCTTTGAGCTTTCAAAAAGGAGAGAGAGAGAGAGCGAGAGAGACAAAGAGAGAAAGGAAGAGAGAACATAAAATACAAAGAGAAACTCTCATCAGTTTCAAGATTAAAAATTAAAATTAAACGAAAGAGGAAGATTTTAGGATTGACCGCTGTATTCGTGATCCTTCCTTAAATAACGCCTCAACTTGTAGATGTCCCAAACAAAATACAAAAAATTGAGGAAATTATAGAATTTTTTTTTTTTTGCTATGAAAAGAAGGGATTCATAAATAAGTAAATTGATCAAAGCAAACTGATTAACCACAGAGAATTGAATATCAAAAAAGAGCTTCATTAGGGCTTGAAAAATAATTAAGATAACTCAGAGGGCACCTTGAACAGTCCCTCAAAGTTGAACTGCTGGCCCAACCCATTAATCAAGGCTTCCTCAACTGCTCCTTAATTCCTATTTATTTCACAAGGCATTCTTCTTCCAGGCAAGGAACGACTACGGATACAGTCGTAGAATCTTCGAGAACAATGATTTTCTATCTAGTTTAGGACTAAATAAAAATTGGTTTCACTTTGAATCTCTTCTCTTTGTCACATCACAATGTCTTGTTTGATCTAAATTATTGGCCCTTTAACTATTGGCGGTCCTTGGGTTCAAAAAGGGGGAGCTTGGAAAAGTGTAATACCCCCCCCCTTTTATTTTTTTTTATTTTTTTTTGCTTCTCACTATTCTTATGCCTTTCTCCACATTTTTTTTATATATTTGATTATATAATTCAGTGGGAGGGGGGACTTGTTGAGTTGCAACCTTTGTTTTCCCCTATTTTTGAGTCTTTTTCCAAGAAAAAGGGGGGCTTTAGCCCCTAAAAGCCCCTCGGCCATGCCTGAGCACATTCTTTCCCGTGACTAAGTCCAATTTACATAGTTACAATACCTTAACATTTTTTTTTCTTTTTATTGACAGTAAATGCTACATCAAATGATTGATACAAAAAATCCTGCTCAGAGCCGTTTTCCCGATGTTCATAAAAAATATAAGTGGTCCCACTAGCCAACTGCTTCTGGGGTTTTTAAACTTGACCGGGATGGCTACCGCCACTTATAATACTCGCAAAAATGTTTTTCCAAACAGCTTCAATTAATGGTAAAGGCTAAATAAACACCGCTTAGTAGGAACATTTAACTACCTACAGAATTTGAGCGAGCGAGAGTTGATTTGTCTCCGTACCCTGATAGAAAAAGGGTTAAATAGAGTGCTTGGTGGAATCAACAAATGGTACCAGTATTAAGCCAGTCATGTTTTTAATTTACATTTTTTTGTAAGATTGACTCAGGATTGGAATTCAATCACGCGCAACAGAGAATTTGGTAACACTGCGCACTGAGATGCAGCAATGCTATCTTCTTGAAAAGATAAAAGTAAAATTGATTGAAAATAAAAGTAACAAAGGAAACAACGTCACAAAATGTCATTTGTCAAGCAGAATGCATCAAGAATGACTAAATAAGTAAATATTTCAGCCATGCTATTAAGCATGAGTAAAAATGCATGAGCGTGAGTTAAAATGCATGAGCATGAGTAATATCAGGGATACTAAATAGAACAAGTAAAATCACTAAGGACTACTCAATTAATTATAATCAAACACGAGGCCGTAATCAAGATACTGATTATGTATGATCAGGTTGAGAAATCAGTTCGGTAGAGAAATCAATCGAATCAATAAATCAGTCACTTGGAGAAATTAATCAAACCAAGGGCATGCCATAGAATAGGAGCATTTCAAGTTGATTTGATAGGAACGCCGCTATCTTGAATCAATTTGGCTTTAAGTCAATCGAACAATTTGTAACCAGCAGTATTGGTCAATTGACTAATAGACAAACTGAGTCAAGAGAACAGGATTTCTATCGAGTGAGCTTGAATTGCTTCCATCAAAACTTAACCCTATTCCCTTAACAGGATCGTACGTACGAAAGATAAACTTCCAAAGATTCCTATTTTAGGATCGCTTGCTTCTCCTACTGAATTTATAGCTCTGCATAAATAATTGCATGATACAGGTGTAAACTATACATTTGCTTCACATTAAAAGATGCGCCTGATTTTAAACTTTGCAGACATAGAACTTCGTCAAAAAGTCAATGCTCACAAAAAAAATTTAGACTTAGTCGTCACTTTCACACCTCAAGTTTGACAGCAAAAAACTATGCAGCTGATGATAGTAAGACTGCTACATGCGACAAATCAGTTTAAAACAAGCATGACTTGCCAAGTTAATTTCAATTTTGGCTTCAGGTTCAGTTAATATGTGCATAAATTCTGCAGTTTTCTGCAATTTCCGATTGAAAACAAAAATTCTTTAAAAAAATGAAATTTAGCATAGATCCAGGAAAAGAGATAGGTACGAAAAGATGTAATTTTCCGAGTCAGCATCAAACAATGTCTTTGCCAGTAACTCTTTCATTGAGGTACC
This sequence comes from Trialeurodes vaporariorum, assembly GCA_011764245.1. Classification (NCBI taxonomy): domain Eukaryota; kingdom Metazoa; phylum Arthropoda; class Insecta; order Hemiptera; family Aleyrodidae; genus Trialeurodes; species Trialeurodes vaporariorum. The sequence continues at coordinate 75,820,175 of VMOF01000002.1, forward strand.
AGGAACCGTACACTGGCCTTATGCAAATTTGCTCAAACTGGAATCTTTTTAAAACAAGATGTGCTACTCATCATTTGATTCTGAACAAAAAGTGTCATTACATTAACAAAATTATAACAGCTGTTTCAGATGAAGCATCAGAGTTCAGAGTCGATTTCTACTAATAGACCGCTACCGTTTGATTGATGTCAAATTACTGAGCAAAACTAATTTATAGTTAAGAAAACCAAGATTCAGATACTAGATATCATCTGAAGAACGTTTCAAAAGAATCTCTCTTCAATAACTTTAAAATAAAGCTGAAAGAACCGAGAAATGGAATATTGCATTTCGATACAAGAATCGATTTGCGATATCCTGTTTTTTGGTACTTTCTGACTTATTTTTGAAAATATTGACAAGATATTTCGCATTGACACTCTTTACCTTTTCAGCTCTATTAACATCCCTTTCCCCCTCAAAAGATCTTCTTAAAATTGTAACCGCAATCGGATACACAATCATAGGCAAGCAGAAGATTACCAAGGTATATGGAGAACAGGTATGGACAACACTCGACTCAGGGGGCGTGGCCAATTGGGAAAAAGCGACTTCGCTGCCATCTTGACTTCTACTTACACCTTGTATCTTGCATTGTTGTTTGTGGTTAGGTTTGAAGGGGAAGTTTATCTGAAGCAATTGATGCATTTTTTTATTCTCGGGAGCGCGCACCGGTGCAGCTCCAGTGCACCGGAGTGTTTTTTTATTCCGGTGCTCCAGCACCAGAGCGCACCAAAGTGTTTTTTTATTAGCGGTGCGATGCACCTGGAGCTGCTCCGGTGCAAGCTCCAGTGTATCGGATTTGAAGACCGATGCACTGGAGCTGGAGCTCCGGAGCTTCAGCACGTGACCAGTGCTGCACCAGACAGCTTCGGAGCAGCTCCAAAAGCTCCAGGTTATTGCACCGGTGCGGATTCCGGAGAATAAAAAAACGCTTCATACTCTTTATTTATTTGAACAATGAAATGTAATTTTTAACTTTAAATTTTAATTTTGTGACTATAGAATAGATTAACATCATCAATTACGTTGTTCACTTTCTTTTTCAAGATGTGAAATCTAAATGTGAATCACGCGGTCCGAAAAATGGCGGTGGAGTCGCTTTTTTCACAACCAATCAGAGCCAACCTCAGAGTGTTGTCCATACCTGTTCTCCATCTACCTTGGTCCTTTACACTAGAGTCTCAGTTAAAAATAGAAAATTACTTTAAAATAAGACCATGATTTTTGCAGATAAATATGTGTCAACAAAAAGTAGCAATTTGACACCAAGTATTGTAAGTCAGTGATTGATAACATAGATCAAACATTGAAATCAAAAGGAAATAAAAAATTATACCAAAATCAAATAGAAAGGAGTTATGTGCTTGAAATAAGAACTAGAGGTATTGAGTATTTTTAGACGTAATTTGTCTCATCAATCAGAGCTGCATTGCTTGTTTACCAACAGAAGGCATTCAAGTATAGGAAGCAGTCTCGAAGTGATACGTTTATTTGTTCAGGATCTCATCCGGTGCTTTAAGTTGGGACAAAGGAGCAAATAATTCTAAAAATAAAAATACATTAGTGAAACCTAAAGCCCCCATACACTATGAGAGTTGCGCTATGTCAAAATCCGTTTCTGATTGGCTCTCAGATTTAGGCTGTCACAACAGCCCCAAGAGGCAAATGCAAATGGCCCAAAGTTTGCTAACTCTTAGCATACTCGCTTTTATTTCACATTCAAAGTAACAGTGACCGCAGTAATTATTGTAATTTTTGCTCTGCCTGGATGTTATTCCGGAGAACATTATCTCTTTCAATAACGACCGTTATTGTCAAGAATCAGAGCTGAACCTATACTAGAAATAGTGAAATAGCGGCAACAGCACTGAGGCAAATGGCCATCCGTCATTTGCAATTTGCCTCTTGGGGGCTCTGTTGATCCGCTTTTTCTTCTTTATTTTGAAGAAGAAGATGACACGGCACAGCTCTCATAGTAAGTATAAAGATACTCTATTGAAACCTTTCTGTTAACCTCTTCATTGCAAACCCAGAAAACTTGTGGTAAAAAAAAGAAAAATTGTGCATTCTTGCCAACCATAAGTTTGCTACGAGGTTCTCATTCTACCCGTTCTTGGGTCTCAGAATTTGTTTACAAAGAGGGTTACAGCATTTTAGCCCAATATAATCAGTTAGGTACATCATCAGTGGCGTCGCGTGCCATCTGGCAACAATGCAACTGCTCCATTTAAACTCATTGAATATATCGAATTTTCATTGTGCACTGTGCACCCCCTGAATTCGATCTTTTACAAGAGTTTAAATGGATAGAATAAAATGTTGCCAAATTGCACGCAACGCAACTGTACACCATTATAAAAAAATACCTGGCACAGAGGGTTGTAACAGGCAAGAAATACTCAACAGTGCAGTGAAGAGGTTAAAGTAAAATCGTAGAAAACAAAACTTAAAAATTCTCTGAAGTAATAATTTTTTTTTTTAAAAACCCAAATAGTTTTTATGCAAGTGAGTTTTAAAGTTTCTTTTTTCACAATTTATTTAAAATTTTGACATTAAAAAACAAATCAACTCTGTTTTAGCTGTTTTAACCTTTTAAACCCGTCAGTGACAAACTATGGAAACTTAAGAAAATTAATTTCAGAATTTTGGCAGAACAATTTGAGCAAACCATTCTCAAATAGGTACATTGACGAGCTTTACAGTTTTTACTCAATGAATTAAACAAACGGACTAAAACGCTCAAAGTTTTGAATGTTTTCTTTTTCTTTTCTTTTTTTACAAAACCTACTATACAATAGTGAGACAGATTTATCAACAAAAATGATTTTCTATTCTCGCTCAAAATTAGACCACCAAACCTACAATTAATTTCTGGAGCAACAAAATAAAACCAAAAGCCCAAAGGCTCGCAGAAAAGTTTGTAATATTATCCTGTTAATTTTGTGAATTCAATCCACCTTAGTTGCAATGGAAGCCCTGACACATTTGGTGAAAAATTGCTTTACTCGTAAGACTCAAGTGAATGGTGAGAACAGAAGCAATAATGAGATTAACTGCCAAAAAAAAAAAAAAAAGGACATGCCTAGTAATAATAAATAAATTAAAATCAAAGTAGGCAAAGAAAGAAAATAATCTTGACTACTCAAGCGTAGTCAAGATTATTTTCTACAAAAAAAAGGGGGGAGAAGTAAAGATATACAAGAAGAATTTAACATTACTTAAACACAAAAAAGATTGAGAATAATGACATTAAAAGAGAGCTGCAAAGTTAGTAGATAACAACATTTACATTACATGGTGATGATTTTGAGGGTAAATAACAGGGAAATAGAACAAATGAATCAACTTATACAATAAGTCTAGAATTTTATGCAAGTTTGAAAAACTTGACATTTTAATGCTTTTATTTCAGAAGATAACAAGGCATGAAAAAAAAAGAAAAAAGTCAGTTCAAGAAAAAGTGGAGGGGATAAGGGCGCAAGGCGACAAGGGCATTCAGGCAATTGATGTAGAGGTTATTTTATGTTACTGCTCACAAAGCAATAGGCAGAGCTCTACACCTCAACAGATCATTGCATCAGTGCAGAAAAGATTACAGATAGTAATATTTTCACTGCAAAGAGATAAGCACAATACAACAGAGCTCTGTAATCTTTTATTAACCATATCAGTTCTCTAGTGAATTATTTCTGTTTTATTCTCCTCCCTTTCTTCCTTTCTTTTGGTTTCCAAGGCAGGAACAACGACTAATACTAACAATCTAAACATTTATCCAGAGTGTCAGGCCGATGCGTGATAGGCGTTACCAACATGGAGAATTTTTAGGTTAGGGTAAAAGTATAATTTTTCTTATCAGTGTCGATTAGTTCGAACGCTGCTCAAAATGTCAACGGTTTTTGGCTGAAATTGACGAATTTACGCTAAAAGCACAAATTTGAGAGACGTCAGCACCTGCAACATACTTCAGGAAGGTAGAGCTCGTTTCAGAAGTGTAGGCGCACCTAGACCATAATCTTTGGCGAATTTTCAACTTCCATTCCTTCAAATCAGAACAAAACTTGCATCCGACTTTGAACCTTTCATTTTTATGTGTTCCTCAATAAAAAGCCAATAATGCTCAAATTCATGTTCATTAGTTTTTACTTCGTAAAAGGAGAAATAATGTTGAAAAATTCCAAAGATTATTGGTCTAGGTGCGCCTACACTTCTGAAACGACCTCAACCCTGAAAGTTTCAAGCCGAAACACTCAAAAATAGAGCCGGAAACTATGAAACACAAAGATGCCCATAAGCTTTAATGGGTGCGAGTGAGGTAGATAGACATACTATCACTCGCACTCATTCGCACTTACTCACACTCACTAAGCTTATGGCAAAATTAATTTCATAATTTACGTCAATAATTCTAAACCAATATTGCTCGTTTTGGGCTCAAAAATCCATAAAAAAAATTTGCAGGTGCTGACGTTATTGGATTTTGCGTTTTTTCTTTAGTTACAATTTAAAATGCCGCAAGCACGACGATCCCAAAAGCGACTAGTGACGCTATCCATCGGATTGAAATCTGGAAACGTTTCACCTGGAATCACCTTGAAATATACCTATTTTTTCCTATCTTTCCCAATGTATTTTAATTGATGAGAGCAACAGTTTTCGTCCTCTCTCCTCAGGACAAGATATTACAAAATAACAAGGGAAAAATATAGTACAATTTAAGTTTAACCCTGACCAAAAAATCCTCTTCTCATGGTTACGCAGGTTTCCTGTTACAGGACTGCCATTTAGCGTAAAGTTGTATGCATTTTCTATTAAACTCAAATTAAAATCTTTGATATTCCTACCAAAATTTAGCAACACTGACCTACTAAGACTGCCACTCTAGATATGTGTGCAACTCGTTGAATTTCGAGCAAAAGCAGTCCTAGGATAATTTAAGCAAATATTTCAACAGTCATGGCAAGATAAGAAAAACATTGTCATTAATAAGATTAAGCGTTTTGATGGCAGAACTGGAGAGTACATCATGATGATACACAACCAACTTTGTACCCTCAAATATCTCTTTAGAATAGGGCTTCTGGAGAGATTCCAGGACACATATGACTTTTTCAGTAACAGGTGAATACATTCCTATGCGTGGGAAACTTAAATTTTCTAACAGTCTTTGTTACAATCGGCAAATGCAATGACAAGCTTAACAATATTATACATACATCATACATTAATCAATAACGTACATAATTTCACAAATTTGTTTAAAATTGATCCACTTAAAAAATAAAAAGAGAAAATGATAAATAAATTAGCGAGTGAATTAAAATGTTTGGAGAACAAGTTAAAAAAATATAAAAATATAAAACACTATAAAATACACAGCAAGTAAGGTTGTAAAGCGACTAGTTTGAGAGAAAATAAAAAGAAAGCAATAAAACTAATTGTAAAAAGGAAAAAGCTCCCACTGATTACATTTAAAAATAGGACAGGAATGGGAGGGGGGCATAACAAAAATGCAAAGAAAAAGCGCAGATTTTAAGAACAAAATATAATGCTACCTGCAACAGCACATGAGTCTTTTAAAAAAAGTAGTAGTCATAAGCAAAAAAAAAACAAAGAATTTCAGAGACGTTTCTTGAGTAAAATTGCTTACGTTAGCATCGTTAATGTTGAAAGAAAAAATTCTGGATTCAATATCTTACAAATTTCTAACTTTTCTCTCCCCAATTTTTCTTCCTACGATTCAATTTAAGATTAGGGATAGTGTTCATGGTCAGTTCCTCCAAAGTTTCCTACAATTGTGGGGAGGCAAAGGGTGCAGCAACGACACTTGTCCCATTTAAATTACATTGGAGAAATGTGATCATTGCACCCAACGCCTGAGGAAAGTTTAAAGAAAAGCTGAGTTCAGAGTTGTGAGTAAAAGCAAATAAGTAATTAAATTTGAAGAGAACTACCTACTGAGCTACCTTACATGGTAATTGGTAGCTCTAGAAAAAACTATAGATTAATATGCCATAAGATACAGACAAAACGATTTCATTCAAGACTTTCTAACTGCATTTCAAAGTGAACAAAGACACTAAAGACTAAAAAATACAGAGTAACAGGAATTGAAAGATAAATATGTACAAATAAGCCGTCCACTTTTATGTTTACAGTTCCATCTTTTTTCAGAATAAAAAATTATTCTTTTTTTTTTTTTTTTTTTTTTTTTTGAGTTTTAAGGACAGTTGGAGATGGATTGTGAACGGTTGTTTGTAAATGAGAGGGGGCAAAAGATCTTTTTACATGTTTTTAGGAATAATTTTTCAAGAAAATTGCTTGTGAAAATTGAATGTGGGACAAATTTTTGCATGGAAATTTGTAGTTTCCGTCCAAGTGGTTTGCAGCAAATGAGTCATAATTCCTCACTTTCATTCACATTTGCTCATAAGATTCCATGTAAACGACCGTGAACATAAAAAAATACTCTATCATCACTGAAAAGAAGTGAATCAAAAATTACGAGAATTGCTAGGACAGGGTGGCTGAAAAATTTTAATGGAAAAAAACTTCCTGACTTTCTGGTATCTTTCTAGTCTTTTTTAAGAAACTTTTGTTACTTCAGAATCTCTATAACATCAATTCATGAACAGTGAAAGACAAAGTTTCCTCAAAATTTGCAGGGGAAGCTTGATGAAACTGCAAAGCACGAGTTGAGCAAAAACTCAAATAATGCAAGGTGATTTCTAATAAGAAACTGAGAAACAATAACAAAACTTCACAAATTCTTGAAACTGTGCCTTTCCCTTACATTCCCTTTCCCCATTCCATTTCCCTTTCCCTTTTTCTAGACATTTAAAAAAAATCCCGACTTTTACACCGATTCCAAATATTATTCCCAAAAACCGCTGCTTATGCTCAATTTCTCTTTTTGCCAGTTCATTTCTATTAACTAACAAAATACATATTGATTTTTTTTTTTTTTTTTTTCAGTTCCTGCCACTTTGTATTTTTGAAAGTTATTTTTGCTTTCTTCGTCACATGGTTTCTGCAGTGTTTGTGTTTACTATGCAAATATTTATCTGATTGTAAAGTTTAGTTGGTGATGGGTCATGATCAGACAACATTCAGACAACTGTTTGTCTGAATCTTAGGGTGTGTTAATCTGAAATAACTCTTGAACTAAGATGTAAGATGGATGCACTTCAAAAAAAGTACCTAAATAACCTCACTTTTGGCATTGGACACTATTGTAGACCTTCACAAGGTGGAACTATTTGAGGTTATACAAAAACAGAATAAGCACTGAAAATTGAAAAAACAAGGAGATATAAAAAGAGAGAGAGAGAGAGAGAGAGAGAGAGAGAGAGAGAGAGAGAGAGAGAGAGAGAGAGAGAGAAAGAGACATAAAACATTCATTCAGTATTAAAAGATCAAAATTAATGATTTTTGCGATTTGTGTTTTCTTCCAACTACAAAAGATCACTGCGAAATCATGCATTAGGAGGATATACAAGGGGAATTAAATAGAGAGCATAAGAACTTTTAACCATTCGTATGGAACAGACAAAACTCAGATTTTTACCAGCGTGATTTAAGATGCCTCCAGAGACGGCAGAAATCCTCCATCCCAATTATTATACAAAACAAAATTTAATTCTAATTTACAATACAGCATGAATGGCAAAGTGTTTTGCTCCAAATTTCAAAACTTCAAAAACATTACATCAAAACTTGGATCTAATTCATTGCTAAAACTCAAGATCGAAAGTAGACGAAGAGTAAATTAGGTATAAAATAATCAAGGGAGTTTTGAGTTTATGCCTTCATGCTGCGTGTTGACTACTTTATCCCTTGGCTGAAAAACTGAGAGATTTCACTGATTTCATAAGAATTGGAGTCATTAATAGATGAATTAAGAAACAAAATTGACGGATATTTTGCACAATAAATTAGCACAGTTCAATCCAATATTTAATGAATTAATTTAATGAAAGTATCTACTTGTTTTCATCAGAAAAATTAAAGGAGTTAAAATCTTGAGTCCATTTGAAAGCATCTGCACTCTTTTCTTCCTCTACTCTCTCTGACGATTCCTCTTCTTTAATGGTCGCATGAGCTATTTCAGCAGCACAGAAAAAATCATCATCGTCAAATGGATCGTTACTTCGGGCAAAGATATTAATTGAATCTGATTTTTTTATACTAGTAACTGATTCGTTTTGATTTCTAAGTTGAGAGATTCTAGATTTCAATTCAATACTCCCTTGTCTCCCTAATCGTTTCTTCCTCAGATCTTCAGTCAGAATCTCAGGACTATCTCGAATTTTGCTTCCTTTTTTCTCTATTTTTTCACAGGCACGTTGGGTATCACTAAATTTATTTTTTGAACTATTATTGGACTGTATACTAGCTTCACCGCCGGACAAAAATACGTCATCGCCATTTTTTAAATCCTCTTCTCGACTCACATCGCTCGAGACACTTCTACCGCTACATCGCCTTGTATCGGGAGGAGTGAAATTATCCTCAAACGGGGACTGCTGCCTCTGACTGGGAAGCTTTTGTACTTTACTTGAGTTCAATTCTTCAGATTCATCCGACATTTTGTCCGCTTTATGATAGCGCACTGAGAGTCTGTCCTCTTTCCATTTAAAGGCGGCCATTTCACTTGAAGTAGAATTGAAATCTTGTCTCGGAGAAACTTTACTCTCCGACTGATCTGATCCAATGTTTGGACTCCTGGAGCTGGCTGGATAAGAGAATGAGTGGGGACTGAATTCATCATCAAACGGCGAACTCTGATTACGTTTCCGGCTTTTGCTGACCCTTTTAAGCTGCAGCGTTTGGAATTTCCTAGGTTGAGGAGGATACTCAGATTCTGATTCACTTTGCTCATCATGGCTGTATGGTTTCCTCGGTCTCCTACCATAGTCTTCTTCCGGATCCGGGTAATAGTGTCTCCCTGACCTCCAGTTTTGTCTCCGCCCTGAACTTTGCGGCGATTCATCATCTCCTGGTTCACTAAATTCGTCATCCCAAAGAGACTCTTGCGACCTATCTCGATCACGATAATAATGGCTACTTTTCCTATCACCTCTAGGATAGCCGTGCTCTTCCCACCTTTTTCGCCTTCGATCACTATAGTTCTTTTTCTGATACCTTTCATCCTCATGATTCAAAGATTCTCTACTGCTACGTTTGTCAGATTTAGAGCTCCACGGTGAATTTCTTTCACGCTTTTTCCAAAATTCATAATCAGCTTTCCTGCGATCGTCCTCTCTGGAAGAGCTGCGGTATTTAGGCCTAGACTGGTGATGGTCTTCAGGATAATCTCTTCCGTCATCCCAAGGTTCTTTGGTGGAAGGCATTCGTCGTATATAAGCTCTCCTCCGTCTCTCTTTTTTTGAGTATCTGTCTTGATGATACGATGGTGTTTCATCTCCATTACTCCAACCGTTCTCTCTCCATGGAGATCCTTCTCGAGAACTGCTTCCTCTATCAACGACATCAGATTCTTCATCTTCTTGCCAGTTTTTTGGAGCTTTATGTCGCTTGTTCTTCCAATGTTTTGAGCTGGCATCTCCTTTCCATGACGGACTCTGTGAACGTTTGCTCCCTTCATCAGTATCGACAGACCACGGAGACGTACTTTTGTTCAAGGAGCTCAAGTCATTAAATTCAGGTTCTTTGGAACTAAATTTCTCCCAAGCTTTATCAAAGATATTATCATCTTTATTAATTTTCAACTCTTCTAAGGATTTTTTGAAATTATCATCAGAGAACGAGATGGTTTTGTCGCTTTTGACCGATTTCACATTTGATGGTGATAATATCGGTTTGGTCGGTTTTTCTTTTGGATCTATCACATCAACTTTACTGCGAAGAATTTCTTCTTCCTCATCATCGTCATTTTCATCGTCATCGATTATATCCTCTTCCATTATTGTTGTTTCCATGATTGACTGTGGCTCGCGGACTGTCGCACTTGGTGATTCAGTGCTTTCACTCTGCTGCCTCGACAATGTTAGTAAGTCCATGTGTTCTTCTCCTGGACCCAAGTTCTGATCAGATAAACTTTCATCTTTATCACTCCCTTCTTGTTTGTCTTCTGCATCCTCCATGAATATATCTCTGAGGGCTGCATACCTATCTTCTGAGAGAGGTTCGCTTACTTCCGCTTTAAATGTCCCCGCTTTATTTTTCACTCGGCCATCAACAATTTTATCTTTGTTTGATTTCTCCAGGGCGACTTGGTATTTCCTCTCATTCAAGTCATTCAAGTCGTTTGCTTCTTCCTTGGTTTTTTCTTGTTCAAGTAATTCTCTGAAAACAGCGTACTTATCGAAAAGCGTATCGTCTTGGAACGGATCTTCTGGTTTGGAGATATTGTTAAATTTGCTATCAAAATCAGCGACAAACGGAGGAGGCTGAGCGTCCATTTCACCCCCAGATGATGAGAACTGACTAGATTTGAACGGAGTGTCAAAGGATTTACCAGCATTGGATATGGAGGATTCCAATTTGAATTTATCGACAATGGGGGGGCCGCCGTTCACATTTTCATTGCATTGGTTCTGATTCTGATTCTGACTTTGATTCATGTTAGATAAAAGCACAAAAAGTTCTTGCATGGTCATTTTTGAGAGAGCAACAGGAGACATGTTCAACCATTCGGCTAACTCGCTGAATCCAGACACAGTTAACTGACTCAAAGTGATATCTAAAGATTTTGGTGTCGATGATGATGTTGATGTTGATGTTGATGATGTTTTTGTTGATGTTGATGAGGTTGAATTAGTTTTAGATGACTTCTTTAAAGGAGGGGGGAGCAAATGGAAAGGAGTCAGATAGTATTCTGAGTCGGTGGAACCACTCTGCTGCTTTTTAGGCCGTTCTGGGACAGCACTATTGGAGTATGTTCCAAAGCGCGGTCGACGAGCGGGTACTGGTACAGGAGGACTCTTATCGTCAGCAGTTGGAGGAGAAGCTATGGACGTTCCGTAATTTTCAATATAATCATAATGAGATAGATCACTGTAGGGGGGTCTTGGAGGCGGTTTCATAATGGACATGTTTTGCTGTTTTTTTGGAGGTAGAGGTGGTGGTTTGATGAAGGTTAAATTTGATGCTGGTCTAGGAGGCGGTTCTGGGGCCGTTTCGCTCAGCTTTGAATCACTATCTTCTATCAACGTAGTGAAACCGGTTGGAGATGGAGTCCCTAAACTTCGATTTCTTGACAACACTTCAGCAACTTTCTCATTCCTGGATTTTTCCACCGATAGCTCGACAGTAGACTGTTTTGAAAGACGAGATCTTGACTTCTGTTTGGGGCTAGGAATTTTAACCAAGCCTCCCGAGTAAGGTTGCTTACTATGACTTGAATGCCTGCTCCTTGAGCTCCCCGAATGGGTCTCACTGGACGGCTTTTCTGGCGGAAGGGTAACTCTAAGTGGACCACTATGAGGCTCATTACTATAAAACGACTGATTTGGTTTATTGGAGACATTTGACTCGGAGGTTTCATTGAATGATGAAAAATCAGCAAAATTATCGAAAGGATCACCAGTTTCTGAGGAGAAGGAAGCAAAACCAGAAGATTTGGAGAAACTATCTTCAAACGGATCAGATTTATTGAAAGGATCGTCGAAAAATACATTTGATTGAAAATTGGCAGATGTAGTACTACCTTTATTAGCCGAAACAGTTGAGGTTGGTCCTCTATTTTCATTTACAGCAGAGGAAGGAACTGCATCAACATTCTTATCAAATTGCTTAATTAAATCAGAGGTAAGATCAGGCACAAGATCTTTCAAAACTTTCTTGGGTGGATTTTTCAAATCTTGAAAGAAATCTTTTTTATCAACATACGGTTTACTCCTTCCAGTGCCAAGAGGATCAAGCTCCGTGAAGACATCAATCAGTCGGCTACTTCTTGGTGGACTTCTGCCTAATGCAGTAGGCTCCTCACTCTGAAAAAATCAACGCAAAATTAATTTGAGAAGCCTCTGGTTTAACTCCTAAAGAGCAGTGCTGGTTCATTCCATCATATTTGTCCCACCCGCAACATTTTAAAACTATATTTTTCACTGGGTCATTCCATCATATCTGTACCACCCGTAACATTTTAAAACTATATTTTTCAAAGTAAAATGGGGAGTTTTCAACTTTTTGATGATGAGATGGGTAAACAATGCATGACTTACTCTTTCCAATGGTAAAAAGATTAAAGAGATTGAGTTTTAGTATGAAAAATGTAGCTTCAAGATGTTGCAGGTGGGTCAGTTATGATAGAATGACCCTACTAAAACCACTGCAGCTACTCCAGCTAAAGAAAATCTAATCAAAGAAATAAAGGTGATCAAAAGGCAAATATTCTTCATCAAATTATGGCACTGAGTTCCTCATAGGTCTTATTATTTCTCAAAATGAACCTCAAAACTCCTCATGATATGCTCAAGATTCATTCAAATGAGCCCAAAAAGTCCTCAAAATAAATCCAAGGAGCCCCTAAAACAAAAAGACTTAAAAATCCTTAGAAACATGTCAGAAATGTTTTGAAAAAACAAACCAAAAAATTATCAAGGTCCATGGAACATTTGATAATAGAATGCAAAGACTTTTGAGTATTTTATGATCGAAGTACATACATACAAGATCAGGAATTCAGTTGTGACGTTTGCCACCCTCATTTTTCAGAAGCAGTACAGTTGTTTCAAAACAAATTGGTAATTTAATACTGTAGCATTTTTTTTTTTTATACGACTGGAACACACAAATTAATGTTTAACCAACAGCATGATTTTTGACACCCTACATTTTCTGCAATATCTCTGAGTTGAAAAAAAATTTCTATCCAAAAATATGTGAAAGCAAAGAAATGGTACAAACTCAACTTACCAGGATGTCTTCTTCTTTGACAGATGAAACAGAAGGGGTAGTAGTCTTTGCGGGAGCTGCAGTGGTGGATGATGTTGCTGAGAACTCTGAATTCTCAAACAGATCTTCCGTTTCTTTGTCAAACCAATGCTTATCAGGCTGCATTTTTGAAATAGATGATTTATGCGAAGAAGTATCAGATCTAATGGAATCAGACTTGTCTAACTTTGATGGGGGAGGAGGGAGTTTGGCTGGTTGTGGCGAGGTAACGGGAGGAGGTGAGAACGAATCTCCAAAAGGATCTTCTCTTGTTCCTGAAGAGGGGCCAAATGGGTCAGAAGGGGTCAGCTTTTCCATCTGACTGATTCCTTGCTGTATACTACTTAATTCTATTTCCAAGTCAAGCAGATCGGCAATTGCATCTGACGTTGCCACCATTGCTTTATTACTACTTGTTGATGCTTCACTCTTTTTAATTGAATCGCTTTCCCTAGAGGTTTTTATTCGACCCGTATCTGTGCTGGTGTTCTGAGAAAAATAAAATATTAAAACAATTACAAATTAAACGGTCAGAAAACAAAACCTGGAGGGCATGATGTTATGCATGAAGATCTCATAATAGTAAACGGAAATTCTAGCAGTCCCCCTTCTAGGGTTGTGCGGTACTGATTTCGGTATTTTTTTGGTATTTAGCTCTGTCTTTGACTGCAGCCTCTAAATGAGTGAGATTGATAAATGTGCCGTGGGTGGCGTAAGCTGGAAGCCAACTAAACACTATAAAACTGTCAAAGTATGGATACATAGCATTCCCGCATCATAGTACCTTCGAATTCCCTAAAAGTTACGTAAAATAACGAAAAAATCAGCCAGTTCGGTATTTTACACAACTTTAAGGGAATTCAAAGGTATTATGATATAGAAATGGTACGTTGACAGTTTCATAGTATTTAGTTGGCTTCTGACTTATGTCACCCACGGCAGTTTTATCAGTCTCACTCGTTTAGAGGCTGCAGTCAGAGATATAGCTAAATACCGAAAAAATACCGAAATCAGTACCGCACAACCCTACCCCCTTCTTTACGTTGTCACCTGTATGACAATGTATACATGCTCAAGTAGACCACTCCAACCTTTAAGCTGAGTCTTCTCAATCGGAAAGGCGTTTTATACCTTTTTTTTTAATATCGTGCATTGTTATTTTCACAGAATTTTACATCTGATTTGTAAAATCCTAGCAACAGCTACATTTTTACAAAGATTGATTTTGATAGTTGCTGAGATCGGCAGCAAGGTCTCTTGTAAAGTACTGTGTCAGTTAGGCTATTAGAAAATTGGCATTGATTCTGCACACAAAGCAGGCGCCTTCCACCAGAGAAAGGACTGTTTTTGAATTTTAAATCAATTTCCATCCAGAAACTTTTCAAGGTTATTAGATGAACTAATACAGCACAAAATGAGCTCTTCTTAATGTTTATTTTAAGACTCAAAAGAAAACAGAGTGACTGAGAATATAAAATATACCTTTGAACTGGTTGATGAATCTAATAAAGGGTACGTGACTAATTTGATTTGATGTTGCTCCAAATGTTGTTTTGCCATCTCAACTTCTTTTTTTTTAAGTTCAAAAACAACTTGGAATAAATCTCGCATTGTAATGACAACCTGTGGAAAGAAAAAACGTTTAATGGACAATCATCCTCATCTAAGCCGTAAATGAATCAAGTAGAGTTCCTTTTTTAAAATACCGGAAATGCTCATCAATAATGTATGGAGTTTTCCCAAACTTTTTTTCTCATATTGCAAAATAGAATGGGTCTAGTGCAAACTTTTCCTACAACATTTTGAAAAGTCCATTCCAATTGAAAGTTTCCTAAAAATTACATTGAAATCATCGAAAAGACTCAAAATCCACTCATGAGCCCACTGAAGGCTTTTTAAGTGAAATCCAAGATGGCAGTCAAATAAGCGGGTCACAATGGAGGAGTCCCATCTAATTGCAGCTTTCTTTATATTGAATCACTTTTCTCAACTCAAAAAGTTGCGATTAGATGGGACTCCCCCATTGTAGTAATCAAAGACCTCTAATACTATCTAGACTGGACATAACGCCTGCCCATTGAAGCCGATCAGTAAGCAACCACGATTACAGTATGAGCTAAGATTTTCGGAAATACATTGATTTAAGTGGGAAAAAGACTTTTTTTAAAAATTAATTAAAAATACTAAAAACAATATTTTTTCATAAAACTTGGTACCACTTGAAAGCTCATGATATGCAGATTTCGGTTCGGGCTGGTTTTTATACCGTTTTTTCAATCGTAAACATTCTACAGAGGCTCAAAGTTGGGTCAATTTTCCTCAATTCTACAGGGTGTTCCACCGTTTCGGTACCCCGCTGAGACAACCTACATATCTGTATATACTCGATATTACCTAGTCTATGTTATGATTAAAGTTATAATTATTCTGTGTCTCAATAATTTATCGCATAGATTTTATTTTTTTGAGCTGTAACCACTCAAAAACGGTACAAAGAAAACAATTTTATGAAACAACCTGTAGAAAATCGGTACCCAACTTTAAGCCCCTGTAGAATGTTTCTCATTCAAAAATCACAAATAAAACCGGACCAAACCGGAATCTGCATATCATGAGCTTTCAAATGATACCAAGTTTTATGGAAAAAAAATTTTTGGTATTTTTAATTAATTTTTAAAAAAATTCATTTTCCCATTTACTTCAATGTATTTCTGAAAATCTTAGCACATACTATAATCATGGTTGCAGCGTAGCCAGGAGCAACATGCGATTTTTGTCCCACTCTTCCACTTTACTTTCCCCACCCTAAAATCGGCCTTATGTCCAGTCTAGATAGTATTAGAAGTCTGTGATAATAATAATAATACTTGTGACTTGCTCATTTAACCGTCATCTAGACATTTCGTTTAAACTTTTAAACACATTCATGGAGTTTGTGAGTGAATTTTGGAACTTTCCGAGACTCCCAACGTTATTATCAAGAGACTTCACACCAGCTTATACCCTCTCTATAGCTGTTCCAAAGGTTTGCAACAGACTCATAAAATGAAAATGAATTTGCAGGAATGTTCTTCAAACCAAACTTGAGATGCTGACAATCCCATTTGTTTCCTTTAACCAATTTCTTTCGGTACATAATTCAATGGAGCTGTTGCAAACTTTTGCTACAGGCTTATTAATAGTTGATAATGGGGTAATACCCTGTAAAAATAACGATTAGCGCACTAAAAAATCACGAAATCCACTCATAAACTCACAAAATGCGTGTGGTGTTGCGAGACTACCTCCTGTAGATGGCGCTGATTGAAGATAGGGAAACCCAATGCAAACCGCGGCCCCGGCCGCCATTACGGTCTCGCGTTTAAAAGGATTTCGTGAGTTTAGGAGTGGATTTCGTGATTTTTTAGTGCGCTAATCGTTATTTTTACAGGGTATTACGCCATAATCAACTATTAATAAGCCTGTAGCAAAAGTTTGCAACAGCTCCATTTGCTCAATTCCATCATTGATCAATCAAAAGCTAAGCTCATGAGTAACGACGAGGCCCTCAGTAAGGAATTGTGTTGAACATCAAGACTTTTTGAGTAATAAAAGAAAACTTATATTTAAAGAAAAAAATAAAAAATAATTACAAACCTGACTAGCGGCTTTATCAGTTTTGATGCCAAAAAACCTATGGCCAGTGTCTGGAGATCCGAAGATGTAACCAAACGCTCTGGAATCTGTTATATCTTGAGCAATGAAGGAAATTTTGTGAACGGGGTGATGATACAAGCATTCCTAGAACAAAACATTTGAGTTTATGAAGTGGAAAAAGGGCATGTATTAGACAACTTGGACCCTCTCCTGAGATGGAGATAAGTGAGTTTTAGGTAGTAAACTAGAGAGTTTCTCTGCCTAAACAGTCTAGACCACATGAATATTGAAATTGACAAAAGTTTGCCCATCTCTCTAATTGAAAGCATTCTACAAAACACTATTTTGCAAATGTCAACCACTAGGGGTAGCTTCAACTGTCAGTAAGAAATCGCCATTGTGTACGACAAATTGAGTTCCGTAAATGAATATACTCGGGCGTGGTACCAAAAGAAATGAGTGATCAAGCTATTAATTCCTGAGAAATGGTGTTCTTACAAAATTCCAATAAAGGAAAAATCATAAACTTGCATAACTTATGTAGAAAATTGGAAAGTTTCAAAGGGAAATATTTCTGTACACACATCACTGGCAAAGAGAAAAAAAAACTGACTAGGAGCAGGGGCAGGGTACTTACCCCATTTTTTTCATCCCTGAGTCGAAGTCCATCGATTGCTATGTTTATGGTGATCCTTTGTTTGTGTTCGCCTGCTGCTCGTATGGCCATCTTCAAATCAGCCAGCGCTTCTTGACACATCCTATCGCCTCGAGCTTCCCCCACTTCCAGAATTCCAATCAGCTTTGCTTTATAGCTTACCCCTTCTCCCAGAAATCTGGAGGGTTCATTTTTATCTGACAATAAATCAGAAAATGATAAGAATGAAAAATAATTACAAATTAAACAAAAATGTTGAACCACAAATTATTAAAAATTGTTGCAGAAGTGAAAGTAGAGCTCTTTCATGATCTTTGGACATTTATGGACATTATTTCTCATGATGGAACTGAACAAAAATGAAGCTTTGAATTAAGGAGCGTTTTAAAATCACAACGTCCAAGTCTCATAGTTCCATTTTGATTTCAAGAAAAGAGAATTGAAAATTGGACTAAGATTAACAGAGAGCTTTACTGTCACTACTGAAACAATTTCTAGCAACGCTATTTCAATTTGATTTTAGTTTCATGTTTATTGGATCAATCGCTTCAGAAAAAAAGCAGTTCATTGTTTCAACAAAACCGCTTTGAATGTAAATTGCAACCTTTTCATAAATACTTCCACTTTTTCCAGATTCTCTTTAAAATTAATAGAGAGCTGATATATCAATGATCAAGGCAACTGAAGAGTTTACAATTAAACTACTAACGAAATGCTTTCAGCCATTTCTTGTTTGATGTATTTGTTCAATTTTGATCTCAGCCTCAAGGCAGAAATATTTCCATCTGACGGATGGCCAATAAGTTTTGCTTCTGAATTTGGCTAGAGTTTATACGTCAAAGTGGTGTGACTAACTGATTAGAGGTAACATTGATGAAACTAGAGATTCAAAGCAAACGGAAAAAGGAATGAGTATTTACACTTGATTTAAAAAAATAAACCAAAAACAGAAAATGAATGTCAGACCCAAGTCACCAAAATTTAAGGAATGTGCATTGATAACAGAAGAAACGAGAGGGAAAATCCAGAAAATTTTTTGACCCAGGCATTGATGAATTAACTGGGCAAACAAGTATTAAATAAAAATCCCGCAACACTTTGAAAACTTTCCAAAAGTAGGGGGTGATATCCTGTTACAAAACTTACATTTACAAGGACTAGTCTTTTTCCGTAATGTCTGCATTAGTTTCTTTTGAATGTGAAAAATAATTTTTAAAAAATTCGCAGCGAACCGTTGAAAGAAACGATTGCAGTTCTCTTAAATTACTTTCAATAAATCACTCGAAAAGAAAAGAGGGAATGGGAGCAGGATGATGTTACTAAGACACTGCACTAACAATGATAATTCACGATATGTTATATTAAATCTAAACTTCTATTAGAATAAAATAATCAACAAAACATAAATAAAATCAAGCTTTCATACTGAAAACTTGAGGAAACATAAACAATAACAAAATTCATGAAAAAGCAATTTAAAGCCACATCAGACTAAGTCACCATAGAGGTGTAGAGGTTACAGTTTTCCCACTGGTTCAAAAGCTTTAGGGGAGGAAAAGGGAGCTTGGAAAGGGGGGTGAGGGGAAGGATGATACAGAGGGAAGTTGGAGGGGTGAGTGAGAGCAAGGCAGAGTAGGATATTGATCAATACTCACTAGTTTCAAGTGAGAGCTTTAACAGGCCTCATACAAAGTTGTGTTACTAACATATTCTCTCTCTCTTTTTTTAAATGTCTCCTTATTTTCTTTTCTTCTGGCTACAGTTTTTTCTCACTAGTGTTTCTCAATCTGCAATTTTTTAATGACTATTACTACTGTTTTTGTTTTTTGTTTTTTACTTTTTTCTTTACCTCCCACCACCATCAATGCTCGGTCATTCCTAGTCTGTTTTCCTGACTGACAAGTCCCTTCAACTGTAATTTACTGATTTATTGAGGGTACAGAGTGAGGGATTCAAATTAATCAAACTTTTTGCTAATCAAGCTTAAATCAGCTAATATTTGAGTTATCAAGCATCCATTATTTAAATTGATGTCACATTGATAACTTAATTCTCTAAGATCTTTGATGGTTTATAATTTTTTATTTTTTACTTTTATTGTTATTTGAAGCATTAAGAAGGTATAAAAATGAACGGTGTTAGGAGTCTTTTTCGCAAGAAAATCGTTCGTTCAACAAATACAAAGTAATCATCCTAAATTTCTATTTCAAAAATGGTAAACCATTGAGAGTGAAAAGGAGTGGTAAATAGAGATAAAGGCTGAAATTTTTGAACAAACACAAAACTAAAGGAACGCATGAAAGTTCTAATTATTATCAAGAGGCCAAGCTATTTATATTCAGCTGCAAATCAATGAAAAATTCAAGGCAGTCTTCAGGACGAAAAGAGCACAGAGATCGTTGAATAGTTGAACTTTATCTCTCTTTTCAGAATTAGGTAGAACAATTTTAATCAGGGATCTAAAAGAAAGAACTAAATTCAGAGAAAAACTTTCAGATAGAGGTAGTTTCAGAAGTGTAGGCGCACCTTGACCAATAATCTTTGGAATTTGTCAACATTATTTATGATATTACTCAACGAAAATGAAAGAAAATGAGTTTGAGTGTTCACTTTTCAATAACAAACAATTTAAAAGCAAAATAATTAAATAGTGGGCAAGTTTTGTTTTGATTTAAACAAACAAAAGTTGAAAATTCGCCAAAGATTATTGTTTAGGTATGCCTACAATTCTGAAACGAGCTCAACCTAGTATTGATTTAAAATATTTGACTAGCCACAGACATGAAATTTTAAGATTATCTGAAGAGTAGAATAAAAAATACCTCTTTCGATGGGTCGTCTTGGAGTTGACGAGAGTGTCCGAAAGGAATTTTTCAACTGTACAAGCCCTTTCTTAGGACCTTCTTTCAATGCATCAATTATGTGACTGGTATTTTCTGTGTCCGGCACACTGCTCTTTTTAGAGGCATTTTCAATTTTCTTCTCAATTGAAATAGTTGGTTTTGTTGAGGTGTCAGTTTCCGTTACTGTTGCCATGGTCTACTGGTCATTATAGAAAAGCAGAGGTCTTCCCTGAAAAAGGTGTGCAGAAAAGAAGTAAAAGTCAGATCTTCACCAAACTCGAGGAGTAGAATAAATTGAAAGTGATAAAATTTGTGTAATTTTTATACTTGTAAACAAACTTGAACGAGTTACTCTAGGATGGTGTGGTTCATTCTACATTCCAATGGTCCAATGTAACATTTTTTTTTAAAAAATGGAATACAGTGAAACAAGGTGGGACAGGTTACCCTTAACTGATTGTGTTTCTTTCGGCATTCTGATTTGAAAAAAAAGACTTTATCCAAATTCTAGCTTTCCATTTTTGTTTATTTTTTTGAGCAGCACAAATGCTTTGCTATTGTGTCAATTGGTGAGACGAGGCTCTTTTAAAATGTTTTCCGAAACGGAACTTGCGCCATGAACAAGTCAACAGGTCAAGGAACTCAAGATTGGAGTGTAACTGACAAATTTAAGGTTGCAACTCAGCAAAACACAAGTAATATCGTCAGATCAACTCATTGGAGTGGTAAGAGTAGTCTGTTCCAGTTCAATAGAACACTCAAATCACGCGAGAGAGCTGCAGTGAAAAATGAAGTATTTCAATACGTTCTAAATAGAAAAACTGGCTCAGGAATTTAGCTATCGACAGATTAACCGCTTGAATCAGTTTCAGATTAGCTTGACTGAAATGAACCAAGTTCAGGTCAGCCCGTTTCAATTAGACAGCTTTATGCGGTAAGAAGGGATCTACCTTTTCTATTTGTCCTACAGGAGAGAACTGACTGCTATGGGTTTCCTACAATGTTGGTTTCAATTAGGACAAATAGAAATGTTGGATCCCTTCTTCATAATGTTGTCCATTTGACACTCTATCAAAGAAAACAGATAACTAAATGACAACAGCGTTGAAATTGACAAACAGAAGCAAACAGAAGAAACAAAATCATGTTCGCTTGAATCGCACTAAAATGTTTCATGGGAATGGACTACACATAGGAATCCATACCAACTAGTAGGAATACATGTGAAATAAAATCAAATGGAGTACTTACCAACACACCTGCGGAACCAACACAAACTAAAGGCAAGTCAGAATAGCCCACAAAGTGATCGGTGTAGGTTTTTTGATTACTGATACTCTTGACATTACTAAAATAAAATATAGAAATCTAGAAATTGATGAAACTGACTGAAAAAATTGTCTAACTAGAGTTAATTTTACTAAAATTATAGGATTCTCAGAACATAACCTTACACATGACAAAGGCCACTAAACATTGGCATTATTAATTTCATTATTTTGTTGCATTGATAGTTGGCTGATATGAACGTAAAAGGAAGAACACAATATTAAAAAACGCATTACAGTACTTGAAACACAAACCACTGATTGATAAAACTTAAAACAGAGGGCAAAGTCAGTTTTAAATGAGCCACCCCTTCTTCCATTGAAATTAAATATTCGCTTTGTTTATGTATTTACATCTTTACTTCTCGTGACGTAAAATTCCACCGCTTAAAAAACCCTGTTGAGAGGTGAAAAATGAACACGAATACGAACACCGGAGACTGAAGATCAAGCAGCAAAGCGAGCAGAGGAGAACGTCAAAAAATTCACTGATCACCACTCTAATCAGTGATCACAATCAGTATCTTTCCACTCTTTACTCACCTGGAAATGCCATGCCGCCGGCCACGAATTTTCATACAACAAATTTTCTAACTGAATCTGAATTTCATTCAAACTTGGAAAAAAATAAAAATAGATCATTAAAATATCCAGCTGGATCAGGCAATATCAATAATGAACATGGTTTTTGACGAGAAAAAATCAGTTGGAAGTGAAAATGATTTGTGTTGGTGCACTTGACATTCTTAGCACACCTTTTGAAAAGAGACCCGGGTGCCCCGGAAGAGCAGAGGGGACGTTTAGTGAGCCCTGAGTCTTGTCAGCGATTCAAAGCCCACAAAACGACATGTCTGCTCGTAAGTCTATTTTCCCATTTGAAAATACATTGGCGGTGCCCCGGGAGAGCAGAAGGGTCGTTTCGTGAGCCCTGAGCCTTGTCAGCGATGAAAAGCCCACCAAAGATACAGGTCTGATCGTAAGTCTATTTTCCCATTTAAAAATACTTTAGCGGTGCTCCGGAGAAGCAGAGGGGACGTTTTGTGAGCCCTGAGCCTTGTCAGCGATTCAAAGCCCACAAAACGACATGTCTGCTCGTAAGTCTATTTTCCCATTTGAAAATACATTGGCGGTGCCCCGGAAGAGCAGAAGGGTCGTTTCGTGAGCTCTGAGCCTTGTCAGCGATGAAAAGCCCACCAAAGATACAGGTCTGCCCGTAAGTCTGTTTTCCCAATTAAAATTACATTGGCGGTGCCCCGAAAGAGCAGAGGATACGTTCTGTGAGCCCTGAGCCACGTCAGCAATTAAAAGCCCAACAAAACGACAGGTCTGCTCCTAAGTCTATTTTTTCATTTAAATATACATTGGCAGTGCCCCGGAAGAGCAGAGGGGACGTTTTGTGAGCCCTCAGCCTTGTCAGCGATTAAAAGCCCACCAAAACGACAGGTCTGCTCGTAAGTCTATTATCCCATTTAAAAATACATTAGCGGTGCCCCGGAAGAGCAAAGGGGAGGTTTTGTGATCCCTGAGCCTTGTTAGCGATTAATAGCCCACCAAAACGACAGTTCTGCCTGTAAGTCTATTTTTCCATTTAAAAATACATTGGCGGTGCCCCGGAAGAGCAGAGGGGACGTTTTGTGAGCCATGAACCTTGTTAGCGATAAAAAGCATACCAAAACGACAGGTCTGCTCGTAAGTCTGTTTTCCCATTTAAAATTACATTGGCGGTGCCCCGAAAGAGCAGAGGGGACGTTTTGTGAGCCCTGAGCCTCGTCAGCGATTAAAAGCCCACACAACGACATGTCTGCTCGTAAGTCTATTTTCCCAATTGAAAATACATTGGTCGTGCCCCGGAAGAGCAGAGGGGACGTTTTGTGATCCCTGAGCCTTGTTAGTGCGATTAAAAGCCCACCAAAACGACAGGTCTGCTCGTAAGTCTGTTTTCCCATTTAAAAATACATTAGCGGTGCCCCGGAAGAGCAAAGGGGAGGTTTTGTGATCCCTGAGCTTTGTTAGCGATTATTAGCCCACCAAAACGACCGTTCTGCCCGTAAGTCTATTTTCCCATTTAAAAATGCATTGGCGGTGCCCTGAAAGAGCAGAGGGGACGTTTTGTGAGCCCGGAGCCTTGTCAGCGATTAGAATCCCACCAAAACAACAGGTCTGCTCGTAAGTCTGTTTTCCCATTTAAAATTACATTGGCGGTGCCCCGAAAGAGCAGAGGGGACGTTTTGTGAGCCCTGAGCCTCGTCAGCGATTAAAAGCCCACAAACGACAGGTCCGCTCGTAAGTCTCTTTTCCCATTTAAATATACATTGCGGTGCGCAGGAAAAGCAGAGGGGACGTTTTTTGAGTCCTGAGAGTTGTCAGCGATTAAAAGCCCACCAAAACGGCAGGTCTGCTCGTAAGTCTGTTTTCCCATTTAAAAATACCTTAGCGGTGCCCCGAAAGGACGGAGGGGGCGTTTTGTAAGGCCTGAGCCTTGTTAGCGATAAAAATCCCACCAAAACGACAGGTCTGCTCGTAAGTATATTTTCCCATTTAAAAATACATTGGCGGTGCCCTGAAAGAGCAGAAGGGAACTTTTGTGAGCCCTGAGCCTTGTCAGCGATTAAAAGCCCACACAACGACATGTCTGCTCGTAAGTCTATTTTCCCAATTGAAAATACATTGGTCGTGCCCCGGAAGAGCAGAGGGGACGTTTTGTGATCCCTGAGCCTTGTTAGTGCGATTAAAAGCCCACCAAAACGACAGGTCTGCTCGTAAGTCTATTTTCCCATTTGAAAATACATTGGCGGTGCCCCGGAAGAGCAGAAGGGTCGTTTCGTGAGCCATGAACCTTGTTAGCGATAAAAAGCCAACCAAAAAGACAGGTCTGCTCGTAAGTCTATTTACCCATTTAAAAATACATTGGCGGTGCCCCGCGCCGCGCCAGTGGCGTAGCGTGCAATTTGGCAACGTTGCAGTTCGTCCATTTGAACCCATGATAAATATTGAACTTTTGGGTGTTCGGTGAACACCTTCGTATTCGACCTTTTAAAGGGGTTTAAATGGACACAGTGCAAATTGCACGCTACAACACTGCGGCGCGCCATTTAAACTTACCAAATGAATGTTGTCACGGGGAATGAAGATGATGGATGTCAAAACGGCCGGGGGGGGGGGACATTTGTGGGGTCGTCAAACCTTTACTATATAAAATTTTCTTTGTTTCCGAAATCCATTTTGATATCGCGTGGTGCTAACTCTCACATACTTGTAGTGAAGGACGCCCTATGATAATAGTTTTTGATCCAGATATTCCAGATGGCCGCATTTTCGCTGGAAAGTGCGCATAGTCATAGAAGAACCCCCATTATTTTTTCGGTTAGATATTATTTATAAAATTCAATAAAACTATTCAATATATTCAGGAAAAAGGTGGTTCAAAAGCTAAGGTTATGACGTATCGAACTCAGTGGCGGCTTGTGCGATTTGGCAACCATGCAATTGTTCCATTTAAACTTAGGCAAAAGAATCGATTCTTGAGGAGGCTGACAGCCTCCGGAAGAATCGATTCTTTTACATTGGTTAAAGGCGAGGAGGACACTGTTGCCAAATTTCACGAGCCGCCACTGATCGAACTCTTTGTTTCGATTCTCTCTGGCGTGATTACTTACTTCTTAAGAAAAAGTAAGACAAGTCACAAAAGATAAAGTATCATAGGAATAAAAATTTGAAGATCAATTCGTGGCTCTTGGAATTGGCTCTTTTGATAAACGCGTGTTCTTGGGCAAAATCAGATTTTAAATACAGTTTGTAGATTGAGTCGACCGATAACTTGAATAGATAGGTTATTAGTGAGTTACAGTGTGTGTCACTCTGAATTTCAGCACTAAAATGGTGAAATAGATGCTGTATTCACTGAATTGGGTAGCTGTTGCGAATCGATCTCTATCGACAGGCACATTTTGCTGTTTAATTTAATTGATTGCGACGTAAATTTTGCTGGGTATTCAATATTCAGGCATTGGAATTGAAACAGACCTGTGGGTGTCCAATTCCAAACGTTATCGACCGACTTATTTATTTCCTAATAAAAATCAGTTTACGTGTAGAAATTCGTGTTTATCGAATTTATCGATATTCTTATTTTTTACCGCCACGAATTCATCTTTCGGTGAATGCATATAGCATTAGTTCCAAACCTCGCAACCATTAAATAAAATCGCACACGTTTAAAAAGTCTCGCTTGTATAAATGGGCCAAGAGAGAGAATGGTTTTTCTGGACCCTCCATTATTCCTGGATCCGCCTCTACGTCTACCCTCATGCAGTCGCTCGGATCAGGCTCATGGGCTCAATGTATTGTTACATACTTATACGAATACGATAACTCAAATATTTTCCCGGTGATTGTATACTGTAAGTGGAAGAGAAATAGTCAACGAATATTCAAATATATCAAAAACATTTTATTAAAAAATAAACAACAACAAAATTAAGAGCTGTGAGCTTTGCATTCATTCATTCATTTATACTTTCAAGGAGGTGGTATTATGAAGCTCTTGGGTATATCTACAAAATTGAAGAGCAGCCAAGGGTGCCACCATTGCACGATGATCTGAGATTGTCAAAAAGAGGCCAAAAATCAGAAAGTAGGTAAATTTCACGTTTTATCACTATAAACCTGCAAGACCAATTTTAATCACAGAGAACACTTTGAACCAGTAATTAAAACCCAAAAATGCCACTTGAAAGTAATAAATTAAGCTTAAATGGTCAAAAACGATGATTTCTCTTATGCTTTTTTCACTGAATTGTTGTCTCTTTTTTTCGATCCCAGATCATAGTGCACCATGGGCGGATACAGGGAATTGTCTTTCTCTCTCTCCCTCCATTTAAACTCATGTGTTAGAAAAGGACAGCAGAGGGGGCCATCACGTGACTTTGGCCCCCTCTTCTGTCCTTTTCTAACGCACATTTTAAAATGGGAGGAGAGAGAGAGAGAAAGACAATGGAGCTGTTGCAAACTTTTACTATAGGCTAATTAATAGTTGATCGTGGGGTAATACCCAGTAAAAATGACGATTAGCGCACTAAAAAATCACGAAATCCACTCCTAAACTCACAAAATGCTTTTAAACGCGAGACCGTAATGGCGGCCGGGGCCGTGGTTTTCATTGGGGTTCCCTACCTTCAATCAGCGCCATCTACACGAGGTGTTCTCGCAACACCACACAAGAAGAAGAAGAAGCATACAATTGCCATAAGAAAATCGCGGCCTCGGCCGCCATTACGGTCTCGCATTTAAAAGCATTTTGTGAGTTTAGGAGTGGATTTCGTGATTTTTTAGTGAGCTAATTGTTATTTTTACAGGGTATTACCCCATGATCAACTATTAATAAGCCTGTAGCAAAAGTTTGCAACAGCTCCATTCCCTGTATCCGCCCATGTAGAGCACGGGAGGCGAATTTGCACGCACTCGCGCCAATGCAATGGTATGGTGTGTTACTAAGAGTTTAGAGACAGAGAGATTTTTTTCCCCAGAGAAATATAATTAAGGATCGTAACCTTTCCATGAGCGCGGCCGCCGGCCGCCGTGTAGGTATGTACTTGCATACCAAGTACATATACATGTAAGACAGTGGCGTATCGTGGAATTTGGCAACGTTGCAGTTCGTCTATTTTAACCCATGAAAAAGACCGAACAACTGGGTGTTCGGTGAACACCTTCGCATTCGACCTTTTACAGGGGTTAAAATGGACAAATTACCACGTTGCCAAATTTCACGCTACGCCACTGATATAAGAACGCCTCCTTGGACCGATACTTCTCCTTCACCTGTTCACATAACCACAATCAGACCAGCGGCGGCTCGTGCAATCTGGCAACAATGGATTTCCTCCATTTAAAACTGTGTAAAATAATCGATTACTTCGTGAGGCGCAGCGCCTCACCTAGTATCGATCTTTTTGCATACGTTTAAATGGCAAAAGTGCACGGTTGTCAGATTGCACGAGCCGCCACAGAATCGTAGGCGAGACCGCGTTTCGGTAAAAAAGCGCGCGAGTTGAGATTGATTAATCACAAGCTTGTTACACGTTATTAGTGTCGACCGCGTTCATGACAGCCTTTTTAAAGAAATTCAAGGACTTTTAGGTATTCCTTTTTCTTTTTTCAAAAAGTATAGAAGGAATTTAAGGATTTCCAAATAGTAAGTACATGAATTCAGAAATATGCCTTATAATTGTTCTTTTTCTCTTTTCTAACGGTGCACATACGTCGTGCGCGTCGTACACAAACTTTAAGCTCCATCAAACTTTTCGAGAAGAAAAAAGTAAGTACTTAATGACGCAAAGAAAAAGGTTGGTAAGAGGTGGTCCACAAAGAAACCAAACTCGGAACTTCGGGGGGAAAAAATGAAATTTAAAAGAAAGAAAACAGTAATTCTTGAGTGCCAGAAAATCGGATGCACCATTAAATTAAACTGTGGTTAATTTCAAGGACTTGGAAAAATGTGGGAAAATTCATACATCAGGATAATCAAGAATTTTTCAAAACATCACGAACCTTAGTCGAAGTGCGAACACAGTATGAAAACAGCACGTACCTAATTGGTTCAAATTTGATACATACATCAACTCAATACTGTGATCTGATTGGTCGATTTCAAATTACACGCTTTTCACTAAAACCGCGATAGTATTTTTGTTTCTCACGTCAAATATGACTGTGACTACCCGAGTAACAAAATGTCTCGTCGTCGAGGATCTTAAGAAAGTGCTAAAATTACTTTCTAGTCTTTCCTACATCATCAGCAGTGGCGTAGACCGGGGGGGGGGGGGTCCGGGAGGTCTGGACTCCCCTCCCCCCCCTTGACACCGAAAAAGGTCATTTCTGCGTTTTCAGAGAAATTTTTCCACATTTTCACCTCTGGACTCACCCCCCTTGAAATTTTCGGACCCGGACCCCCCCCCTCGAAAAATTCTTGGCTACGCCACTGATCATTATCCACATTACCTTAATCTTAAATGTGATAGCCGCCTCCTTACACCAAACTGCACGTATCAGCGCAGTCGAGGCAGAGCGCTCAAAAAGTTTCTCGGAGTTTCCTTTTTTTTTTTTTTTTTAGTATCTTTTATTTTTTTACTTTAATTGTGCTAATCTTGGACATAACTTTTCACGGTGTTTCTGCCATTTCAAAAACAGCTCAGTCCCGATATCCTCGAAAACTCGGAAATCCTTGTTTTGCGATTACTTTTCAATCACCATTCTCCAAAACCCTTGGATGCTTGCTAACACTGAGAAGGGGGAAAAAACATTGTTTTATTTCACGGTGTTTTTGGTTTTGTTTTTGTTTTTTTGTTTTTAAGCACGAAAAAAAAGCCACGAATCGAAAAGATGGATCACCTGTTGGTACCTGAACAGATAAAACAGTGCATGAGCAGATAGAAGCGACAGAACTCAGCAGCGGCTCATGCAATGTGGCAACAATGGATTTCCTCCATTTAAAACTGTGTAAAATAATCGATTACTTGGTGAGGCGCAGCGCCTCACCTAATATCGATCTTTTTGCATACATTCAAATGGCAAAATTGCACGGTTGCCAGATTGCACGAGCCGCCACTGACAGAACTAATGAAACCGTCACGAATGAGTCCCTCTGCGTTTTTCTTCTAATAATTTTTCTAGATTCCTACATTTACTCAAAGCTGAGGACTTTTCTCTTTGCAAATGGTGTATGACTTCTTCTTTTTTTCCGACCGCCTCCTTCACTCTGAAACACAAATTGCTATTGGTCAATTTCTTAAAAAAATAAGTACGACAGCTCGAAAAGTGACAACGGGGAGGTGTAAACTCCTAGACTGACCATTGCTAAATCGTAAATTCCGAGACTGCTGAAATTATCGAAAACAAACTCCTAGACGGAGGGATAAAGCGGAGGATGTAAACATCGAATTTTGACGGCAGATGTTGCCAATTTGGGCAACCGTTATTCAGTATGAGCATCACCGATCAGTATGAGTTCCAGATCGACACGTATAT
The DNA here is from genome assembly GCA_011764245.1 of Trialeurodes vaporariorum. NCBI lineage: Eukaryota > Metazoa > Arthropoda > Insecta > Hemiptera > Aleyrodidae > Trialeurodes > Trialeurodes vaporariorum. The sequence goes on from VMOF01000002.1 coordinate 75,849,601, forward strand.
CAAAATACACAGTTCGCGGTTGGGAAACATTAAATCGAGAAAAAAAAAACTGTGCTCCGAAAATACGAAAAAGTTAACGAATATTATTCAACTGATCGCCTGCAAGGAAAGTCCGGTCGTTTTGACTTTGTTACAAAAAATTCATATGTTAACGCTAATACAAAAGCCAAAGGGAAACCAGAAGTATAGTACTGTTTTTTGTTTTTTGCTTTTTTTTAATACTACTTGACGCGGTTTTTTTCAACCTAAATAGTATCTATTATTGACGCCTCAGCGGACAGTTAACCATTCATTACTCAAACTTGGATTACGCTGATTACAACAAATGTCGATGGAAATTTGGCAACCCTGCCTGCGAAAATTATGGATTTATGGAGGAGTTTACACCGGTTAGTTACGTTTTTACCTGCCTTGTCTAGGAGTTTGTTTTCGAAAATTTCTCGTCTAGGAATTTTTATGGTCAGTCTAGGAGTTTACCGAGCCCCGTGACAACTAATGACGCATGGGCGCACCCAGGGTTTCTGTATGGGGGGAGGGGGGAGTTGTCATTTCATATGGGGGGGGGGGTAAAAAAAATTTGATTATTTAGCTCTTCTTAGTCGCAAAACTAGGCTATACTTCTTTTCAAAAACTATATTGAATTAATTCCCGAGAAAAATTATATTTTCTGAGACTATATGCTGATTTTACGGAAATATCTTCATCATGCTGATATTACGGAAATATCTTCATCGTGCTGATAGAAAGACGGAGTCTTCAGGAAATCTAGATTTCAGAAGAAGATCGAGCGAAATTAGCAATTAAGGACATTTCTGTCGGGAAAGATGTGTTCAGTTGCGGATCCAGCCCTCGCGAACGGGGGGGGCGAACTTGGGATTTTCGCCCCTAAATGGCCCCTTTTTCTTGTTTTCGCTCTATCTTTTCCCCTTCCTCTCCCCTCTTTTCCCACTTTTAGGACCGAACGGGAGGGGAGATCGCCCCTTCGCCCCCCCTGATACTTTTTTGAACTCATTTCCTTTCCCATCTTTTCTTTTTCTCTCTTCCTCTTTCCCTCTTCTCTCTTCCTCTTTTCCTCACTTTTTCCTTTCCTTTCCTCCTTCTTTTTCTTCTTATGGGGGGAGGGCCTTGGCCCCCTTGCCCCCCCCCCCCTGGGTGCGCCCATGTAGTGACGCCATCTAGCAGATTAAAAGATCTCAAGCTTTGCGGGGTAACAAGCGTCACAAGCTACTAGAAATTCGGACATTTTTTTGTGAAAGAAAATGTCTTGTTAATTGCCTTTAACCCAACGTGTAGACAAAATAATCACCGCGGAGTAGAAATATTTAAAATCTTTCTACATTCCAGCGAGCGAGCATTACTTTGTCTTTTGTAACCTGCAGGCTGATTCTCCCTATATTTGGACGAGACGAGACGAGATAGCAAGTAACGATGAATCCCATTGGTTTAAACGGCGTCACGTGACAGATTTGAAGTCATTCAAGATCCGCGACGACAAGTCCGAGTCATTCATTTCATTTTCATGACTTGGAGATCGTCGTCGCGGCTCGTGAATGACTTCAAATCTATCACGTGACGCCGTTTAAACCAATGGGATTCATCGTTACTTGCTATCGCGTCTCGTCTCGTCCAAATGGGGCTATTGCACACTTTTGCTATAAGAGATTTAATAGTCGATTATGGCGTAAAAACCTCAAAAAATAACGATGGCGGCACTAAAAACTTCCAAAATCCACTCCTAAACTCAATAAACGCAGTTATTTGCGGGAGCGTAATGGTGGCCGAAGGCACTAACAATGGGAGATTCCCATCTAACAATTCTGAAACTCCATCAAGAAGTGACCAATAAGAGACTACTTTCATTTGACACCGGTGTCACTTGGTGTTGCGGTACCATTCATCGGATGTGGATCATCACTCTGATGACTAATTACTCTGTGAATCACCCTTGTCAGCATAGAAAGAGTGACGAAATTAAGATAGGAATCTCCCATTGTTAGTGCCTTCGGCCACCATTACGCTCGCGCAAATAACTGCGTTTATTGAGTCTAGGAGTGGATTTTGGAAGTTTTTAGTGCCGCCATCGTTATTTTTTGAGGTTTTTACGCCATAATCGACTATTAAATCGCTTACAACAAAAGTGTGCAATAGCCCCATAGGGAGAATCAGCCTGCAGGTAGTGAACGGGCTAAGGAAAGGGACATGAAATTAGAGGCAAAGAGAGAACGGTATAAGAACACAATAAGTTTGCGTATAGGTACTTACCGGCTATAAACTTGAGACAGCTCCCATTCTTTTTCACTCCTGAGAGCTATTATCTCAGCTTCGTGATTTAGCCTCATCTGTGCCAGTTCCTTTTGGAGTGCTGCTATTTGAGTGGAAAGTTCATTCGAAGCTGAAGTTCGTATTTCGGCCTGCTCTTTAGTCAAGCGATCACAAATCTGCAAATAAAAATGGGGTGGAGTAAGTGAGGAGACACACATGATTCAAGAACCCATTCAGTCACGAGTTATAAAAAATTAAGTCAAATTAAAATCGATAACTGACAGTCAGGGGAGTATCGAGCGCCCCCCCCTTAACTTCACAAGAGCTCGTTTCAGAAGCGTAGGCGCACCAAAATCATAATCTTTGGCGAATTTTCAAATTTTATTCCTTCAAATCAATACCGAATTTGCCCCCTGACTTTATTCTTTTGTGTTTAAAGTGTTCCTCATTGAAAAGTGAACACTTAGTTTCATTTTCATTCATTTTCATCGAGCAATATCAGAAATAATGTTGAAAAATTCCAAAGATTGTCGGTCTAGGTGCGCCTACACTTCTGAAACGAGCTCTATCCATTTATCCAATTTTACCATTTTTTTCTTCGCAGAAAAACTACTTTATACAGAAACTTTTTTGACAGTTTTAAACACGACCCTTCGGCCTTCACATTTCAAAGATTATCTCATTTAATTTTATTACCGTAGCAATTAACGAATGAAAATTGTTTTCTTTTGATGAAGTTTAATTCTTTAACCCTTCCAGTACCAAGTAAATTCGGTCAACTCACCGCGCGCTCATTCAAATCAAGCCAGTAAATAAAAATTCCTACTCCTTTGTACATGTTTTTGCCTACATCATCAGTAAAAGGCGCTCAACGAAGCTCTCTTTTGAGTTCGATTTTCTTTTCAATATAATGAATTGAAACCGCGTGAAACGCTCTGAGAAATAAACGAATATGTACGCGCTTGGTACTTAAAGGGTTGACAACCTCATAATTTCAAAAGTCTATGAACAATAATGCTTCATATGATATTTGGACATGCTTTTTTAGTTGGTTCTCTTTATGAATGCAAGTTTAGTGATTAATGGACATTTTAAAATTTTATTTAGACACAACTTTTTTGAATATACTCTTAAATTTGACAAAATACAGGTTATTAATTCTTTTATACTCGTAGTTGATCTGGTTGTAACGTCGGGAATAAAAGGGGGACCAATAGACATTTTTTCATTGGTCTATCAATCTGTTCCGTAATCTTCTCATTATTTCATTCGGATTTTCGGGTTAATCAATCAATGGCCCTTGATTTAGGCCTGTGCAATGTTCGATAAATGGATCGAAATGTCGATGTTTTCATGCCATCGAATGGGTTCGATGCTAATGTTGATGGTAATCGATGCATCGAAACTAATTATTTATCAATATGTCAAATAAAAATAGACTTCTGCGTCATTTTTTCCTCTTAAACCATAACTCAAAAGCATAAAAAAGTATCAAGATTTTCGATGATTACTCATTTTTGACTTATCAAAATTTGATTCGATGCATCGATGACATTTCGATGTTGTACGGACATCGAACTTCGATGCACAAAACTGGGCATCGCACAGGCAGAGCTGTCGATTTGCGTAGATTTAATGACATTTTTAAATTCACCGATGTTTTCACCGGTTGAGAAAAGATTACATAGTTCAACTCAGTGTATGACTGTAATGCACGAAAATACTCTGATCTGTAATATTTTCTTAATCGGTGGAAACGCCGTCAATTAATTAAAATATACCGGTTGAGAAAAGATAAAAGACGCTAGTATTTTCGTGCATTACAGTCATACACTGAACTAAACTCTGTAATCTTTTCTCAACCGGTGGAATCTTCGGTGAATTTCAAAATGTCATTGAATCTACGCAAATCGGCAGCTCTGCGCACAGGCCAACCTTGATGGGTTTTGATTGGTTAATCATAGTCTGTTCAATTTCGGAAGATAGGTGGAGAAAATCAGAAAATGTGTTAGTTAGTGCACTAATGGCAACTGCGCGGAGGGATTTTGGGCAGTGAAAGGTCTCTCTTCTCGTCGCCTTTTGTCTTTCACTATAGCAATACACGTATATCCCGAGCACACGCGGTCAATGGTCCGCTACCCGTCTTCCTCCGCCCCTCCTTTCTTTATTTTTTTCAGTAGTGGAGTGTGGAGGTATGAAGACCAATTTATGAAAATTTGCACTATATTCCACACTCATTTTATTTTAACGCAAATGAATTCAGCGCAAAATTTCGGTGAGACTGAGTGTAAATTTTTCGAAAATCCGACGATATTTGCATGTTTTAGAGGCTTTAGAGCGAATTTCTCTCATAAACAGAGTTGTAAACTTACATGATAAAAATTGACGAATTTCCATGATATGGATATGCATTTTGACGGAAATTTTGCGCTTAATACATTTCCGTCGAGTAATGATTAATATAAATTGAATTTCAAATTTTCAAAGGAATGGCTTTAGTACCCCAAGTACGGAAAAAAAGGTACAGCCACAGAATACTCTAATCAGAACGGAAACTCTAATTCATTTTGAAACATTCATTACTTCGGGCCGCCATGTTCGAAAGTGAGCATCTTCGGCAATCTTCGGCAGATCTTCGGCAACTGGCCGAGTTGTGATTGGTTGTATAGCCTGAAAAAGCATGTCCGCCATCTTGAGAAGTGAGTAGGCACAGTTGCCAGTTTGTGCCAGTAAATTCCAAATCTTGTCTCCATTGGCTCTTATGGGAGTTTCCGTTCTGATTAGAGTATTCTGTGGTACAGCTGGCAGGTAGCCGACCGCGTACTCGGAGATGCGTGCGGCTTGCGATTTTAAAGGCGACGCGACGAGGAGAGAATAGACCTTTTTGCAACCGAAAACACCTTTGCACTGTTGCCATTAGTGCATTTCCCACTTTCCCATCCACATATCTTCCGAAATTGAACAGACGATAACAACAAGATTAAAAAAAATAATAACCTCTTTTAGCATGGAGTTTTCAGACTGGGTACGGGAGACTTGGGCCTTAAGCTCGATCAGTTGCTCATCCTTGTCTCTGGCACTGATCCTAGTTTCGTTGAGCTTCTTCCGCAACGAGTCCGCCGACTGCTCGTGCTCCTCAATTTCCTTCTCGAATTGCTCTCGGAGTCGTCTAAAACAGACAAGAAAAATATGATCTTAAAGAAGTCTTTTTTCTAAGAAACTCTTATAGGTCAGTTGCACTGTCAACAGAATCGACTTTTGATGCTTGATTCTTATAGATTATGCCGAGAAAATAACAATTAGTTTTGTTCCATCGATATCCGTTCAGAAATAAGCGAGATATATCCATTTCAAAATGACGACATTATTGCGTCATTTCGTCGTCAAGTTTGGACCGACTTGCATGTGTGCACTACAGCTACACCGCGACCTGTGCAGTGCTGCCAACCACTTTGCTTCCGAAAGCTCGCCGCCGTATTTCATTTCATTGTTTATTTTCTTAGTTGTTGCTGTGTCCGTGGCTGTAGTGTTATCGGTGTGGGTTTTATTATTGTTTATCATTTATTCACTGTAAATTGACGGATTTTAAAGTTAAATCGTTTGAAATTTCTTTGGCAATCTTTGTTCTTTTTAAAATGACTTATTGTTGCATCACTGCGCGCTTGGTGGAAAGATACACGGGTGGCGGACAATGGCCGAAAACGACGAAATGACGCGATAATGTCGTCATTTTCAAATGGATATATATCGCTTATTTCTGAACAGATTTCGATGGAACCAAACTCATTGTTATTTTTTCGGCATAATCTATAAGAATCAAGCGTCAAAAGTCGATTCTGTTGACAGTGCAAATGAATTATTGAATCATAATAATGACACATAACAGGAAAAGTGACACAAGCGCTATTTTCGACGAAATTTAGTCAACCCTTGTGAGCCCCCCCCCCATCAGATCAGTGGCGGATCCAGACATTTTTCGGGGGCCCGGGCGGGCGGACGGCGGTGGCGGCGGCACTCCCCTGAATTTTTAAAGAAGTGATGCAGTAAGAAATTTTGAGCTAATTTCTGTTGAAAAAAAAAACAACATTTAAGGCTTCTTCGAGGAGAGGGGACCTCATAGAACAGACCAGCTTTACTAGATCCGAGGTCGTGTGTCATGTGATCCAATCAGAAAGGGGAAGACTATGGAGAGGGGACATACGATGACCACGTAATAATGTCGACGCCCAGCTCCAGATATTCGATTTAATGCTCCTCCCGGAAGACCCCGCAATGCGATCGAGAAACTGTTTCTTTTTTTCATGCATGCACCTTCAATTCTGCAGGTAGACTAAAACGGTACAGTTAAGTACGAATAGTTAACTACTTTCCGCAACACACAAGTAATGCCATCCGATTCAACGACCGACGCGATGGAAACCGTGTCTTTCTTCCATGGACGGACCTTCATTTTTTAAGGTAGACTAAAACGGTACATTCACGTACGAATAGTTAACTACTATTCAACACACAGCTAACGCTATCCAATTCAAATATTTACTTTGAAAACTCACGAAGTTCGGCAGATGGAAACCGTGTCTCACTGTCATAAGATCAGACCCCCCCCCCCAAAAAAAAAAAAAAAAAAAAAAAAAAAAAAAAAAAAAAAAAAAAACCTTAGGAGCTGCGATAATCAGCAATAATTAAGTCGAATCAATAAGCAATGGTCCAATGGATAAGGGACAGTCTGAATCAAAGACATTGTATAGAAAAAGACTGGCCCCTGCTATCTCTTTGCACTGGGGAAAAGTGAAGCCGGTCTTGGCACGGACTGATGGGCAGGGCACTTCCCCGCGCGGGGGTATGAACCAAATTAAGATTAGCTCTTATGGAGCCTCGCTCTGCAAACCTATTTCAGTCAATTATTCTTGCGAATAACCGTGTCGAGTCTCACATATGTTGTACAGTATAGTATACCATACATTCAAACCGAAAATTTGGATCAATTTAAAGCGTCCGTTCTTTAATAATCGAAGTTAACGCTCAGTCGGTCATTGTTTACTTTAGCACCCATAACCTCTCTGCCGTACTTTCAATCGTGAATATCTAGCGGATAAATTGACCGAAACATTCGTTTAAGTTCGTCAATCTCAACTTTGGCATAAGCTGCATATCATATCTGCGGGGGGGGGGGGGGGGGGGGGTTAACCCTTTACAGACCAGGTTTTCTCAACAGAACGCCACTCCTCCGTTTCTACAGGGAAGGTAGTTAACTGTTCGTACTCTAGGGAGTTGGAATTGCCTATACGATGAATTGAAGGCGCCCGAACGAAACCTTATCTTGTAAGTGTCAATCTCCAGAATCGCGTTTACTCTGAATCGCTGAATACAGGAGCAGTGTGAAATGGACTAGAGGAGAAAAACGAGTATACCCGCGCTTGGCCCATAAGAGGTTAAACCAGCGGTTCCCAACCGATGGTCCGCGGACCATCTGGTGGTCCGTGGACCAAGTTTTGGTGGTCCGCGAAGACCTTCCCAAATTGTTCCCCTGTTTTTCGTCCGAAAGTGGAAACGTTGAATTTGTGACCAATATTTTTTTTCTCAATTGTAATGGCCTTAGTCTCCGGAGCGATGAAATCGATAGATTCATCTGCGACGGGGACTTTGACATTATGCTGCTTACAGAGACACACCTGACTCGAGGGCAGCATTACTATAACAAGCCTAAAAACTACACTTTTTTTAGAGTCGACCATCCTTCGGAAAATTGCCGCGGAGGTGCCGGCATTCTCGTAAAAAAATAATATAAGTTTTACTTACGATACTAATTTGGATGTAAGTACTGAGTGTATACAGGCTGAAGGAATTACAGTCCACTCTAACAGCGGTGACGTCTTTGTTGTATCTGTATACTGTCCGCCTAGTGCTAAAACTCTCCAATAGGAAACCTTTACTAAATTCTTTAGAGGCATCCCTGATCGGTTTATTGCTGGAGGTGATTGGAACTCGAAACATACTGCATTTGGGTGTAGAGTTACTACACCAAGAGGCAGAAGGCTCCATACCTCCATCAGTGAGATTGGGGGGGAAGTCTTTACTGATGGGTTTCCGACCTATTAACCGACAGATCCTAATAAAATTCCGGATTTGCTTGATTTTTTTGTAGTGAAAAATGTTTCAAGAAACTATGTGTCGGTGGGTTCTGAACTTGAACTCACCTCTGATCATATCCCAATAAAATTAGCATTTCACCACTCGGTAATATTAAAAACCTCCAACTTTATCACAAATAGCAAAACTAATTGGGATGAATTCAGGAACATACTTAATAGAACTATAGTTAGAGATCCAATCGATTCAGTCGCAAAACTTGAAGAGGAAACTGAAAAAATTTCGACGTTAATCACATCAGCGGCCTCGTTATGCACGCCTATTGCCAAATTTACTAAAAATAAATATAGTTTACCTCTGGAAATCAGAGATTTGATCAAAGAAAGAAGGAGAGCCCGAGCTAAGTGGCAAAGGACTCGGCATCCTAAAGATAAGACTTACTTTCAAAAAATAAGCAGATTAACTACAACTAAAATAACTGAACACAGACAATCCAGAACATATAATTTCCTGAAAGGTTTATCACCATATCCAAATACTGACTATTCTTTGTGGAAGGTTACAAAATATCTGAAAAAATCTGCCACATTTTCACAGCCGTTGAAAAAACCTGGCGGTACGTGGACTAAGACTCATCAAGAAAAAGCTGATGAGTTTTGTCGTCACCTATCTGAAGTTTTCAAACCCCACAACCTCAACAAGGTGCCTGTGGACATTGAAGCCGAAAAAGTTAACATTATCCCGGCTGACGCGGTAGAAATGTCAAAAATCTCTCACGGTGAGGTCGCTGACATGATTAGATTCAAAATTAAAACTAAAAAAGCACCCGGTTTGGATCTCGTCACTGGGTAAATGCTGAAGCAGCTCCCCACCAAGGTCCTCAAAAGGCTGGCTGATATATTCAATGCTGCGCTCGACTTCAGATATGTACCATCAGCCTGGAAGAGGGCAGAGGTGATCATGATTCCGAAAAGCGGTAAGCCCTTGCAGAATGCATCATCTTATAGACCAATTTCTCTCTTGTCCATAATAGGCAAATTATTTGAAAGGCTGTATCTTAAAAGATTACAAGCGATTATCGATGAGAGGGAAATTATTCCACCCCACCAGTTCGGCTTCCGGAGGGGGCATTCTACCGTCGAACAGGTACATAGAATCACTGATCTAATAGAAAAAACAATGGAACACAAGATGGTATGCTCCATTGCCTTTTTGGACATAGCGCAAGCCTTTGATCGTGTTTGGATAGAGGGACTTGTGTTCAAAATATATAAATTACTTCCAAGCAATCATCTTGATTTGTTAACCTCGTACTTGAATGATAGGTCCTTCTGTGTCAGGCACGAGGGAGTTAAATCAAAGTTTATGCCCATACTGGCGGGGGTGCCCCAAGGGTCAGTACTTGGTCCAATACTTTTTCTTTTGTACATGAGTGATTTTCCAGCTACTAAAGGCACTAGACTTACGACCTTTGCTGATGATACCGCTTTGTCCGCGATAGGGCGGGATCATAAGCAAGCGAACAAATACTTACAAAAAAGTCTTAATGCGACTTCAAAGTTTTGTGGGGATTGGCGTATCCTCCTCAACAGTCCAAAGTCGCAACACAGCACTTTTACTAATTTGAGATCTTCTCACATGCCTGTCTATTTAGACGGAGAGATTGTTCCCAAAGTGGATATCGCGAATTATCTGGGTATGAGACTGGACACAAAACTTACGTACGGTCCTCATATTCAGAAAAAGCGACAACAACTAATGACCAAATACAAAAGCATGTGGTGGCTCTTCAAACCAAAGAGTGGAGTGTCACTAGCTAACAAATTAATGCTATACGAAATGATCTTGAAGCCGATCTGGACTTATGGATCGCAATTGTGGGGATGTGCCTCCAGAAGTGCTATTAGTAGGATTCAGACGGCCCAAAATAAAATCCTTCGAGGAATCACCGGGGTAAAATGGGATGATTACATCAGTAACGATGTGATAGGCCAGGTGCTCGGTGTCTCCTCGGTGGAAGATACAATTAAAAAGATAACTAAAAGTTACGTCCGTCGGTTGTCTGCCCACCCTAACGAGAAAGCTTACAATTTGTTAGGCAAATATGAGAGCAGTGTGAGACGTCTCAAAAGACGAAAGCCATTTGACAACGTCGCGCATTGCCTTGATAAAATATAACTGAATTTCCTTGTTTCTGCCAAAATTATGTCTCCTCTTCTCTCCTTGGTCCTTAAAGTTTTGGAGGTCTGCTTCTCCCAATCAAAATATTGTAATATATGTTTACCCCTTGTCTTGTAATTTAACTCACTTTATCTCTTTTTTGTCACTTATTATTTATTATTTATTTATTTATTTATTGTCTACTTATTCATTTATTCATTTATTTATTTATTTATTTATTTATTTATTTATTTATTTATTTACTTATCTATTCATAGATTTCTTCTTTAATTTTTAATTTTTCACCATTTTCATTTCTATTGCTTCCACTTTCCTTTCCTCTTATTCTCTTAATTTTTATTTTTATTTTTATTTTTTCTTCCTCAAGGGTGTCAAACTCGATAAAGTAATGTCATTATACTAACTATAGTATCGTTTATTCTAGATGTAACTATATATAATTATATGTATCTATATATTAAACGCATGTTTCTGCCACAGAAACGTGCTTGCAGCAGATAGGGCAATAGTTGCCCAGTAAGAAAATGTTAGAATAAGTATTTAGAATAAGCAAATGGTTAAAAGATTATGGATTAATTTGTGTAAGACGAAGTAGCCATTAACCCTTACATTACCAACCATTTTTTTTACACCACTTACCAAACCGGGCCTCGGAGGCCCGTGTGTAAATCTTATGGGGTTTGCATATTTTCCATGTTTATTTTTGTTTTTCTTCAATTTTCAGTTTCTAATATTCATGAATGCCTTTTTTACTGCATAAAAATGATTCTTCCTTGTCAGAATTATTAAAACTCTTATTGAATACATATTTTCTTCTGCTTGGACCCACTTCCCCCCCCCCCCTTTATTACAAAATGTTTGAAAACTTTGATTTTTGCTTTATTCGTAGGTGCAGCTTATTTAATTTCTATTTGATTTTCCATGAGATATTGTTTGATTTTATTATTTATTATTTTCAATATTATAATAATAAATAGTTTGCAGTATCCTTCAAAGGTATTTATGAGGGTGAGAGTGGGGGGAGGGATTATAAAGGAAAGTATTCAAATGCTAGCCAGTCCGATAAAATAAAGATTGAGACTATCTCTGATGTTTTAGCTCCAACTTTACTTTCTCTTCCCATTTTTTTTTTATAGAAGCTCCTTCTCCTCTTCCTCCCCTCACCCTAACCCTTCAACAATTCAATCAACCCTCCAACAGCTCCTTTCTTGTTTCTTTCATAAATGGTAAAGAAAAGGGTTACTTAAAAAAAAAAAAGAGAAAAAGAAAACAAAAAGAAATTGACACATTCATTTTCCTGAAAAAAGCAAGTAAAACATATAGTAAACATAGGAGCCTGCTTGACTTGTCCAATAGAAATATTGTACATAACTTGAATATATCTTTTTTTTTACAATTTACTGAAATTTATTTCGCTGCGCACGGAACTTCAAACTTTTTGCTTTTTTATTTTTTAGTTCCAGTAACTTTTAGGTTTTCTTTGTTTTAAATTTTGTTTCAAACAAATAGAGGAAAAAAACAACAAAAGCTTGTTTCTATAAAAATTTTACTGAAAAAAGTCTTGTTTCCATTATTATCATTTTCAGTCAAAGGACGCTTCACAGTCACACAACATAACTCCATTGCAAAGCGCGTCTCTCTTTTCAATAAGGTGCTTTTACTGCGCATTATCATTTGTGGCGTAATACGCTAATCGGCTAAATGTCTTAAAAAAATGCATCGACAGTTGCGGATGCTATGTCAATTAAGTTCTGGATGTTGCACTTCAAATATCCGAAACACATTCACTCCAGCAATATCTAGAATATAAAAAAACTAACGGCCACCTTCTTGACAGACGCTTTACTGAGTATGTCCGAGCCATTTGGTCAACTAGATCAACGCCCCCTTTTGTCTTATTATAATATGGTCATAAAATGGTCTCGTTGATTATCAGTTTATCAGATTTTGTTGATTTTCACATAACCTCAAAATTTAAAACAATAATAAACTCTAGTGCCAACTGTCTTGGCCAAAGAAAACTAAAATTCCCACTAAATTGATAGTAGGGCCTGAGAGGCCCACGTTGGTAAGTCTAGGGGTAGCGATGAAAAAAAAATTCCTACACCTAGAGAATTTGTTGTTGTTGTTTTAATTTATTAAATTTAGGTTTCTGAGGGTTTTTTTAGAGATGTCACAAAAGCTCAAATTTTTCAAACGATTAGAACGGAAACGGCGCAACAAAATAACAAGCCTAGGGCCTCTCAGGCCCATGTTGGTAATGTAAGGGTTAATAAAAAAGTTAAAAAAAAAAAAAAAAAAAAAAAAAGCTTTACTAGATCCGAGGTCGTGAGTCATGTGATCCAATCAGAAAGGGGAAGACTATGGAGAGGGGACATACGATGACCACGTAATAATGTCGACGCCCAGCTCCAGATATTCGATTTAATGCTCCTCCCGGAAGACCCCGCAATGCGATCGAGAAACTGTTTCTTTTTTCATGCATGCACCTTCAATTCTGCAGGTAGACTAAAACGGTACAGTTAAGTACGAATAGTTAACTACTTTCCGCAACACACAAGTAATGCCATCCGATTCAACGACCGACGCGATGGAAACCGTGTCTTTCTTCCATGGACGGACCTTCATTTTTTAAGGTAGACTAAAACGGTACATTCACGTACGAATAGTTAACTACTATTCAACACACAGCTAACGCTATCCAATTCAAATATTTACTTTGAAAACTCACGAAGTTCGGCAGATGGAAACCGTGTCTCACTGTCATAAGATCAGACCCCCCCCCAAAAAAAAAAAAAAAAAAAAAAAACCTTAGGAGCTGCGATAATCAGCAATAATTAAGTCGAATCAATAAGCAATGGTCCAATGGATAAGGGACAGTCTGAATCAAAGACATTGTATAGAAAAAGACTGGCCCCTGCTATCTCTTTGCACTGGGGAAAAGTGAAGCCGGTCTTGGCACGGACTGATGGGCAGGGCACTTCCCCGCGCGGGGGTATGAACCAAATTAAGATTAGCTCTTATGGAGCCTCGCTCTGCAAACCTATTTTAGTCAATTATTCTTGCGAATAACCGTGTCGAGTCTCACATATGATGTACAATATAGTATACCATACATTCAAACCGAAAATTTGGATCAATTTAAAGCGTCCGTTCTTTAATAATCGAAGTTAACGCTCAGTCGGTCATTGTTTACTTTAGCACCCATAACCTCTCTGCCGTACTTTCAATCGTAAATATCTAGCGGATAAATTGACCGAAACATTCGTTTAAGTTCGTCAATCTCAACTTTGGCATGAGCTGCATATCATATCTGCGTACTTTTGAAAACTAACGGTAATTAATATTCTTTTGAAACAGGTTTATGTATCGGCTCCATAAGACGCAATGTTAATTTGGTTCATATCCCCGAGCGGGGAAGCACTCGCCTATGACAGTAACCGGCTTCAAATCTCGCCGCTAGGAGCCAGTCTTCTTCTATAATGTCTTTGGTCTGAATCCAGCAAAAATGCAGAAGTTCAGCAGAGGGCACCAACTAATCTAAATTTATCTTTTCGAAGAAATGCACGGAAAAAAACTACGGTGAAAATAACCATACGGATACCTGATTTTGGCACCTGCTAGATGTTATGATAATGTTAACCAGAAGTATACTATGTTTTGACTAGGTACTAGGTGATGCTACCTGATTGCATGTCAAATTTACTCAAAGTATCGGTAAATGTACCATACTTCTGGTCAAGTTTACCATAACATCTAGCAGGTGCCAAAATCACGTATCCGTATGGTTATTTTCACTAATCTTTTTTTTCCGTGTGTGGTCAAAAACGACGGCACTTTTGACTGTGAATTCACCATAGTATTTATGAGAGGGGTTGGCTCATTTCCATTCTTCGGGTGGTGGTGATGGTGGTGGTGATGGTGGTGGTGAGAGGGGGGGGGGGGGTTAACCCTTTACAGACCAGGTTTTCTCAACAGAACGCCACTCCTCCGTTTCAACAGGGAAGGTAGTTAACTGTTCGTACTCTGGGGAGTTGGAATTGCCTGTACGATGAATTGAAGGCGCCCGAACGAAACCTTATCTTGTAAGTGTCAATCTCCAGAATCGCGTTTATTCTGAATCGCTAAATACAGGAGCAGTGTGAAATGCGCTGGAAGAGAAAAACGAGTATACTCGCGCTTGGCCCATAAGAGGTTAAACCCTCACATCGTGGCCGGTTCAAAAAGTATGTCCCTGTCCGAATTTCGGAACCAGTCCACCTCTACTTTTCGCCGGCAAATTGCACATTTCTGCATACTGTGTATGCGTCAGCCCACTGGCGCAACCAGGATATCTTCCATCTCTCTCATTTCCCATTTGAATGTATGAGTCGGAAAAGGACAGAAGGAGGGGGTTTTATCCCCTTGTCCATATCCTTGTCTAACATACGTTTCTTAATGGAGAAAAGAGAGAGATAAAGAAACTCTCGGTGCGCTACTGCGTCAGCCCATTTCAAATTCCTGCATCCACCTTTGCCTCCGTGGTGGATTAGCTGATGTCATCTTTAAACGCCATACTCTCACATATTTAAAATGGAAAACTGCTCCGGGGAAAACAAAAGAAAAAAATCAGCTTACTTCAATTTGTTTTCGATGGCTTGCTCTTTTTGACTGGCTTCACGCTCAAGTTTGTCGATCACTGATTCTATGTGACGATCTCTTTCTCTTTTGCACTGCTCCCTCATTAGTTTTTCTTTTTCATTTAACTTTATTGTTTCCTTTTCCTTCCATCGTTCTTTCTCCGTTTCTAGAGAATTTTCTAATGACTTCATTTCAGACTGAAAATCAACAAAAATATGTCCTTAATACAGAATTTCATCAGAGAGGGGGGGGATGTTAGCAGCTCTCAATAAGGCAATGGCAAAGATCAGCATTTTTTTTTTTGTTTTTTCAAAATAAAATTAAATACTTTATGCGCTGAAATCAAAGGTATGCCTTTGAGTTTTTCTCAAGTGTCCCGGTTTCGGAATTGTGTACCTCTAGTTGCAAAAAATCGTGTGTGTTATGACGTCACAACGCTGAATTCCCATTTTAAGTAATGTATATTTTGGGCAAAAATCATATCTCTAGAGCTATTAGAGACAATATATAATAGAGACCACGCACTAGCCTTGCGCGCCGTGGCTGACTTATTTTTCGGAACTCAACAGGAATCAACACAGGGAGCATGAAGGAGCACCATCCAACATGGACCATACGTTGACTGATGCAATTTCGGTGCTTCGGATTCACTGGGCAAAAATCTCAACGACGTTTTTGATCAGTCAACGTAGGGTCCATGTTTGATTGTTTGCGGTGTTCTGTTGAGACCACGAAAAAAAATTTGCCACCGCGCGCAAACATGGGGCAAGACAGATAGTACGTGGTCGCTCTTATATATTGTCTCTGAGAGCTATGAAACCTAGAAAGAGACCAAAGGCATCCTTGTTTTCAGCTTACCGAAGACTTTCATTTGCTTACTAAAAAACACTAAAAGACAGACCCTGCCCCATTCGAGCCCTCATATAAATGTGTGATTGGGAGGAGGGCAGGTGTACATGTTTTTTTTTTTATTATTTTTTTCCCGGTTTTGAGTGATTGGTGGATATAAACTTTACCAGTGTAGACGCAGGGTTGTACCCAGAAAATATCAAGCATCGATCCCAACTGAAAGAGGGTAAAATTAGTTCATTTATTATCAATGTTCAAAATTTCTGTAGGCAATCTGGCAAAACTGCATTCAGATTTCAGTCCATTAAAAGTCATGAAAAAGGTTGAAATATTGAAGTTAAACAGTGCATACCAGTGCAGTAGCTATAACTCTAGAGTGGCAGCGGGCTGGTCCACCTTGCACCACACAGGGTAGAAGGAATCCCGGGAAAAAGCGGAACTTGGACGGCAGATTCCAAGGTTTGAGGTTAAATTTTGTAGGTCGTTCGGAATTTGGCGGGAATTTGGACGGGACATTCCAAGGTTTGAGGTTAAATTTTGTAGGTCGTTTTCGGCGATGCCCGAATTTGTTTACGAAACGACCGGAAACAACCTACAAAATTTAACCTCAAAATCGATTTTTACGGCAAGATGGCGGCGCCCTAGGTGTCTGCCTAGGTGACAACAATGAACCAGCGGAACGTTCCTTGATGTGCCACTCTAAAGTTATAGCTCATTGAGTGCATCCCCTCGAATCGATATTTTACATGGGGTTAAATAGACGACATGAAACGTTGGCAGATTGCACGCGCCACCACTGGCTGTAGCAAAAATTCTCAACAGTCCCATCACCATAACAAGGTGGTTTAAATTAAAAATAATGAAAACAAGAAACCGAAGTGATGTAGGATATTGACTTTTATTGTACTTAAGACGCCTTTCGGCTTTTAGCCATCATCAGAAGTATGTAACACGTGGAAAAAACATAACTAATTAAAAAATAACATTTTAACGAATTATAAAATGTAGTCAGAAATAAATAATAAAATAAAACACAGTAATGCAGACTAGTATAGAATAGGATGACAATCAAAAAACAATATTTGGATACAGGTTACGTAACTAGATGTAAACAATGATCAGAGATCATAGATACATCTAGTTACGTAACCTGTATCCAAATATTGTTTTTTGATTGTCATCCTATTCTATACTAGTCTGCATTACTGTGTTTTATTTTATTATTTATTTCTGACTACATTTTATAATTCGTTAAAATGTTATTTTTTAATTAGTTATGTTTTTTCCACGTGTTACATACTTCTGATGATGGCTAAAAGCCGAAAGGCGTCTTAAGTACAATAAAAGTCAATATCCTACATCACTTCGGTTTCTTGTTTTCATTATTTTTAATTTACACAATGGTGATGTTCAATCTCAACAACTTTAAGGTGGTTTACCTTATACTGAGCTTCACGCGCAGCTAATTTTTCATCCAAGATGGTTTCCTTTTGCGCCCAAATCTGTTCTAACTCCTTCTCCTTTTGAGCGTATCTACGCTCCAACTCTTTTCCCTTCTCTGCCAACAGGGCTTCCGTCTCTTTCTCCAAATTTTCCCGCTCAACGTGCAAATCACCGAGGAGTTTCCGCCGCTGCTCTTGATACCGTTTCTCCAGCTCGGCCACTTCGTTCTCTAGTCTGGAACATTCAAATCATTAACCCTTTCCGTCACAGTGTTCATTATAATGGACCACCATTTTACATGGATTCTTATGGAAATTCGGAAAAATCCACTCACACATGAAATCATATAAGAAAAGTTCGTTCAATTTAATGGTATAGGTTTCAGATTACAGTGACACTTCTTTCATAATGGGTCTGTTGCATACTTTTGCTACAACAATATAGAACCTTGATTCTTATGTAAATTTCGGCGAAAATAACGATGCGCACATTAAAAATGTTCAATATCTACTCATTAACTCAGGAAATCACTTCAATTTCAAACAGCCCGCGCTACACTAGACACTATTTGCACCGGTATACTACTACATAGACGGAACCACCGTGCATAAGTAAACAACATCGTAACTACAAAATTATGGAATTCCCTTCTAAATACATGAACTATTGGCTGCATTTGCTGTCTGGTCTTTTCGGTTTATCAAAGATTACAAAATAATATAAGAAATGTACGCATCTAAACGAAACATTCCAATGTTTGTAAGTTCTGTTCATGTTTACATAAACGAGATGGTTCCATCTATGTAGTTATAAGTCGATGATATAGTGTCTAGTGTAGCGCGGGTTGTTTGAAATGGAAGGTATTTTCTGAGTTAATGAGTAAATTTTGAAAGTTTTTAATGTGCGCAACGTTATTTTCGCCGAATTTTACGTTGGAATCAATGTGTCATATTGCTGTAGCAAAAGTACGCAACAGATCCATTCGTGATAGAAAGGGGTTTGTTTTTGTTTTGTTTTGTTTTGTTTTTGTTTTTTTGTTTTTTTGTTTTTTTTTTTTACCGGACCACTATATGGAACCCTGCATTTTTTATTGCGGTTAGCCAGCGTGGTTCACATCGGAACGGAAAGTGAACAAAGCACTGGCGCAACCAGGATATCTTCCATCTCTCTCATTTCCCATTTGAATGTATGAGTAGGAAAAGGACAGAAGGAGGGGGTTTTATCCCGTTGTCCATCCTTGTCTAACATACGTTTCTTAATGGAGAAAAGAGAGAGATGAAGAAACTCTCGGTGCGCTACTGGAACAAAGCCAATAATACTTAACAATAAAACGACAGCTCAGCTCCAAATATTGGGGGCTTATGGGCTTCCACGGCCCGTTTACTTGCTCAAACAGATTGATCAAACGAACGCATAGGTATAACCCATCACCTGTTGTTTGTGGTAAATTCCGGCTCAACAATCATCGATCGCTCTGTTTGATCAAACTGTGTGAGCATGTACTATCGACGAATTAAAGATTGTCGCGAGATTTGCACACATTTTCAGTGATGGGTGTGAGTGTGGGACTGATCTGCAACGGCTTTCCCGCCCCACTCGCACTGGCCGCTCGCCTGCAAGGTGTGAAGAGTGGCCTAACCTGAGCCTTGAAGGCGAAACTTAGCTCGTGAAAATCTCACGACAATCTTTAATTTGTCGATAGTACAGAGGCCTCTTGCGAATGCCCGATGTGTTTGTTGGGAAACGAGACGGGTCCGACCATCAAGAAGCTTGCGATTGGTGGATAGTGCATGTAACAGCATGACATATTGAAAAATGTTGACCTCCATCAGAAACTACAAGAGCCATTTCCAGATCGGAGAAATTAAATTCGCTTCAGGCCATTTTTATAACTAAGCTGGTTGATTCAAGAGTGGCGCAAGTCCTATTTTTGATGTAACTTTAGTTAGTAACGTAATTCACATTTTTTCATGCTTTACTTTAAACGGTAATCATTTGAAAAGTTGACAACGCTTCACTTCTCTCATAGGCGACTGATTGAAAGTAGAGAATACTTCGTCCCATAAGAACAATCATCAGCAATTTAAAGTGCAATTTTCTCTAGATTAGAATTTTTAACTTACACTCTGCTCTTGCACGATAGGTACAGCTTGGCTTATTCACTGCGCAGACAATTTCTTAATGAAAATATTTAAAACCTGTTAAGAAATGCTTGTCTTTAAGCTCAATAGCTCAAAATAGGAGTTGAGGTAAACAAAAAATACTCACGCGATGTGAGAATACTCAAGCAATACTATGGCAATACTATGGAACGTCGCGCCTGCAAGTTGTTGCGTGAGATAACTATTTTGACGTGAGGGAGTGGATTTTGCATAAGTCTTAATTTGAAGGCGCTTTATGTGGCGCTATTGACTCGCTTTAAAAGCGAGTTGAGTAGATAAATTAAAACGTTTCATAGCATTTCCTCTTTTCGATTATTGAATTTACTAGAGGACTTGAAAGCTTTACTTAGAAGTCTCGATTCAGAAAAAAAACCTGAAAATCTGTGGCTTAAACGTGGTATGACTGCTACTATCTAGCATTCTCAAGTTTTCGTCCACTTTATACTTCTTTAACCTCCAACGATTCCTTTAATACCCTGTAGCAATAGAAATTGATTTTTCTTCTTAAGTAAGTTGAAAAAATAGAAAATTATGTACAGGAAATAATGAAAAAGAGGAGCAAAAGAAGAAAAAAAGTAGCGCACGGGAGGGGGGAATACATTCAGAGGCCCCCTTGGGTATCAAAATCTTTTACCGCGCCACTGTGTAATGGCTTCGTATGAATCTGAGGGACTTAAAAGTACCTAACTTCGGTCAGAGGGTAGGTACTTCCTTTTGCATTTGTGCCTAAAATGTCAGCATTTTTTGGGATAGAACTCTCCAGACACCCCCTCTCCTCCTCCTAAAATGATCAAATAAGGAAAATGAGAATTGTACCTGTTCCGGGAAGACTCTTTCTCCAAAACGAGTGCATTCTCTTTCTCGCTCTCCATTTTCTCCTTGAGCGCGTTGAGTCTCCGACACGACATCTCTTCTTGCTGCTCGAGCTGCTTTTGATAGATCTTCCTCATCTCCGTCAGCTCTTCTTGGTGCTGATTCGCCATCCTATTCAACTCCGGCTCCAAACTTTTCACCGTCATCTCTTTGATCTTCTGCGTCTTCGTGTCGATCCATTTATCCTTGCGAATCTTCTCCGCTGCCAGATGCTTCTCCTCCTGCTTCTTCATCTCCACCATGTATTTGCCTTCGATGTTCTTCAGCGTTGCGTCGTATTGCTTCTCCATCTCGCCGATGATCTTTGTACACTGAGACGTCAGCGTCAGCTTCTCTTTCAAAAGTTGATCGATGAATTTCTGGTGTCGCTTGATCGCTTCCTCGCTCTCATCCTTCTGTCTCCTCAGAGATTCTTGCATCTCTTTAAGACGCTTCGATGAGGACTCTAAGGCAATTTCCATATCCTCAATCTGCAGTGCCAAACTCATCACGTGCTGAGCCAGTTCCGCGTTGCTCAAACAGATCAGCTCGTTAAGCCGAGTCGGGATCGGTCTCAAATTAGAATTAGAGTTCGAATTCGAAATTCCCGCCTCCCCTTTCGGAGTTGAATGCTTGTTGGCGCCATTTTCAAACGTATTCCCATCGAGTTCGTCAAGGAAACTCCATATATCGGAGGAGCTTGATGATCTCTTCTGATTGATCCCACTTTTCAGCGAATCGCCGGCATTCAAGGTCGTGTGCGATTCCTTCTCGTCCTCCTCGATCGCCTTGATGACGTCGAGCAATTCGTCGTAGGTTAAATTCGGGTTCAAGTCTCTTTCACTCAATTTCGTCCGGTGATTGGATCTATCGATGGATGCATCCTTTGATTCTACAGATTGACCAGAGGAAGTCTCTTTGAACTCTCGAATGTTAGTTTTCGTCCACGAGTTAAATTCCGCGCTCATTTTCGGATCGAGGTTCTGCCGCGTGTTTTCTGGTTTCGAGAGATCGGTAGGCAACTCGCAAGACTCTTGAGTCGTCGGACTTGATTGCCGATCGAACGAGTAGAATATCTCGTTACTGTAACGACCGTCGATTACAACTTTAGTGACTTCCTCGACCCTCTCGTTTGTGGTGACCGATGGAGGAAACGGATCTGCATCGTTGCTCTTCGGGTAGTTGACTGTTTCGAATCTCATCTGATGATCGCTGCTGGAAGTGCTCATGCAACCGTCCTTGGAGAAATCGTAATTACTCGCGGGTCTAATGCTTCGTTCGCCGTTGATGACAACGGTGGAGAGAGTGTGAACTTTGGTGCTATACTGAAAAGGGAAAGGGGTTGAGATGGATTTGCCGTCACATGATCTTACATCCGACGATTTTGGTTTGGCCTCGGTTGAAGTCTGGTCTGATTTTTTATTCATTGACTCCGATTTGACGGTGGTCAATAGGCGTTTAGAGCCCTCGCTCTGATAGAGGTCTGGCGAAAGAATTTTGTGATTGTTTGACTCAATTTCTGAAATGTTTGTTTTAACCAAATTCGATCGGTTGCCGCTTGGACCGCTTGAAGAAGAGCAATTGTCGCTTGGAGTTTTACCCGTTGAATATCCACTACTGGACAGTATTTTGTCCGTATCACAAGAACTTACATTCGAAGTTTGACAGATTTCTTTTTCGTATTTACAAGAGTTCTTTTCGATTTCGGAAGAATTTTCAAACCTTAGATCAGTATTTACATGCAAACTAGTTGAATTTTTGGTATCACATAAGAAGGATTTCGAAGGAAGGTAACTATATTTTACTGATTTATCTGGCCGTAAATTGTCTGCTTGCGAATGAAACTCGGTACTGTCAGAAAAATCAACTTTCGGGCTAGACTGGTGAGAGAAATAATTCGTCCTCTCTAGAGAAGCTTTGTTGGTTGTTTCTGGGGTACCCGCAAGGTATTTGGAATCGGGCAATTTTGAATTCGCGGGAAATTTAAAACTATCTGTACTTTTCGAGTGTGATGCATTGTTGTTACGATCGTTCAGCGATATTGTTGACTGCTGGCGTTCAAAACAATTTTGCGACGCACTTTGTTTTTTGGTGGATTTTTCGGGTGTTTTCGCCGCGTCAGTTTGCGGCGAGCTCTTCGAGCTGGGGGTCTGCTGTGAGAGGTGCAGGTTCTTCGACCAATCATCTTGTTCGTCTCGCAACAGCTCTTCGTCGTCGATATCATTGATGAAATCCATCAGTGACTCGGAGTTCAAATAGTTTCTGACTTCGAATTTGCTAGCGTGATAGTACATTCCACTCGAGTTCGATTTCGTCTCTTGCCGTTCCATAATCATCGACGCTTTGTCTGCTTTCGAGCTCGGGAACCATCGCTGAAACTTGAGAGCCACGATGTCATCCAAATTCTCTTCGTCGGACATGTTCATGTCGATGATGGGTTTGCTTGACTTCGGACGACTCGTCGAGCATCGATTCTTGGACAACTCATCGACCGGATTCAACTCTGAGCGGGGCGGGGCCAAGGATGTTTTTGATGGTGGGTTTTGATGATACGTGATAACATCCATTTTCGTTGAGTCATTGGCGCAGTGAGTCTCGTCGTCGGCGAATGATTTGCGTCGATTGTATGCAGACACAAGATCGCTATCCGAGTCGCTCGAGTGATTGTTGAATCCCGAGTAGACTAATCCGAGATCTGTGATAAGAGACAAAGAACAAAAAACGAAGCTCATTGAATGGGTACGTTGCAAAATTTTGAAACAGCAGTAAAGAGAGCAGGGCTGCCGTTTTGCGTATAATCAATGCTATTTTTCTATTCACCGATGATTCCACCGGTTGAGAAAAGATTACACAGTTCAGTTCAGTGTATATGACTGCAATGCACGAAAATACTCTGATCTGTAATCTTTCCTTAATCTGTGGAAACTCCGTTGATTAATTAAAATATCCGCAAGTTTTTTAAAGTCATCGACGACTCCACCGGTTGAGAAAAGATTACAGATGCGAGTATTTTAGTTTATTACAGCCATGCACTGAACTGAACTGTGTAATCTTTTCTCAACCGGTGGAATCATCGGTGAATTGAAAAATAGCATTGATTATACGCCAAACGGCAGCCCTGAAAGAGAGGGTCGATTCAAGCAAAAAATGACAAATTCTTGGATCCGCCTATGCATTCACTATACTTTACATATTTGCTCCATATAACTATGCTCAAGTTCCATAGATGTGAACACAAGCTCGAAGGCGTGCCTGCAAACACTGTGAACTGTTTCTTATATGTATGTATACAAATGCCCCACTTGTAACGTCATTAGGTCACCATTTCAAGTGCTGTGTTCTCGGTTAACACGCAACAGATATTTTTTTTTTTTTTTTTTCAATGGCATATCATTGCTTTCCTCGCGACAACATCTACAGGCTGAGCAAAAAGTCAGATAATCTAAGCTTATTTTGAGGAAAAATAGGAATATTACGAGAGGGGGGATGTCGAATGCTTTGGTTGAAATGAAGAAAGATGGTGTAAACCACAACTCGAGAACTCTTTGCTTTTGAGGTATAATCAAGACTTTTTGCTCACCATGTATGGGTACCTACCTATCAATAATCGCAAAATCAAGATTTAGGTAAACCCCCCCCCCCCACCTATGAATGGGACACATCAGTTTAATCAGGAGTTTGGTCAAAACTTGATTAACATCCATCATCTTGAAAATAACGCTATATTCACCTAGAAGAACGAATTCAACTGAAAGACTAATCCAAATGATTACAGAGTTTGAAACATTCTGAAGGTTGTCGAGTAGCCACTTAACGAAGATATACTTCAAAAGGCCTTACTTCCACCTAGACAGATGACGTATCATTCAAAAGAATGAGTTCTATAAAAGAAAGGGATGTTAGAAAAATGCAGAGGGCGCTCGCCGAACGGTGAATGAAAAGCGCTGTTATATCTATGTAACTTTCCTTCGCTACATCTCCACTCCACCCATCAGAACGCAAGTGTTCAAAAACGAAAGAGAAACGGACGAAAGTCACATGACTAATCCTTATCTATCCTTTCCCGACACACGCGTTCAAATGGGCGAAGAGAGAGGAGGACTAACTCCTGGATCCGCTATTGAATGCAGTAGCGCACCGAGAGTTTCTTCATCTCTCTCTTTTCTCCATTAAGAAACGTATGTTAGACAAGGATGGACAAGGGGATAAAACCCCCTCCTTCTGTCCTTTTCCTACTCATACATTCAAATGGGAAATGAGAGAGATGGAAGATATCCTGGTTGCGCCAGTGATTGAATGAATAGATGGATCGCGCGATACGCTTATTGAATTACCGTATCTAAACCCCATTCAACGTCATTAAGCTTATTAACTCCTTGCCACAGTGAGTCTGCTTGAGACCAAAGCGTATGCCACGATCGACCACGTGAGATAATTAATTAGATTAATGGGTCTGTTGCGTACTTTTGCTACACCAATATAGAACCTTGATTCTTAAGTAAAATTCGGCGGAAATAACGATGCGCGCATTAAAAACGTTTAAAATCCACTCATTAACTCAGAAAATCACTTCAATTTCAAAAAGCCCGCGCTACACTAGACACTATTTGCACCGGTATACTACTACATAGACGGAACCGCCGTGCATAAGTAAACAACATCGTAACTACAAAATGATGGAACTCCCTTCTAAATACATGAACTATTGGCTGCATTTGCTGTCTGATGGTCTTTTCGGTTTATCAAAGATTACAAAATAATATAAGAAATATACGCATCTAAACGAAATATTCCAATGTTTGTAAGTTCTGTTCATGTTTACATAAACGAGATGGTTTCATCTATGTAGTTATAAGTCGGTGATATAGTGTCTAGTGTAGCGCGGGTTGTTTGAAATGGAAGGTATTTTCTGAGTTAATGAGTAAATTTTGAAAGTTTTTAATGTGCGCAACGTTATTTTCGCCGAATTTTACGTTGGAATCAATGTGTCATATTGCTGTAGCAAAAGCACGCAACAGACCCATTCCACCAAAGTATTTAAAGACGGTAATCATTTTAGTATTTTATGATTAGATGAATTCAAGACAACTGCAAAAGAGGAGAAATTATGGAGGGGGAAATAAAAATGAACTTTTTTGATGTACAACTTCAAACAACCGTTCGCAGAGTAGATAAACAAAATCCCAGAAACACCCCCAGAATTGGAATTTTTTGTCTGTAAAAGATAAAAAAAAAGGTTACGAGGACTATGCCCCCCTTCAACCCTTTAATCACATTTAAATGGATAAGTTTCATCGTTGCTCCCTAGCAGAAATGTCACATGGGAACTCATGGAAAAAATTCCCAGGGGTTATTCCCAAGTGAATGTGGTAACGGGTAGAAGTCCCTATCTACTATGAGGTTGCGTCATGTCATTCAAAATTAAGAAGAAGAAGCGGATCAATGGAGCCCCCAAGAGAGAGGCAAACTGCAAATGCCTCTGCGCTGTTGCCACTATTTCGCTATCTCCGATAGGTTAGGTTCTGACTCTCGACAATATAACGGCCGTTATTGAAAGAGATAATGTTCTCCCGAATAACATTCAAGCAGAGGAAAAATTAACAATAATTACCGCGGTCACTGTTACGGCAAATGTGTAATAAAAGCGAGTACGCGAAAAGTAAACAATTAAACCCTCCGCCTCTTGGTGCTTTCTTGACAGCCTAAATCTGAGAGCCAATCAGAAACGAATTCCGACGTGGCGCGACTCCAGTGGCGGCTCTTGCAGTTTGGCAACCATGTGTTTTTCCATTTAAACCTATGCAAAAATATCGATTTCTTGGGGGTGCAATGCACCTCCTAAAGATCGATTATTTTACATAGGTTTAAATGGAGAGGATGCATTGTTGCCAAATTGCACGAGCCGCCACTGCGCGACTCTCATGGTATATAGGGACTCTAGTCGCGGGTACCCTAGAGTCCCTTGATGGAAATATGGTATAGGGAGTACCGACACGACGATTTATGCATTGTGACAGGAGTCAATTTAGTCGACTGCCTGAGCGAATTCGAAGGTTAGATTCAACAGTGGACCAGTGATGGCCTGGCGGATTTGCCGGCATTCCGGTCCGTTCCCATACGTTCCTCTGCGCGAATCGACTCCTTTAGTGTGGAGCCTTCAATGTCGTCGACTCCTGCTCGACTCCGTGAGAGCCTAAAACCAACGACCAATCGCAACTCGTTAAGCTCGTGTCGATACTCCCTATATAATATTTCCATCAAGGGACTCTAGGGTACCCATGGAAAATAGCACGGCCATTTCCATGGGTAACCACCAGTTCCTATGAGTGTACCCATGGGTTCCCATGGGAATGTTAGAGCTATTTCCCATGCATGGGCGGCGCGTGGGGTCAAAAAGTGGGGGGGGGGGGCTAAAATTCAACAGCTTTTTTTTCTTCTTCTTCTTCTTCTTCGCCTTTTTCACAATAAACGTTTGACACTGGCGGGGGGGACAAATAACCTTTTTCCTTCTTTTTCTCTTTTTCTTTCTTTTTCCTTTTCCCCTTTTTTTCTTTTTTTCTCGTTCAAAAATTTTTTTAGCCCCTCGTTCCCAAAAAAGTGGGGGGGGCTATAGCCCCAATAGCCCCTTATACGCGCCGCCTATGTTCCCATGAGTACCCGTAACCAAAGTCACATGGAAACCCCTCGGAATTTTTTCATGGGTTCCCAATTCCCATGTAACATTTCTACCAGGGCTAAATTACAAGCTTCACCACGCATCGAAAGCTTTTTGATGAGCGATGCCGCATCGCTCGACGCAAAAGCGTATTCGACGCATTTTTTTTTTTTTTTTTTTTTTTTTTTTTATCAACTTTTTTGATAGTGAACGAAGGCCTCTTCATAAATTTAAATATTTACCATGCTCGTCGTGACAAGCGCTGCTTTGACGAAAATTTGCTGCTAGTTTATTCCGCCTGGGGCCAAATGTCGATGCTTCGGCGGATTGTGGTCGGCTCCAATTGACCAGTCGTCTCATCGTATTTTGCTTTAAACAAACAAGAAGAAAATCGTCAAGGATCGGGTCAGAAAAGGTGCCACGTCGCGTCGTTGCTACTTATCACGACAACAAGGAGTTATTCACCATACTCATCAATCCTGTTGATAGTATTTATCATTCGCAATTTTATCTTCTCTGCCTGGTGGTTGCGACGGTTTTTATTTCTACCCGTTGTTTTCTTTTGCGTTATTTGACGACATAATTCGTCGTCCATCTGACGTACAGCCGTAAGTCGGAACTTTGAAATTTCAACTTTTTCATCGATTACGATGGGGGGGGGGGGGGGGGGATGACGAGTTGACGATCTTTGATGTCTAAAGTGCCAAGGTCTCGATAGCTTTCAAGTTATAGCTGAAAACGTATAGGCGTAAGTCATTAAGGCCAAGGAGGCAGTCATTTTGTTTTCGCACTCCTGAAAAGTTGCAAAAATCGACTTACGCCTATACTTCAGATGGACGACAGTATATGGCTAGGTACACGTAGAGTCCCTTGATGGAAATATTGTATAGGGAGTACCGACACGACACTTTATGCATTTTGACAGGAGTCGATTTTGTCGACCGCGTGAACGCATTCGAAGGTTAAGTTCGACAGTGGACCAGTGGTGGACTGGCGGATTTGCCGGCATTCCGGTCCGTTCCCATACGTTCCTCTACGAATCGACTCCTTTCGTGTGGAGCCTTCGATGTCGTCGACTCCTGCTCGACTCCGTGAGAGCCTAAAACCAACGACCAATCACAACTCGTTGAGCTCGTGTCGGTACTCCCTATACAATATTTCCATCAAGGGACTCTAGGTACACGCTCACAATGGAAGGAAAGAGAGCTGAATACTTAATTCGTGCATGCGTGCCAGAAATAGCCATTTTTGTAAACCTTAATTTCCCCTTTTGTCTAAAAATTAATTACGTAAAATAATGTGAAAATCGTTATTTCTAGCAAAACGGAAAATTTTCACATTCTTCGGAACAACAACTTGAAAATTTTAATATTTACAACTAACTATTCGAATCTTAAGAATTTGAATTTTTTTCCAGTTTGTATTAAAAGGAGGGATATCGATAACGACCAAGATCGGCCCCCCTTAATTTCCTTTTAAATCCGAAATTTTTTACGCTAATCGATTAGTACTAGTGCCAGAGATGACTTTTCCGGATTTTGAGGGATTTCTAAAGTCCAAACTGGGCACAGTGCCCCCTAAAATCAGGTAGGTTTTTGTTCAATATCTTCGGAAAGGAAGCTCCAAACACTGGATGAAATGCGATATCCGGACATATTATATGCTTACCTACTTTTCGATTTTTGACCTCAAAATTCCATTGGATAAATTTAAGGGAGATTTTGGAGCTTTTAACCCCTTCGTTGCGGATGCGGCGAAAAATCGGATTGAAAGGGCAAAAAAAAACCCCAAAACCCTCATTAAAATTCATCCAATTGCCGTTGAGGTTAAACATCAAAAATTACGCCCGAAAGTACACCGGGCTTCTAATTTCTTATCACTTTGAACCGTTTTTGTGAAAGAATTTTAAAAGATACGTCGGAAACCAGCCCTACTCCTAAACTTTGGTACCACCCTGTGAAAATTTGGCCGATAGGAATTTGGCGGCAGTTGGTATACATCATCTCAAGTACCTTGGTTGTCGAATCACGTGACAAAAAAGGTAGGTCAGTCGACAAAATCTCGACTTTAAGCATAAAATACGGCAAAAAAAATGGAATAGAAAGGGTTAAAAAGCCCCAATAAACCCCTGAAATTTATCCATGGGAATTTTGAGGTCAAAAATTGAAAAGTACGCATAAAGTTACGTCCGGATACCGCATTTCATCCAGTTTGGAGCTTCCTTTCCGAAGATATTATTGAACAAAAGCCCTCCTGCTTTTAGGGGGGGGGGCACTGCGCCCGATTTGGACTTCAGAAATCCCTGAAACTATGGGAAATAAGTCATCTCTGACACTTGTACTATTGATTAGCGTAAAAAATTCCAGGAATTAAAAGGATTTTAAGGGGGGACGATTTTGGCCCTTATTGATACGACGATACCCTTCCTTTGCAAAATTCAAGAGCCTCGCAATAGCGCTTAAACTCATCAGACAGGTAAGCGGTTGAAAAATCTTCATTATCAAACAAAACGGTTCCCTTTATTGATTAGCACACCTTCAGATTTTTACTGATGGACTTTCATGCACACTAAAGCACACATTCACAGCGCCACGCTTTGTTGCCAAGTTGACGCTAAAATTCATGAGGGCGAAAAAGATTAATGACCAAAGAAATGATTGAAAGAGGTGAGGTGGAAAAGATATGCAACCTCTTTTGATGAAAAGTTCAATCACAATCAAGACAAATTATAAACTCCCTGGAGCAAAAAAAAAAAAAAAAAAAAATCTAAATTTTGCACAACATCCCCCTCCTACAAACTTCTTATCAGTGGTTTTAACTAAAACCACGAGAAGCACCTTCAGACGTGAAAGATACCAGTCACATGGTCGCAGATTTGCAAACCTCTAAGTTTTGTGGCCTGGTTCTGGTCCCAATAATGATATTACTGTTAAATCTAACGTGCTATATTTACATTTACGTAGAGAGGCACGCGTTTCACCGAATTTTCATAATTACCTAAGTTTGGCCCCAATAAAAGCTTGGCAGGTGGTCTGAGATACCCTGTATGAATACATCTTGTACCAATAATTATTAAATTTACAAGACATATATAGTTACCTTGAGACCTCCGATTGACGACGGTGTTTGGGTCTAGGATTGTCTCTAGACATCCAAAGAAGGGCGTTGCTTTTAAGCCTTAAAGCGAGGGAATAGCACTACGATTTTTTGCAGGGAAAAAAATTAATGTTTTTAGCAACAAAAGTTTCATTTACATCCATTTTTAAGGATGGGAAAAAATGTGAAAATTATACATTTCATTGATAAAACAAATTATTTTAACATTTTTTACTACCTGTAAAGATGAATGAAAATGCCACTTCTTATTGTATGCTCTTTTGCATTTCTTGCGGGCGATCTTCATTACATTTCTTTTCGTGAGAAAACCCCTTTCCGCTGAGAATTAAAAACTCTACGACACTCTAATCTTTGCCCTGAATCACCTTGAATCAAACCCTCTCGATTTTTACGCCTTAACGACATAGTGCGTCCGCGGCTTATGAACGTAAAACCAGCTTTCTCATCATAAGATACCTCTCTCTCTCACCCCTCTCGCGTCGTTTTCCATTTATTTTGACCCGCTGATTTCAAATTCGACCTTAGTTTTCACTCAAAACTTATACTTTTTCCAGAATTTTAAATTTTTTGCTAAGAAGGCGTAATTTCGAATTTACGAAGTATCTAGACCAGTTAAATGAAAACTGATAGAATTTTTGAAATCAGCGTCTCAAAATACATGAGATAGCGATGATGAAGTGAAATTGTAGGCGTAGAATTATTCAAAAACACTAAAAATTAGTAAAATTAACACTGATGGATGGTGAATGTCGCGGACACATTATGACGTTTTTGATGCTTGCTCAACACCCTCAACATGCGTAAACAAAGGTGTAAAATCGCATCCAATAACAGCGCTCGTGATTTGAGCAACAATCTCACCAAAATCATAACTCCAGAATACCTACTAATGGGGGAAATATCAATGAGCTATAACTTTAGTGTGGCAGCGGGCTGGTCCACCTTGTGCCACACAGGGTAGAAGGAATCCCGGGAAAAAGCGGAATTTGGACGGCAGATTCCAAGGTTTGACTGGTTTGAGTTAAATTTTGTAGGTCGTTCGGAATTTGGCGGGAATTTGGACGGCAGATTCGTAGGTCGTTTCCGGCGATGCCCGAGTTTGTTTACGAAACGACCGGAAACAACCTACAAAACTTAACCTCAAAATCGATTTTTACGGCAAGATGGCGGCGCCCTAGGTGACAACAATGAACCAGCGGAACTTTCCTTCATGTGCCACTCTAAAGTTATAGCTCATTGGGAAATATATTGCACAGAAACCCTAACCTAAAAAATCATCCGCGTCGATTACATTACCCATGAGACCGTCACTCTAGGTGAATGTATACTCTATACTCGTAGCGTTTACGGGGACTAAACGATAGTTCAAATGCAATCAATGGAAACTTGAGGTGCAATTTACCTGATAGTATCCTAAATGAGGTGTCGCTGATACGGGACGTTTGATATTATGAATGGACGTTCGGGACGGATACCTGCTGAATGCATTGTTGCTTCGAGGTCTCTCTTGCAAATTGATCTAAAACGTAGAGAAATGGATAGAACAGAGAAGAGGAAGGAAAGAATACAGAAACTTCTGGGGAGATGAAAGGAAAAACAGAAGAATCTGACAATCTGATGATTACACCGGCACCTCAAATGAAAGCATAAAAATTCATTCGAAGGGCCATTTGCAGGGTCGAAAGATAAGTGATAAGTATACACAGTCCTACAACTATACGCTTTCATGGATTCCCGAGTAGGCATATCTGTTTTTAAGATCGTAGCTGCAACTTTTCACAGAAATTTATTGAAACGGAAATCATATAAATTCACAGAAATTTATTGAAACGGAAATCATATAAATTAAATAAATTAATTATCGTTAAACTCAATCATTGAGTTCTTGCGCTGGAATATTTGCGATTAAGAGTAGGTATTCTTAAATTTCCTTCGGGGAGGTCTGACTGTCAAACGTTTTTAATTGACAGAGAAATTCTTGAATAATCTAACCTCTTTGATGGGTGTACATAAAATAGAGTAATAGATACCTGAGATCCTGTTAATTTTAATTCAATTGGAGCGTCACGGCTCCTGTCCACGGCTCCCTTGGCTCTATCCACTTTGGCCATGTTAACGCGCACCATTTATTTGCGGCGCACTCTTCAAGTTATTCCTCCCTGGAGCACTCACATTTTGGACAAAAAATGAAAAGGTGAATGAAACTGAAAAAAAGTGACGTTTCCTTCGCTCGACACATGCCGATGTTTTACATCCTTTTGTTTATACTCCAACTTGTTTTGAAATTAGTAATCCTAGAAACGGGCCCGGTTGCTATGCGCCAGTGCATCAAACACGTGCTTAACCGAAGCGCGTAAGCAGTGATGCGTTTGGCGCGCCACGGCCACCGGTGCAGTGGCGCTACCTGTGTTCTGGATGACCCATCTAATCTAGCTAGGCGGCATTAATTCAAGTTTCGGCAGAAGATTTGGCGGAAAGCGAGAAAATGGGGGGGGGGGGGGGTTTCCAATGACTTTGAGATCAATTTTTCGAAGTTCGGAAATCCAACAATACACAAATGAAAAAAGAAGGATCACAAAAATTACAGTACCTAATTATTTGGAAGATAATGATATTTTTAAAATATTTAGAGCTAAAAAAGTTAGTTTCATTACATAGCATTCACCATAGTAAGCGAGGGATGTGAGAAATTACCAGTGTTGCCAGTTTGGATGGAAAAAGCCGCTAAGTGTTATTCCTTAGCTTAGGAAAGTACGTAGAAGAAGTTTTCAATAATTTAATCGGCAAATTGCACATTTCGAGCTGGGAAGAGAAGAATGTAAGAGAAGAAAGAATGAAAAATCATTGTAATTTTAAATGCCTAATAGTATTCCTTATTTGTTCCTTATTAATAAACTATATAGGTAATAATAATTGATTTGACGGGTTTCTCATAGAGAATCATCTCCAAACTGAGATTCATCAGCAGCTCCCAAAGGGACCATTAGATTATAAGGTATTAGGGTCATTAGGAGTCTTAACCCTTTCTTGGATAGTAGTACACATGTGTACCATTTTATGTAACATGTGATTCAATGGAATTTAAATGGACATTTTTCAAAAAGTTGTGTGACCCATCAAAGTTCTTTGGACATTTTTCAAAAAGTTGTGTGACCCATCAAAGTTCTTAAAAAAGTGTCCTCTTTCGAACGGTCTAAATAAATCTCAAAAAAACTAAAATCCCAAAATGCGTGCATGAAAGGGTTAAAGAGAAGGGCTGTAACACGGCGGAGGAGTAGAGAATAAAATGCATTCGGGTCTTCATGGAGGCCGGAGCACGGAAGCGGCGCGGGCGCGGGCGCGGCGAAGAGGCCCGTGAGACTATGTGATTCTTTTTAGGTGCTTTCGTCTAGAGTTCTAGAAGTCATCCAATTATTGTCTCGGTGCAGAAAAGATTATGAATATAGCATTACTTTTCAATATACATAGATATACCACATCACAGGATAAAATAATATTTTCTGCACGGATGCAGAAAACAGATGAATTCTACATAGAACGCTACCATTAGATGGCTCTGTCAGAGGCAATCCTATATTCCGCCTTCAATTTACGGTTTATGCAAAAACAGTACCGTCATGCAGGAATAGTTATCTCATAAATACTCCGCTTATTCTCGGTGCTTTCGTAAGCACAGATCGCAGGCGCTCGGTTAAGCTGTCAATGAAACAAACCTTCCCCTCTCTCTATTGACAATTTGAGAGCTCGGGAAATAACTCCACGTGTAAAGTCGATTCTGGCTATGCCGATAGCTTCGCCAAGAGTCGATCCCTTATTAAATGCTTGAGTCTAGCAAATTGATTGGCTCCACATTGCACGGAATGCACGGGTCCATTCGGACCTACTTCGCGCTTCGGGGCCCCAAATACCCAAAGACCAATATATGTTCGGTACAGACGGTTCACGAAAGACGTTGGATGGTGAGCGTTTACGTGTGGTTTTAAATGGACGTAAGTACGTGCTCACTTATCATGTGGGAACAGGACCATCGGTACCGTACATTTATTGGTCCTTTAGAATTTAGGGCTCCGTTAGGAGCTGCTTGAGGATTTCCGTTCTGTGGTGCTTTTCTACGGGACCCATCAAATCGACATCAGAGCTGCAGTGGGGTGGGAGCCTCCATAAAAGTAGTCTATTTTATTATACATTATACATATATATATAAAGCTGACGTCCCTCCAAAATGTTTTTTCTATTTCCCAAAAATTGGCCGAAGCGATTTCCCTCAAATTTGGCACGCTGATTCCTTACGGTATTTCAAGGAGATTTGTGGAACAGTTTTTGAAAAAGTCGTCTGTGAGGGCCGCAAATTGAATTTTAAAATAAGAGGGGAGAGCTCATGCTCGCACGACGCTCGACGCACTATGTGTCAGTATGCACATTTAACTAAAAGTCTAGATTGACCTATAGCCAAAGGTGTCGTTTCATACGTTCTTTGGGCCGCTGATCACGAATTTGGAGTCCGTTTTACAACATTTTCAAATCTAAGATGGCGGCTGTACAGTGAGCAACGAATTTTGACCATAAAACAGGTGGAAGGTGTGGTTTACGGGGTAAGGGGGGTTTAGGGGAATAGTGTCTTCCATATTTACTATTTCTTTGGGGAAGGATTCTGAATCCTGTAAAAAGAACTCTATACGCTTTAAAAGCCTATTCTTCTTTTTAGTGCAACTACCTCGGTCCTTACGCTTATCGGTTAACACTGAGCGCTCCGATGCTTTTGATCCGTCATTTTTTGTTAGTAATTTTTACCGTACTTCTTCAATCGTTCGTTTACCAATAATTATGATTTTTTTTTTTTTTTTTTTTTCCAAAATAAAAGACAAACTTGCTTAAACCAACTACCAACTAGCCTGTACCCCTAGAATGCTGTCCGCGGAGGGCGCCCGTAGGGTGCATGGAACGGCTAGTAAAGGGGGTCCCTCTTCAAAACCCTGTAGAAAACTGAGAATCCCCTTTGACACTTGTAAGAACGAACGCTATCGATTAAAGGGTCCCTCTTCATGAACCCTGTAAGACTACATCAACGGTCTCCTCGGAGGGGGGGGGGGGTTGCATAGGCATAAACAGCTACCTTGAACGGAGAGGGGGGGGGGGCATTTCAGGACAAATCCTAAGGGGGTCTGGAGGAACAGTGCACAATCCCGATAGGAGGGAAGGTAGGGGTATGGGCCCAAATAGAATACGGGACGGACGCGTTTCTCGCGAGTCGCGCCTGATGGACAGAGTGACAGATGTTGAGGATTTTTCTAGTCAGAACGTGCCGTACGTCAGCGTAAGCCCTCAACGTCCATTAGGCGATAGGACCGGCGCGGCGCGGCTGGCCGGGCGTCCGCGTCCGTTCCAGTGCTATATTTGACCCCTGAGAATCGTTCCTTCAAATGCAAATAAAAGCAGAACCAGTGTACAAATGCCGAAAAATAGGCACAGGTAAAATTTAGTTGGAAATGAAATTTTGCAGTGATTTTTTTCCGTTTTTGGTGTGAAACTGATTAAGACTATTTCAGTTATGACGGTGGACTCGCGTTACTGGTTCTCGACCATGGGCGTCATTTAGGGGGGGCTGGGGGGGCAGTTGCCCCCCCCCCCAAGGATTTGAAGTCAGGCTCAAAAACTGGCACGAATTAATATTGATGAGCAAAAAAAAAAAGGTCATCCGATTTTTGCCCCCAAAAGACGGCTCTTTGGCTCTAAAATTATATTGATGAGAGAAAAAAAAAAAAAAGGTTATCCGATTTTTTGCCCCCGCCAAACCGAAAATTATAATGATGTGCGGGGAAAAAAAAAAAAAAAAAAAAAAAAAAAATTGCCCCCCCCCCCCCAAGCCGAACTTGAAATGACGCCCATGTTCTCAACAATTTCAAACTGTCATGTACGGAGAATTTTTTGTGATGACACCCCCCCCCCCTCCCCAATGATTTTTATCAGTTAATTAAAGACGATTTCAGCAAGAAAATGTCGTACAAGATATAACAAGTCTCTACATACGATATTTACAATGAGACAGAGATAGCAATACATCATGGGAATGATGGGAGAGAGATAGTTTGGAACAATTTTGATCGCTGATGGTGAATGGTGGGGCTTCGTTGCTGATTGCTGCATCCTGTGATGTCAAGCTGATTTTTGGCGATTTTTGGCAGAGATGAACCTTAGGGGATGCACTTTACCAGAAAAAAAGATTCCCAACGAAACATGTCCGGCGTTGCCAGAAATATGACCAAAAATACCTTGATATCGAAAAAAACAGCATGTTTTTTGTTCCTGAGATAATTTTCAACAAGAAAGGTCCTTTGAGCTCTTACGCTCAGATAACTTCTAAGCCCTCAAAAACATGATATAAGTTTGCGACGATTTTCAGAGAAATTAACTTACATGGTAACACCCATTCAACGTTATGTTATTTTGAATGATATCGATCTCCTAGCATCTAGAAAACTCTCATTTATATGGAGCTTGGCAGGCTGGGGTTTCTGAGATTGCTAATTACGTTTTATAGTCCAAATTTGCTTAAAACATGATCCAGATGCCCTTTTCAAGTTTCTATCTCAAAAACGTCTAAATAGCCTGATTTTGAGGTAGAACCTAAAAATCAAGTCTGAATCACGTTTAGACCAAACTTGGACCACAAAAAAGATCTAAGCAACCTAAGAGACCCCAGCCTGCCAAGTTTCATTGAAATTTTAGCACTCTCGATGCTCTGGCAAAGTGGCAAGGGTATCTTAAAACAAGATTTTTACAAAATCAGAATTTAAGACTCATTCTACTTCAGTGCAAAGCGGCTCAATTAAGCAGCAGTTCTTAGAGGAGAAGTTGAAAAATACAAGTAAAGAGCATAAGATCTCAATCCCATAACAACATTTTAGGGAAGAGGAGCTCTTAAATCAAGCGAGATTTATGGAAATTCATTAAATAAAACTGGTAATAATTGTGTTAACAATTTATTTTCAATTGTTTTTCACTACATTTTTAACTATATTTACAGTATGATACAAACTCCACGAAACACTGAAACATGATCCGAAAGAAAATGTACAATGATCAATTGAAATATTAGATGTAAATGGACGCTCAAATTATAACTTATACTTAAATCACAGATAAGACAAAATACTTGCAATAGTATCATTAAATGCCGAAATTACGGCCCAACACTCTTCACTTCCTCATGGATACAAATGCTGAGGAGGAATTGGAACAGGATGAATTCACTTGTTGGGATAGATCAGTTCTATATAGGCAGTGATGAGCTTAAAACAGTGTCAGCTCTCGCAGAGTCCTCAGAGAGACAGACTAGACTGAGGGGACACTGCTTTGAAATAATGTGATATGACCGACAGAATTAATTTTTCATAATTTCAATTTTTTAAAAAAAGCACACATTTAAAGAAAGAAACAAATTATGAAAACTTCGACAAAGCATACCCTTTTAATCCCTGACTGGTGGTAGTAAAATTTAAAACACAAGTAATTCTGGTACCTATTTAAATGATAGGTTTCATCAACAGACAATGGGGCAGTTGCAAGGGTCTGAA
This sequence comes from Trialeurodes vaporariorum, assembly GCA_011764245.1. Lineage (NCBI taxonomy): Eukaryota > Metazoa > Arthropoda > Insecta > Hemiptera > Aleyrodidae > Trialeurodes > Trialeurodes vaporariorum. The sequence continues at coordinate 75,887,406 of VMOF01000002.1, forward strand.
ATGTTGCGTTTTTTATAAAATAAATGGAAGTACTTCATGATCTGGGAACAAGGATGTCTTTGATTTCTGATAACATAAGTCCCATTGTTCTGGAGATGAGATTTTGGCCCAAAATATATGTTTTAAAGGGAAATTCTCCATGGTGACGACACTATTTGCTTATTCTAGCTTGATTACGTCAAAATTCGCAGATACACAGAATTTTGTGCAACTTCCCAAACTTTTTAGGGCAATTTTGAGGGCAAATCTTTCCTTAACAGCAGATTTCGTGATTTCATCCGAAAATGGCGGATTTCGCCTCCCCCCCGCTGAGCCATGCTTTTAGCGTATACCAGCGCTTTGAGCATATACTGGTACAGTTAAGTCAAAATTTGAGAAAACACAGAATTTTGCGAATTTGTTTGGGCGATTTCATGGGCAAATCATGCCGAAACAGCGGATTTCGAGATTTCCCCCAAAGATGCCCGATTTTGCGTTGTTTCGCGTTTCAGTTTTGGGATCTAGAGATTACCAAATGAAGTTCTAGCCGGGCCCTGCTGCCCTAGCATGCTCCATGATACTTTCGTGCAAAATTCAGATGGCTCCAGCCATCAACTATCAAAATTGATAAAAGATTAAAAAGAAGGATATGGAAATTCTCAAAAGTTTTGACCATCAGTTATGCTAGTGAGAGAGAAATAAAACTGGGTCTCACGGAACAAGCCAAAGGTGGTTGTACCAGGCTGTGGGGTCAGAGTGGTATCTTACATCAGTCAGATACCATACCAGTCGACCTAAAATAGAGCATTTAACAGGCAAAAAGAGGAAGAAAATTAAATGTTTTAATTCTTAATGTAAAAAGGGACTCAGGTCAAAACTTCAAAAGAGGATACAAGATGTCACGGTCAAAAAAATCATCAATGACTCTGATACAAGATTTAAAATAGAATAGGTATCATGAAGAGGAGGACGTACAATCTATGTACAGACACTAATATAAACTGAAATTATAAGCAAATAGTGCTCTTCATAATTGAAAATCCAAAATACAAACACATCTGAAGAGCAAAACATTCAGCAGTTCAAAAAATCCGAGTGTGACTCGTCGTAGAGTTTCCATAATTTGCACCAAAGTAAATTTTAGATCAAGCAACCAGTGCAGGTATCAAAGTAGTGCCAGATAAATCAGTCCAATGAGATATTTCCGAATTTTCTTTGCCAACTTCTTTTGGAACAGGAATATTAAGGTGCTTTAAGGCACAAAAGTTGTAGGAACAATTGAAGAGCGCACTGTGAGACAGGCTCTCTAATGGCCGACGGATTTCCCCATTCCATAAAATATATTATCCTGGATATTGTCCTGGTTAATGTGTTGTTGAAATTTCATTGGATAACATTTAAAATAAAGCTAGCCATCGCTAAACCTAGTGCATAACCTGACAGCATAATGCATTAAATGCTTCTCTATTTCTTACTTTTTGATAATTTTTGTTTGTTTTACAATTATTTTGAGACTAATTTTTTTGCATGACTTCACTGCAAAATTACTGCATCAAATATGATTACTTTTGTTAATTTTTTTTTTTTTTTTTAACCTATTTTGCTATTCAACATTGGAACATAACGTTTTCTTGTTAAAACTGCCAAATTCACCAAAATATAAACCTCTCAATAAATGTTATCTGTAAGAAAGGTGGATTTTTTTTTCTTTCCACAGTTCCTTTGTATTTCACATTGTTTTGGAATTGACAATTTAGGCATATTTTGAAAAATTAAAGTTTCTCCAATAAAAATTTAAGCAAAATTTTCCTTCAGTTTTGTAAGCCTACTGGCTGGATGAAAACTTTAAGCTTCATTTTCTCCAAACCGATTTTTTGACTAAGGCATGTCTTACAGCTAACTCTTTAATTTTACTCACACTATTGACAGCCCAGATGTTTTCATTTTCTAAGGTACTAAAATAGACAGCTAGCAGAATGAGTAAATCCATTGTCCTTTCTTTCTGATCCACTACGACTGTTAACTTCCAGTAATCCACGCTCGGGTAAAAAAAAAGAGAGAAAAAGTCAGGAAGGAGAAGAAATAAGAAATAGGAGCGGAAACACTGGACTCCCCAAAAGGTATGTAGCAAAACTTTGCTACAGCAATTTAAAGCATTGATTTAAAAGTAAAATGCTGACAAAGAAGTAGTGAAACGTAGACATTAATCTAAATCAGTTTATTTCCCTCATCCTCAAGTCTGTTCATTATTTTTTTCTAATTTTTCTGTACTATTATGTTTTCATTGTTACTTCTTCCTTGCGTTACTACCACGCCTTTTTCTGTTTTTGGTTCAAGGGACTTACGCCCTCAAAACATTTGAAGATAAAATAAAACAGGGGTGCAAGTAGGTAACTAATTATGAAAGAGACTAAGTTGTCTAAATTTTCCTTTTTTCCTGTTGATATGTGAATAAATCTACACTTGTTGATCTACACTATTTATGCAACTAATTACAAAAAAAGTCTCCAACACATTATGCTATCAATTGAGCAAGTGCGCAAAAGAAAGACGTGAGTGCAGTCACACCGTTCTTCCACCCGTCCAGTTTCTGGACAGTCTAAGCAGAGACAAATAGAGACCCAGCACAAAGCTTGCGACAGGTGTCCACTTTTGTGGCTCAATTTTGGTCGGAACTCATCGGAACAACAGCCAACTATTGCCTACTGTTGACCGATGAGCGTTTGTTTTGCAATCGAAAAGCAAAACCTGTTTCCGTTTCCGGGACGGCGAAACAATCACAGCCTTTTGTTGAGCTTAACCATTCAACAGTAGGCAATGTTTATCTTTGCAGCCGGTGACTCCCGACCAAAACTGGGACCGCTAAACTTGCTTCACTTTTCTAACACAGGAAGCATACGGTGTGCTGGGTCTCTATTTTGTCTCTGAGTCTAAGAGACCATAAATTCAAAAGTTTGGGAGAAAATACAGACTGTTTTATTGACTACATCACAGAAAGCTGTTTACCCAATGTTTTCATGAAAGTATATATGTTTCTGGTTTGTTTGGTTCTAGCACACCATCTTTCATCTCACTCACTCTGCCGTGACCTAACATCAGAGCTATCTCTTTCTGAAACTTAGATGCGTGTTTGAAGACTGTTAGTCTTCAATGAAAAAGCCGTACTAAGACTCAAAAAATCCATTTCTACCATAAAAGTCAGCCAAAAACGTGTAATTTTCTAGTTTGAAGGTGAGAAAGACAAAGCTCTAGTGAGGGTCACATGAGCATGAGAGAGCTAGAAGATGGCAGTTAAGAATCAAAACGTGCGTACTTTCATAAAAACATCACAAAAACCAGACGGAAACATCATTATGTGACATAGTCACTAAAACAGGCTATTGAAAATTGAGACAGAAATGCAATCTGTAGAACTATTTAAGGTGAATCCTCACCAACCTGTAGTGACATTCAAAACCGCTAGATACATGCAACTATCGCATGCTGTCTAAAACCATAGCTTTGGCACCTTTGACTGTCATTTGCAGGAGCTTGAGTCAATTTTTCGAAAATATTTGCATGTTACATTCAAGATCAAATCTTGAGATATATTCTGATACCATTCCGAGCTTTCTACGACCAATTTTTCCGGTCGAAAATACTGGCAAGAAATTGTGAGATTGAAGGAGTTGATTGCACTAGTAACGCAACCTCCAAACTTACAATTTCAGGCCAATAGTTTTGACCCGAAAAATTGATCGCAGAAAGTTTTAAATGGTACCAAAATGTGCCTTAGGATTTGATCTTTAACGCTCAAACATTTTCGAAAAATTCATTCTAGCTCCCGCAAATGATTTTCAAAGGCACGACCTGCATATCTAGTGGATTTGAAATTCACTACAAGTCGCAGAGAATTTGCCTTAAAGTATAAAACCTTGATAACATTGTCAAAACTTCGGTGCTCCATTTCTCAAAACGCCTTAATACCATTCACATCCTTCTTGGACATGTACTCAAACCCTTGGAAATCTGAACAAAAAACAAATAATGGGAATTGATCAATTCAGTTAAAAGAGACTTGGCTGTTTGTTATTTGAACAATGCAACTGTTACTTCACCAAATTTTGAGGGAAATTGACAGAAAAAGGTGAGTACATAGGGAAAATGATTAGAGGACAAAATAAAAGATTTCATGCTATTTCACGCATTTCTGAACAATCGTCCAAGATGACTTTCAGTAATTTTTGTAAAAAAACACTAGAAAAACAATGATCGTTTAACAAATGACTGGAATAGATTTAAAGAGGTTTAAATATTATCTTCTGCAGGGAAAAAAGGTTTTTTTGGTATGGAAGACTCAGGTACCAAATGTCAAAAGGAGTATCTAGACTGTTTAGCGACTAATTTTTCAAGAACAGATAAAACCATTTCTTTAATATCCGAGAGGAAGTGAATTCGCCGTGGGCTCGATAACATGAATTGGAAAGCTTTCTTATGTCGTTCAAAATCAACAAACTTATCAAATGTAAACTGAAAAGTCTGATTTGTTGTCAATAGAAAAACGATTATAAAATCACTAATTGCGCTGTCATTGAATATCATTAAGGCATGTTCCACAGCCCAGTTGTAGGTGATACCAGAATTTTCAAAAGTTATAGCATGCATAAGGTACCGAAGAAGTTTTTCAGTCATGTCACTAATTAGATACCTATCAGTCACAATTATTAATTCTAAGAGAATGTGTATATCTTTCGGCACATTATGAATACAGAACTGCCTAAGAAGTTTGACTAAATACTCGAAGCACCTTGATGAGATACTCTGAAGTAAAATTTTATCGTCCGCTGACTCTTTAAAATTTGATTCTCGGAACATTCCTTCAAACATCGGAGATCGGCTGATAAGAAGTTCTTTATCAGCTAAAACTTCATTTCCATCATTAAATTTAAATACAGATAAAGTCCCTGACGGATGATTTACAGGAGTAAAACATTTCTTTGAACAGAACGAGGGAGATGAGTTTAGGTTTTCTAAATTTGATTCCTTTGCAGTACTGTTTTCGATTTCCATCGTGCGCTTCCTTTCTGTTAGATGAATTGTGGTTTCACTTTTCAGAATGTTTATGTTGTAGGAATGTACGACTATTTCATCTTTGGTCTCACTCATGAAACACTTCTTTTCAGGATCAAATAGTGCATGAACGTTCAACTTCAAATCTACATTTTCATTCAAACCAAGAATCTTACACATGAAGGATAAGCTTACGATGGCATCTTCGCAAAGAGCAGGATCGTCCAACGCTTCTACGATGAAATCCAGGCAATTGTGATATGAAAGATATTTCAACAGTTGCTGTCCGTTTCTGTAAAATAAAATTGAAACATTTCTCATTAATATGATTCAAACTTTTTGCAATTACAAATTTGCAAGGTCTTCCTTCCTCGCACAAATAATCTAGATTAGGTTTCAGCTCATTCATCAAATGGCTCCAATGATTGATGAATCTTAAAGGCCTTTGATAAATGTTTGGTCGTTTCATCCAATTGGCAGCAAAACTTGCAAAATGCTAACCTAATCGAACTGGTCTATTACGCTGCTGATGCAAGCCCCATTTGATGCATTTAGCAACGCATCCACATGGGTGATTCCACAGTAACAGGATTTTTTTAAATTTGTAAACTTGTAAATGCCCTACACAAGAACCTTAAGAACACATTCAAAAAGGGAGAAATCAGTGTGTTCTTTAATGGCTTATCAAAATACCTGTTGGTGAAGGGGGTATTATAGCAAGATGAAACTGATGGGCGGGTAGAGTTACCAGGCCAACATTATTATTTTTTTGATGCTTCTGTAACTTCTGTACTTATCTTCTTCTCAAATAATTCTGCTCTTTCCTTGACGTGTATCATAGCCCCTGGCGACTTCCATGTATTAAATATCAAAATAAAATAAATAAAAATAAAAAATTTTGCTAATTAAACATGTCTTACAAACGAAGCTTACTGTGATGCCGAATAATGTCTTACAAGGGGGACCTCACAGTGGTGCCACTGCTGATTTTGATCAGATTTGCAGAAAGGACGATTCATTACAAAATATTAGACACAGGTTTTTCAATTCTTGTGAAAGGGCCTTGGTGTTGTCCCAAAAAACTCTCACAATTTTTAGGGAACTATCACTGTGGCAGCGTATAATCTTAGTGAGGACAATGTCAGCACCTTACTGTATTTAGCATGGTGATTTACTTGACGGCGTCTCTAACATTGACCCAGCAGGTAGGGTTGTGCGGTACTGATTTCGGTATTCAGCTCTGTCTTTGACTGCAGCCTCTGAATGAGTGAGATTGATAAAACTGCCGTGGGTGATGTAAGCCAGAAGCCAACTAAACACTATAAAACTGTCAAAGTACTGATACATAGCATTCCCGCATCATAGTTCCTTTGAATTCCCTAAAAGTTATGTAAAATATCGAAAAAATAAGCCAGTTCGGTATTTTACATAACTTTGGGAATTCAAAGGTATTATGATATAGAAATGCTACTTTGACAGTTTCATAGTATATAGTTGGCTTCCGACTTACGTCACCCACGGCAGTTTTATCAGTCTCACTCGTTTAGAGGCTGCAGTCAGAGATATAGGTAAATACCGAAAAAATACCGAAATCAGTACCGCACAACCCTACCAGCAGGCGGCAGCTCAATTCTTCTGCTGTCCCTTGACTTTTTTTAACTTTTAAAAACACAGACTGCTGATGCAAATACCTTTCCACTTCTTCTAATTGCTGTTTTTCTCCAAGCTCAAGCTTATCACACTGCATTCCGAACAAGGCTCTTTCATTTCTCCCTATCTTATCACATCACTGGCGGTAAAGATCTAGAGTCTAGAGAAATGGAACCATTGGAATGTACTGAATGCGGCATGAATTCCATAAGCTCTGGCTTCAAGAAAAACAGCAAATCACCCACTTGGACTGATTAATAATGAATCAACAGAAATATAAATAAATAAATTAGTGCAGACGATGTCAATTAAAAAGTTACCTAATGACTAGTGCTACAACAATGGCCAATTCTCTTTTCGCCTGAGGTTCATCTTGTGCAAGAATGTGCGTTAGTTCTCCATAAACCATTCCACATTCAGCTGCTTTTGACATTTTCAAAAATATATATTTTCCAGCCAGATACAGATACGAGCAATGATAGCAATCATCGTGAGCAGCTCGGAGAAGAGTTCGTTCAACATTCAATATTAATTTGTTTCTATAAATGGTCATGAAATGTCTGGGAGCACTGTGAAAAAAGAGAAGAAAGAGTTTACAAGTTAACAGAGCCGTTTTGAAATGAAAGATGGTGAATTATTCAAGCATCAAATTTCGGCACAAGGTGTAAAGAATTTTGACTGTTTGTTTGACACTGAATTTAAAAATCAAGAACAAAAACTTTGGGGATGATTTGCATGGCATAAATAATAACAATAATTACACTGAGAATATGGAGCTGTTGCAAACTTTTACTACAGGCTTATTGATAGTTGATTATGGGGTAATACCCAGTAAAAATAACGATTAGCGCACTAAAAAATCACGAAATCCACTCCTAAACTCACAAAATGCTTTTAAACGCGAGACCGTAATGGCGGCCGGGGCCGCGGTTTGCATTGGGTTTCCCTATCTTCAATCAGCGCCATCTACACGAGGTATTCTCGCAACACCACACAAGAAGAAGAAGAAGCATACAATTGCTATAAGAAAACCGCGGCCTCGGCCGCCATTACGGTCTCACATTTAAAGCATTTCGTGAGTTTAGGAGTGGATTTCGTGATCTTTTAGTGCGCTTATCGTTATTTTTACAGGGTATTACCCCAATAACAACTATTAATAAGCCTGTAGCAAAAGTTTGCAACAGCTCCATTGCAGGAGAATACCAGAGTTCCGTCAATGGGGCAGTTGGTTTTTGGTTAAAAATGGTTTTTTATACATAAAAAAACAAAAAACAAAAAAAAACAATAGTACTTGATGAGTTAAGAACAATGGTGCCATTGGTTTTTTCCCAAGTGTCCCACTTTTGGAGAAACACACATGTAAAGATGTAAAAAATTGTGTGCGTAGTGTTCACTTTGTGGAATTCCCATTGAAAAGAAGGTGTTTTGGGCCAAAATCTCATCTATGGAACAATGGGACTTAATTAGAGACCAAAGGCAATTTTGTTCTCAGCTCATCAAGTGCTTTCATTTTCTTCATAAAAAACACAACATTTCAGACCCTTGCAACTACTCCATTAGTCAGACAATTATTTTCATTCTGAGCTTCATCAAGTCTTGCCAATAAATTGTTTCCACTAATAATGAGCTCCGTCTGTCCTTTGCATTTTGCCTCCTGCAGGCTGATTCTGCTCGTTTGGACAAGACGAGACGAGATAGCGAGAATCAGGGTGTCTACTGGATTTCCAAAAAAAAAATCCTGACTTTTTCCTGACTTTTCCCTGATTAAGAAGAAAAATGCAGGACCTTCTGTACCAAAAGAAATTGTAACAAACTACTTTGATATGAGGAAATGTGGCACGCAATTCTATCGACCGAAAAAAATAACAGTGCGCCACCAAGTTCTTTTTACGCTGACGTACAATAATTTAAATTTTCTACCGTTCAAGTTTTGTGGACTCGTATAGGAGTCAAGCAAAATTTATTTGAATACTTAGGAGTCATATTCACAGTGGTCTATGTACTTACTATAATTTCTGTTACGTAAAATGGAATATTTTTGTAGGTATCTGACAATGTGGTGCTATGAACTTGCACTGAACTTGCTATGAACGACGAGATTGTTCTTGCACAACTTCCTGCTGCAAGTGAGCACTTGGTACGCAATAATTTCGAGAATGAAAAATTTACAAAAACGAAATTCCTGAAATTTCCAGGAACAAGAATAACCTCCCTCAAAAAAAAAAAAAAAAAAAAAAAAAAAAAAAACGGACCGAACGACGAAATTCCGTACTTTTACCGAACTTACGGACCGCCTTTCAAAAATCCGGACTTTTTACGGACTTTACGGACCAGTAGACACCCTAGAGAATTGAGCAATTCCATTGGTTTAAATAAAGTCACGTGACAGATTTGAAGTCATTCAAGGAGTGGATCGACGGGATCTGAGTCATTCTTTTCAAATTCATGACTCTGATCCTGTCGATTCACTCCTCGAATCACTTCAAATCTGTCACGTGACTCTATTTAAACCAATGGAATTGCTCGATTCTCGCTATCTCGTCTCGTCTCGTCCAAACGAGCAGAATCAGCCTGCTGAGGCCTATATGAGAACCTAAGTCTGAGAGTCAATCAGAAATGAATTCACCGAAATGGAATAATACTCAGGATAAATGGGGACCCTGGGCGTCCCTGGGTTTGTCCTTGTAGAAATTCAATGTCATTGGAACTGGTCATCTAAAGAAAACAAGCTTAGATAAGAGAAATTGTAGGTGAAACTTAATTGATTCTTACCTTCCCAGAGAGGATAAAATGTTGATGGCTTTTGTACTAATGGTGTCTGGTACAAAACAAATGCAGTCCAAAAATGCACTCCATACTTCAGTTGTCAACAAAGCTGCAGCCGCCTTCTGGCTTAGATTTTCTAGGCGTGTTACAGCCAAAAAAATAGTCATAATGGAGTCAATCTGAAATTAGATCATAATTATAGAGAGTCAAAGTAACGAGACTGCAAATAGAAAAATTAACATGCTCCTGAAAAGAAAAAACAAACTATTGGAGCTGTAACGTAAGAGTAATAACATGCACATCAAAATCAACAATTAGACAACTTTCAACAGAAAGGAGCCTACTGCTACTCATTTTCTGCGTATGTAAATATTTAGTTCCTTTCTGCAAAAATCTATCCAATTGGGTGAATTTCACTAATTCAAATCTTAACCTTTTCACTGCCGAGTTCTTTTGAATCCCGAAATACCCCCACTGCCAAGTTCTTTCTTGCAGATTTTTCATAAAAAAGGTAGCTTTAGTTTTTTGCTCATTATGAGGTCAAATTTTACTCAAATGACTTGAATTTTTTCTACCAGTGCCTGAGGGTATGAGGAACAAGAAAATGTTCTTAGAATTTTTTTCAACCCAAATTTCAACATTTTGAAAATTCTAAAATTTTGAAAAATGTCAAAAAACCCAATTTTTTTAAGTTTTTCCCCCTTGGAAACAAATAAAGTAACAATATAATGTTGATTTAGGCATTTTTATTGCTCAAAGTAATCATTGCATGAAACCTTTGAATGATTCTTTTTGACACAAAAAATAGCCCAATTTTGATTTTTCGTCGTTGAGAAAAACGCAAAGAATTTTGCCAAAAATATGCAAACAAATGTGTTTCATTCTAAATCTCCCACAGAGTCTAATTTGTGCATGCAAATTTTTCTACAAGCTCCTAAAAGGGTAAAGAAAATAATGAGGTATGCAAACTATTTCATAACCCCTTGAAAAGTACAGGCGGTGAAAGTGCAGGGGGCAACCGGCCGAGTATACTCGTCGAAGACAGTGAAAAGGTTAAAGAGCTTTCCAAAAAAAAATTCTGTGGATTGGTCCTTAGGCCCTCAAAATTGATACTAAAACATGGCATACGTAAATAAAACTTTATGATGACCAAAGACTCAGAAAAAAGAGATTGTTTCATCTCCTATACGGAGTGGACTGAAAATAATTTTTTTTTTAATAGTGCTGAATTGCTGATTTCTACCACCAGAGCAATACCGTTCAGTTAATACCAAATCACTGGCCAAAAGTGATTTATCTTTGAGCAAAAGAAAATTAAAATGCTAGCTAATCAACTCTAGAATGTCACTGCAAAACACCCTGACCAAAATTTAAAAAACAAGGCTAAAAGTACCAAACTTGCAAAACGGAATTTTGAATTTTGATTTTTTGCGGTATTCTATTTTTTGGTACTTTCAGCCTTATTTCTGAAGTTCTTGAAAAGATATTTTTCAGAAACATTCTTCAGTGACAAGATTTTTTGCTGAGCCATCTCTTGATGGTTGTCTTGGAACTGACACTCCATTTTCTGAATAAAAAATTACTTTTAGCCTGTAATTTGATAATAAACGTACGATATTGCTCTGGTAGCAAAAATCGGCACTAAATGCTGAAGAATCCCTTATAAAGGGGCTGTAGCACTCATCACTCCAGGCAATTTGAGGGTTGATTCAGATATAAGAACCTCCAAAAAGAATGACGGTAGCACTAAAAACTTATGAAATCCATTATAAACTCATAAAATGCTTTAAAACGTGCGATCATGATGGAGGTTTTGTGCACTAATGATGGGAGATTCCCATCTAATAATCCTATCACTCCATCAAAAAAAGGCCAAAATCAGACAACTTTCCTTTGGCAACGGTGGCACTAAGTGTCACGGTACCATTCATCGGCTGTTCATGTCTCCTCAGGTGGCTAGTTACTCAGTGAATCTTTCTTCTCAGCATAGGAAGATAGGCGAAATTGAGATGAGATTCTCCCATTATAAGTGCCCAACACAACCAATACAGACAAGCATTTAAAAGCATTTTATGAGTTTAGGAGTGGATTTTGTAAGTTTTCAGAAGTGCCATCGTTACTTTCAGAGGTTTTTCTGTCAGAATCTACCCCCAGATTGCACGTAGCAAACGTGAGCAGTAGCTCCATTGATTTTAAAGTTGAAAAAGCAACAATTTGCATTCCACTGTCACTCTTATGCAAGAAAAATGAAGATTGAGATGAATATTAATGAGGAGTGACAGTCTGACAAGAAGAATTATGAAGACCGAAAATGCATTTTTGTGTGTGTTTTTTTGCAGATGTGTAATCAATTTTTCACTTCCTCTACAGAGGATGCAACTTTCAGTTAAACAGAGGATGAGAATTTGGAAGGAACTTAAAGGCAGAACTCTGAGAAAGAGGGGCAAACAAAATTGATCACTCACCAGGTTCCAACAATTTTCGTCATAAATCCCCGTGTGCTCTTCAGCTTTGAAGAAAGAATGTTCAATAGATGGATTAGGCATAGAGTGATAACCAAACGGTTGGCAAGTTTTCTCATGTTTCAACTCTCCCAGTTTCTCATTTTGAATGGTATCAGTTAGAAGCGAGGCTAGAATGTCAACTAATCCATTTTCCACCATATCCTGAAACATAAAAAAGAGCTTATGACCTTGAGGGCTTCTAATCTGGCCTCTAAATTCCGACTGATTGTACTCAATGCAAGGCCACAGAAAATTCTTTACTGCAAAAAATTTCACACAATTTCAATGAGACTTTGCCAAACTCACCAGCTTTCCCCACAACATTTCATCGAAAGAGAAGATTTTGAAGTAAAAAAGAACATCACAGCATCAAATTACATTTTTTTCCCTCTTAATTTCCAATTACTTTCTTTAATTGACTAACGTATACACTGTACACACACTACAAACGCAGAACTTAATAAAAAAAAATTAAAATTAAAAAAAATTGATTATATTAATTTATTAATTAATTAAATTTGTTTTAATTAATGCAAAAATGCCACTTTTCCAATGCATTTCAACTGTGAGAGCTGCCGTTATTGCACCCATTGCCTTAACATTTTGACTTTTCCGAAACATTCAAAACTCACTCAGACTCAGGTGATTGATCATTGTAGCTAAATGACAAAAAAATCTGGTATCACCTTAAATATTCGAAACCATAAGCCTGTGTCTCTGAATGGATTCGTGTAATATAACAAAAGTGGTAAAATAGTTTGTAATTAAGAAAAGAGAAGGAACACTTACTTTCAGACAGTAAGGGTTTCTTTCAAATGCTTTTAAAGTCGTGATCAAACAAGTCATTTCTTTCGATTTATAAGAAAAGTGCTTAAAGAGGGACAGAAAGAATGGCAGCGAATTTGATATCCTTAGGCTGACTTGTAGAGAGTTATCCAAACAGGCTAAACAAAAGGTGCGCAGCAAAATGACTGAAACAAAAACCGACAGAAAATTGAGCAAACAAAGAAAGCAATTTCAAAACAATCCAAGTTTGATTATAATTTAATTATAAATAAGAAAAATGAACAGAAATTTGAAAGCAACGATTAAATACAGATCCAACATCACTCCATGACAAACGTAGACTAGAAGCCTCTTGTCCATGACCATTACGCTACTTGCTCCCGGCGCTACTTAGGGCGTGCGTAAAAATAGAGGACCTAACCTCACTTTGGATTAACATAACTCGGACAGCATCAAAAACATTGGCTGAGGTCTTGGCTTACATTATTTATGGCAGGTCAAGACCCTTCTTAATTATAACCTCACTCAAGATAACAGTTGTTTTCTATTCCCGCCCTCATAAAAAACAGATGTGCCAAATGTGCTCATGGTTTCCCATATTCATAATAACACCGGTTGGTGTATTTTTGAGGTGGTCACACTTGGCCATAATATTCAACCCAGCCTTAATTTTATTCTGAGGAAAGGACTGTTTTAAGATAAGCTTCTAAGTGAAACAGTTGGTGCAGTGTTTGTGCACGCCACAAGTTACGTTTGTCCAAGGACTGTCCAGACAAAACGAAATTTGGGCCCTTGTTTATAATTTTGGTAGTTCCTTTTAACTTTTTTTTCTCAAGGTGATTCCTGGGTCGATTAGTCCCAACTGTGGACACCACGTCCCGCTGCTCAAAAAGTCAACAGTTTTTTGCTTAATTTGACGAATTCACGCTAAAAACACAAATTTGAGGAACGTCAGCACCTGCAAGCATATTTCAGGAAGATACCCTGAAAATTTCAAGCTGAAACACTCAAAAATAAAGCCGGAAATTATGAAAAACAAAACTTCCCGTGAGCCGCAATGAGTGCGAGTGAGGCAGATAGACGTATCATCACTCGCGCTCACTCTCACTCACTAAGCTTATGGCGAAACGAATTTCATAATTTACGGCTATAATTTTAAACCAATTTTGTTCATTTTGGGCTCAAAAAATCCATAAAAAAAATTTTGCAGGTGCTGACATTATTGGATTTTGCGTTTTATCTATGGTTTCAGTTTAAAACACGACTTTTCCAAAAAGCGATTAGTGGCGGTATCCATCGGATTGAAATCTGGAAAAGTTTCGCCTGGAATCACCTTAATTTACTTTTTTGGACTGGATAGATTCAAAAAATAAAGCAGAGCAGGATAAAAGAACGAAGAAACAATTTACGTACAATTACTCGGCTGGATTTTTAACTGATCGAAAACAGTGGATAGCATTTCATTTTCACTGAGTGGCTTATATACTTCATAGGCTCGAGTTCTCATGAGTGTTGATAGAACGGTCCCAACAAGATCAGGGAAAGTAGGCAATAGTGAAATTATTTTAGCAAACCCTTTATTTTCATTGACCTGTAAGAAACAAGAATAAAAAATCAAATTTCAGTGTGAGTGCGGACTAAAAACAAATAAGCATTACAAGTTTACTTTGACTCAAAAAGAGGAAACAAATTTTGGGGTTGAAGGAAAAATACTTGTACAATTTTCAGACATCCAGATTAAAGCCCACATCCCATGAAGAGTAGATCACCCATTATGTATCGTATTCGATAAAACCATTTTAACAGTTTCAAAAGAAAACTATATTTGAGTAGAGCAATTAGGACTTGATAGTATTCATAAGCCTCTAAAATAAGAACAAAAAATCTACTTGTTCACTGAAAAAAGCAGATGTATTGAGGTTACTGCGTAAGGATGATTCCCGCAACACCTGTTTTTACGAAAAGGCGGTTATAGGACATTTCGTCAACGACTTTTTGTCCATACAAATTCGTCTAAGCGTTTTACTTCCACGCATTTATGAAGGCAAAAAAAGATAGGTCCATGCGTTTAATTTTGGTCCATATGTTTGATTTTACTGAACATTTAAAATTTTTGACAACAATTAAGAACATGTATGAAAAATAATCATACTGCAAGGAACATAATTTATGGAAACATTGAAAACAAGAAAATGGAAGGTAGATGAAGGTGCTGCTATGGTAACTTCATTTTTGTGTGGAGTAATTCTCGTCCTTACTGATATCATTCTATTTTTTTCTTTATTTTTTCCCAATTTTTCTGTTGCCAAAATTTGTTTAAAAAGTCACAATTTTTGTAAAACCTACAGCTGCCGCTCATGAGGCTCCCAACGAATGATCATGTGAGTTTTATCAAAAATTATACCAAAATTATGATGTTTCCCAATTTTGGCAATATTTCCTGTATGGAGTTGGTGTTTTTAATTGGACCAATAAACTTTGGACATTATTTACTAAGTGGGCCAACATGTTGCAGCCAAAAAAGCGCAGTGACGTAAACAGTTGGACGAATCCTGCGCGTGGACAAAAAGTCGTTGACGAAATGTCCTGAAACCGAAAAGACTAATTAAACAGAAGTAGATTTTTGTTAGTATTTTAGTGACGTATAAATGGTGATGAACATAAGTTTTCTACATAAATATGTTTTTCTTTTGGAACTATTTAAATGGTTTTATTGCAAGTTGCACATTTAAATGGTAACTTTGGTAATCTTTTTCCATGACAAGTCCTTCATTGAGTGTACAAATGGGTTCAAAAGTTAATAAGTCCAATATCTTCAGTCCACAAATATTTTTTACCATTTGAGAAGCTCGGGAAATTGATGTTCAATGATGAGACTGTACATAAAGCTGAATTTTTGAGTTTTTTTACTGAGAAAATGAAAGTTAGGGGCATTGAGCACAAGGATATGAATGGCTTATTCCCCCAGAATTCACAGTTCCAGGGATGCTGTTTTGGGCCATCGTAAACAGCTACTGGTGCGGAATGTAAGTGCTAAGTGGTAGTAATTAAAAGGGCTCGACACTGAGTTAATCTACCAAAACAGATGACTGCAGCCATAGGGTCACAAATAAAAATGCGCCTGTTCAATTTTAAAAGAAAGTTCTTCAAATGAGAAAAAATTAAGCGTGGAATTCCAAGACAAATATATAAATTTTTTCAACTTGACAGCTCAACTCAGCTGGTCCATCACATACTTCTACACTGAACAAACTGTCAGAAACGTATGGAAGTGATGCTATTGAAAGAGCATAGAAAAACGTGGCCGTCACTTCGGACCATCGTTGAAATTCCCGATGGCTAAAGGCTACTCAAGGATACCTGTCAATGGGGCAGTTGCAAGGGTCTGAAATGTTGTGTTTTTTATGAAGAAAAAGAAAGTACTTGATGATCTAAGAACAAAGATGCCTTTGGTTTCTAATTAAGTCCCATTGTTCCGGAGATGCGATTTTGGCCCAAAATACATTGTTTTAAATGGAAATTACGCTTAGTGACGTCACTACGCACACGATTTTTTACAACTTTGCAAGTGTTAATCTCCGAAACCGGGACACTTAGGAAAAAACCGATGGCACCAAAGTTCTTAGCTCATCAAGTGCCATCGTTTTCTTAGTAAAAAACACAAAATTACAAACCCTTGCAACTGCCCCATTAATATGCAATCTAATGATGGTTACCATAGCAACAGCGAAGTCTTACAATTTTTGACCAATAGCATCACTGACGGACGGTCTCAACGATTGTTTTAGCAAAAAAATTAAAAATCAGCCAGAATTCTCCAGATAAACCACAAAAAATTAAATCCGAAAGAGGTGAGCTTTGAATTAGACCTACCTGTAAAGCACACTGAATAGATGCTGGCTTTTGACTTAATTTCAGTCGACTCAAGGCAATCAAACAAGGCTCATAGACAGATTCGTTTTCGGAGAGCAGAAGTGTCATGACGAACTTGACTGAGTCCGACCGTACAATGTCTGGCATGAAACTGACACTCCACAACCATCTGAAATATTTCAAATGCAGAACTTGAAAAATCTTTGAAAAAATTAAAGGCTCCAATACTGAGCTTTCAACCTCTAAATTCAGTAATATTACAAACCTTTTTCACACAAATTCTTTATCTATCTCAATAAATAGAATGAACTTTTCTCGGTTAGTTTGATGAGCATCTTGATTTTTTTAAAAATACATTTAAAACCATGTTAATTTGGTGGTACCTACAAATTTGTATCGTCAGGATACAAAGGGTTAAGAGTTCAATAGTTTGATTTAGCAGAGGTAGGGAAGAAATGAGAGCACGAAATGCAGAAGGCTGTTCTCACTCTCATAAGTTGACAATATTTTGTCAAAAGAAACTGGTTCAAATTTGCTTCATTTCCACAAAATAAAGATTGCCAACTTATTTCTCCTTTTTGTTCGTTTTTGAATTTCATTAGATGCTTTCACACAGATTTTCTTTCAGAGATGCATGAAGTTGGTTCAGGGATTATTTTTTCTTTCCTTCTTTTAGATAAATAAATAAACACATAATATCTGAGAAGAGTTACTCACCCTAAAGCATACAATGCAGTCTTTTGTGTCAGCCGACAAGAAGTTTCATTCAAGACTTTAGTGACAAAGCAAACAGCCTTAGCTTTGTTTAGCTCGCCAATTAAATCAGGAGCACTTGACTTCGCTAATTTTCCTATGACTTTGCACGTGAAGCTGAGAAGCTTGCGGTCATTAATGTTCTGCAGAATGAAAATAAGTGGAGCGACAATCTTGTAGTACGATATCTAAAAGAAAAAAGAATAAATTATTAAGATCAATATAATTTACTTTCTTGCTTTACTTACCTGACAAAAATTGTTATGATAAGCTACCCCTAGAAGACTTCATCTTTGAGCTTTGACAATAATTAAGTCAAATTCTTCATTGATGCAATGATACGTTTAGAATTTCTTCTGGAGCTTTATCTAATGAATAGAACCAGAGACAGTAAATAAAGAGGAGACGTAGCACTAAATACACGAATAAGTGGATGGATGTCATTCGGAACCCAACACGTCCATCAGGTACTTACAGTGACTGCTGAGCTCTTTGACCAATAGCATGCTGTACTTTATACAACATTTATTTGATTGATAGCCTTCATTTAAAATCATTATTTTTTGGCTTTGGCTCATTTTAAATTAACCTATTTAAAGTAGTTTTGGCAACATCGGATTTTCTCCAATCAGACCTTATGTAAGATAATCGATACTCGTAATCGATTGAGTGAGACGGTAAGTTTGGTCTGTCACTAAACAATCGCTTCCTCATGCATTTTGAGACATTCAGGAAAAAGAAAACACCTTTCGTCAGGACCCAAGTACTCAAAATAAAGAGGCTATATTTCTATTGTAGACTTGCAAAATTCTGGTTTTGCAAGCCTACGAGGTTCTAAACTATGACAATTCTTGGTGAAGGGAAAATTCCATCCTTCACAGAGAAAATACTGTGTTTTAAGTAAGTAACTCATTATTTATACTTACTTCACTACAAAAAGACGTTTTACAACAACAGACATCCAGTAACGATAAGAACAGTATGGTTGTATCCGAGTTTGGTTTCGAAAGGGCATTTTGGAGGATATCTAGAAAACCTTTATGTTTTAAAAGAACATCAATCTCGCTATTGTCTCTCTTTAATCTGAAAAGTATTCGAGGTAAATATTTGTTGAGTTTAGGATTGGTCGGACCCGTAACTTTGGAGATCAACAGGAGGAGCTCTTTGTTTTCATTTGACATAATTTCTTAAAATTATAAAGTAACTTAAATCACAGTAAGATTATCACAGTGGGAGCGGATTTAGAATTTGGCAAGAAAAGGTTGAATTTGTCTCTTTGGAACAGCACGTCCACTTCCATGCGTTATGATCCATCAGGTACACATACTACACTTTCACAGAAAACAAATTGATAACAATGAGAATTTGAAGTAAACAAAATGAATTAGTGAAAATCGCGTTAGAATACACATGCGAGCAAAAATTGAAAGCTGGATTTTGATAACCGGTATCAACTCGGTGTATTCACAACAAGGAAAAATTTAATGATTGAGGTTGTGTTGTTATTGTGACTGATTTATCAGAGAGCTCAGCGAGCTTCCGCCCGTTCAGGAGGACATGTCGGAACCGAGTGATTGCCCTACGAGTTCGAACCGACGACGAGATAGGACCTAGCGCTGAGCGAGTGATAATGGATACTGAAGAAGTGGGAACAAAAGCGATGGTCGCGCAGCTGCAGAGCGCAGACCCAGATGGCAATCCTTTTCCAAGCGAGTTTAGGAAATCATCAGTGGTGAGCGCTAGCGTCGTCCTCCTCCTCTAGAAGAACCAATGCAATCTCCTCATTTGTGAGACATCGAAGGATCATTTGGTTGTGTCAGCGGGGAAATTTGAAACATGGAAAAAATATTGTCGATGGAATGAGATAAGGCTATTCTTGAAAATATCGCATCGAGTAATTGATGGAAGAATTGTCCCTAACTTAAACTTTACACCATTACAGTGACCTCTACAAATTAAAAATTTGAAAACACTGTAAATTACTCAAATCTTAAGACAAAGCAGCATATTTGGAGCCACATACCGTCTTCTCAAATCTCAATAATGACTCAACAATCTCTCAAACCTCATCACAATTTAGCTCATGCATCCTACAGGCCTTTCCCATTTATTTCCTCTTTCAGTTATACGAAAGCCTTCAAGAGATATTGAGCCAAGCATAGCGTATCATCGTTCAGCATGCAAAGTGGCGCAACTCAAAATTTTGCTGTTTTAAGTAACTAATAGCTATACATTCATTTTGAGCTGCTGTTGAGATCAAGATAGATTTCAAGACCTAATTTCTATTAGTTTCTGTTTTAAGAACAAAATTGCACCGACATATTTAAAAACATTACCAAAGAGACCAGTTTCTCAGCATGGGCTGAAAGTTATCAAAAATGAGTTACGCACCTTATGCGTGCTAGTTGCTGATACCTTGAGAGAGCAACATCCTTGAAGTTTTCATTCTAAAATCCATGAGACACCAGCCTAAGGTCAAATGGTTATGGATAGAAGAAGTTAATGACCCATAACAATTTGACTGGAATCAATTTATTTTTAAAAAGTTTCTCTGCACAAGTATACAAGTCTAAGCTTGAATTTATGATTTGTAATAATCTAGCAGAAACCTTAGTTTGATTGCAGCCCCAAATCCTTTCTCTTTATGAATTGATCCTGTATTGGTATACGTATCGAGTCAAGTTTCATTTTCGAGATGAGCACCAAACGAGGGTTGGTCGACTATGGTATATTAGAGCTTGTCATGAGAAAACATGCATCAGCTTAAAATTTTCCCCGTTGAAGAGCTCAAAGGCTAAAAAAAAAAAAACAATAGTTAGAATCTAAAGCCATTTCCAGAGAGACCATTCTAGATCAAAAGCCAAAAATAAGAAAGAAAAATAAACCTTTTTTTTTCTGCTCCCATCTCTGGTTAAAAACTGCAAGTTCAAGAAGTCTATAAAATTAACTGGTTAAGAGAACAGTTAAATAGGTATTAAAAGGATACAAAAAAAAGGAAAAAGAAAAAAAATTTGACTCAAGCGCGGAGCCGCAAACATTCTTTAAAATTAATAATATTCATTACTCCCTACTGAGAATAAAAACTTCAAAATAATTCAAATTGTCTTAAAAAAGAAAACAATAAATAATTTTATTCATCAAATTACATTAATGCCTTACTTTACAATTTCCATTGAAATATGTTTACCATACTTCAGAATCCTACTTTATAAAACAAATACCATTGAAATATGTTTCACCATATTTCAAAATCCTACTTGAAAAAAAAAAAAAAAAAAAAAAAAAAAGAAACAAAATTAAAGTACCATGATTTCAGTTCACAAATTGTTAGATGTGTATTGTGTAGCATTATTTTTAGATTCTTAGAGATTAAAACAACTTTATTTTAAAAACTTTATACAGTCATTTCTTAAATTTGGGGCAGAGCATTTACATTATTGACACCAGTGTTCCCATTTAATTTAACGTAAAATTTGGATAATTTCTGCCATAAATGACAACACTGATTGACACTGTTTTGCCAATTAATGAGATTATTGTAAGCTTTTGCAACAGTTGAATTAAGTGTCTGGCTTTCCTATAAAAGCCAGCAAAAATAAAGCTGGTAAAACCAACACTTCCAGAAATCGATGGTTGACTTTTAATAAAAGCTTACCACGCAACAGTAATCACTAATCATATCCTTACTCAGGTGCTACAGGGGATTACTATCTTCATTTGTCGTTTTTTCTCTGTGGTGGTGGCACAGGAGATTTAAATGTAACTGGCCACTAAAGTTGTTATTCCAGAAATAACACAGTGATTAACAATATGTAGATTGACAGTGGCATTAAGCAAGTATTTAGGGGTACTCCTGTCTAATTTGTTCTTTTCTCCATAGAACCACTTTACCAGAACAGAGAAATTGACAAAATTAAGATAATTTTTACTCTAGGTACCAGTAACGATACTATAGTCAAACCCAAATCAACTGGGGCTCGGCGCTCCTCGGCACTTCCCCCACCACATCAGATTGAACGAACTCGCCAGCCAACAGGTACAAGCGTCGGGCCTTTCTCCTCTTTCATCGTCTCTTGGCGCTCAATTCAAAACCCTGTACCTGCGTGCGGAGCCTCAGGTAGAATGATGACCGGGGATGGTGTGCGACGCATTGTCCAGCAGGGTGCACAGTGGAGAGGGTAAAAATGAGTGCTGGCGAGTGAGGGGAAAAGGAGCGTCAAGCCCCAGTTGATTTGGGTTTGAGTATAGAACGGTGGATTGTTTAAAAGCTTCCATTAAGTTTAAGAGGGTATTTCAGAAGTTTTCAGAGTCACCGTAAATATTTTTGCTAGTTTTCATAGATATGCAGAAACCTAATTTAATAGTGGCTGATGCTTGCAGCGGCCCTATTCAAAAATGCATCGAATGATAAACATTTTTTTACAAGTGAATAAACGCATGGTGCTTGAGACTACATCGCATGGAAAATCTAAATGATCAAATCAACTCATAGAACTAATTAAAGCATGAAATAATGCTTACAGGCTGCAAATGTTATATTAACAAACAAACAAAAAAGTCAGAGACAAAGGTAAAACAACCATGAACAATCAATTGATAGTGAAGTGAAGTTGGCCACATTGTAACTAGTTTGTAAACTGGGAAGTTGCTCATCAGGGTGGCTGCATTAATATATTCTAGGCCAGGCAGCCAAATGACAGTCCTTGCTTTGAGAAAGTTATCTATGTCTTGTAAATTTCAAACACAAGAATGCTCTTTATTTGGAGTGACAGAATCACTGTGAGAAACGAGAGCAAAGGTGTCAGAGAGGCAACTATTGAGAATCCCAGATCATGATCTTGTCAAGACAATGATTCATTGTCAGTTAGCAGAAATCAGTCAAGTACAAGTAACTTGAATGACAAACTAGTCGCAATATGGCCTACTTGACTTCACTGACTATAATAGCAATTAATTTATATTTGTGACCAGGAAAAAGAGATCTTACCTTCCGTGAGCAATTTTTCAAAAGGGCAATTTTCAGATATAATTTTGAATTTAAGATTATAAGAACAATAAA
Organism: Trialeurodes vaporariorum; assembly: GCA_011764245.1. Classification (NCBI taxonomy): domain Eukaryota; kingdom Metazoa; phylum Arthropoda; class Insecta; order Hemiptera; family Aleyrodidae; genus Trialeurodes; species Trialeurodes vaporariorum. Next base: position 75,909,825 of record VMOF01000002.1, read on the forward strand.
CTTCAAAATCAACAAATGTATCTTACAAAAATTTCAAGATATCAGGGCGTTTTGGCACCAACATTTTTGTAATCTACCCCTTTTGGTCTCAATACATCACTTTTCACTTTCCGGAGGATAAAGTTCCTCTTTTTCCAGATGCGGTCACATTTACAGCTGTCCACTGAATCAATGAGGTGGAACCAAAGTATGCAGTGTCATTGTATTGTATCAATACATACGATGCAAAATTTCAGAGCAAAATTTGATTTTCAACTGCAACGTTCAAACAGAGAGATTGACTTGTTATTGCTGAAACATTGATAGCAGACATCACAGCCCAGTAATTAGGTTGATTTTACTATTTCAACTTCAAAATGCACTCCCTTCATTGCAGAGATCTCTTTGCTTTAACTGTTTAGAACAATTTTTTTTTCTGAAAATCAATTTCGCCCAGAACTTTGAGTTCATCGCATGTATAGATACAGCACACCATCGGTTCACCTTTAATCCTTTCCACTCCACCATTTTTCGAGCTGAACCTTCCTGCACTTCACTAGAACCCCATAAACTAGAGCTTCACTGGTAAGTTCAGAAGAAGCCCGTCAGAGTGCAGCACTTATCAGACACCTATTTTGTCCCGTTGATAGCGTCAATTTCGAGCTACAAAATTTTGTTGCCCACAGCTCGACAATAGAGCAGAACCCGTAAATCGATTTTGTCGACTACAGCTCGACAGTGGAGTGGAAAGGGTTAACAAAAGTAAAGGGTCAGAGAAGCCAACAGCTACTGACTACAAACACAGATGTAGGGGCTTCCAAATGTGGAGGAAAAGAAAACATTTAAAAAATATGAGGTGAAAAAGAAATAGGATTAAAATATTTTGGTCACATCAACGAGTTATAACTATAGAGGGGCCTGGTGGCACATAAATTATTTTGAAGACACCATGGAGGCAGCCATGATGAGAGATATTTTATGGACATTTACAAAGGCTTCATTTGTTTGCTCTTTATTTTTTACCTAAAATTTGACATTAGTTTGGATTGATGGTGAACGTTTTTCAAAGTGGCTATCTGGACACAGAAATTGATATTGCTATTTATTTTCGAAGGATTTACACTATAGAGCAGCAGTTCCCAACCTTTTTTGGTTGCGGACCACCAATCGGACAATCGGTGGAGGTTGCGGACCACCACTTGAAAGAATGAAAAATCGATGACCTTTTTTTTTGGACAATGGAGGGCGAAATAAAGGCAGGGAGGCAGCTTTAGCCACTGAAGCATTTTCAAATTTAAAACAATACTTTTTTTTTTTTAAATACAGCTATCCGTTGGGAACCGCTGAAATAAATCAACAAAAACAAAAACAATAATTGAAAACTTTCAATTTTGAAATTAATTTTGAATTTTAAAAAAAAATGAAAAACGAAAACTTTGAAGGAGGAATTTTATAAACTTATAAAAATTTAGGTTATGACTCGTTCAAATGATAACTTACTTCCCAAGCAACGACAAAATTTTATTTTTCCTGCTATATAAAAAAAATATTAGTCGAAAATTCAACGTTGCCTTTTTCGGGCGAAAAAAAGTAGTAGTAGTAGTAGTAAAGTCCAGCCGCCCAAACACGTGGCTCGTTATGCTGATATTTCACAGCGAACGACTGGACTGCATAAAAAAAGAAGGGGTAGGAAAGACAATCAAAGTATTCTCAAAACAAAGGATAGGAAAGAGGAGAGTAACGGCGACCTGCCAGGGACTCTCAAGTTTGGGAAGGAAATACCTAGAGCACTCAAGGAGGTAAAGTGCTCTAAATATCTGGAAAAATTCGGAAAGGTCTTCGCAGACCACCAAAACTCTGTCTGCGGACCACCGGTTGGGAACCGCTGCTATAGAGAAACTGACACAAGATAGAAACAAGCGAACTTTTCTCACCCAGAAGGTTCAATTAAAATTCTGTGTCCAGATAACAACTCTAAAACACTTCCACTTTCTTTCAAAACTAGTTTCAAGTTAATTAATAACAAATTTTGATTTGAGGTTAAAAAATAAGAGGCAAACAAACCATCTTTGCTTGCCTCACTTTGGGATAGAACTTATAATACGACATTGCCCCTCCACAGACTTGGGCGAAAATTAGTTTAAATTTATTTGGTCTGTCTGGCAACGCCGATTCATTCTGTCCATAGACCAATAACTGCCATGTTATTTTTTCAGGTAAAGATACCTTTTCTTGGGCATCCCAGCGACGTCGGACTCATTTCATTATTCCAGATTAGTTGGTCGTACAAGTGTGCTCCTCTATAGCTATAGCTTGTTGGGTTATACCAGTGTTGCCAGATTAAGGTGAAAAAGCTGTACGCATTACATTAATTTAAATGGGGACGATACGGCTTTTTACCCTCGATCTGGCAACACTGGGTTACCTATACTGATAGCTATTTACACTGACCGAAAGTATCTTAAACCAACCAAAAATTTCAAGCATATCTGCTTTTTTCCATCTCAAATTTTCTTTGAATTTATCCATGGAGAGCCCAACCACAGAATAATACAATCAGAACGGCAACTCTGTCGGATTTTGAAGCAAATTCATTCCACGTCCACCATGATGGGATATAGGATGTTTACATCTGGATTCGCATGCGAAAAAAAAAATATAGGACATGATCCGCAAAATTTTCCAGAGACAAATAGAGACGGAGCACTAACTGGCTGCAACAGAGGCACTCTGAATTCTCGCGGATTCCACAAAACAACAGTCAACGTCGCATGGTGTTGAGTGATGAGCACCCTCCTCTTCACTTTCCGCCCATCCCCCCGTGTTTTCCGAATGTCACCATTCAACATCATGCAACATCTCAAGGTGTTGACTGTTGTTTCACATGTTATTTTGTTGAATCCCCGAAAATTCAGTGCGCCTCAAATCTTCCCTATGTATTTTAACGTAGTGCTCCGTCTCTATTTGTCTCTGAAATTTTCATTCTGAAATGCCAGTAGAATAATAGTAAGGCCGGAAAATAAGATTTCTTTCCAGACTTTAAAGAAATAAATGAGTTTTAACTCAAATCAACCACGTCCGCCATGTTGGGATATAGGACCACAGCGCTGCCTATTGGTTCCGTTAAATTCCAAACTTGCTTCCACTGGCTCTTATGGGAGTTTCCATTCTGATTGTATTTTTCTGTGGCCCAACATTGAATTTTGAAAACGTTTGAAAGTTGAAACTACGTCAAATTAGAAACTCTAACTTAAAATAGGAGGATTTTGAGCCTATTTTTGCAACATAAGAGTCTCAATGTAACCTTCAAGTTTCTGAGAGTAGATGAGCATTAACGAGTTCCCTCTTGTAGTATAAGAGGGAAACCAAGTTTATGGGAACGTCCTAGAATTCAGCGGAGTATTGCACCGGGGCAGATAAGATTATAGGTATCCTGTGTTGTAGTTTTACTATGAATGTTAGAAATGATCGCTATTCATATTCTTTCCTGCACCGGTGCAATACTCTAATTCTGGAACACTCCATATTGAAGCCAAAACTACAAACGGTTCCTTATAACATGGAAGAATACAGTTAGTGCTAGGCGAGTACTCTAAAGAAGCTCGAAACTCAAGTTTTGAGATACTCGAGAGGCTCTACTCTAAGTAAAAAAACCCTCTGGAGCCCAATTAATTTGATTTACTGCCCGATATTGGAGAAATGTAGAGAAAAAAAGGAAACAAATTTGGAAGAAGTTAAATTTTATTGTCGGTAGTTTTGGTTTTTCATAGAAAAATGCTATGAAAATGAAGAATTGCGATTACTCGAACTCGGCTTGAACTCGGAGCTTTTGCTAAAAACTCGACTTGGATCTACTCGAGGGCAAATTTAAAACTCGCCCAGCACTAAAAACAGTTAAAATTATTTTCATTCTTTCTATCGCTTATCATAGAAATAAAACATGTGGTTAAAATCTGATTGGATAAAATAAATGGGCTAGTACTCGATATAAACTACTTTTATACCAGGATTTCAATGTCAATCTGAGTATGAATGATCTGACAGCAATGTTTATTGCATCTCAGTTGCATTAGGTGCATGTTTAACATCAATATTCTTAATCATTGAAATATCTCGATACTCTTAAATACCTCAATACTTTTCAATCAATATTTTTTGTGTCCCTGACAACTGTCCTATTCACGATCAATCAGAATTCTGTGTTTGTGCGCGAATTGTGACATTGCATTTCTTGACTTGATCTTGATTTGAACTAAATCCAGTTGAATCTTTCACAATCAATGGCATTTATGTGCAGGTTTCAATTTAGACATCTTGTCATCATCTCATATAAAACCGAGATCGAATTGAACTCTACCTGACCAGTGGCGTTTACGCCAACTTTGTCAATCCGAGTTTACTTCTTCAATTCACACTCAACCCAGATTCAGATCCTTGTATAAAAGTAGCTATTGATGACAAATTAGGTTTTGTACCTTTTCCCACAAACGGCAAGGTTGTGCAGCTTTATTTTGCCTAACAACATTCAAGACTTTCATGGATTCTCATTTGCACTGAATTTGAGACTTATTTGACCTCCAAAGGCCAATCTAACTAAAGATTTAGTTCTTTTAAAAATGAAATTTAAGGTTATTTGCAGTGGTGTAGCAACATAACATGCAATGGGGCAATATTTAGTTTTTTCAATTTAAACCCATGAAAAGGATCCAAGTCAAAGGTGCACAAAGAGCTCCTTCCAATTGACTTTTTGCCTGGGTTTACCTAGATAAAATGCAACATTGCCATAAGATGCACTATAAGTTGCTCGATTACAACATTTTCATTAGATTGAGTTGGTTTTGAAGAGGATTTCATGATTTCCAAGCTAGTTTGCTGCAACGCAATAAAGTCATAGAAGTTTTGTACTGACATTGCATTTGATAGAGACTCCTATGTGATCTTTAGATGCTACTCAATTTTTGATTGCAACAAATACAAAATAATGACAACTTAAGATGCGTTCACAAGAACTTACTCATTCGTCTCACTGATCCAAAGATGACTAAACTTTGGCCTAAATTTTGAGACTGAAAACAGATAGAAGATTAGAAACATTTTCCCAAGAGAAATACCGTGCAAAAATGAAGACTTTTTTTCAAGAGAAAATAAGTAACTTCCAACAAACTTTTTTGAGTTAGATTTTGTTCGAAATTAAGTTTAAAAACAACCTGTACAAGATTTAAAAAAAAAATTAATATATACAAAGAAAACAATATGTACAATATACAAAAAAGGGAAAATTATAGTGATAAAACTGAGCTACGGAAAAACTAGCACGAAAAGTTGAAAAAAAAAAAAAAAAGTATACAGATTCGACTAAATGCAGCGGGATATGAGGTTCAGAGAGCGATTGTGGCTAACAGCACTGTAATGTCGTCGGGTTTCCCTCCTGAAAGAAAGATAGGACAAAATAAAATAAGTAAATAAATACACGAGATGGAAACATAGGCGTACAGTGACCAAAAAAAGTGGGGGGGGGGGGGAGATAAAAAGTGAAGAGTGATGACTTTTTTTTTTTTTTTTTTTTTTGGGCTTCTCGTCTCAAAGGGATGTTTAAAATTACCTAGAATAGAATACGACGGTTTTTCCTAGTCGCAAAACAGTCCAGGATTCGAGAGAAATATATAATTTGTATATTTTAGCCCCGATTTTTAGCCCCTCCACCCAAAAAAGTGGGGAGGGCTATAGCCTCCCTAGCCCCTGATACGCTACGCCTATGGATAGAGAAGTAAACTGTGGCATCACTAGACTTTTGCAGTTGGGGGCGGGGGGGGGGGGGGGGGGGGGGGTAAGATCTCCACTGAGGGGTGTGGAAGACACACTACAATTGGCAAGGGGTCTGAGGGCCTTCCCCTGGAAATTTTGGGGGAAAAACTTCTCTTTGATGAAATTTTAAGCTTTTCTGAGTAAAATTTTAGCCAACATTGATGGCAAAATAACCAAGTTATAATGAGGAGCGATAGCCCCACGTCAAGTCTTAATATCTTGTAATAAATTTTAAAACAATGGAAAAAATAGCAGAAAAATGCAAACAAAACATTAGGCACATTAAAAGTGGTCATCTCATCCAAAAATAATTTGTTACCAATTAATGAAACAGTAAGGATGCAGCATCGTTTGGGTCTGTCCAAAATACAATGCTCTAAGATTTTGAAGAAAATTCTGGCTTTTTTAAAATTTTCTTTCCTATTTCTTTTTTTGCCACTCTTGTTTCTTTGTCTTCTTTACTCCCCCCCCCACTTTTTTATACCCTCTCCGCTCTTCCTCTGTTTCTTGGGGGGGGGGGGGGGGGGGGTCTTATTGGGTACCGTGACAGCTCCCTTGCCCCCCCCCCCAGTGGTTCCACTGGAAGTAAAACTTATTTACAATGAAAATGAAGGGAGTAGATGCTTACCAACAGTGTAGATGCCATTGGCTCTGGCCGATTTGGCAAAAGGTGACATGAAATGTTGATCGAATGCTAGCTTCCGAGCTATTAAAGCAATTGTATTGGCAACACTTTGAATTTTAACAAGGTCTTTTTCACCTTGCACTCGACATAACTCACTAATAAGCAGAGAATCTGGTACATTATCAAAAACACCATCAGTTGCTAATAATATGACATCTCCGTCTTCAACTGCAAAATTGCTAATGTCTGCTGATTCAGGTCTGGAGAACAAATTTAAAAAATAAGGTTAGACAAGAGCAATGCAAAGAGGGAGATGGAGAAAAAGTTGGTGCAAATGCCACAAACCAGGGTTAAGTTATTATCAAGGCTCATTTGAATGTTAAAATTTTGAAAGATACGACATCATAGGTGAAAAGGATGAAATTAGGACTGAAACGTTCATAATTTATGATAGACATTTCAAACCGATGAGGCAAGTTTTCAAGAGATCTACTCCCACGAAACTTAATTCATTTGATGAGTAGGTGCGGTAAACAGGGATTTATAAAATACCAGATCCATGACTCTAGAATGATACGTAGGAGCGAACATTTTTAGGAACAATGGAGATTGATTTTTTTTTTTTTTTCTTTTTTGCTTGAAATGAAAAAAAAAAAACAATTAGAAAATTATGGGGCTAAAATTCTTTCAAAGTACTTTTTTTTTTTTACCAAAAATGGCAAAAAAAAAAAGGAGTGGTAGTTGTAAAGTCCAGCCGCCCAAACCTTGCGTTCGTTTGCTTGTATTTCAAAACAAAAAAAATCACTTGATGGATTTGGCTTGAAAACCTCAGATATTTATAGCAACATTTCCACGATTGTGAAACTACTGCTGGATTTAGATGGAACAAATTTAATACACCAACTTTAACAAACTTTTTTCACACAAAATTTGCTACACAATGACTCTGCTCTTTAAGTGAATGTTACGTAAAATTGAAAATAGTAGCAGTAGGCGTAGTAAAGTCCAGCTGCCCAAAACTCGGTGGTTTGTTATGTTGATATTGTACAGTGAACGAAAAAGCTGATTTAATAAAAAGAGAGAAGAAAGACAATTAAAGAAAATAATAGACTTATTCTAGAACAAATAAATTATTACACAGTTGTGAGAACGTTGCTACAAATATTATAAGCTTTGAAACTAAACGCTTCACTTTTGAGGAAATTAAAAAAAAATTGGAAAAAAGTTCACAGGATCTCATGACAATCTTTTCTTCAAAAAGATTACACAACCCTGGCAGTAACTTCCTGTTATTAATTACTAAGCTTCATAATGGGGCTCTAGCAAACTTTTGCTACAGGAGATTGGAAAGTTAATTCTTGCATAAAAACCTGTAAAAATGATGATGAGCGCACTGAAACATCACGAAATTCACTCTCAGAATCAGGCATAATGGCGGTGCGACGCAGGTATCATGGGAGATTCCTATCTAAATTGAGACATATCTCTGTGTTTCCGTAGAGAAAGTTACTTAATTGACAGGAATCTTCCATGATACCTGCGTTGAAGCACCATTACGATCTTAACGTTCGAGCGGTTTTGTACGTTTATTATATAAGATTTTAGACTTTTTCAGTGTGATTTTCGTGACCCTCGCTGGTTTTTACATCAGAATGGACTATTCATTTCCTTATAGCAAAAGCTTGCAAGAGCCCCATTTAAGGGTACTGTGTTTGTTATTGTTAGGGAGTTAATCCCATTTTTAACTGAAACAGTAAAACCTGAGAATGAGTTCTTACCTGTCCGCGATGACAGAGCCAGCATGAGATGGAGGAGGTAGAGATAATTGAAAAGGTGTGTTGAAATAATGCTGTTGTTCGTCGGATTTGTGAACTACTTTACCCGCCCTTACAACGACAAAACCGCTATCACCAATATTTGCTGTCTGCATGGTACACGTTTCCTTATTTAGAACAACAATACAAGCGGTACTGCTACCTGCAAAGCGGGAGGAAAAATATTGAGAAAAGGATGATACGTTGCAACAGTTGCACAGTTGCACAGAAACAAAGTAAAATACAATCTATATTCTAAAATACGTAGTAGGTGAAAACAGAAAAAAGAGAGACTGAAAACCCAAGCCAATTATTAAAATCAAATTTGTCAAGGAGCAACTTTTCAGAGATTACTTGACATTAGGATTAGGGACCAACCAAGTTTCTCCATCTTGACAGGTTTGTGGCCAGAGACAATATAAACTAGAGACCGCCCACTATCTATCTTGCCCAAGTTAAAATCTGGTGGCAACTTTTTTTTGGGGGTCTCAACAAAACAATGTCTGACTGATGAGCAAGGATGTTGAGGTCAGTAGCCAATCAGAATCAAGTATCGAGTTTTGTCATTGGTCATCAGTCAACGTATGGTCCAGTTAAATGTTGCTCCCGATGTTATTCTGTAGAGTCCCTGGAAAAAAGTCAGCCACCGCGCAGTTGGCAGGTGCACCGTTTCTAGTAAATATTGCCTCTGTTTCTCGCTCACCCAGTTGAAATTAGAGAGAAGCAGTACTCTGAGATTATCAGTTGAGGAAAAGTGGAAAACTTTATTGTATTGAATTCGGGGGACTGGTACCCTTTGGTTTTTAAAATGTATAATGTTGCACATAATTTCAAAAAACTTGCTCACAGCTTTAAAATGAGCTAAAGTACCTTTCTGTAACTTGATTACAGCCGTAGTGACAGAATTTTAGAGCTCAGGCATTTTTCTACTCCAAGGGCATTTTCTCTCACTTTTGCCTCCTCGAAACTCCCTTCTTAATGTAGATAGGACGCTGATATTTTATGAACTGAAATTTTACATCATAATAAACAACTACAAGTTCCATCAAAATCAGAGAAGGTGATCAAACATTACTTGCTGAAAGTGGAACGTATTCGTGCAACTTTTAAAATGCTCAAAATGTGTTAGCATGTGCGTGAATATATGAACTTAATTTCAATAAAAAAGTCTTGACTAAAACACCTCTTGAAGAACTCCGTGCAGTAACCAATAAGAGAGTGAAAACTTGCACAGTAGACAGTAGAACATTTTCCATCTCTAACAGGTGATTTTCTACCTCGGGACAAAAAAACCTTTTCATTTCCAAGTTCAGCAGTTTCCTTCTTACACAAGGTACCAAGGTCCAAACTGGAATAAATTTTCTGTAAATGGAAGTTTTTGGCTTAATCATAGTAGTCTCCCTAAGCCAAGTTTTACTGAATATATAATTTCAAATTAAATTGATGCTAAATCGGAGCAAACTTTGTTTGCCAAAAACCATGCTTTGAAGATGTCAATTTTCCATCATCTCAAAAGTCTAGTTTAGATGGAAAAAAGAGGGTAAGACTGTTCAGCGGAGAAAAGTCATCCAACAAAAAAAAACCAGTTTGTTGACTTTCCAGGCAGAAGGAGTCAAATTCACAGAAAGGGTAGGTAAAACACAACAACGGTACAATTTTTTAAAGGAGAATTTACAGGTTAAAAGTTTCTTAGATCTGAGAAAAAGGGCTCAGCTTGATCCATTCATCCTTATCGCATGATCACTAATATTGAAAGAAGGAAAATCTACCAGCATGAATTCAGGACCTGGGTGCGAGAAAGACTTTCTTCTCTCGTTTGAAAGACATTATAGTTGTGTCATTCTTGCACCTAACTCCTCAATTATAAAGATATACGAGAAAATACCCATAACCCATAAAAAAAAGAGGAATGAATAGCAAATAATGTTCTTGAGCTCCTGAGTATAACAAACAAAAAGTTTAGCGTCAACATAGAGATAAATTGACAAACTTAATCTTTCAACTCATCATTTCAAAATAAAAACAAATAAACCTGCAATGCAGAATTTCCAGAGCATTGCTTGCCATCCATCATAGAGAGAAAGTTTAGCACTATTATTTAAAAAAAAAAAAAACTGAATAAGATAGAGACTAACTTCTAGGCTTCCTTTCATCCAGGGATGCAAGATACTCTTTGCTTTCCAAGTTCTCACACAATCAGCTATAGAAAACTTCTGGAGGCTAATTTTTTCATGCAAGGAATACGACGGAACTGTATCCGGAACATTGGAACCGGTTACTCTTCGTTGAGTGTGGTTTGTTCCGTATCCCAATTTAAAAAGACATATTTTATCTAAATTATGGATTTCCGTTTTAGTTTACTTTTTTCAACTCTCGGTCTATTTGTTTTTTGTGGCGTGTCTCTTTTAATTTGTCTTCTGAAATAGAACTAAGGTGACACCTCGATAGCTACAAGTAATCGGGATTGGTGAACCAACTTGTCAAGAGTGTTTTGAGTGTTTTTATCCATTTTGATAGAACACTCAAGCCATGAGGCTAACCGTAGTAAAAAAAAGTAGGGTTCCATCGCATTCCAACTTAAAAATTAGCCTCAATTTTCTAGACCTTTAAACAACTTTCCCCCTCAATTTCCGACCACAAGGTTCAAGCTTTCGCATTGATTGTCCAAAACCTCCATATCGACTAAGTTGTCACATAAACGCGCAATGTATGTGATTCAGCCTTTTTATACAGCTATGCCTTATGAATAAATATGATTTAATTTTTGGATTGAGCTAAAGTACCACCCACACACATAAATTATTTGCTTGCCTTCTAAAAATATTCACTAAGAAACATTTAAGATGTATAAGAGCCAATTTCAAAACTTACCAACTATTGATTGTTTATTTTCAAGGAGTTCATAATAGCTCCTCGCTAATAGACTACAAGGTTCCAAATTAGTAACTCTGCCACATGTGATCAGCCGTTCACAGGTTTTCATTAGAACTAAGGAAAATTCACCCGGATCTATTCCGTATTCTTGCCATCCGCCGACACCATCGGCTACACCTGTAATCAATGATAAAACTCATTATAGCTTATCGAATGAAACAACAAAAGAGAGAGAAAATACAATATACTTAATGAAGGCATCCATTCTACTCTTTACTAACTTCAAATTCTTTGATCAGAGCTGCGGCAAGTTACTATGGCACTATAACATGGCTGCCAACTTTGGCAAGAAATCACCAGATTTACCACGAGTCAATAATAAACCTGGTGCTTTTTCGGCCTACATCTGACAACTTTAGCTCTAATTCTTGATTTAAAACATTTTGGTGCAAAAGTATTTGTGAAGCATGAATGTATAGAAATAACTTGAATAAACAACAGTGGCACAGAGAAACTACTTTCAACAGCTTTCCTTCCGATTAGCCAAGACATTTTTTTGGTAATTTGGAGGGCAGCAATTGCTGGTGCAGACGCATTTTGCGTCTCAGGTCCTAACAAGTAGCAGTGCCTAGATCCTTGGGTCTAAGCTCTTCGCTAACCAGCCTCTAAACAATAAGTTTTGAAGCGTTTTTAGTAGCTCCATGCAACTTGTCAGATCCCCATTCTCGGAATGAATCTGCTCTAGTTGAATATCAATTTCCATAAAGTTTGGTACAGCAAACTGACATGACAAGACAAGAATTCAAAAGATGATTATTCAAATTAGTCTAACGCATATTTTATCAAAAGGACTGGGTAAAATTTAGTCTCTGAAACTTGAAAACTCACTCCATGATGAGTTTGTAAGCTCAGAGTTAAGGTGCTGTCTTGCATTCTCCTTGAGAAATGGGAACAAACAGCACAAAGTTTTCATGAAATTAAGTTTTTGTTTCTTTTGTTTTTGCACATTAAAACTCATTATTTTTATTCACTCATGGTCCTCATTAGAACTGTCTCTATCTAGATTTGCAACTAAAATGAGAAATTGTCGGCTAGATTTTATGTAGAAAGTGGCAGTGTATGGCTGATGTTTCCATGAAAGCCGTAGTTGAAGTTTTCATGTCTAATCTTTCAACCTATTCCTGCAGAGGTCCCGGGTTCGAATCCCGGCCGGGGTGACAAGATTTGATGGTCTCGGATATTGTCACTCCGGATGGACATGGATGTTTCTCTTCTCTTTCGTCTATCCTATCCTCTTCTCTCTTCAATCTTCCCGGGAAATGATCTCCAGCAGTGATCCCAACTATCTAACTGAGTTTAATTAATAAATAATAGTTAGTGGCTGTCGTGTAGAGGCACAAAGGCCAAAAGCCTAGTGAAAAAGGCTTAACCAAAAAAAAAAAAAAAAAAAAAAAAAAAACCTATTTCTGCCTCATTAAACGACTTTTCAATCCCTATTGTATTTTGGGCCTCACTATATAGACACACTAGATTGAGGTGAATCCAGGATTTTGTCATTGTCACTCTTTGCCCACTTAATAACATGTGTTGAGAAAGGATAGAGGAAGTAAAACAAATGGACAGACAAGAAATTCTTCCAGATCAGGATTACCTACATAATCCAAATCAGAAGGATACTCAATTTGAGACAAATGATAGAGGCAGAAAATTTGGCAGATATACATTTTGGACGCTAATAGATTTGCTCAGTATAGATTAGAAGTTACGCAAGGGGTTAAAGGTTTCAACTAAGTAGTTGTAAAAGAAATGTATAAGTACTCCATTGGTCCTTGACATTTCAAAATTGATGAAAGCCAAAGCGCATGTAATTCAGAACGACGCAGCAAACCTTTTTACCCTCTGTAATGTCCAAACTAATTCCAGACAAGCCAGCTCGTAATAAATGACATTGCAAAGATCACAACAACTCAATAGGGCGCAACCAGCGTTAGCTTTAACCTAAAAGCGATTCAGGTTGAAGTTTCGTATTAGTCAAAGGGGAGAGCATAAAATTATAGTGCGATAGCCGTGAATCAGCTACTAGCATGAGCATCGAGAACAGTACTTAAAGAAAACAAGAAGTCGAGAGGACTGCTAGAACAAACAAACATCTATGCTGTTTATAGATTACTTCAACCACAGAGGATAAGGATGGAGAATGAATTCCTTACCTAGAACATCCGAAGTCTTACACTTGGCTGAAAACCAGGCGTCATCTCCAAATTTTCCTTTTATCGTAACAGACTTTGCAAAATCCTTTGGAAATCCACAAACTGCTGATAACATACATGGTTCGCGTTTCCGATTGACATTAGGATCAGCGACCGAAGAATAACTAGAAATTCCGTTCCACAAGGCACGAGATAAAAGCCTTCCCGTCAAGACTAAGGAATTCATTATTTATCACGATAAAATATCACTTCATTAGATGCAACATTTTTAATTAATTTAAACTAGTAGAAAAGTCCGAACAATAATCAAGGGCAATTGCATAGTTAAACACAAAAAAGTTTTATAAAAACACGGCTGACTTGAACCTCCATTAATTTTGCCCTTGTTCTCCTTCAATCTCTTTCTCGAAGTCTCGTGACAAAGTTGCCTTGTTCGAAGTTGCCTGCTCGAGTCTCCAATCTCTGCGGCAACTGAAAATAGGAACTCGACAAAGCAAATGAAACGACGAAGTCGATACGGACGAAGTTGTAAACAAGTTGCAGCAAACTGCTGAAGTTGCAAATTGAAAATGACGCAATACCTTGGTAGTAGGTATTATATCTTGATTGCTCGGGGTCGGGTCGCGTCGGGGTACACTGGAGTAAACTGGATTCTGTTATAATTTTTCGCCATTCATCTTGAGGTTTGCGAAAGACTGAAAGAGGTTGCGAATTCGAGTCAAACAATTAAGTAGCCAAATGGGTTCCTCTAAATACTTTCGTAAATTACATGCCAATATTTCGTTCGAGGGCGTGATTTCAGATAGAGGGCGCGGGAGAGGGGGGGGATTATCAGGGAGTTGTTAGTCCTATAGTTACGATTGTGGCGATTGTAGCGAAACTGAACAAATTAGATAAATAAAACAAGCAGCCAGCAGATTTTGTATCGCAGTCTAGCGATACAAAGATAACATGCAGTCAATCAGTGTAAGCTGCTTTGACTGCGTTGTTATTCTTGTAATACCGCTTTTCATTAAGTTTCATAGCAAATAGGGTGTCAATTAAAAAAGGAGCTAGGCCAAATATCTCGAGAACGGCTCCGGATTTTGAAAAACACTGAAACACGTGTTCAAATGCTTGAGGGGGACATCTTTATAGGAGGTTTCCGATTTCGGGGCCATCTCCAGGGGGCCCGCAGGGCGGATACCACGTCCCTAAATTCAATACTTCAAACGGGGACCCCCATATTTTATTTATTAATCGAAAAGAGGGTGAAATTATCAGACTTTTGGTGCGAATCGAAGTTCAATATCGTTTTTCGTTTTTGATACATCGAAGGTCAAAGTTCGATTTGGACAAATTTTTCAAAAAATCATTACTCCTCTTTGAAGAGTGGGAAATTTTAAAAAATCAAGGACACAAAATACTCTAATAAGTAAGCCCTTTTCAGAAAAAAATTTAATTATGAAAAACTTTTAGTCAATTTTTTTTGAAGCCCCCAAAACTTTTAGACGTTTTTGGCCCCCAAGGAGGGCCATCTAAAAAATTCCGAGGTACAACCCCTATTGATTGATACAAAAATAGAAAAGGCGTAACAAATGAGCTTTCGGTGCAAACCGGAGTTCGATATCGTTTTTCACAATCGAGATATCGCAATCTGTAAATTGACATTCGATATCTCAAATGTAAAAACGATATCCCCCCCCGGTTTGCGCCGAAATGCTCAGTTTGTTACGTCTTTTCGTTTGATGTATCATCAATGGGGGTCGTGATTGGGAAATTTTTCAGATGGCCCCCCTTTGGGGGCCCCAAAAATGTCTAAAAGTTTTTGAGCTTCAAAACCAAAATTTGAAAAAATGTTTGTTATAATTGAATTTTTTTCTGAAAAGGGCTTGCTTTTCAGAGTATTTTTGTGTCCTTGATTTGTGAATTCCGACTCTTCAAAGAGGAGTAAGTAATCCCTCTTGAAAAGGGCCCAAATCGAACTTGGACCTTCGATATAATCGAAAACGAAAAACGATGTCGCTTTTAACTTGTACCAAAAGTCTTAAAATTTTTCCCTTTTTTTGTTATTAAATAAAAAAAATTGGGGGCCCATTGAAGTATTGGATTTGGGGAGGTGGTAGCCCCTTGGGGGCCCCCCCAGAGAGAGACCCCAAATCGGCGCCCCCCAAAAAAGATGTCCTGCTCAAAAAATTTAACACGTGTTTCAGCGTTTTTCGGAGCCGTTCTCGAGATATTGGTCTGGCCCCTTTTTTAATTGACACCCTGTATACATGGTGATCCAGACACCTGTACCAGGCTTTTTTCTTGAGAATGGCTGATTGAAATGTTTTGAAACATGGAAGTCGCATGGGGAATCAACCCTAAATTTTTCATTTATCATATTATCGTAGCTTCCAATACTTAGCCCTTTGGGGCATTTTTGAAAGGGGAGGCTCAATCACATCTATATCTCAAGTTTTTTTCAAAAAAGCTCTTTTAAAGTTATGAGAAAAGCTCGTGCCCTTTAAAAGTTCAGGCAATTTCCTACATTTTTGCTCTCATGGACATTTACCAAAAAACCTCAATTTTTTGAGTTATGGCGGTTTTTTGGAAAAAATTTGAATTGGCTTTTGTGGCCACCCTTTTGAGAATTCTTCAAATACATAACAGCTTTGATCAAATGGTTGGAACCATTTTGATGATGTGAACTAGTTTGGTCCCTTTGAAGTGAAAAAATTAGGTGTATTTCGTTAAATTAAAATTTTGGGCAGTCCATGTCTCAGACCATGGAATCAATCCGATTCTGCCCTTGAAGCCCCAAAAATTTTTGATTTGAAAAAATACACCTTATTTTTTCTCCTCAAGGTAACATGTTGCACATCGATCAGAAGGTTTCGATATATTTTTTCAGAATCTGTCAAGATTTGTGAGAAATTCTCAACTGGATAAGAAAAAGGGCTGATTCAAAAATCTTCCAAGTCCCTATAGCAAAAAAAAATTTGGTTTTTTGGTAAATGTCTATGGGAGCAAAAATGTTGGCAATTGCCTCTGCTATGAGGATATGAACTTTTTTCGTACTTTCAGAAGATGCTTTTTTGCAAAAAACTTGATAAAAGTGTGTGAGCTTCTCCTAATAGAACGAGGAGCTGATGAGGGCTTTTGAAAATATCAAAAATGAAAAATTTTGTGTCCATTCCGAAACCGATTTTTTTTTTCAAAACATTCGATCAGCCGTTCTCGAGAAAAATGCCTGGTGGTATGGTTCCTCTCATCTTGAACTCTAGGCCACTGTCTTTTTTTCGTCATTTGTGAGTGTCTATATTGAAAGTTCTCTTTCTTTTGGGTTTTTCTTTTAAAACTCTGTGCAGTGTGCGGGTTTCCCTCTTATCTATATATTATCATCGCTGCATTATGTTCTGTATAATTTCAATGGGTATGCAGAGTTAGTGAGAGTGGTGATTTATTTTCTATGTGAAATTTCTGAGAGCAAGTGTTTTTGTTCATTTTCTTTAATTTCTTTTAAATTTTCATGTCACAAATTATTTCACCAAAACTTTCAGCTAAACCTCAAGTGATTGCGGCCAAGATCCAAAATCTTTCCCCCAAACCAGCTCCATTTACTTCACCTCCCCCAAAACACTTCTTCATGAAAATTTGCTCGAAAAAACTTTTCTTTCAAATATCTTCCTATATTTATTTCCCTACACCCGGAGGACGTGTCGTTCTGATTCAACTTGCAAGTCATGTGATATCAGAGCGACCAAGTCTTAAGTTTCCTCGATTAGGTGGCTTCAGAGCTCCTTCAAATAATTTGATACTTCTCCTGATCACATTTTCTATTTTTCGGATAAAGCGCCTTCAATAATTTGATACTTCTCCTGGTAACAGATCTTCCGTATGAAGCTCCTTAAAAATATTTGATACTTCTCCTGTAAACACTTTCGTCTGAATAGCCGCATACAACTGAAAGACATGGTAGCTCTGATTCAACTTGCAAATCATCTGATATAAGAGCGACCAACCCCTAGTAGCATCGACTCCTATTTTGTTCAAATAAAATGGCAATTTTATTTGAAATGTTATTGATATTTCCAAGAAATTTTACTTGAGTAAATCTCAGATAAATCTTAGTTAGGTTGACATTTTCTTATATTTTTTTTGAATAAATAGCAATTTTTTTTGAATAAATTGAAATTTTTGTTTGAAAAAAGTGCAGTTTTAATTAAATAAATTGCAATTTACCCCTTTTAAATTGAAATTTATTTTGAAAAAAAAAGTAATTTTTTTTCAAACAAACTTGAACTGTACAGAATTTCGTACTCTTCGTGAGGTGTTTGCTTCATGAGAACTGTGACTGTTAGTGTAATTTGCCTTAACATTCAACGTTCAGATCCCAGGTAATCTCGGATAAAGCTTGAACTTGTCTTTAGGTTCCTCTATTTACCATTTTACTGGTGTGAGTAAAGTTGGTACAGAAGTGCATAAAAAATCAGAGACTAGGAGAAAATAAAATTAAACCACAAAATCTACACCTGAGGTCACACCTACCTGCGATTCAAGTTAATCTGCGCGTTGACTGGTTTTTGAGTTCCATCGTTGATTGTACTTTGAACTGACTTTAGCAAATTATAATAATGTATTTGAAATTAAAATTTGCAGCAAATCTGATTTCAAAGTTGAACTTCAGTCAGTTTGGACATGAAGATGCAAATAACAGGATGACTGACTCATTCGTGGTTCTGAAGTTTGCACGGACCGAACGGAAGAGTTTCATTTCATTGAGAAATTAAGAGTATTCTTCAATAAGAGAGCGTTTATAGTTGAATTGAAAGACTAAAGTACCCACTTAGCAGAAATAAGAAACTACTGTCATCATTATGGCAATAATGGTGCAAGAAATCAATCACAACACTGACTTAGAATTACCAGTATTAGGTTTACGGTTAGGTACTCCGTAGAACTCTGAAGTGACCAAAATACAGTAATTCACAGACACCTTGTTATAAAAAAAAAACCAACCTAACTTTCTTTAAAAGTGAAGACAACACCAGGCGTGCGATGCACGAAACGGGGTACCAATTCATTATAATGTTATGTTCTTTTCCCAAAGGATATAGGTGTGGACAAGAAGGCTGTAAAACGGTGTCATACTAAAATTTTGCTGTAAGGTTGATCGGAGAGCACCCATCTTTTTCCCACTCATCTATTTTGCCCAAGTCAATTCGATTCATTCTAGTCAATTGAGCCACTTGAGTGAATGTTAGCATGAGATTCGAGTGAAGTTCAGTCACAACTACGTAACCACTTATTTATCGACTGCTTCCAAACAAGAGGAGAAAGTTACTTTATCCTACTTAAGAATCTTAGGTGGATATGCCGCTAAAGTAGTCGACAATTTTATCGCAACCGATTGGACCCAAGGATTCATGATTTACTCACATTTGGAAAAACTGATTTGATTGGTCCAGGTCAAGATTTGTTTCGACTTAGGTTACATCGAGTAGAATTAGACAAATCGGTTGGCTTTCCCCGATTAGATCTAATGTGTCCAAATTAACACTATCATTTGTACTTGGCTTCTAGGTTTCTCTCTTCAGACTTTGTAAGATTATTGACAAGATTATGACCATTTTCCCTCATGCCCCGAGCCAAAGCCTGGCATCATAAACTGTGCTGTTCAGTGTCGAACACACTTCTTGCACTTTTTCAGCGTAGCTTCAGATAGCTTCATAATGAAGCTTTTTTTCATCCTCGCAAAACTATCCGTTTGCAAGTAAAAAATGTCGAATCATCTTAAACAGTTTCAATGAAAAATGAGTCACTGTAACCATTCTATTAGAGGGGGACCATTTTGAGTATAGGGTTCTGACAAACAATGGTGCCTGTTTCCAAACCGCATCAAAGCGCATTGATGAGCGCTTGATTAGTAACGAGTTGAAACTCTGCGCAAACCAACTGCTCTCCCCTGCGCTCTGATGCAGTTCAGAAAGGCACCGCTTCTTGACAGGACTCGATACTCAAAATGGTCCTGCTATACTAAAAAATCTCCTCCGCTCATCTCCTCAATCAATGGCTGCTCTTCATGTGAAGAATCTGCATTCATGAGCGGATTTCAACTTTAACATTGTTTAAACCGTAAGTTATCATAATTTAGATATGAATGTACCACAGCAGAAGCATTTTGAGTATCAGGTTCTAACAAGTAGTGGTACCCGCTTCTGCATTGCATCAAAGCGCATTCTTGAGCAGGTGATTATCAATTAGTCAAAACTCTGTGCTAAACAACCACTCACGGATGTGTGCTGGTGCGATGCAATGCAAAAGCAAGCCCTGCCACTTGTCTAAGCCTGATAGTTAAAATGCTTTAGTTCTAAATAAAAATTTTGGGAGGTATTACTAAAAATCATGAGTAAATCATGAATCCTTACGTCTAATTAGTTTCGATTCAAATTTTCGACTTCTTAAGTGGAACAGCCCTCAGGCTATATTCACCTGACATTCCATTGTAGAACAATGTGATTGTAACTTTCTCATCTTGTCGGACAGTTGTACTTAGGTAAATAAATACTTAAAAAAGTTCTTACCAAACTCCAACCCAAAACCCCGTAGTAAAATTCACTTCACGAGTGGCTCAATCAACTTGGGCAAAAGAGATGAGTCAAGTGAAATGGATGCTCTCCGATCGACCTCGCAGCCCGTATTTCAGTTTACACCATTTATCATTGGATGAATGCATCACACAACTTGGTGTTGGTGCTGACAATTAAATAATTCTGCTCTCCATGACTGTCATGCAGGCATAGGTACAATTGGTCTGAAATGTAAAGGTCCACCCTTTGCTTTTTCTTTCCTTTCGGTACCTAACTTCTCTAGACCACTGCTAGGTTAACGAAGTTATCTACTTCAGATCACTCAACTTAAGAGATGAACATGAGAAAATCTGTCTCAGGAAGAGAGAGTTTTCTGAGAGAGGTCAAACTACAAAATTTTTGAATAAACCACCACAAACATACCACTTTCACTCGTCGAAATGCCAAGAAAGGCGATGAGTTACGGCCAGAGACAAATAGAGACCGTGCACTCCCTATTCTTCCCGTGGTTGCGCGCGGTGTCCACTTTTCGTGAACTACTTTTGTCGGGACTCATCGGCCTCAACAATCAACCTTCGCATAATGTTGGATGGTGAAGCTCAACAAAAAGGGTGTGATTGGTCCGCGGTCCCGGAAACGGAAACAGGTTTTGCTCGGCGAATGCAAATACGTGCTCATCAGTCAACATTATGCGAATGTTGGCTGTTGTTTCGATGAGTTCCGAACAAAATTGAACCACGAAAAGTGGACACCGCGCGCAGGAATAGTGCAAGGTCTCTATTTGTCTCTGGTTACGGCATTACGAGGCAATAACACACCAAAGACTTCTAATACTATCTAGACTGGACATAAGGCCGATTTTAGGGCGGGGAAAGTGAATACCTGGGGTGGGACAAAAATCGCATGTTGCGCCTGGCTACGCCGCATCCACGATTACAGTATGTGCTAAGATTTTCAGAAATACATTGATTTAAATGGGAAAATGACTTTTTTGAAAAATTAAAAAAATACAAAAAAAATATTTTTCCATAAAACTTTGGGACCGTTTGAAAGCTCATGATATGCAGATTTCGGTTCGGGCCGGTTTTATATGTGATTTTTGAACGAGGAACATTCTACAGGGGCTTACAGTTGGGTACCGATTTCTACAGGGTGTTTCATAAAATTTTTTTCTTTGTACTTTTTATTGAATGGTTACAGCTCAAAAAAAAAAATTTATGCGATAAATTATTGAGACACAAAAACAAAAAACTTTAATCATAACATAGATTACGTAAAATTGAGTATATACAGCTATGTAGGTTGTCTCAGCGGGGTACCGAAACGGTGGAACACCCCGTAGAATCGAGGAAAATTGACCTAACTTTGAGCCTCTGTAGAATGTTTACGATTGAAAAAACGGTATAAAAACCGGCCCGAACCGAAATCTGCATATCATGAGCTTTCAAACGGTACCAAGTTTTATGGAAAAATATTTTTTTTAGTATTTTTAATTAATTTTTTAAAAAAATCATTTTCCCATTTAAATCAATGTATTTCCGAAAATCTTAGCACATACTGTAATCGTGGTTGCATACCGATCGGTTTCAATGGGCAGGCGTTATGTCCAGTCTAGATAGTATTAGAAGTCTTTGTAACACACTGTAGAATCTGACCAATTAAATGAAAGCTATGAAGAACTTGAGTAATTCAATTCGTAAAAACTGAAGTTACGGCTTTGATTGACAGAAAACACGCACAGTTCATAAAGAAATTCTAATTTTAAAGTCTCTGATAGAATTCGAAAACACGCGAAAATACATTGCGGGGAACCTTCGGTTTGTTTTCACAACACACATCTCTAACCTTAAAATCTCCGAGGCGGTTACGCATGTTTACCTGAGTTTCCGAACTAGATATAGCTCGTTAGTAATCACAGACAAAATAATGAAACTACCAAATTTATTCATAACGGAGACAATCCTTATGAAAAACTTCGGGTCAATTCTCAGTCAAAATGATCCTTGGTCAAAACCTCACTCAACTCAAACATTCAAACGTTTCAATCGGCGCACGATGGATCCAAATCGAGTCCTAAGTGGTCAAAAATACAAAGACATGAGATATCACAAGAACTGTCGATCCATCAAATGATATTCTCCGATAAATATGGGACAAGCCAGGATAGAAAAACCGAGCCAAATAAAACCCCCTTTAAAAACAACTATAGTACCCAGCTAAAATACTAATTTTCCAACTTTGAAAGGATCGAATTTGGACCGCCAAAGATTTGATTTCTGTCCATTGTGCGGCGGACCGAAGAATATCGCGGATTCGATATGGCGCGCGATTCGTTTAGTGACTGCTTAAAGGATAGGGAGACTTTTCGCGTTGCCGCTCCGCAATATATCGAACGAAAGGAATCCACCGAAAAGCAGTACGCGATATATTACGTGCGGAAATCTGACAACGCACGTTTGCGACCAAGCCGAAAATTGTCGATTATTATGCAGGAAGTTTATGGCCAAAATCGATACGAAACCATAACAAAAACATGCAGTACTTACTGCATGTTAATAAAACAAAAACAAACAAAAACGGAATAGAAATTAGAAATTGGGAAATATTGGAGGTCGATCAAAAAGAAAAGAGAGATTAGTGAGAGCGAATTACTTTGAGATTCGTGTGCGCTTGCTCTAGTTCACTGAGATTTTTTCGGTCATTTATTTGACTATGCATGCATAAAAATAAAGTTCTTGTTTTTTGGTGTTTAACTTCCTCCTCCCCGCCCCCAAGCTACAAGATGAACTTAATCCTAGAAGTCTCTCTGCAGTGGTGCAAGGGAGGAAGGGGGGTCTTGACGTGGAAATTTCCCCCTCCCCAGACAAAAGGGTAATTTTTCGCGTTCATACCCCGAACCCCCAAAAAAATTTCTAGCTGAGCCACTGGAGTCTGCATGCAACTTTTTTCATGCGTTTGATGATGATTCTGCAATCTACATTTGATACTAACAGCCTCATTAATTTTCTGACATTTCTTATGAGTTGTTCAGTTGTTTTTATTGTTTCAACATGTGTATGTACTAAAGTATGGCACGAGCTCCGTAAGTAAACCACTCACACAAAAAATCTCTAGGTTGGTTATGCATAACTAAAGGTGTTCGGAGCGCTTGATATCTCAGGAAAGAATTGTGATGAAAAAGAAGATACATTTTGTGCTATCCTTCATAAAATTATCAGTGTATGTACCTATATAAAAAAATTGGAGGAGGGCGGGGGGGGGGGGGTGCATTGTTGAAAATAACTCAAAACTCTCAGCACAACGGCGCAAAACCGTGTACCAACATCGTTTTTCGTGTTTGATACGTAGCAATTCGAGGTTCAACTTCGACCTATCTTCAAAAATTCGTATCTTTCCTTCAACTATTCAAAATTCAAAAACCAAGATCAAAAGTTTAGTACTGAAAAAGTATTTTCAGGTTAAATCTGAGCCAACGTTATTAACTTTGGACCAATCCTGGGGACTACCGTGATTTTTTCTGACAGCCTCACTTGTTTCGTAAAATTTATTGAAGCTTCAATGATTGTGCATCAGCATTTTTCATCAGCATTTTTGTGCACTTTTGTGCCTTCCCCCCAGACAATTTTGGAAACAAAAAACGTTTTAGTTATTTGACCAAAATTTCGGCTCTCATTGAGAATTCAAGGAGCAAACCCCAAAATGTCGTAAAATACACAATGTGTTTTTCCGTTTTCCCCCAAAATTTGTGTTTGTAAGAGAAAATGAATCATCAAGAAGCTCAATAGCAAGAGTTATATGTGGGATCAAACTCATGAGAAGCAAAATAAAAGTAAAAAATAGTAAGTCATCAGTTTTTTGCCTGCTCAACCCCCCCCCCCCCCCCCCCCCCCAGAAAAACTCCTTGCTCCCAGTTCCGACTTAGGAGGAATGAAAGTTCTAAGCCAATATAATTAAGCCAAATAATTCAACTTCCGATTTGAGAAAATGAACAAGTTGATGTTGAACATTTTTTTAAAGATTCGTCGAGACGTCGACGGCAAAGTTTTGGCGGCACTCGTTGAAATTCATGCGATGCGAAACTGGCAACTCTGAAAAATACTTTTTCCCAACTTGGCCCGTAATCATGGATTTAAATTAATTACGTTAATTAATTTTTTTCCCCACTTGTTATGAAAGGTTCGTAATAATCTGGATTGAATATTATTAATTAATTACTATCCAATCTCTTCAAAATACTATTTTCGGTTGAATCGTGCATAAACTTCATCGATCAATCAATTTAGTGATTTGTTTATCTTGTTGGTAAACTTGGTGTTGTGTTCCGTGTTTCTGGTTACGTCACAAATGCGGTTGAAAATGTGAGTCATGTCAAAAATCCTTGTTTATGTAACTCGGAAATCTGTTTACGTTCTAGCATGTACCGCTGTCAATTTAGCTGTCAATTTTCTCCGGTACATTTAATTTAATAGCCTCCAGTAATTATTTCTTTGGCCTATCTAAAGTTCAGAGTGAGTCGTGCTTCCGCGCTGTCTTGCCCTGTCGTGTTGTTTCGCTATTTCGTTACCTTCTAAAGTTTCCTCTCGCACATTTTAGGATCCAAACCGGAAGAAAAATGGTTAAAGGAAGGGCCCTTCATTTCGTGTTTAAAGTTGCTGACCGGACTCTGACTTCTAAATTCTATCGAGAAATTCTTGGAATGAAGGTAAACCTACTTTAATCATTAAACTTCAGTTATAAATGGGAGGACTCAAGTATCATTATTCAATTCCGGTGGTCTCATTCCGCCTCTAAGTGAGGATGTTGTATAAGTCAACACATTTCCGAAGATATCTGAACAGCAAAAAACCTAGAATTTTCAATTTCTCTCCTCATTACGTGCAGGAAATTGCTCGCTAAGAAGCTCTTGAGAGGAGGCAAGGGGTTGCATCGGTCAACTTTGGTGCCCTCCTATTCTATGGTTTCGCTATTGGTCACTGAGTCATCTCCTCTGAAATGTTTGCCCTATGTCGACTACAGCTGTATAAGCTGTTTTGCCTGAAAAGAACTATGCTTTGAACTCGGAAGCTTGTGAATTTCTGAAAATCCAGAAGTTACGTAGGTAACTTAAGTTTTACTGGAAGAAGATTTGAGAGTGTAGTGGTTAACGACACTTGCAGACAGTGGCATAATGAAGCAGGGCCGATCCAAGCCCACTCAGCGCCTTTAGTCAAAATATTTGTTACGCCCTCCAACTTATCCTCACCTCCATTAGAGGGTCCAGGGACTTTCTGGCAGTAAACTTTCTTAGATTTTTCAGTTCTCTGAAATGCTATTTTAAAGACTTACTTTCTTTTTGTCTAAACATTTGTCTCAAGATAATCCATCACTATTTCAACTGTTATTTTTCTTTTTTTGTAGGTTCTGAGACATGAAGAATTTAAGGAAGGATGTGAAGCCGCTTGTAACGGGTACGTGTAGTTTGTTGATACTATCAGAGATCATTTTAACTTGAAATCTCTCAGGAAAATTTAAAAAAAAAAAATTTAAACTTTTCTAAAACCTTTTTTATTTTATTTTTTTTTTCTTTCTTTCTTTCTTTCTTTATATCGAACCAAAGAGTAAAAAGTATAATTAATACTAAATCTATCCTCTTCTAATTTTAATATTTAATATTTATTAATTTTTCTTTTTATTTTGTTTTTTACGATTAGTTAATTATTTATATTTTAAATTGTACCCTACCGCTGCCACACAAGTTTTCTCTAGGCAGGGTA
The DNA here is from genome assembly GCA_011764245.1 of Trialeurodes vaporariorum. Taxonomy (NCBI): domain Eukaryota; kingdom Metazoa; phylum Arthropoda; class Insecta; order Hemiptera; family Aleyrodidae; genus Trialeurodes; species Trialeurodes vaporariorum. The sequence continues at coordinate 75,935,439 of VMOF01000002.1, forward strand.
GTTTTTGTTTTTCATTTTGTTAAAATATTTTCGGAATAAAATTATCTATCTATCTATCTATGTGCTATGCTATGTAGCTATGCGTCAAGTCACGCATGGTTTTTGCATGTATTCAGCAGGTCAACAGCCACTGGCTCAAAATGGGCGTAGTCTATCTGCATGTTGAAGATCAGTTTAAGGTGATTCCATTAGCAACTTTTCCAGATTTCGATCCGATGGATAGCACGGGAGTCGCTATCAAGAAAAGTCGTGTTTTGGGCATTTTAAACTGTTAACAAAGGAAAAACGTAAAATCCTGGAATATCGGCACCTTCGTATTTTTTTATGGATTTTTGAGCTCAATGGAAGCAAAATTGGTTGAGAAATAAAGCCAGAAATTATGAAATTCTTTGCGCCATAAGCTTAGTGAGTTTGAGTGATATCATGTCTATCTGCCTCACTTGCACTCATTAGGGCTTATGAAAATTTTTGTTTTTCACAATTTCCGGCTTTCTTTTCGAGTGTTTTAGCTTGAAACTTTCAGGGTAAGTATTTTTCTGATGTATGCTCGAAGGTGCTGATGCTCCTCAAAGGACGACGCCCGCACCTTATGGAAATGGGCTCCCGGTAGAATTGGCTGAAATTTTGATATGTTGTAGTATTCGACCTCCTGATCAAAAGTTCTCACGGGCGCGAAAGATTTCTATGTCAAGTTTTCGAGATACAGAGGGTTGAAGTTTTGGATTTTCCAGGAAAAGTGGCGTTTTTACCACTGTGCCTGTCTTCCGTTTTCCCCGATTTTGACGGCAAATGATACTTTTTCTCTATAAAGCCGGTGCAAATTCATTCCAGGCCAACTTTTTATGTACCGATGCTCGTGCGAAGGGGTATGGGAGGCCAGGGAAGAGGGTGATTCATTCTAAATGTAGTGTACCAATCGTCCCAATCAGTGTCTCTTTACTAACATTTGTTTCATCAAGTGGAAGTCACTTTAATCAACGACCGGGGGGCATGCTGTGGGGTAAGTTAGAGGGGGGCAAAGGTGGCAGTCCCCCCCCTCGTTTGGCAAAAAAAAAAAGAAAAAGAGGGGGCAGGAAAAAGGGTAGAAGGAGTTAAAATGGGAAAGAGGTCACTGGGAACTGTTTGGAACGATTAGAACGCAATATTTGATTGGGGGAAATCCGCCTTCGTCTTCCATTGAATCTTCCTTGAGACCCTCTTCATTGGTGGATTCAGCCCTTGCAAACCGGGGGAGGCGAACTTGGGATTTCTGCCCCACTGTGTCCCCATAGTGACCCCTTTTCCTTTTTTCTCTCTTTCTTTCCTTTTCCTGCCCCCTCTTTTTCTCTTTTTTTGGCCAAACGAGGGGGGGAGCTGCCACATTTGCCCCCCCCTCTAACTTACCCCACAGCATGCCCCCCGGTCGTTGATTAAAGTGTCTTCCACTTGAAATAAATGTTAGCAAAAAGACACACTGATTGGGACGATTGGTACACTACATTTAGAATGAATCTCCCTCTTCCCTGGCCTCCCATACCCCTTCGCACAAGCAGCGGTACGTAAAAAGTTGGCCTGGAATGAATTTGCACCGGCTTTATCGAGAAAAAGTATCATTTGCCGTCAAAATCGCGGAAAACGGAAGACAGGCACAGTGGTAAAAACGCCGATTTTCCTGGAAAATCCAAAACTTCAACCCTCTGTATCTTGAAAACTTGACATAGAAATCTTTCGCGCCCATGAGAACTTTTGATCAGGAGGTCGAATACTACAACATATCAAAATTTCAGCCAATTCTACCGGGAGCCCATTTCCATAAGGTGCGGGCGTCGTCCTTTGTAATTTTGGCATGAGTTGTTCAATTTTAGCCAAAAACTGTTGACTTTTTGAGCAGCGCGATGTGGTGCCCACGGTACAAACTGTATGACCCTAAAATCATCTTAAAAATTTATTGATAGGGTTTTAGATGGTGTTATGAAAATAACAGTTAACCAACAGCCTGAACTTGCACTGGAAAAACTGTCAACTTTTTGAGAGTAGCGCAACGTGGTCCCATTGTTTGGAACCAATCCACCCTGGAATCACCTTAAACTCATGTTGTAAGGAAGTATATGTGTTAAAATTTAAGTAAAAAAAATTACAAACCCACTATAATGATTTTACACCTGTTCTTGTAAAATCTTTGTCTTTTCCGTTCAAGTAGTCATGTGTGTCTTTGTAATGTAAATTATTCAAATGTAAGTTGCTCTTTGAATAAATAAATGATTGCCAATCATATTCTTTAAAAGAAACTGACAACTTTACTGACTTACTTTGTGAGTCTGGCTCTTCCTCATCTACCCAGTTTTCACTGGTCTGAGACTTATTAGTATATTTTATGTAAGAACATTTGTAAATGGTAGCAAATTCCTTTACTTAAATTCTATTTTCTATTAATTTTCATATTTTTTTGTAGATTCTAAATCCCCCCCAAATTTGTTTAATAAAAAAATGTTTTAGTATTTGTTTAAAATTCTCTGTCAGTCACACCTTTTTTACTCACTTGATTTGTTTTTGTGGTCGCAGGCCCTATGATGGTCGTTGGAGCAAAACTATGGTTGGATATGGCCCTGAAGACACCCATTTTGCCGTTGAATTGACCTACAATTACAATGTCCCCAGTTATAACCTTGGTAACGATTATTTGGGAATTACTATTCGCTCGAACCAAGCTATTCAAAATGCCAAAAAACATGGCTGGCCTTTGAAACAGGAGAATGGTCTCAATGTTGTTGAAGCTCCCGGCGGTTATAAATTTTTCTTGATAAACGAAGAGCAACCAACGGACAAAGGTACTTTTATTATTCATTCAAGCCTAATCAATGATTTTGAGCGTATAAAGTTTTGAAGGAATGAAATTCAAAGTATGCTGCTTTATCTCATGGGCAGTAGAGGACGAGCTCCTATTTGAACCAATCGGCTCCAATTTGAAATTTTGCTTGTTGGCAGAGTTGAAATTGACTCCCTAACTTTATTGGAAGGAGTCTATTGGTTTCAACGGAGAAATTTGATTTTTGGGACGGTAAAGTAAAAGGGGAGCAACTCCCGAGTGCACTACTGTGGCGCAACACCTTGAACAAATAACTATCTGGAAATTGTAAAATGGTCTGAAATGGTTCTGGCTAAGCAGAAAAAATAATATATGATCACTATGTGAGGAGAAGTTTCTCTTGACAACTGCAATTACCTTTTCCAGACAATGCACATTTTAACTTGTTTTCGTGCCCGGGTCAGGCCATGCTGATCGTGCAGAGGCCAATCTGTGCATGCAAATCCGGAGGTAGTGTTTTGATCATTTGGAAGCACTAGTGATTTTGGAACCATCCAAGCCTCAAGTTTTGCAAAGGGTTGGATGAGTCTGATGGTTCTGATATCAATGCTGCCTCAAAAACATATAAAAAACCAACTGTGTTTTTCAATGCGAAGATTTGAATTGGCAAGATCATGATTTCCAGATCAAAGCTCTCATAGGTAAATAGAAAATAGGTCTAATTTGTTGTAATTTGTAAAGTTCTGGTGACTTTCATGAACTGAAATACGCAAGAGCTGCTACCTGTTTACTCTCATTCTCCTCTTAATTTATTAAACTCGTTCCCTCTGCTTTCAGATCCAGTTGAAAAAGTTTCTTTGGCAAGTTCCGATTTACAGAAATCAATCGATTATTGGCAAAAAACTCTACAGTTGGAAATATACGAGCAATGGTCAGAAGCTGCCGTTTTTGGTTTTGCTGATGATCAAGCTAAACTTGAACTAAAGTCAATAGGTAAACTTTCACCATTTTTCTCTCCTTACTAATTTTCATGAAAATACCTTGATCTTTACTGGTTGTTGGCAAGCTTGAGTTTTTTATTTTGCTAAGTCCCGGAAGAAAAAGCTGACTTCTTAAATGATCAGCTAGTACAAAGTCTCAAGTATCGCCCGGGCAGCTACTGCTTCAACTTATCATCTTTGATTCATCTCCGCTGGTGCATATCAGCTCAGGCTTATTTAAAAAAAATGGCCGAACAACTGATATTTGTGATTAAATTTCGTATTTCTGTATTACTTTGTAAATTCCTATGACTTTTTTTATACTATGCCTTTCAATTGTATTTGTTGGAAATTTCAGGTAAGGCTGTTGACCATGCCACTGCCTATGGAAGAATAGCCTTCTCTGTACCTGTTGATGAGCTGAAAATCATTGATACCATCATCAAGGATTCTAACAATAAAATTTTAACTCCACTTGTCTCTTTGGACACCCCAGGGAAAGCTACTGTCACTGTCATCATTCTCGCTGATCCTGTAAGTTACTTTTACTCTGTCCTATCCTCCTCCCTTCAACCTTATGCCCTTTTAAGTACACTTAAATTGTTGATTTTTATTGACATACAATGGGTCTGTTGCACACTTTTGCTACATCGATATGGAGGGTTGATTCTAGTGTAAAATCACGTAAAAATCACATTGGAAGCATGAAACAGTCATAAAATCCACTTATAAACCCGCGAAAGGCGTTTTAAGGAAAGCCTAAGATGGCGGGCGAAAGGGTGAGCCAGCCAGCATCAACCACGAGCAGTAAAGATGGCCGACGACGGCATTCGACAAAGTAACTTGACCGGCGTTTTCGTTTCAAGATTCCGGAAAATTGACATAGAACGTATTTTAACAACATATTAATCACCAGCAATAACGAGAAAGTCAAATTTACCGGATAAAAACACGCAGAATGACAGAAAATGTAACTATTAGGAGGAAGTAAGACGTTTGTTTACGTTCTAACCAACATTATAAATTGCTGCCGTCGGCGATCTTTTGGTGTTCGTGGTGCATGCATGCAGTTTTCATTCGCCCCTTCGCCTGCCATCTTAGGCTTTCCTTTAAACGCCTTTTGCAGGTTTTTGAATGAATTTTATGACTGTTTGATGCTTCCAATGTGATTTTTATGCGATTTTACACTAGAATCGACCCGCCATATTGCTGTAGCAAAAGTATGCAACAGACCCATTGAAAAATATACGTGAAGCTACTGTGTGAACAAAAGGAAAGCGTTTTCAGAAAAGAAATTGATTTGAAAACTTGAACTTGCTGCAAAGTCGAAGAATATTCTAACTCTAATTTGTGTTCGTACTCAGTATTCACAAGTTCATTGATTCGAGTTTGAATTTGAGGAAGAGTCAAAATTAGTAAGAAGAGTTTTTGGTGAATATCAATGCTGAGTAAACTAGTGCACTGTCTTCTCCAGGCCTTAATTCAAAAACTGGTCTGTAGACGGAGCTAGGATCAGTTGCCCTGGGTTTCCTCCAACTTTCAATTCAAATTTCTTGGATCTCGAATTAAAAGATTTTGCTTCAATTCATTGGAGTCTGAAAGCTATTTGAAGTTTTTGAGATATTTCGGCAAACTTAGAGGCCCGCTATATCTTGTAAGAACTCGTTGTCTCCTATCAGAAAGAACTAACTCAATGAGCTCTATACATTTATCTAGAGTGGCAGTCTAATGGGTAAGCTGCAAAACCGATGTGTAGGGTTTTTGGGCTAGGTAATGAAACGAATCGTTTCAACAGCTGCACTTTACTAAACTCTATTGCTGCTTACAATGTTCTGCCTGCTTGCGCAGAAGTCAAAATTTTCATTTTTGATGAAGAGGAGAGAAACCTCGCCCCCAGAATATATCAGAATTGTAAAATTCATCCTTTTCAACGAGTTTTTCTTCTCTTTTCTTCTGCAGTTAAGCTATCAATCTCCTCCACCCAACTCAGGGACAAGCCGCCCAAATTCCACTCTATTTCAAGTGAATAAAATACCTACTTGCATAATCTTGGGCTGGTAGGGAGACTCTAAGAGCACTCAAGAAGAACAAATAAATCACTCTTTTTCGAGGCTTTCCAACCAGAGTCTCTGAAATTATTTGAGCTGATAATCCGTGATAAGGAAACTCTTCAGTCTCTTAAGTGGAGGCTGATCCAGTACTTTGTCATCAACTGTTCTTATATAGGGTGTAACAATAGTTCATCCATTTCCTATCTAACTTTTGAACGAGTTGAGATAATAAAAAGTTGCGATTTGGACCAATCTTCATTATTTTGAACAAAGCATTTTTTAAGGGGGGGGGGTCGAGAACCTGTGGGTGGAATTATTAATGATATTGACCTTCGGTTTGCACCGAAAGTCTTAGAATTTTATGCTCTATTAAATGATGTATCACAAGATATGAATTGCCTTTTGTAATTTTTGAGATAGCTCCTGTAAAAGACCCTCCACTCGGGGGGGGGGGGGTGTTGGACCCCTGAAACAAATTTGTTGCTCAAAATAACGAAGATTGGTTCAAACTGCAACTTTATACCTAAACTCATTCAAAAGTTAGACTGGGGGGAGGGGGCGACTGTTGCCATACCTTGTATCTTCAATAGTACATAATCAATTGCTTTTTTCTTGCAAGAATTCAGTTGCATCCCTTTAAGGCAGGGAGTCGAACGGAACAGAACCGCTGAAAAATGTTGAACCAAATTGAACCGTTAACCTTAATTTTAAAACTGGCTTGAACCCAAACCGAACTTGAACCAAAAATTAAAAAAGTGTGAACCGACAAAAACCCGGTTCACAGATGGTTCAAAATTTGAACCGTTCAAATGGCGAAGAAGCGACGAAAAAATTGTACGTCTTAAATTGTTTTTGTAGGAGCTTGTCGCAAAAAAAGAATCTTTTAAAGAATCGTTCTTTATTACTTTAGAATAGCCGGCAGCTGTTTCCATCGCAACGTAAAAGTAGCATGTGCATTGCGTAATTTTTCGGAGAAAAAGTACGGGAGTTTCAAAATTTTTTGTTGACAAAATTCAAAAATGACCCATCCTATTTTTAATTTTTTTGAATATTTAATATCAAGCAATTTAAGCAAGTGCAAACTATGCGGAGCGAATTTGAAAGGTATAGGCACACTGCAAATTTGTCATGTTTTACCTCTGAAACGGTTTATGAACCTAAAATTTGGCCAAACCGCCTGTGAACCGGTTTAAAAACCGAAAGTTTTGCCGAACTGAACCAGACCTGAACCAAAATTTTAAAAACTGTCTGAACCTGAACCAAAACTGAACCCTTTTTTTACCGTTTCGACGCCCTGCTTTAAGGTGATTCCACTAGAATTTAGGGGATCTTCCATTTCATTGAGTCGATTGCCAGGGCCGAGGGGGGGGGATGTTGGCAACCATGCAAGGGTAGCAAAATTAGGGTGAGCAAGCAAAAAAAAAAAAAAAAAATCAAATTAAAAGTTTTCTTTTAAGTGCAGTTAAATCAGAGCGAATAAGCTGAAGAAAAAATAAATAAATGTCGAAGCAATAAAATTTATAAAATCGTTGAGCGGAAATTTTGCCCTCCTCCCCCCCCCCTTTAGAAATGCAGCCACAGCTGTGACAGTTGCAAAATCTTACATACAATGTTCTGAATTTGCCAATTCCTGGAACATCATTTGAACCTCAATGTTTTCTTTGTCTTCCCTCAGGATGGGCATGAAATCTGTTTCGTCGGAGATGAATCTTACCGTGAGCTCTCCCAATTCGATCCAGAAGGTGAAAAGTTATTGGACAGGTACATCAAAAAAGATGAAGAACGTAAAAAGAACTGAAGCCGAATTTTTACCATCCAACCTGAAAAACTGGAACCTGAGTTCAATTTTTTTACCAGAGTAGCTGAATGAAGTTGCCCCTTTTGTCTTTCTTTTCACAATGGCTGTTTTGTCACTCAAGTACCTTCCTTTTTACCTTCCAACTTAACATTCTTTTTCCTTAATTTTCTCACTTTCCATATCCCTTAAACGGTCAATCAGTCGGTTGAGTTATTTGCTTGTAAGGCAATCAAGCGTAGGTTAATTTTTGTATACCACTAACGTATTCTGATATTTTTTACCCATTTAGGATAGTTGGGGGGTCCAAATTTCATTGTTTATTATTGAAAAAAATGAAAGTACCCAGTGAGCTAAGGACTTATTTCAAGCTTGGAGAAATATCTGACTTGTGTTGTCTCGACTCGAATTTCCCTATTTGACTGGATTCCTGTCCAAAGTTAGGATCTTTTAATCAGCTAGATGGCGCCTTTAGTCTTTTTCTGAAAAGTTGACATCCTTGAGTGATTTGAATGGGATAACAAATAGTTACTCCAAATAACGAAACATTATGGTTTCTTCAGTTTTTGTATGGATTTTTTAAGCCAGTCAAACCATCAACATTGGTTAAGAAATCAAGCTGCGACTTTGAGAATGGATTTCGGCCATTTTGTTAATGGGTGCAAATGAGACTGAGAATACTCTCGCTTGCTGAAAATATATTGGAAGTCTGCTTTCAAAATTATGAATTTCTTTATATGACGAACCTCCTGACGATCAGCTAATTAATCATCTATTATCCTGCTCATAGTACCCAAAAAAGATGAAGTTTCAGAAAGTGACTTGTGGCACCATCTAGAAAGATTTTTGAATTGAAAGATCCTCTACTTTTACCCAGAATCATCTTAAAACAATGAATTGTGGCCTAAATTTGCAACTCTGCAACTGCTAGGCAATTTCATTTTCTTAGTGAAACACTGAAATTCAGATCCCTGCAACTCCTCCATTCAAGCAGTGCCACCAGATATGGCAAAAAAGAAAAAAAAAACACTCTTTACATTGAATCAAATTGGAATTGTAAATTTTTGTTTTTCAAATCTGGCAGTACTGCAGTTAAGAACTCCTTCCCAACTAATTTAGATAGTCCCAGTATTCTTTGCATGAATCAGAGCTGCCGATTTGCGTAGATTTAATGGCATTTTGAAATTCACCGAAGATTCCACCGGTTGAGAAAAGATTACAGAGTTTAGTTCAGTGTATGACTGTAATGCACGAAAATACTAGCGTCTTTTATCTTTTCTCAACCGGTATGTTTTAATTAATTAACGGCGTTTCTACCGATTGAGAAAAGATTACAGATCAGATTATTTTCGTGAATTACAGTCATACATTGAACTGAACTATGTAATCTTTTCTCAACCGGTGGAATCTTCGGTGAATTTCAAAATTTCATTTAATCTACGCAAATCGGCAGTTCTGGCATGAATCCCTCTCTGTTGCATACTAAACTGATTCTATGGTTTTTCTATTTTCCACGGTGAAGGTGACTTAAATCACTTCTTACTCATAAGTTATTTGTTAAGTTTTCAAACATATACTATGATTAATTCTTCGAAGAAGATCAATTTCTATTTTCAAAAAATAAAGCACATTATTACTGAAATATTTTGTTTGGTGTCCGCATTCATTGATGTTCACGCTTTTACCATAAATATGTGTCCACCCTAAATGATAGTAAAATGAGGTTTGTGGAGTAGACCTCTGAAAAGAGCACACACTAATAATTTGATTCATTTTAGCCTGATTGGTCTAAACTTTTTAGCTTTCTCACAATTTACACTTTAATGAGAAGAATGCCAAACAATAGAATTTACATACAATCCATGAGAATTAGATAGAAAAGATCGTATTTTTGAATTCAGCATCTGTAGGCTCATTGATTGGCTTAATGTGAGTAAAATGAGTGCAAAAAACCGTAATCAAACAGTGAAATTTTGTTGCAAATCGTAAGATTGTGGTAGTTACCACAAGCATTTGTAGCAGTCTTTCTGTGATTCACCTCCCCTCTCCCTCCCCAGTTCCGCCTTTTGGTTTGAAATGCAAGCATATGGGGCTCTATTTGGGCAATTGAACATTACATAGTCATATATCTTTCTTGTCTTTTCTTTTTTCTCGTTATGAGCCTTCCCTAATTTTTACTGAATAGACAAGCAAGCACATTATTAGCATAGGGAAAAAATTTTGCTACGATTTTTGATAAGCAGGACAAAAGGCTAATGATTTTATTTTATCAATGAATATATTCAAAACTTAGGAGTAATTTTATTTGATACAATTTTATTTTTACAGAAATCAATATATTATTAAAATTCATGGTTATGTACAATATTATTACAATTTATCATTGGAATTAGAATTGGAAGTATAAAGACCTGCAGCCCCAGCTATAAGAAAACTCTTGCGCTCATTTTTCAGAGCGAACTGCAGGCCTGAACATGTGAGAAGGTATAGGGATGAGGAACACACACAGGGATACCGCTTCAAGCGAGATACCCTCAAATAATGGAAAGAAAGAAAAAACATTATGAGAGAATCTAAATCTGGTGCTGACCAGAAGGAATCTCTTGTTGTCTTCAGTATGAAGAGGTGAATTAGTGGTTACCTGCGCTATGCAGATGCGCACTAGCAGGCCCTTATAATTTAATTTGTCCTATATGATTTTCCATGATAAAGAACAGCAACATTGAATTCACACAAACCTAGAAAATCAAATCTGTTCGATATGATATTCTAACCCACTCTGGATAGATTCGAGGAAGGTAAAAGACTCTGAGCTCAAAAAGTCACAGAAAAAATCAACAAAATAAACCGACAAATGTTGACTAGAAGTGTTGGCTAGTATCAAGTGAAAACACTGAATTTACTATATTATTGATCAACGCTATCCAGAAAATTTAATACTTCTGGCTTTACTGTCCATGTTTTCAGTAAAGTACTAGCGAGGACAAGAATATCTGACCAGGGTATGCAATGCCCAATGTATAGTATGCCATTCAACACATGTGTTAGGTGCGTTGTGTATTGCATATCCTGGCCAAGTATCTTTGACCCCGCTAGTACCTTGTGCAGACCTTTCAATTAGATTCAAAGTAATCAATACCTTGAAAATGATAGGTAAACGGGAAATCACCGAATGTTAATTTCATTGGGCCAGTTTCATGATGTTGCTTCTTTGATTAAGTAGGCTTGATTACCTTCATTTTTCAGAATTATTTAGGAGCGACCGTAAAATCCGGAGTTTGGACACCATGTAGAAGTTTCAGTTTAGTCACTAAACTGAAACTCCCCCATTGTATCCAAAGTTGCGTCGCCTGTCCAAAGTCAGGGGATTTTACGGTACCTGCAAACTTGCGATTATCACTTACACCAAGGTACGCTGAAGGACATTGACAACAAATCAATTATTTGAATTGACTTATTATTTTTTTTCCCGAGCTTTATCACGTTGACTAACAAATTTGTTCCCACGAATATAAAATCTCAATAATTTACCAGCCCATATGGGACCAGCAGAATCAATTCCAATCCTAGGCGCCGAGACTAAGTCAATTGAATCCTCCCCATGGCTTTCCTCTATCCACAGACTATCGGACTCTACCATATTGCATTCATTACAATTTTGTATGTCTATGTCAAAACTGATGCACAATTTTGCAGGACCATTACATAATTCATTCAATTTCTTCATTTGATATTCAGGTTTGATCCTTGTGATATCATGATTTATTCCGCACTTTGTCTTTCGTTTTGCCTGCATATTTTCTGTGAACAATTTCCGATTAATTTGCATCTCTTCAATGCCTTCCACAGGTTGCAAGGCCCGAAGCAAAACTGCAGCACCCTCTCCTGAAAAAGTACAATCCTATAATTGAAACACACATTTAAGTAATGTACTGCAGTGCTATGGAGGAACGCCGCACACTGGACAAAAACGTCCTTGTGCCCGGACATGGCTGGTTTCGCGCTCCTATCTTTGTTTTTTCGAGTTGTTTTGGCTATTTTTCTTTAAAACCGACATCCTTTTAACTTATTTTCATTTTTTATTATTTATTTTTTTTTTATTTTTTTTTATTTATTTTTTATTTTTTTCTATTTTTTTTGTGTGTTTCCCACAAGAATCACCCTATATAATGTGTTTTTCGTCTGTAGAAACAATCGCATTTTTATTTTCAGTAGTGTATTTCGTGTCCGACCCTCACCCATTGACTCGCTCCAATGTGCGCCGCGTCGTGTTATTACACGATTATTTCTCGTATCTGCAGTTTCTCGCAGCTAAAAATCATTGAGGTGGTTTTTTCAAGTTGTAATAAACACTACTAGCTCAAAGTTCACATTAAATACAATTAAATACCCCATTGGAACTGTATTCTAATTTTTTTAAACCTTAAAATGTTAAATTTGAACAAAAACCATCTCTACATACATCTATATTTGCATGATTTTAAAAAACTACAGGTCGAAAATTATCTCCATGCAATGGTGAAAATGACTTTTGTATCGGCGTTTGTTGAAAAAAAGATTAACACATCTTTTTATGGCAAAATAAAACACGAAATTTTAGGGTCAAAATTTCAAACCGCCCCAAGAACCCATTTTTCGACAATGGTGAGGTATAGTGCTGGCGCGAGGAAAATGAAAACAATGTCAGAAAAGTTGCATTTGGGATTTAAAAGACTACTTTTTGTCAAAAAGTTGAGGTTTTCTGCAGATTGACTTGACCCCCCATGTCCGAGCATAAGGGGCTTTTCGTCCAGTGTGCGCCGTATCTCCAGTGCACATGAAATCGAGTAAAACCCATTCAAAGTTAAATGCATGGCCCTCCCAACCGGTTTCGATTTTGGCACGTTGTTGTGCATGGATTGATTGTACATACCTCCATTTGATTTTTGATCCTTGTAAAAGGATGCAAAGTAAAATATTTTTGCTCCAAATAACAAAAAATCGAAGGAAGATCGCACATACGATGGACATACAGCTTTTCCCTATCTGGCGGGGCATGCTGTGTTGGGCGAGGGACCGCCAAGGAAGCGCCCAATACACAGGTAGGACCGCCGATCTCCGCTCGGCTTGGCTGGAGATCCAACATTCTGCTTGTGTACTTGGCGTTTACAGCGTTTCTCCTGAGTAAAGGCACTGATTTTGGCGGACTTACGGCAGGTAGCCCATCTACGTCTGAGAAAAAAATAGTGAAAAGTGAATTTCGATTTCAGCATGTGAAAGAGCATGCCGAAAATAGCAGATTTCCATGTCTTAACTCGAATTTTTTATTTTTGGCATTTACGGCGTTCTTCCTTAGCAGAGCAGTGTAGTAGAGTCACATCATTGAGAAGGAGATTTAGAGACAAAATGGATTAAGCATCATTCATTTTGGTGGTCTAAAACCTTTCATTAGACTACAGAGATTACGAGACTGAAATGAACTTAGAAGGAAGAATGAATCCACACAAAATAGACAAGAAGATTAGATAAAACCAGTCATGTAAATCCAGAGACAAATAGAGATGGAGCACTACACTAATTTACATAGGGCACGCATCAAAACAACAGTCTACATCCCTCTGATGTCGCAGGGTGTTGAACAGTGACACTCAGGGATGGACACAGAAGTGAAGAGAAGGGTGCTCACCATTCAATACCCTGCGGCATCAGAAGGATGTTGACTGTTGTTTTGTTGAATCTGCGAGAATTCAGCATACTTCTGATGCAGCCAGTTAGTGCTCCGTCTCTATTTGTTGCTGTGTAAATCTTGCACACGTTTGGCACAATTCATTCATCTAAGTCTTCGATAAATTTCTCTGCATCTAAACATCTGGCTCAATGAAACAAAATGAGTGCATGCAATTTGTTAACAATGACAAAAAAAAACTGATTTTACACACCTTGGCTGGAAATGTTGAAGCAGTAATACATTCCATAGGTGAAATAAACGTAAGCAGTTCCAGGACTCATAAACATAGGTTTATTACCGGGAGTTACTTTCCCACCAGCAGATTTAGACGCTAGATCTGCTCCTCCAAGATAGCTTTCCGTTTCAACGATGATTCCTCTTAGAATACTTCCATCTTTAAGTTTACGAGCCAATACTTTGCCTAGAAGACTTTTCGCCAAATCTTCGCATGGCTGATCATAGAATGATTCTCCCACTCTTCGCCCGATGATGTGAGTATTGTTACTTGAGGTGGTACTGTCATCCGTGAAGTAACCAGAAGTTGTAACAGATTCTGGCGTAGCTGATTCCAACTTACGCTTCCGGCAGTTTCGCATAATGAAGTATCAAGAAGCTGCAGTAGGTACTTGAAGACTTGAGCTGAAAACTCTATATAAGTAACCCAGCAGCTGTTGAGCCGAGAGCAAAATTACTATTGGAATAAGACCTGAACAGAACTGACAGCCTTAAATTGATCCAAATAAAAGTTGCAGCACAATAGCAAATCTTAGATTTTTTCTTGGGAACAACTGTTGATAATGTGCGTAGTAGATAGTTAGATAACTGACGGTGGGAAAGATAGTAGATAGTAAAAAAAACATATAAAGACCGGAATAGACAGCAAACTACCTTGATTAAACAGGAACCCTAACGCGAACTACAAAAAATTAATAACTAACACGGATCTTGACAAACACAAACAGAAAACAATAACATAACCTCTCTCTAAACATGATTTATGCAAAGGAGCACCCGGGAGCTCACCGGGGCATGTAAACAGAGCCGATTGGGAGCCGACCGGCGTGGCACCTAGCGGCAAAAGTTTGAACTACGTACGTCCTGATGAGCTGAGTTTATATACCTGAGTTTTGACCCTCATCTCCATCGGTCGATTGCTGCCTAGTGGTACAGTGCTGGCTCCCGGACCAGAAGATTGCTGGATCGATCCCCGGCTAGTCTCTTTTTTGTTTTGTTGTTTTTTTTTTTTTAATTTTCACAAAAATGCTTTGATGGTGTAGTTCGATGAAGGGCCGTTCAATTTTGAGGTTCTATTTACGTGATATCGACGAACTCCCATTGTGGTCCACCAAAGAAAAGCGGAGAAACCTGCCACTATCCCCAAAAAAAACCCCTTTTCCGAGTGCAGACAACCCCAAGTTAGATTATAAAAAAGACCGGGAGCGAGCGAAGCGAGCGGGAGGTAAACGCAGCGCGGAGCGCGCGTATTCGCCCGAAGGGCGTTACAACTCCCCTAAAATGCCAACAAATGTTATTTCTTTTATATCAATTCAAACAGCCCGCCAAATCGTGGCTCCCAATCGGCTCTGTTTACATGCCCCGGTGAGCTCCCGGGTGCTCCATCGTGATTTATGAAGCAAGTGGAGTTCCAAAGGCTTCTAATACTATCTAGACTGGACATAACGCCTGCCCATTGCCATTGAAGCCGATCGGTATGCAACCACGATTACAGTATGTGCTAAGATTTTCGGAAATACATGGATTTAAATGGGAAAATAACTTTTTTGAAAAATTAATTAAAAATACTAAAAAAAATATTTTTCCATAAAACTTGGTATCGTTTGAAAGCTCATGATATGTAGATTTCGGTTCGGGCCGGTTTTTACACCGTTTTTTCAATCGTAAACATTCTACAGAGGCTCAAAGTTAGATAAATTTTCCTCGATTCTACGGGGTGTTCCACTGTTTCGGTACCCCGCTGAGACAACCTACACAGCTGTATATACTCAATTTTACGTAATCTATGTTATGATTAAAGTTATAATTATTGTGTATCTCAATAATTTATCGCATAAATTTTATTTTTTTGAGCTGTAACCATTCAAACAAAGTGCAAAGAAAACAATTTTATGAAACACCCTGTAGAAAATCACTACCCAACTTTAAGCCCCTGTAGAATGTTTCTCGTTCAAAAATCACAAATGCAAGCGGCCCGAACCGAAATCTGCATATCATGAGCTTTCAAATGGTACCAAGTTTTTCGAAAAAATATTTTTTTTAGTATTTTTAATTAATTTTTAAAAAAAATCATTTTCCCATTTAAATCAATGTATTTCTGAAAATCTAAACTAAATCCAACAATTATGTTCACATAAATTCAAAACGGCAAGCCATGAGGCCTCGGGGCCTCGCTTTATCTGTTCTCATGACAAACTCAACCTCGACTGCGGAATTTGTGCTAACAAAAATTTCGAGGATATTATCTGTGAGCACAAAAAAAAGTGCTCAGCTCCTTTGGTAACTGCGACCTTTGTATCCCAAATTATAAAAGAGTCTACTCTCCTGGACAGAAATCCAAAGCAGAGACCAATGGATTTGTGACAGAGCTATCTCTGGTCAAGCCATCAAAAAATTATATTGAAAGATCAAAAATCATGAAGGATAACACCCCCAACGACGACAACATCAACAACCAAAATGAAAACAACTCTAACAATACTAAGGAAACGACAGGTGACAACCCACCAGGAAATGAAAACCGTAAATTCTTACCGGTAACCACGCTTTCAACCAAACATGCAGGTAAAATCGCAACAGCCTTTAATTCTAGCCCTGCTTCAACGTTGAACAAATTCAGTGCCCTCCCCTCGGAGGAAGACAAACCAGAACCTCGACCGCCACCCATTTACCTCGAAAAAGACGATAACTTAAAAAACCTAATAGATAATGTCCACTCAAAAGGAATAAAGAGTGATAACTTCACTATCCAAAAAAAATTCAAATGGGAAAATAGCCTGACGAGCAGACCTGTATCTTTGGTGGGCTTTTCATCGGTGACAAGGCTCAGAGCTCACGAAACGACCCTTCTGCTCGTCCGGGACACCGCCAATATATTTTAAAATGGGAAAACAGACTTACGAGTAGACCTCTCGTTTTGGTGGGCTTTTAATCGCTGACAAGGCTCTGGGCTCACAAAACGTCCCCTCTGCTCTTCCGGGGCAGCGTCAATGTATATTCAAATGGGAAAATAGCCTTACGAGCAGACCTGTATCTTTGGTGGGCTTTTCATCGCTGACAAGGCTCAGGTATCACGAAACGACCCTTCTGCTCTTCCGGGGCACCGCCAATGAATTTTAAAATGGGAAAACAGACTTACGAGCAGACCTGTATCTTTGGTGGGCTTCTAATAGCTGACAAGGCTCAGGGCTCACAAAACGTCCCCTCTGCTCTTCCGGGGCACCACTAAGGTATTTTTAAATGGGATAATACACTTACGAGCAGACCTGTATCTTTGGTGGACTTTTCATCGCTGACAAGGCTCAGGGCTCACGAAACGACCCTTCTGCTCTTCCAGGGCACCGCCTATGTATTTTCAAATGAGAAAATAGACTTACGAGCAGACCTGTCGTTTTGGTGAGATTTTAATCACTGACAAGGTTCAGGGCTCACAAAACGTCCCCTCTGCTCTTCGGGGACCGCCAACGTATTTTAAAATGGGAAAACAGACTTACGAGCAGACCCGTCGTTTTGGTGGGCTTTTAATCGCTGACATGGCTCAGGGCTCAAAAAACGTCCCATCTACTCTTCCGGGGCACCGCCAATGTATATTGAAATGGGAAAAGAGCCTTACGAGCAGACCTGTCGTTTTGGTGGGCTTTTAATCGCTACTAAGGCTCAGAGCTCACAAAACATCCCCTCTGCTCTTCCGGGGCACCGCTTAGGTATTTTTAAATGGGATAATACACTTACGAGCAGGCCTATATCTTTGGTGGACTTTTCATCGCTGACAAGGCTCAGGGCTCACGAAACGACCCTTCTGCTCTTCCAGGGCACCGCCAATGTATTTTCAAATGAGAAAATAGACTTACGAGCAGACCTGTCGTTTTGGTGAGATTTTAATCACTGACAAGGTTCAGGGCTCACAAAACGTCTCCTCTGCTCTTCCGGGACCGCCAACGTATTTTAAAATGGGAAAACAGACTTACGAGCAGACCTGTCGTTTTGGTGAGCTTCTAATCTCTGACAAGGCTCGGGGCTCACAAAACGTCCCCTTTGCCAGGGGCGGACTGGGCCGGGGTGCCGGGATTCTGCAGCACCCCGGGCCCCTCCATGTCCGCTCCCCTCCTCTCTGGAACAGTACATAGTTCGGGCCCCTTTCCCCAAATCCCGGGCCCCAGTCCGCCACTGCCCTTTGCTCTTCCGGGGCACCGCCAATGTATATTTGAATGGGAAAATAGACCTCCGAGCAGACCTGTCGTTTTGGTGAGCTTTTAATCGCTGACAAGGCTCAGGGCTCACAAAACGTCCCCTTTGCTCTTCCGAGGCACCGTCAATGTATATTTGAATGGGTAAAGAGACTTTCGAACAGACCTGTCGTTTTGGTGGGCTTTGAATCGCTGACATGGCTCCGGGCTCACAAAACGTCCCCTCTGCTCCTTCGGGGCACCAGCCAATACCGCATCCTCATCACAAACCAAAAATTTTACCAACTCCAACTCCCCAGCTGATATCGCATCCTCATTACAAATGCCAATCAATTCCAACCAAAATTTCACTAACTTCAACTCCACGCCCAAAATTGCATCTTATCCTAAAGATAGATATCCCCAATTTACTCCTAACTTACAAGGGTTAGAGGAAAGTTTCCGTCAAGAAACAGAAATGTTTAAAACTACTGAAATTTAATCAAAAGTGGCAACTATACCAATGAAAAACAAACATATGATTTCTTCTATTAATTTTTTCATAACCTTTATCTTTATTACATCTTTTTTATTCTGGCTATTATTGAATTAGTCATTTTATTTTCTTTCTTTTAAACATAACAATGGTTATGGGCCCAGCCCTTGTGCTGTGAATGAAAGTCTTTTTTGTCCCCTTTAAAAGTAAGTGTACTTTTTTGTCCTTTTAAAGTGATTGATAGTAACGTATTTTTTTGCCATGAGTGACACCAAGTATAAACTATCAGTTTTTGAAGGAACCAACTTTTCGAACTGGAAATTCCGGTTACAATTAATTTTAGAAGAAAAAGGCCTGTATGATTTTATGACAGATGGACTCGCGACATTACAAGCAAATTGAAGAATATTTCTCAGACAAAATGAAAACTTTCTGCATTGAAAAAGGCATTAAATACCAAAATACCATGGTTTTCACGCCACAACAAAATGGAGTCTCCGAAAGACTGAATAGAAGTATTCTGGAAAAAGCTCGGTGCATGCTTCACCATGCTCAAATACCAAAACATTTTTGGGGTGACGCTGTTCTCACTGCGGTATATTTATTAAATAGATCGCCTAAAAGCGCGTTGCATCAGAATAAAACACCTTCAGAGCTGTGGTATGGCAAAAAGCCACACTTGTCGCACTTACGGATATTTGGATGCAAGGCGTTTGCACAAGTACCTAAACCTCACCGCTCGAAACTGGATCCCAAAGCAAAAATTTCCCTTTTTCTTGGATATGTACAAACAGGATACAAATTATGGGACTTGAATGAGCAAAAAATATTTTATTCCAGAGATGTTAATTTTGATGAAATGTCGGTGAAAAGTAGTTTTATGGAGATCAATAGCATCAGAGATGAAACTGATAAGTCATTACAAGAACGAGACCACGACATAGAAATCAAAGAAGAAAGCCCATCTCCAGAACCTTCAACCACGCAAGAGCAACAACAGGATATTTTACGATCAACCGAAAGTGATAATGATCCCGAGGTAAGAAGGTCTACAAGAATACGCAGAAAACCTGAAAGATATGGAGAAGAAAACTTTGCTGTTTTGGCTTTGTCAGCCCTTGAATCGGTCAGTGAAGTTGTAATCCCAAGAACATATGAAGAAGCGATGCAAACTCCCGAAAAAGAAAAGTGGGCAGCGGCAATGAAAGACGAATTAGAATCAATGAAGGAAAACAATACATTGACTCTTACTCAACTTCCTCAAGGCAAGCATCTCGTTGGAAACAAATGGGTATTCACGCTGAAAACAGATGAAAATGGAAATATAACGAGGTACAAGGCCAGACTAGTAGCGAAGGGTTATAGCCAAATTCGTGGCTTGGATTACGAAGAAATCTTCTCACCAGTAGTCAAATTAGAAACAATTCGAGTCCTCCTCTCTGTGGCGAACCATAGAAACTTCTCTTTACACAGCATGGATGTAAAGACGGCTTTTTTAAATGGATACATTGAAGAAGATCTTTATAAGACGCAACCACCTGGCTTTGTTAACAAGTCCTGTCCAAATCTAGTTTGCAAATTAAATCGTGCAATATATGGTCTAAAGCAAGCACCGCGTAACTGGAACCAGCGTCTACACAATTTCCTTATCAGTCAGCATTGTATTCAGTCCAAACATGACTGTTGCTTGTACATAAAAATTGAACAGACCACTGTGTTATTCATCTTGGTTTATGTTGACGATTTAATTTTGACAAGTAATGTGCTAGAGGAGATAACTAAATTTAAACAAATCTTGTCAGCAGAATTTAAAATGACAGACCTGGGGAAATTGAAACATTTTCTTGGATTACACATTATTCGGGATGAAGAAACTGGTACCTTAAAAATAACTCAAAAGAAATTCTTGCAAAAAATTATCTCAAAATTTCACATGGACTCTGCCAAAACTATATCGACACCAATTGAATCCCGATTGTCTCTACAAAAAGAAACTTTAGTAGAAACTGAGAAGCCATACCACGAACTAATTAGATCCTTGATGTATCTCATGCTCGGAACACGGCCCGACATTTCCTTTGCTGTGAACTACTTCAGTAGGTTTCAGAGCAAGCCATCAGAAGATCATTGGATGTATTTAAAGCGAATACTCCGCTATCTCAAGGAAACGGAAGATTTAGAACTTGTCTACAAAAATCATCCGAATGTAACACCTTTAGTTGGCTACACAGATGCAGACTGGGGAGGTGACGATCATGATCGTCACTCAACTTCCGGCTGCACTTTTTTCGCTCTTGGAAATCGCGTCTCCTGGAGAACAAGAAAACAAGCCACCGTGGCATTGTCCTCTACGGAAGCAGAATACATAGCCCTGTGCGAGGGTGCCTGCAAGGGTGTCTGGCTAAATTAACTTCTCGGTGATCTAGGAATCTGTAATAACACAGTGTTGCTCAAAGAAGCTAATCAATCTTGTATATGTTTAGCAAAATTTCCAACTATGCACAAAAGAAGCAAGCACATAGACATTAAGCACCATTACATTCGTGAGTTAGTGTCAAGTAAGAAGGTCCTCATCGAATACGTTCCTTCAAATCAGCAGCTTGCAGATATCCTAACAAAGGGTCTTACATTCGTTCAGTTTAAAAGTCTACGAGAAAAATTAGGACTTTTGATTAAGGGGGGTTATTAAACTTTAATAAAAAGTGGCAACTATGCCAATGAAAAACAAACATGATTTCTTCTATTAATTTTTTCATAACCTTTATCTTTATTACATCTTTTTTATTCTGGCTATTATTGAATTAGTCCTTTTATTTTCTTTCTTTTAAACATAACAAAAACCATGATGGAAACTATTGCCAACCAAACTATGCTGCTCCAGAAAGTCCTGCAGAGTAACATTGATATAGGGGCCATTAAAAAATCAACATGAGACATTCCATTCTTAGAATAGCGCACATCAATATTAACGGACTCGTTAATAAAAGAAAATTTGCCGAGTTATATTCACATGAATATAACTTAGACGTATTGTAAGTTACAGAAACTCACTTCTCCGACGAATCCTTCATAAGAATACCGAGCTATAGTTTGCCATGACTTACCATAACTTGCCTTGGACTTGCCATGACTTGCCATGACCTGCCATGAACTTGCCATGACTTGCCATGACCTGCCATAGACTTGCCATGACTTGCGATGACTTGCCATGCCATTGCCAACCATTCCTCCCTCGTCAACTTGACCGCATTACAGCTCGCTAGAGTAATCACGTTACTTTACTGTCTGTGCCTCCTCACACCACTAATAAAATGTCCGTTTTCGGGTCATTTAAATCTTATTTTGAGAGAGAAATTGATCGCTTTCAAAAAACACATCCAGGCAGAAGAATCAATCTGTTCAGTATTGCGAAATTGGTCCGGCCAGCATATGCAAAAACTTTCACTGCAAAAAACATAACTAATGGCTTTAGAAAATGTGGCATCTACCCCTTTGATTGCGCCATATTTACAGACGAAGATTTTGTACCTGCTAAAGTTCACCGCATTCTTGCTATGATCCGTCAAGCTCTTGAAGTCCATCAAGCTCCTGAAAATGATACGGTTATCATTGTTGATGTCCTTCAAGCTCCTGTTGTTGCTGCTGCTGAAGTTCGTGAAGCGCCTTTTAGGCGGTACTACTTTTAGTAGTACCGTTGTTGTTGCTAAAGTCCACCAACCTCCAGCCGAAGTCCAAGAAAATCATGTTGTCAATACGAATCAAGCTCGTGGTATTATCCCTCATAAAGAAGTTGCAGTTACTCATGACGATTTAGACAACATTCATTTAGCACCGCTCGAACTTGAACGTCCAACAAGCCACGTTCTCTCAAAACCAGTCAACCTTAGGTACTCTCCTAAAGAATTAGTCCCACTTCCGAAAGTCCAAAGTGTAACAGAGACAAAAAGGATAAGAAGGTGTCAGAAGTCAGAAATCCTTACCACCTCGCCATACTTCAAGACAAAACAACAAAAAATGAAAACTGTGAACTCAAAAAAACAAAACAAAACCAAACAAAACCTGCGAAGAGTCTACTAGGAAAATCGTTCGAAATTTGACCGACGAGTTCTGCAAAGAGAAGAAAAATACTGAAAGAGCGTTGATAATTCCAAACTCCCCAGTAGAGAAAGATCCTAAAGTTGATGAGCTTTGTTTAATTTGCTCAGAACCCTTTAGTAATTCGAAAAGTAGAGAAAAATGGATTCAGTGCAACTTTTGCCAAAACTGGGCTCATAAGTTGTGCACGGACCATGTAAGAGGAATCTACATTTGTGACAACTGTGAAAGCAGTGTTCTGAATGATAAGACTAAATTTGAGACTGTTCTCAGAAACTTTGTAAGCTAACACTATTTTTGAGACTGCTTTTAAAGTTCAAAGACCCTTTGTTTCCTTGTTTACCTCATTATTTTTTTTTTTTCATCAAGTTCCTCTCACCGAAGTCATGTAAGTACCTACATAACTGCAATTTAAATGAAACTTTTAAGTGTTATGACCTATTGAGTAAGTAGGTAAGGTGCTCCTCGTTTTTTTCTCACAACACCGTCCAGTTGGATGTTATTATTTAGTTTTTTTAAAAAAAATTACAATTGTTTTTCTCATTTAATTTTAAGTTTATCTTTAATTTGGCGAGTTTTTTTTTATACATTTTTTTTTTAAATATTGGTGTTCCCGAATATGGTGTTCTGTAGAGGTTCACCTTTTTCTGTCTTATACTCTTATTCTATGTACAATGAAGTCATTTCTCGCCTTGATAATGTGAAAGACCTTGGTGTTATTTTTGATAATAAACTACTATTTAATGATCATGTTGATTTTATTTCTGGTAAAGCCTTCAGAAAGTTCTATTTTTTTTTTTTTTTCTTTTTTTCAGAAAAGCTGCTTCATCATTCCAAGATGTTTTATTTTGTTCAAGTTTTTAGTCTTGCCTATTTTAACTTATGCCTCTCCAATTTGGTTCCCTCTTACTTCTCTTCACATCTACAAACTTGAGAAAGTTTGTCATTGTTTTCTAAAATGTGTGTCTTATCGTATCAATAGCCCCATGGGAATTAATGATCACTTTTATGACACTATTGCCAGGCATTTAAAGTTACACCCCCTAGTTTCTTTTTGGCGTTATCATAAATATCTGGGATTAACCTTCGATCAAGGCCCAAGGTGGAAGGCACACATAAAGTTAAATAGAAAACAGTGTGATCTAAAGTTTAGACAAATGAGTTGGCTACTCGGTAAGAAATCCAAACTCTCGTTAGAAAACAAAGTATTGCTGTACAAAACCATGCTGCGTCCGGTTTGGGCCTACGGATGTCAATTATGGGGATGTGCCGCTCCTTCCAACATCAAAATAATTGAAATTTTTCAAAATTAAGTACTTGAGTCCATCGTAAATGCTCGTTGGTATCAACGTAATTCGGACATTAGGAGAGATCTGGGCATCGAATCGATAGAGGACTTCATATCGAGAATGGCTAACTCTTACGAATAGCGGCTGGAGGCTCATCCGAATACAGAGGCCATCATGCTCCTGGATTCGGAGAGTTGCACTCGGCGGCTCAAAAGGACTAAACCCCACGAATTGGTAACTCTGTCAGTGGGGATTGGCAAAAAATAATGAGAGGCGAGTGGAATCTCAATCTACTCTCCGACATTAAAAAACATAACAAAATTTCTAAACCTAAAATATGGTTGAAATAATAAAGCGTCGGAATGACGTGAGATATTATTGCAAACGTTAATACTGTCACAATAATAACTACAGCATCAAAATTACTGCCCCCGCACATCATGTTTTAGTTTCAATTTCAATTTGAATTTTTTATTGTTAATTTTAATTTAATTTAAACTTTGATTCTGACTGTAATTTTAATTTTAACCTTATCTTGTGTGTAAATTGTGACAATGGATTGATCATTGGATCAAACATAAATGTATGTAATATATAGTTAAGAAAAAAAATTGTACAGTGCAACAAGCACTGAACCTTTAGTAATCGGTATGTTTATTATAACCAAACATGCAATAAAAAAAAAAAAAAAAAAAAAAAAAAAAAAAAAAAAAAACGGTTGCTGGCTTCAAGTTCGGACTGAGTGCGAATAACGCTTCTTGCTTCCGCGAGATTCAAAAACCCGCATAATAAGTTGAAGCAATTATGCTTCCAATAATGACTTGTGAACATTTAACTAACCCTTTAAAATGTGATTTGTGCGCGGAAAACAAAAACTTTAAATGTTCACACAAACTTGACAACACCAAATGTCTTTACTGCAATCAAGTTACTCCTCATACCCCACTTAAAATCAATCAACAACTTAATTCCTTTCCTTCTCTGTCAAACTCCCAGTTGCTCAACACTCACACCAATTCTCAAATGGCTTTTGGTGGGACTGATTCGGATTGGTCACCACAGGTAGAAAGTGGAAGAATGATTCCTCAAAAAATTCTTCCACAAAAAAATCTAATGCCTTTTCGGACCCTCCAGGTATCTCTACCACTAATAAATTTAATCCTCTCGAATCAGAGGAAAGACCTGTTCCGATATACAGGGTGTTTCTAAAACTTATGTCAATGCTTGCTTGACAATGAAACAATGACTAGAAGACTCAAACGAAGGAAGACGTTTGAATTGGCTTCAGGTCGCTTTCTTAAAGGATGAGACCTTTAATCTCATACCAAATAAATGTACTATATGATGTAAATATTTAGGACCTAGTCAAATAGAAATTAACTGCCGAAAGCAGTAAGCAATAGTTCAAATTATTGTAGGAAAAAAAATTGCAAGATAGTGTGTAAGCATTAGTGTCAATATGTAGCCCGTGTAAACATGTGCAAATAATAATAATAATAAAAAAAAAAAAAAAAAAAAAAAAAAGGTATCTCTACCACTAATAAATGTAATCCTCTCGAATCAGAGGAAAGACCTCCTCCGATATACAGGGTGTTTCTAAAACTTATGTCATCCTTTCTACCACGTATTTTTGAGGTCAAAATAAGGCTTTCTTTTCCGATAAACGTGTGTCCGAAAATGCCCCCCTTTTGAGCTAAAGCCCCCCAAAGTTTTAAAAAATTGTTGGTTTTTTTGGAATATCGACCATGATTATGAACCAAATGCCATGAAAATTGGTGTCCCGAGGTAATTTTACGTGTAGAATCCATTATTGACCTCGAGAAATTTATAAATGAGGTCTGACTGTAATTTCCAGGCAATCTTATACCTTCAACGACACTAATTTTATGTTACGGATCGGAAATTTGAAAAATGAAAAATGAAATCAGATGGGAAAAACTCTTCAAAAGATATTTGGCCGTCTTTGTTTTGATTGATACGACGCGTATTAAGCGAGATAATCGCTGCACAAGGTGGAAAAGTCAGCGCTTTTACCATGAAGAGCGGCTGTAAGTATGGAACCCGCCACTCCGCTGCTACTTCGGGCCGCCCGCGATAGTAAAAGCGCTGACTTTTCCACCTTGTGCAGCAATTATCTCGCTTAATACGCGTCGTATCAATCAAAACAAAGATGGCCAAATATCTTTTGAAGAGTTTTTCCCATCTGATTTCATTTTCCATTTTTCAAATTTCCAATCCGTAACATAAAATTTGTGTCGTTGAAGGTATAAGATTGCCTGAAAAGTACAGTCAGACCTCATTTATGAATTTCTCGAGGTCATTAATGGATTCTACAAGTAAAATTACTTCGGGTCACCAATTTTCATGGCATTTGGTTCATAATTATGGTCGATATTCCAAAAAAACCGACAATTTTTTAAAACTTTGGGGGGCTGTAGCTCAAAAGGGTCGCATTTT
The DNA here is from genome assembly GCA_011764245.1 of Trialeurodes vaporariorum. Taxonomy (NCBI): domain Eukaryota; kingdom Metazoa; phylum Arthropoda; class Insecta; order Hemiptera; family Aleyrodidae; genus Trialeurodes; species Trialeurodes vaporariorum. Next base: position 75,961,494 of record VMOF01000002.1, read on the forward strand.
CGGACACATGGGACAATAGGGAAAAACAAGCATTATTTTGACCTCAAGAATACGTGGTGGAAAGGATGACATAAGTTTTAGAAACACCCTGTATTTAGACCCCATAAATAATATGGACCTTTTCAGGAATGAATTAATTACCGATGGAATTAAAGACTTCTCAATTAAATTAACCCAAGATTTGGTCAAACTTGAACTTACAAATGTAAAGGATTTCTTGACGGTCCAAAGGAAATTCAAGAAAAAAATGCGCTCCTTTTTCACCTTTCCTAGGAAAGAAGAGAAACCATTTAAAGTGGTTTTCAGAGGACTTCATCCCCCTCGCATACACCAGAATTCATCAAACAGGAACTCATCAATCTTGGTTATGAAATAAGTAACGTTCATCAAGGCCAAAAAAAAAATCACAAAACCCTTAAACGAAGGATGCAGAAAAAATCCCTATCCCAATTTATTGCATTGCTCTCAAAAAAAGTCAATGGCGTAGACAAGGATTCCGGGGCCCTCCCGCCAATTATTTTTAGGGGCCCCTCTACTTTCACTCCAAGATAGGGGGTTCAGCCCCCCCCCCCCCCCCGCGTAGGACCTGCGATCTGGGGTGTTTCCCCGAAAAATTTTGGAGATTATAGTTCATCTAAAAATTCTCACACAATTCATGCTTATAGTTATCGTTTTTATTTCCTTCCTTCTTCTTGTTTTCCTATCGAAGTACTTAAAACTCGCGACTTTTTTTATGGAAAAGTATTTCCGTAAGAAAACGCTAAAACAGTGTTGGAAGACGGAAGATACTTACAAACAAAAAACGAAGGAGAAATGCTATTTCAATAATGAAAAAACTTGCCTTTCTTTACTTTGAAAAGTTTTTCCTTTCATCAGGCCCGGGGCCCCAACATCGTCGGTCTTCAGGGGCCCTCAGAGCCTGGGGGCCCTCCCGCCTGGCGGGGTCCGCGGGGGCCTTATCTACGCCACTGAAAAAAGTGAAAATGTCAAAGCCATATTTTCGCTTAAAGGTCTTTTTAATACCACCATCAAAGTTGAGCCCCCGAAACCCTCTACATTTATGCCGCAATGCAAGAGCTTTCAAATGTACGGACAAACAAATAACTACTGAAATCGTCCTCCAAGATGTGTGAAATGTGCAGAAGAAGGACATCATACATCTGATTGTCCTAGTGTATCTGACCAGGTGAAGTGTGTCCTCTGTGACGGACCTCAGCCAGCAAATTACAGACAATGTCCGATTGCCCTTAAAATTATGCTACCAAAATTATCGAGAGAAGCAAAACACCTCCTCCACCTAAATTATCAACTTCGAATTTCCCTCCTCTGCGGAAAAGCGTATCCTTTAAAACAGTCCACTCTCCATCAGACCATACATACGATGTTACATCCAATCACTCATATGCTGACTCTATTTTTTCCACAAAAAAATCCTCTCTCAAAACGCGATCCGAAAACTTCAAACCCTCCAATTCTTTCGAAATAACTATTGACAAATTGTATGAAATTATGATGTCCCAACAATCGAGACTGGAAAACCTAATCTTCCAACAACAGGAGAAAATGGAGAAATTCATTAATCAGATTCTTGACCGCATCCTCTCCTCGACATCACAAACCACTCCCCATTAGAGGTCATTTCACGAAAGATGGCAGATAACAGCTCGGGTCTCCTGCACTGTTGGTACGCTCGCGCATCGAGATTAGAGCTTAAAAACACAAATACTTCTAATAATACTATATCTACTCATAAAAAGAAAGTATTAGAAGTCTTTACAAAAACAAAAACTCGCATACACAGTAAACAAGGCGGTCTGTCATCAGCCAACTCTCGTGAAATGACCCCTACCAAAAATCAAAATGACTTCCAAATTAATTAGAATAGGCCTCTTAAATGTTGATGGACTTCAAAAATGTAAATTACAAGTAAATCAGTACCTAACCGAATATTCATTAGACATCCTATTCGTTACAGAATCTCACCTAACTTCAGATCATTATGTTTCTTTTCCCAATTACACCATGCACCACGCTGATCATCCTTCTGGTAGATCCAGAGGCGGATCAGCAATAATCATCTCAATCACACTCTCACATTACTGTGATATACATAGAATTGGCAATACTGTGCCACTCACACTTACTCCCACGTACCCCACCATCAAGTTCAGTGTGCTCAATCTCCTTGTGCAATGTAATCCATTTTAATCCAGAAAATATCAATAAAAACCATGCATTCCAAACCCAGAATCTTATTATTTACTATCCAGGATATACCACAGAATTGGCGACGGGTCGGTCGAACATAGCGCGTCCAAAATTCGGGAGTGAAATGCGAAGTGCACAAAACCTAACCTCAAAATCGTCCAATCCCCGTGAGATATCGGCTATTACGACCATTCCAAACCATCCTCAATTTCAACTGAACCATGGCAGACGATGTTCAAGATCCGAATAACCAGAACGAAAACGACCAAAATGATCCTTCCAAATATAGTTGTCCACACCGCGATCGGAGTATTGGAACCATTTGATCCCAAAAACAAATCCAAAAGTGCTTCATCATGGATTTCAAGATTTGATGATTATACGTACATGAACAACACACTCGTGCCCACAGATGATGTCAAGAAAAGATTTTTCCTCAATATGATCGGTCCTACGGCGTATCGAGCCATCCACCTAGGAGCCCTCCCAGAAAAGGCAGAAAATTTATCGCTACCCCAACTCAAGGAAATCTTTACACGTAACTACGAGCCCACATCATTGAAAAGAACAGATCGCCAGAAGTTCTTACAAAGAAGCCAGCAACCTGGTGAGTCCATCCTTGAATTCAGTAATGCCCTCAAAGAATTAGCCGACCAATGCTTGTACACTCCAGAACAATTAGAAGAGAACCTAACGGACAGATTCACGATCGGATTCTTAAGTAACAGCACTAAAGAGCGTTTAATCGACAAAGAAATAACCTTCCAGCAAGCAACAACTCAAGCACTTGCATTAGAAACCTTATTCAATGAAAATCGCGCTCCAGAGTCGAGCTTCAAAAAGTCTTATTTTTACCTCTGAAACCAGCCCTGAAAATTAGTGTCTGTAGTTTTGCTACACCCTGTATACATATTTTTTTCTCTTCAGGCACGCACTATGCTAAATTTTGTTTCTTTTTTCATCTTGATTTGTACTTCTTGTAGCATTCTTATGTTTCTGATATAATTTTGTTCATTAAAAAATTATAGAAACTTCAAAAAGACTGGAATTTTTAAAATGTCCTAACCCTCATTTGTCCATGTCCCAACCCTTCTCAGCGCTGGGGAGGGTTGGGACATTTTTGACTTTTTAAAAAAATTCTTTATCTCTAATTGTTTTGTATATTTTAAGCCAATTTTTTTTAAACTTTCCTCAAAGCCAATCAAACAAGTTGTCTACTCCAGTTTTAGAAAAATTATAAAAAAATAACACTTGAAAAATTAAAGAAAAAAATGTCCCATCTCTCCTGATACTCCCCTGTTCATACACCTTAGTTCTTAAAAAATTTACGATAACAACATAGACATAGTAAATGAAGAATGCGTGAACCACTTTGCAACGCGAATGGGAACTGGTTTACGAACATTAGCCATAACTGCCAAGATCCAGAACGTTACGCTTGGAGGAAAGATCCATGGCAGCCTAAAAGAAACGACAATCATCAAACTGACCAAGTACTATGGCAATGTCATAATGAAGAATATTGGCAAAGATATTGAGAGTATGCGCAACGACATACTTACAACTTTACACCACTACGTTTCAACAGACAAACTTCCAAAGCACGAGTAATGTCCCAAAGATCCGATGAGCAGGGGCTTCTTCTATAGAGGGTTTTAGTAATGGCGACTGCCGGTGATGAGCGTTCCGAACAAAGCCGGTTTGTCTCTCTCGCTCTCACGTGACCCCTATGTAATGCCATCTCACTCTAATTTCGAAAATCGTACATAGAGACTTATTTTGTGAAATTTTATGGCAGAAATGAATTCCTCGAGGCATTTTAATGCGATTTTGATAATAATATGTCGTAAAACAAGGCCCTGTATACGAATTTCGATACTAGAAAGAGATGGATATACATGGGGGTCACGGGAGAGTGAGTGAGATAGTTTGGAACGCTACGCGAGTTTTATCACAACCGACTGCGACTGATGAGTGCTTTGTTGTGGTTGTTGGCTAACCGTTGACTTCGCACTAAAACCGTCTATTGAGCCGCAGCCAAGAGCATGAAACCTGAATCACACTCCAAAGCAGTTAAAACTCCTCCTAACGACACAGTTTTAAAACATAAAGCTCCTCTGTATATGAGACTCTCTGACCCATCATTGCTGAAAAAAACTAGTGTACCCGTGGCCTCACTCAAATTGCCAACGAGAGTTTGCACGCTCTCATTTGGAAACACTATGGGATAAATATCGCAGATCATCAAGGAAAATTGTTGACGCAGCTGCTGCCCAGGCAGTCGGAGAATTTAACTCTGGTTAAAATGCAGTCCTATCATCAATGCAAGTTGCAGGAGTTCAGCCCGGAAGACATTTAGTCAAGATTGGAAGCAGCAGACATGGCGCGAGAAAACATCAAATTAGAACTGTTCGTCGATCCGTAGAATTTGAGGCAAGAATACAACTAAGACTCAAGGCTCTTCAGAAGGAAGAAGAAAGCAAGGCTAAAAAGGGCGTGGCGTATGCTGCAGATACATTCTGAAAATCTAAGGTAAACAGGATGTATTTCTTCAGAAATAAATATTGTTGAACTATTTTTGCAAGCATCTTTTGAAAAGTGCTGTTTGGAGACGATTTCTACTCTTTTCCAAAGTTGGAATCCACTTTTCTCAGGTTCTATGAAAGCTAGAGACCTCTGTTTTTGTTTTTTTTTTTTTTTTTTTAAATGTGTAGAATTTTATGGAGCATGATTGCGCTCATGGATTTGCCATAACTCTCATTAGTTACCATGTAAAATACACTTGAACACGAGGAAAAACAAGAACCAACACATGAGGGCGACAACAGATACCCGGCTCACAGCCGCGCGGCCCCCAGACGCTTCCCCAACCAAGCAAACTACGCGACAACCTGCAAGGACGAACCAACCTTTGGTGAGGCCATGCAATCTGACAAGTGGAAAAGCTTCAATGAACGACGAGTACAGTTCTCTTATAAATAACGAAACATGGATACTTGTAGATCCACCAAAAAATCAAACCGTGGTAATATGTAAGTGGGTATTCAAAGTTAAAAGAGACGAAAATAGCCAAATCGACAAATACAAGTCAAGGCTTGTAGCGAGAGGGTTTCAACAGAGAAAAGGGGTCGATTATTTCGAAACCTATTCACCAGTGCAATGGTCAGATACTCGACAAAACGATTTCTATTTGATTTTGTTTTCTATTTTTTCAGTCGAAAAGGATCTTGAAATTGACCACTTTAGACGTGGACACAGCCTTTTTGAATGGAAGACTAGAAGAAAGCGTGCTCATACACCAACCACTGGATTTGTAAAAAGGGGACAAGAAAACAAGCTTTGTCTCCTGAAAAAGGCCTTATACGGCTTAAAACAGTTCTCAAAGGCCAGCGGACCGATCATTTACTTAATCGTTAAACCGATCGTTGAGACTGTCTGAGAGTGATTCTATTGGTCGGAAATTGTAAAACTTGGTCGTTGCTATGGTAACCATCCTCAAAGGGTCCGTTCTATAAAAGTTATTCTTGAGTAACCTTGATAGAATCACTCTTGGATAGTCTTAACGCTTGGTTTAACGATGAAGTAAATGATCGGCCCGCTGGAACCAAACTCTTGAAAAGACCATATTGAAATTTCCGCTTTCCAAATCCAGCCATGAGGCTAGTGTTTACTTCCATTTATTTAACAAAACAATTTTAATAATTGCATTATTTGTAGACGACATTCTGATTTTTGGAATGATAAAAATGAAAGAGACAAAGTGAAATCTATTCTTATGGAAACATATAAGATGAAAGACCTGGGTGAAATTAAACATTACCTTGGAATGAACATAAAAAGAGACCGCAAAAATGCCACATTATTTGTGACTCAACAACAATACATACATAATCTATTGGAAACTTTCAAAATGAGTAACTGTAAAATTGTCTCCACTCCTTTGGAAGCGAAGTCAAAACTCAACTCTACTTCAAAAATAACATTATAAAACCTGCAAGCTATGTCCTTTATCATAATTTGATAGGATTACTAATGTACCTTGTGGTCTGTACTAGGCCAGGCATCGCTTACTCTGTGAGTCACCTAAGCCAATTTAACCAGAATACTAATAAAGAGCACTGGAAAAATGCAAAGCGCATTTTAAGGTACCTCAAAGGTACAGCAAATAAAGGATTAATGTTTAAAAAATCGAGACAGGGTATAACAAGTTATGTTGATCCCGACTGGGCGGGGACTGGTTATGTTTACACCTATGATGGGTCAATTCCGATTACTTGGGAGAGCAAAAAACAACGCACCGTTGCTCTCTCCAGCACCGAAGCGGAGTACATGGGACTCGCCGAGGCGGCAAAAGAAGCATGTTTTTAGGTAATCTTTATCGAGAGATCCTCAACTTTAATGTAAACATTACGCTCTACAATGATAACCACAAGGGAAAAAAAGATTAGTGAAAATAACCATACGGATACCTGATTTTGGCACCTGCTAGATGTTATGGTAAACTTGACCAGAAGTATGGTACATTCACCGATACTTTAAGTAAATTCGACATGCAATCAGGTAACATCACCTAATACCTAGTCAAAACATAGTATACTTCTGGTTAACATTACCATAACATCTAGCAGGTGCTAAAATCAGGTATCCGTATGGTTATTTTCACCGTAGTTTTTTTCCGTGCAAGGAGCACAAAAGTTAGCTCAAACCCCAATTTTTCAAAAACGGTCAAAGCATATTGACATACGGTATCATTTCATCAGACAAGTACTTCAAGAGAAAAAACTCGAAATACGATACTTGCCAACTGATGAAATGTGCGCCGACATATTAACAAAGTCCTTAGGACGTCAAAAGCAGGACGTCAAAAGCATGTTTTTTTCACTGATATGCTTTTGAAGAATCTTACCTTGTCCATCCATGCTTGAGGAGTTGAGGACATATACAGGGTGTCAATTAAAAAAGGAGCCAGGCCGAATATCTTGAGAACGGCTCCGAATTTCGAAAACCGCTGAAACACGTTGTTGCATAGCCTGGGAGAGTGCAACCATCCTTAGGTTGGCAGCACTGCACAGAGAGGTTAAGATCGGGCTAAAGTCCCTAGAGAATACCTTTCTCTAGAGACCTTAGATCGGGCCATCGTCGGAGCCCCGCTACTTTTAGTTGTCACTTCTCACTTCTTAACTATGTGATATTTTAAGCTGAATCTTTAAGTGAATATAAGTTTGTCGTGAACATCATTGTTTTATTTTAATTCACCACTCCAAACAAGGCGACGAGGAAAAAAGAATAATTGCTCAGTATCGTCTTTGCGGCCAACTTTTTTCACAATCTAGTCTACGGATACCTATAAAATTAATGTCCAGAATGATCATAAGCCATTAGAAGTCATTTTTACCAAAAATCTCCAGAGTATTGTCAAATAGATTACAATGCCTCTTGTTAAAATTAATTCCTTATGATCTAGATGTTAAATACCTGCCCGGCAAACAACATTTTGTAGCAGATATGCTCTCAAGGAATTTTGTTATAAAGTCTCAACCGAACGAGGAAGTTGATTTCGAAGAAATTGTACATTGTCTTGATGTGAACTTTCAATTGTCAAATGCCAAATATGTAGAATTAAGAGAAGCTACGCACAGTAATCCAGTGCTATCTCAAGTTGCAAAAATGCATATTGAAAATTGGGATAGGTGCAATGTAGAAACCCTTCAACCCTATTTTAAAGTTAGGAATGAGTTGGCCATCAATGATGATGTTTTATTTTATGGAAATCGTTGAATTATTCCAGCCAAATTACAGCCTAGTTATATCAAACTGCTTCGCGGTGAAGCACATTTAGGAATAAACAAAACAGTACAACGGAGTTAGTTCATACGCTGTTGGCCAAATTACACCCAAGATATCGAAAAGTATATTAAGTCAGTGCTGTTTTGTCTGTAATAAATTTCACCAAGGAAATTCCAAAGAGCCGCAAATCCCTCACGAAATTCCCAACGTCCCGTTCCACAAATTGGGAGCGGATATCGCGGAATGTAAAAAGAATAATTTTCTCATTGTAACTGATTACTTTTTCAAATGGCTTGAGATCAAAGCAATTAAAAATAAAAAGGCGAATGAGGTAATCGGAGTGTTCAAAGAAATTTTCTGTACTCATGGTATTCCGGCACAAATAATCGCGGATAATCAACCCTTTGATTCGGCTGAGCTAAAAGCTTTTGCCAAAACGTATAATATATCAATAAAAACTTCCAGCCCCCATTACTCGCAATCAAACGGGATGGCGGAGTCAGCAGTGAAACGAGAGAAAAATTGTTGTTGAAAGTTAGCGAAAGCAAGGGCGATTTGGATTTAGCGGTCTTAAAGTACAATAATGCACCCATTATTCAACATGGGGCGTCTCCAAATCAGATGCTTACGCGACGGGTACTCCGAACTCAAGTGCCTGTCAATGAGGAAGTTATAAAACCCAAAGTAGTTGATGAAAAAAGTAGGGAACTGCGGCATCAGGAAAAGGTAAAATGTTATTTTGACAAAATTATTAAATCCAGATCGGAATAAAGTGAGAGTGTGGAAATATGGCTTCTAAATAACGATAACCGCTGATACCAAGCAAAGATAAACGAAAAACTTAAAAATGTTCCTGGATCGTACGTAGTACAAAGTCACGAAGGAGTTTTTTATTGCAGAAATTCAAAATTTCTTCGGAAAAAAAGTACCGTAGGTCCAGACAGACGGACTGTCGAAAATCCCCTGTATTTATTTTTTGAGGATGAAGATGAAAGTAAAACCATCATTCCTGTTCATTTAGTGAGCCCTGAGCCTTGTCAGCGATTAAAAGCCCCCCAAATGACAGGTCTGCTCTTAGGTCTGTTTTCCCACTTAAAAATACATTAGCGGTGCCCCGGAAGAGCAGAGGGGACGCTTTGTGAGCCCTGAGCCTTCTCAGCGATTAAAAAAACAACAAAACGACGGGTCTGCTCGTAAGTCTATTATCCCACGTCAAAATACATTGGCGGTGCCCCGGAAGAGCAGAGAGGACGGTTCTTGAGCCCTGCGCCTTGTCAGCGATTAGAACCCCACAAAAACGACAAGTCCGCTCGTAAGTCTGTTTTCCCATTTAAAAATACATTGGCGGTGCCCCGAGAGAGCAGAGGGTACGTTTCATGAGTCCTGAGCCATGTCAGCGATTAAAATCCCACCAAAACGACAGGTCTGCTCGTAAGTCTATTTTCCCATGTAAATATATATTGGCTGACCCCCGGTAGAGCAGAGGGGACGTTGTGTGAGCCCTGAGTCTTGACAGCGATTAAAAACCCACCAAAACGACGAGTCTGCTCGTAAGTCTATTATCCCATTAAAAAACACATTGGCGGTGCCCCGGAAGAACAGAGGGGGCGTTTAGTGAGCCCTGAGCCTTGTTACCGATAGAAAGCCCACCAAAACGACAGGTCTGCTCGTAAGTCCATTATCCCACTTAAAAATACATTAGCGGTACCCCGGAAGAGCAGAGGGGACAGTTTGTGAGCCCTGAGGCTTGTCAGCGATTAGAACCTCACCAAAACGACAGGTCCGCTCGTAAGTCTGGTTTCCCATTTAAAAATACATTGGCGGTGGCCCCGAAGAGCAGAGGTAAAGTTTTGTGAGCCCTGACCCTTGTTAACGATAGAAAGCCCACCAAGACGACAGGTCTGCTCGTAAGTCTATTTTCCCATGTAAATATACATTGGCGGAGCCCCGGTAGAGCAGAGGTGACGTTTTGTGAGCCCTGAGTCTTGACAGCGATTAAAAACCCACCAAGACGACGAGTCTGCTCGTAAGTCTATTATCCCATTAAAAAACACATTGGCGGTGCCCCAAAAGAGCAGACCGGACGTTTTATGAGCCCTGAGCCATGACAGCGATTAAAATCCCACCAAAACGACAGGTCTGCTCGTAAGGCTATTTTCCCATTTAAAAATGACTTAGCGGTGCCCCGGAAACACAGAGGGGGCGTTTAGTGAGCCCTGCGCCTTGTTAGCGATAGAAAGCCCACCAAAACTACAGGTCTGCTCGTAAGTCTATTTTCCCATGTAAATATACATTGGCGGAGCCCCGGAAAAACAGATTGGACGTTTTGTGACCCCTGAGCTTTTTCAGCGATTAAAAGCCCACCAATTTGACTGGTCTGCTCGTAAGTCTATTATCCCATTTAAAAATACATTAGCGGTGCCCCGGAAGAGCAGAGGGGACGGTTTGGGAGCCCTGAGGCTTGTCAGCGATTAGAACCCCACCAAAACGACAGGTCCGCTCGTAAGTCTGTTTTCCCACTTAAAAATACACTGGCGGTGCCCCGAAAGAGCAGAGGGGACGTTTCGTGAGCCCTGAGTCTTGACAGCGATTAAAAACCCACCAGAACGACGAGTCTGCTCGTAAGTCTACTATCCCATTTAAAAATACAGTAGCGATGCCCCGCAAGAGCAGAGGGGACGTTTTATGAGCCCTGAGGCTTGTCAGCGATTAGAACCTCACCAAAACGACAGGTCCGCTCGTAAGTCTGTTTTCCCATTTAAAAATACGTTGGCGGTGCCCCGAAAGAGCAGAGGAGACGTTTTGAGAGCCCTGAGCCTTGTTAACGATAGAATGCCCACCAAGACGACAGGTCTGCTCGTAAGTCTATTTTCCCATGTAAATATACATTGGCGGAGCCCCGGAAGAGCAGATTGGACGTTTTGTGACCCCTGAGCTTTGTCAGCGATTAAAAGCCCACCAAAACGACAGGGCTGCTCGTAAGTCTGTTTTCCCACTTAAAAATACATTGGCGGTGCCCTGGAAGAGCAGAGGGGACGTTTTGTAAGCCCTGCGCCTTGTCAGCGATTAGAACCCCACCAAAACGTCAGGTCCGCTCGTAAGTCTGTTTTCCCATTTAAAAATACATTGGCGGTGGCCCCGAAGAGCAGAGGGGACGTTTTGTGAACCCTGAGCGTTGTCAGTGATTAAAAGCTCAATAAAACATGAGGTATGCTTGTAAGTCTATTTTTCCATCTGAAAATACATTGGCGGAGCCCTGGAAGAGCAGAGTGGACGGTTTGTAAGCCCTTTGGCTTATAAGCGATTAGAAGCCCACCAAAACGACAGGTCCGCTCGTAATTCTGTTTTCCCATTTAAAAATACATTAGCGGTGCCCTGGAAGAGCAGAGGGGACGTTTTGTGAGCCCTGAGCCTTGTTAACGATAGAAAGCCCACCAAGACGACAGGTCTGCTCGTAAGTCTATTTTCCTATGTAAATATACATTGGCGGTGCCCTGGAAGAGCTGAGGGGACGTTTTGTGAGCCCTGAGTCTTGACAGCGATTAAAAGCCCACCAATACGACTGGTCTTCTCGTAAGTCTATTATCCCATTTAAAAGTACATTAGCGGTGCCCCGGAAGAGCAAAGGGGACGTTTTGTGAGCCCTGAGGCTTGTCAGCGATTAGAACCTCACCAAAACGACAGGTCCGCTCGTAAGTCTGTTTTCCCATTTAAAAATACATTGGCGGTGGCCCCGAAGAGCAGAGGGGACGTTTTGTGAGCCCTGAGCCTTGTTAACGATAGAAAACCCACCAAGACGACAGGTCTGCTCGTAAGTCTATTTTCCCATGTAAATATACATTGGCGGATCCCCGGAAGAGCAGATTGGACGTTTTGTGACCCCTGAGCTTTGTCAGCGATTAAAAGCCCATTAAAACGACAGGGCTGCTCGTAAGTCTGTTTTCCCACTTAAAAATACATTGGCGGTGCGCTGGAAGAGCAGAGGGGGCGTTTTGTAAGCCCTGCGCCTTGTCAGCGATTAGAACCCCACCAAAACGACAGGTCCGCTCGTAAGTCTGTTTTCCCATTTAGAAATACATTGGCGGTGGCCTGGAAGAGCAGGGGGGACGTTTTGTGAACCCTGAGCGTTGTCAGCGATTAAAAGCTCAATAAAACATGAGGTATGCTTGTAAGTCTATTTTTCCATCTGAAAATACATTGGCGGAGCCCTGGAAGAGCAGAGTGGACGGTTTGTAAGCCCTTTGGCTTATAAGCGATTAGAAGCCCACCAAAACGACAGGTCCGCTCGTAAGTCTGTTTTCCCATTTAAAAATACATTGGCGGTGCCCCGAAAGAGCAGAGGAGACGTTTTGAGAGCCCTGAGCCTTGTCAGCAATTAAAAACCCACCAATACGACGGTTCTGCTCATATATATCATAGTAACGTCCAAAGTTTGCAAATCTATGACTGGGGTGCGGGGGAGGTGGTTCGGTTGTGCGGCGTCCGATTCATAACAGGATGCCTGCTATAGCTTAGTATGGCAGCCCTGGTATCATATCAATGCACTTTCTTTGATTTTCCATAAAAGCTTTCAATGCTTTTCTTGGAGAGTTTTTCTTCTGACAACTAAAGGGGGGTCTCTGGGGGCTGGTCTGATCAGGTGATTCTATCTCCAACCCCGATTGGTCCATCTTTGGGATTCTCCTCTCTGGAGGTGTCTTTCCTAACTTTGAAGAAAAGAAAAAAATCACTCCAGACCCTGACCAAATCTGTGTGATTGGTCTGTGGACGGTGCTGTCTTTGTGACAAATTTCTGGTTTACGGGAACAGGAACGATATAAATTAATGTGAATAAACGAGTCCATCGTGGCTCCCGTCATGACTAACTCTTTGAATAATATCCCATTCTGGTTATGATTATTATATATCTACTGACCGACGATCGTTTCTAATGATTTATTTTATATATCTTGACTTACCTCGCACTTACAACACCAAGAGGGACAAAAACTGGAAAGAACCTCTTCGGTGCAAGGCAGTGGCGCACTGAGAAATTTGCTTGGGGGGGGGGGGGGGGTTTTGGTACGACTCAAACTCCGGGGGGTCTGGGAGGTATGGAAACCCCTCAGGACAATCGGGGGGTCCGGGGGCCCTCCCCAGGAGATTTTTTTCAATTTTCCTGACCTTCAGATTGCATTTTACAGTACTTTCATGTACTGTAAAATTGAAATGCTCACATATATTTTCGATTTTGCTGCATGAAATCTTTGCTCTCAACTCATAATTGGAGGGAGAAGAGTCAAGTGGAATGTTGTTGAAGCAGCCATGGAATATTCACCGAGGGGTCCACCGAGAGGGGGGAATTTTTCCCCGGAAAATTTTTTCAATTTTCTTGACCTTCAGATTGAATCTTTGTACTGTAAAATTTAAAGGCTCACATATATTTTCGATTTTGCAGCATGTAATCTTTGCTCTCGACTCATAATTGGAGGGAGAAGAGTCAAGTGGAATGTTGTTGCAGGAGCCATGGAATATTCACCGAGGGGTCCACCGAGAGGGGGGGGGTCCGGGAGCCCTCCCCCGGAAAATTTTTTCAATTTTTCTGACCTTCAGATTGAATTTTACGGTGCTTTCATGTACAGTAAAATTGAAATGTTCCAATATATTTTCGATTTTGCCTGCGTGAAACCATTACTCTCGACTCATGATAATTGGAGGGAGAAGAGTCACAAGGAATGTGGATGAAGGAGCCATGGAATATTCACGGAGGGGGTTCATCGAGGGGTTTGGGGTTAGATTTTATCCCCCCCTGCCATAGTGAATAACTCTTAAGCAAATGCGGATAGTATGGAATTTGTTCACCGTGAACCCCCTTCCTAGCTGATCACGATTTTTTTTCTTTCTCTTCCATCTATTTGTGAAGGAACCACATCCTCTCTCTCTCTCTCTCTCTCTCTCTCTCTCTCTCTCTCTCTCTCTCTCTCTCTCTCTCTCTCTCTCTCTCTCTCTCTCTCTCTCTCTCTCTCTCTCTCTCTCTCTCTCTCTCTCTCTCTCTCTCTCTCCCTCCTTTTTTTTTTTTAAGGCTTGGGGGGGGTTTTAACCCTAAACCCCCCCCCCCTTCGGTGCGCCACTGGTGCAAGGTACTCAGTCACAAAAAATGGAACTGTCCAAAAGAGAAAACTGAGTTAAGTTAGCAAAAAATTGAACCATTCCCAAAAAACCTGTTTCTTTAACGAGGGGGGAAAATATGACCCACGTAAAGAAAAAGTTGCATTTTTCTCAATTCGATGTCACAAATAGATGGTTTTATTTCGAAAATTAGCTACAGACTGCCACGTGCATGGATCAATTTTTTCTCACCGCATCTGTTTCAAACAACAATACTTCTACATGGGAAAAGTTGCTCATGTAAAGCAACCAAAGTTCCGATGGTGCTGGTTTCAAACCGATTTACTGCTTTGACTCCTTAAAGGGAACGTACACCTTAAAAACAACATTAGCTTAATCGATAGAGGATAGTGAGGCATGAACGATGGCGAAATCCGTTTCTCGAAATTCGAAATCATTGCGAAGATGCAGCCGCAGAAAGATCCGGCGCTGACGTCATCTGCTCCAACCGCACGATGCGGAACCGTTGTGCTTCATGGGAAACGCAGCGCCCGCACTGTTCCCCTTCAGTTTGTGAGGTTATCGGCTCTCCCACGTAAAAATTGCTAAGGACCAAAATTGAAGAACAGAAAATTTCCTTTCCAACTGTATCTTCATTTTTTCTTCAGGATTTTTTTTAACTGAGATATGAACGAAAACGGCAAAATGTCGCTGAAATCAAGATGGCGGCTAAACGATTGAAAGAAAATATACACGATGCTGATTAAAATAGTTTCCACTCGGGTTTTTTCAAAAACTGTCACGAATTTCAAAAATCGCTGAAACCCGTGTCAAATATTATTGAGGGGGACGTCTTTTGGGGTCCCCGATTTTGGGTCCCCCCACCATCTTAAATCCTATACTACAAATGGGGACCCCTAATTTTTATCTGATCTTTGGGAAGAGAACAAAATTCTAATACTTTTGACGGAAACCGGAAGTCAATATCGTTTATCGTTTTCGATATATCGAAGGTCAAAGTTCAATATGGACCCATTTTCAAAAATATGTAACTTCCCTTTCAATGCACACTGGGCCACAGACTACCGTTTGACGGGAATAATTCATATCTCTGTTAATATTCGACGGATTTGAATGCAAATTGGTGTAAAGGGGTTTTTTGGGTCGCTCTTTTCATTTCTGATGTCAAACAAATTCAAAACTGACTTTACGATAGGGTTTTTGAGAAATGTAAATTTTCTGACGAAAGCAGTTTTATGCGTCAGACGACTCTGGGTCCTAAACCCCCCTGAGACGATGATTTCGACAACAATTTTGGTGAAAAAGGATGTTTTGACGAGAATTTTGGTGCAAAAAACGCCGAAAAATGTCAAAAACTGCAATTTTTACATAGGTTTGAAATTTGCGGTCAAAAATCTATACTTTTCAGAAAAATAATGATTAAAGTCTTAAAATTTTTTTCAACAGTTCGATGAGTTAATGTGGTACTATATCACCTTAAATTACATAAATTCCAAACTTGCTCGATTACATAGAATCTTTTGTAATTGTGTTTCAAATATAGCCTCGTATTTAACGTAGTACATATTTTATACTCCGTACTTGTTACTAACATGAGCGGAGACAGCAATTTGGCAACTGTGGATTCTTCTGATTTGAATGTTTGAGAAACGATCGATTTGGAATGGGGCCATGACTCCCTCAAGACTCGATTGTTTCTCATGCATTCAAATGGAAAGAATTCACAGTTGCCAAATTGCTGGCTCGGCCCATGGTTCCTAATAGGTCCATCTGAAATTCAGATCAAAAGTTGCGTGACGACGTTCTAAACGCGACGTTTTGACGCGAGAAAATGAAGAAAAAATGCAAAGTAGGCGTTTGTGGCAACAACTAAAAACTATTGATATTAATCAAGAAGCAAAACAATTAAGGAACAAAAAGTGCACAGTTAAGAAAAAGAATCACCAAAATATAGGTTAAAAAAAAAAAAAAAAAAAAAAAAAAAAAAAATCAAATACTTTCTTCAGTTTTTTTAACTTTGGAACATTTGTGCTTCAGATTAGTCCCTATTTTAAAGGAGGAGCTAGTAGAAAATAATAAAAAAAAGTTGTAAAGCATAAAGTTTAGCTGTATAAGATCCATAAAAGAGAGAAAGAGAGCGAAAAAAAAAGAGAGAAAAAAAGCACTTCGATTCGAACTCATGACATGTATTAATGTATTGTTGTGGTATGAGTTGCTGACGCCTCAATTTAACTGAGTTATGTAAGTTCACTCAGTGATGGATTTCAGAACATTTTTCTGGGGAGGGATGCCTGAGTAATTTTGAAATTTGAAGCATCGGAGGAAGCAATTTCGGGCTTCTTTCTGCCGAAAAAAGGCAACATTTGAGGCTTCGGGGAGGGGGGGGGGGGGGGCTGGCCCTCTTTGTATCCGCCACTGAGTACGCTACAACGACTACAATAGCTAAAATCAGGTGTATGACAACGATATGTCTTTGATTTAATCGGAAATCGTTCCGTTTTCATGTTAAGAAATATTCAAACGTTTTGAGCGATATGGCAACAATGGAGAAACACATAATCGAAAAATATGCACGGCACATCAAGAAAATGGATGAAAAAATAAACATAGTACCATTGTATCCCAATTTGCAAGGTTAAAATTTCGTGAGAGAAAAATATGTGATTCGCAATTTTTTTGTTTATTTTTTGGTTTGTTAATTGTTCCATTTTTCACCTAACTTGACTTTGTTAATTTAACCCTACGGCCACAGCTGCAAACCGCTGCAGCCAAACTCATATGGATTTTGTTCTCCAAGATCTGAGGAACAAGCCTGTGGCCACAGAATTACATTCGTTCACATTCGAAAAAAGATACGAACTGTTTTCTCTTAGTTTGAAGATGCTGATTTCAGGAAAAATAGCCATTTGATCTGTTTGACTATATTGCTTCTTAAATCTTGACTGATGCATTAAAATTGAAAACTGGTGTGCTTAAACGAATCCTTACCTTTTTTTGAATCTGGCATGGTGTCGTTTGTTTCATTCCAAAGTTTTTTGAACCGGGATAACAACGGTTGAACATTTGAGTGTCGCGGTGAGAACAGCAAGCTCGTCAGATAGCATTACAAAAGTTCGACGAGGGACGCATGTTCACACTCTCGCATACTCACCGTGCATGACCTATTGTCAAAGATGTTGCCGTTTTCGGACGCTATTTTGAGTCTACTTTGAGATTATAACCTTAAAATACCAAACATAACGACTTCGAAAAATGACATTATTCGCGTGAAACGGTAGTCTGTGGCCCAGTGTGCAATGGTTCGAATTGAGTAAACTTTGGGTCTAAATTGCTCTAGAGAGCGAATTCTTTTAAAAAAAAATTACGAATTTTCCAAAAGAAATTATTTCAGGGGCATTTTTGGGTCCCTCATTTTTTTTAAAAAATTCAAAATTTTAAGAGGCTGTAAAAAAGAGACGACTTCAAATTTCAAAAACCGCTGAAACACAGGTCCCATCATTTCCAAGGATACACCTTTCAGGGGATCAAAATTTTTCAGACAGTACAAGGGGGACGGGGGTGGGAGTCACGAACCTTCAAATTTGAAAATTTTAAATGATAACATCTCAAAACCCTGCTTTGTGATACAAGCGTTAGAAAGAACGTTTAAAGCCAAACATTTTGGCGCAAACTGCAGGTCGATATCGTTTTTTGTTCTTGATTAATCGAAGACCAAAGTGAAGGTCAAAAAATGAGGGACCCAAAAATGCCCCTGAAATAATTTTTTCGGAAAATTCGTAAGTTTTTTTTAAAAGAATTCACTCTCTAGAGCAATTTAGACCCAAAGTTTACTCAATTCGGACCACTGAAAGGGAAGTTACACATTTTTGAAAATGGGTCCATATTGAACTTTGACCTTCGATGTATCGAAAACGAAAAACGATATTGACTTCCGGTTTGCGGCAAAAGTCTTAGAATTTTATTCTCTTCCCAAATATCAGATAAAAATTGGGGGTCCCCATTTGAAGTATGGGATTTAGGGTGGTGGGGACTCCCCTGGGGGCCCCCAGGAAGGACCCCCTGAAAAGACGTCCCCCTTAAAAATATTTGACACGCGTTTCGGCGATTTTTAAAATTCGCGACCGCTTTTGAAAAAACCTGAGAGGAAACTATTTTAATCAACACCCTGTATATGACTATATATATTATGAAAGCTCATATCAAGAGCTACGAAAGTATGTCTATCAAATTTTTATTGCATTATTCAGTCGCTCACAAGAGAGGAAAAACAAGATCAACCTCGACATGCCAAATAACGATGCTTATTTTTGAGCTACTGAGAATGTTTATGACTCATTAGTGAATGAAGAAAAGAAGGTAAAAACAAGAAAAGTATGATTTTTTAAGAACCATATCATTACTAATCTCTTACTAGAATAAATTTTATTTGTTGGTCCTTAGGGTCATTCAAAGTGATCTCCTTCTTTCTCGATGCATTGACTCAATCTTACGGGGAACCAGTCGAATGCGGCTCGGATGGTCTCAAGTGGAATTTCCACTCCCATAATTGCATCAAAGTGTCACTAAAATAAACACTTTGATGATTGCATTGGTCGTGGATCTGCATAGTGAGCAAAGTATGCTGATATGGTCTTATCATAATTTGTCTATCTGATTTTTGGGTTAGTATCGGTAGTGGCACGCGAAACGATGGCTGCAATTATCTACTGAGCATCGTTATTTGGCATGTCGAGGTTGATCTCGTTTTTCCTCTCATGCGAGCAACTAAGTAATGCAATAAAAATTTAATAAACATGGTTTTGTAGCTCTTGATATGAGCTGCTTTCAGAATATATACAGTTATACATATATACTTTTTTTCAATCGTTTAGTCGCCATCTTGATTTTAGCGAGGGACAGAACTTTTGGCCAGACTGTGGACGAACATAATGAAGAGAGGGCCTAACTGCAGGTACCAATTATACGTACAAACCACACTGCTTTTGCCACTGTCATAGATCAGTCGCAACAGAACTTATCTTTTGAAATTTCGCTATAAAAAAACCAATTGTGTCTTTTTCAGGGGTTTCTAAGGCTGGAGGACCAAATTTTTGAACCATTTGACATTCTTCAACACTCAATCCGCTCTGGAAACAAAAATAACAAACATTTTGCATTAAAATTATGATATTTTTAGCCAGCAATTTAACTGATTTTTTTATTGACGTATAATTCTCATTATCATGAATTCAATGGGTCCAGGGTGTGCCTCCATTCAAATGCATCTCATGGATCTCCCTTGATTGGAAAAGGAGGAAAATTAAATTGACTGCAGAAATTTGGAGTTAAAATACCCATTTCACAAAACCAATCTTAATTCACCTTTACAAAGCAGGAAAATTGGCTTCATTTGATATAAAGTCTAAAATGAAAAATTCCCCTATGCCATGAAATGAAGAAAATAAATGTAAAATCCATTAACTTTTGTCCACAAATTTTGCGCAGTATTTATTTTATGATATCGTCTGCGAAAACCTGAATTTTCCAACTTTTCCAGCGGAGGACCCCCAAATCCTTCTCTCACCTGAAGGGACGGAGGGATCCTTCCGGATCCCCCAAAGTACATCTACCCAGAGGCCCCCCCCTAAAAAAAATCTCAAGTCTATGCCACTGTCTTCAGGCATCAAATTATTTTATTAGGCAGCCATATAATTTCTAGGGGTGTGCGAATCCAGTTTTTTCATTCCGAATCCGAATCTTAAAATCAAATTTTCCCGAATCCGAACCGAATCCGCGCCGTAAAAGTTCGAAAAAAATTGTTTTAAAGTGCGGCGCTTTTATTTTCCTTACGATATAATGAAAAATTAGAAGAAAATATTTGTTTTCTGATTTATCTTTACTATTCTATTTTGCTGGTTGCGCGCACTTTTGGTGTTGATCGATTACCGCCCGTTATCCCCGTTTAGGTTCATCGATATTCAGAAGACGCGCCGGCGCCGCATTCGTACGGAATCGTGATGATAGTAGTTTCCGTCGTTTTAGCAGGCGCTAATGTATAGAGGGGAAGAGGAAGAAAAAACATATGGAAGGAAAAGAAAAGTTAGAAAAACGAAAAAATTATAAATGTATTTGAAAAAAAAAAAAAAAAAAAAAAAAAAATCAAAAATTTCGAATCCGAAAAAAAATTTCGAATCCCGAATCCGAATCCCGTCGGATTCGGATTCGAAATACGCGGATTCGCACACCCCTAATAATTTCATAACTTTACTTAACGTTTCATAACTAACACTGCTCTTGAAAGAAAATAAATTCCCACAAAAAGGTCTACAAAATGTACTAATCACAATTTTGCCTGAAACAAACATGCTGCTCAAAACAGAATGCTAAGCAACGTTTTTACTCAGTTACAAGTATGCTTGGAAGCAGTTAAAAAATTCCTATTTTGAGCATGCCAAATGTATTATGGCAAGCTTCTTCCTCTTGTTCCTAAAGATCAAAAGAATTGTAAATAAAACTACATACCTAAGGCGGCACGCTTTACCAATACATAAATTGTATTGGAGTTTTGGTTTGTTCTTTTGCCCCCCCCCCCCCCCTGCTTGGTTTTTTTCTTTTTTGCATTCGAAAAAAAGGACTTGGCTTTTCTTGATATCCTAAGGATCCAGAACCGTTCCAGAATATTATGCACCCCTGCTCACGAAGGTTTGCTCTCTCTGTTTGATCCACATAAACTAATGTCTGTCTGGATAAAAAAAAATTATTAGCACCAAGCATGACTTACTTCAATTGTACTGGGGTAACCAATACGCGGTTCAGCAGGCACCAATTTTAACTGTGGAAATTTTTCTAAAGCCCACTTTACCAGCCCTTCATTTTCTCCTAATGTAATTGTACACGTACTGTAAACCAAAAAGCCACCAACTCGAACATGTTGCACCGCCTGAAAAAAAAGAGGGAAAACCATTGAAACATTAGTGAAGGAAAAGCCATGAATATAGTTACGCCAATGAAACTGGTTTCCGAATAGATAAAATAAGGATAATCACAAAAAATATCAGTAAAAATAATAATTCCGCAGATTTGGAAATTCTGATAATTATTTCATCACACAAAGCAAAAAGCTGTAGGAAAATAAAAAAAGCAACCCTAGGGGCCAAATTGTAAGACGTTCCTCTAAACTTCCTCGACTCAAAATATTACGAGGGGGAAGATAGGTATTTTGCAGCTATTGCAATGTATCTCTGAGCGTCTGCTTGAAGAAAAGAGGAACTTCATACTGTTTTGATAGCATATCTCCTTCAGGCTGGTCAGAACCAACCTTGAAAATTCTTCACAGTCTAGTAAATTTGGCAAGAGCAAGACTGATAGAAAATCGATCTGTCTACTCCCGTTCCAGAACGGAGCTCCTTTTATCATGATTTTCTATGAAACAGTGTAAAATTTCTCTCTTTTCCTTGAGCTTTCCTCCAAAGATGCACTGCAAAGGCCACAAGGTCCCTATCTTTCCCACATAATTTTTCGAGGAACATGTTAAAAATCAGCCCTAATTCCCTTCAAATCCAGTTACAATAAATTGACATTGGGAAAAATGAAAAAGAAGCAGTGTTACCACATTTTTGCTTTGATAACCTTTAGAAAAACCTGTAATCATCATGCAAGGCATCACTTCTTAAAAGAAACTTAAACTGTGTTTATCACAATTATTGGATGTTGAATCACAGAGCTGCGCTGTATAACCTCAACATTAAGAGCCGGCAATCAAATATTTGTGCTAATAGGAACTTTTTCAAGAACAAAAAATATTACTAAATCTAAGAAGTTGCCGATCAATTGATGATAAATTAATGAATTTATGATCAATATTGAAAAATTCAATTGCAGAAAAGAAATTAATTTTATGTACTTTTTGAACGCCCCTCAAGGCCTCAAAGCATAAAAATCAATAGGTAGTAAATCTTTGTTTTACTTACAGTTGTAAAAAGTTGTTTCTGCAAATTTGGGAAAGATCGTAGCTCTTTCACGGTGATATTGTGATCAAAGAGAGGGCGTTGACCCAAACCGCTACAAGGAGCATCTAGAAGGACTCGATCAAAAGATTCAGCCGGGAATGGAGGACCATCGGTTAATTTGTTTCCTTGCCTTGTTGCATCAATCGAATCAATTGAGTTGAAAGGGAAAGCTCTAACATTGTCTATTGAAAGCCTTTGACAAAGATCATTTATTTTTTCAATTTTTGAATTCGTTTTATCAATTGCTATTACCAGTCCCTGGAGAACATAACAAAAATAAACGTACTAATCACGTAGTTACACATTGAATAATTTTAATTTAAATATCAATGAAAAATCAAAGATTGTACCATGTACAATTTTTATTTTACTTCACTTTTTTGAGTTTCTTGTATGCATTCTATAATCCCCATCAAACACTGTAATTTAGAACAGACCGGAGAATTTTCAGGTTATGCTGGCTGGCAGCATTGAGAGTCTAGTTCTCAATGAGACGCAAAGCTACGCATCTAAGCGAGCAACAAAGTTGAACATCACACAAAGGAAAGGACTGTTCCTGATGCTACTTCAAGGCTTTGTCTCAGAATGCAATGATACAGCAGAGTTAAGAGACGTTGAGCTTCTTACATCGCAGACAGTTATGTTGTCTCCTTTGCACCTGTCTTCATTGATGGGAGCATGCATCTTTGTAAATCCCGGATGCTCATTGGTACATCGTTGCACTCACTACAAAGAGCTTTTGTTCTCCATTCTCGGCCAGTCAAAACACAAGGCCTGCGTCTCATTAAAAACCAGGTTTAGTAGAAATGTACACAGTGTGGCCCAAATATATTTATTTAAAGTTCTCCAAACACTAGGCCTGCGTCTCATTGAAGACCAGGTTTAGTAGAAATGTGCACAGTGTGGCCCAAATATATTTGTTTAAAGTTCTCCAAACACTAGGCCTGCGTCTCATTAAAAACCAGGTTTAGTAGAAATGTACACAGTGTGGCACAAATATATTTATTTAAAGTTTTGTCAAGTATTTAATAAGGTTAGATGACCCAAAAATTGTCCTAAATACTTTTCTAACTTATAAAGTAATTTTCCTTTTTTCCTTGGGAGTAAGTTACAGTGCACACACTCTCATTTTTGTATCATTTCACAGTAAAATAATACTCAAAAATCAATGAATCTCAAGTTTGGAACAGATCCATTAATTCAGTGCTGAAGACTCACAAAACTTGATCCATCACACAAAACAGGCACAAGTAACAAACTATTTCTTGCGTTTGGCATACTTTGAGCTCAACAAAAGTCTGCAATGACATAAATATTTCGCATTTGTGTGCTCTGACTTTGTCCCTTTTGTACTACTTCGTTGCTTCGCATGACGTTGTCAGCTGTGCATTCTTGCGATTGCATACTTCAATCTAGAAATGACAGTGTTTTCTGATGAGGCACTTGTGGTAGAGAATACTTGAAAATACAAACATTTTCAGGTTTCTAATAATAACCTAAGCAAACAAAAATATTCCAGCCATTGTTCTTGAGGAAAGGAAAACAATTACTGTGCAACTCACTTTATTTTCCATGAGAGCTGCAATGTGCGTGGTTTTATTTCCTGGAGCAGCACACATATCTAAAACAGTTAAACTGTCACAACCGTCAACTTTCAGGACATGTCCACAGACAATTGAGGGTAAATTTTGAAGAATTCCTAAATCTGGGGCTAACTTTACGCCACAGACTTGACTGATAGTATCAGTCATTTCTACAGCCGTACCACTAAAAAACCCAAAAAACAAGAAAAAAAATTAGACAAACACAACAGAAAATAGAAAAGAAAATCACTAAAAACAAACAGTGACAAAAAAGGGCAAAACTTAAGTATAACTAAAAAACTTATGTAAAATTGATTTAAAAATAAAAACTAGAAATAAAACACTTAATCAGCTATCAGAACCTAAGCCCAAACCTAACATCCAAAGTCCAATTTGACATCTCGCTACCATCACAGTCGAAAGGCCAAAATCGGTAAGCTCAGAAATGCGTAGACTGCACACAAAATACATTTCCTGGTTGAGGTAGACAGATAGGTATTCAGTCACAGATCTTAAAGCCAGTACTTCATTGGCAGTCCATAATACACACAGAACAAAATTTGGGAACAAAATATTGCAAGATCGCTTCGATAATTACCAATACTTGAACTGAACTTTTTGCTTGATATAAAAGCACCAATGGAGCTATTGCAAGGTTTTGCTAAGAACTATCAATTTCGATGTGAAGTGGTGCAAAAATAATGTTGAGACCAATGAAGAAGTCCAACACTAACTCCTCATGGAAAAAACAAAGCTCCAAGTTCAGATGGACCACCCATGTATGAATGCACTGCACACATTTTGCACCTCAGCCAAAAGAACGTAACCTGCAAGTTGGAACGATAAGATTGTTACATTTGGTTTTCAAACAGGAAATAAGAAGGTAGATTCTTACAGATTTTGTTGTGAGATACACGATGATACCAACAGAAAAGTTCTTTTTTCCATCTTAAACGATAAAGACAGTAATTGATTCAATGTTCTTTTTCGTTTGAGGTGCAAAGCGTACGTTCTGCATCCAATCATACATATATGGGTGATCCATCTGAATTATGGGCTAAGTTTTATCTACAAGCAGTGAGCTTCAGACATTTTTAATGGTCTCATCGTTTTTTCGCAGAATTTTTTTATCAGAATTGATAATCCCATCAAAAACCTTTCCAGGTGCAAGCAGACGGCATCAGGTAATTAGGTCTGTCACAAATGCCGTTCCAATGCATCCACTCAAAGATATGATATGATGGGAACGGCAAGTCTCCTCCAAGTGGGCATCCAGCAGGGCAACTGTTAATCATTTTTCAAAATCAACACTATCCATCTGCGGCGAATTTAGTGAAGGAAAAACTTTGAGGGATGTATTTCTTAGTTTTTATTTTCAAACGCAAAAACTTGCCGCCGTTCATCGCCTTAAAAAAGAAAAAATCAATTATTATTATTTTTTTTTTTAAGGCGATGAACGGCGGCAAGTTTTTGCGTTTGAAAATAAAAACTAAGAAATACATCCCTCAAAGTTTTTCCTTCACTAAATTCGCCGCAGATGGATAGTGTTGATTTTGAAAAATGATTAACAGTTGCCCTGCTGGATGCCCACTTGTAGGAGACTTGCCGTTCCCATCATATCATATCTTTGAGTGGATGCATTGGAACGGCATTTGTGACAGACCTAATTACCTGATGCCGTCTGCTTGCACCTGGAAAGGTTTTTGATGGGATATACTCTGGTTTTAGCTTGTAAAATACCAGTTTCTCATTCCACAAATAAAAGCAACAGTTGTTATCCATCAGCTGACTAGCCAGCAGTTATGAACGGTTTCCGGACCACTTTCACATAGACTCTCGAGTGCTTATTTTACGATAGGGACCACAGTCTCATTTCCCTTTCTTTTCCCTGATCCATATGCTAACCTACAGTTCCGTTTCCACTGGCTAGTCCGTCGCTGGCCGATCCGCCACTGGCTAGTCCGCCGATGGCCGACCCGCCACTAGCTAGTCCGCTGCTGGCCGATCCGCCACTGGCAAGTCCTCCGCTGGCCGATCCGCCACTGGCTAGTCCGCCGCTGGCTAGTCCACCACTGGCTAGTCCGTTGCTGGCCGATCCACCACTGGCTAGTCCGTCGCTGGCCGATCCGCCACTGGATAGCCCTCCTCTGGCCGATCCGCCGCTGGCTAGTCCGCCGCTGGGCCACTGGCAAGTCCGTCGGTGGCCGATCCGCCACTGGCTAGTCCGCCACTGGCCGACCCGCCACTAGCTAGTCCGCCACTGGCCGCTCCGCCACTGGCTAGTCCGTTGCTGGCCGATCCGCCACTGGCTAGTCCGCCGCTGGCCGATCCGCCACTGGCTAGTCCGCCGCTGGCCGACCGATCCGCCGCTGGCCGATCCGCCACTGGGTAGTCCGACGCTGGCCGATCCGCCACTGGCTTGTCCGCCACTGGCCGGTCCACCGCTGGCCGATCCGCCGCTGGCCGATCCGCCACTGGCTAGTCCGCCACTGCCTAGTCCGCCACTGGGTAGTCCGCCGCTGGCCGATCCGCCACTGCCTAGACCGCCGCTGGCCGATCCGCCACTGGGTAGTCCGCCGCTGGCCGATCCGCCATTGGGTAGTCCGCCGCTGGCCGATCCGCCACTGGTTAGTCCGCCGCTGGCCGATCCACCACTGGCTAGTCCGCCACTGGCCGATCCGCCACTGGCTAGTCCGCCGCTGGCCGATCCGCCGCTGGACGATCCGCCACTGGCCGATCCGCCACTGGCTAGTCCGCCGCTGGCCGATCCGCCACTGGCAGATCCGCCACTGGCTAGTCCGCCGCTGGCCGATCCGCCACTGGGTAGTCCGCCGCTGGCCGATCCGCCACTGGCTAGTCCGCCGCTGGCCGATCCGCCACTGGCCGATCCGCCACTGGCTAGTCCGCCGCTGGCCGATCCGCCACTGGGTAGTCCGCCGCTGGCCGATCCGCCACTGGCTTGTCCGCCGCTGGCCGGTCCACCGCTGGCCGATCCGCCGCTGGCCGATCCGCCACTGGCTAGTCCGCCACTGGGTAGTCCGCCGCTGGCCGATCCGCCACTGGGTAGTCCGCCGCTGGCCGATCCGCCACTGGGTAGTCCGCCGCTGGCCGATCCGCCACTGGGTAGTCCGCCGCTGGCCGATCCGCCACTGGGTAGTCCGCCGCTGGCCGATCCGCCACTGGGTAGTCCGCCGCTGGCCGATCCGCCACTGGGTAGTCCGCCGCTGGCCGATCCGCCACTGGGTAGTCCGCCGCTGGCCGATCCGCCACTGGCTAGTCCGCCGCTGGCCGATCCGCCACTGGGTAGTCCGCCGCTGGCCGATCCGCCACTGGCTTGTCCGCCACTGGCTTGTCCGCCACTGGCCGATCCGCCACTGGCTAGTCCGCCACTGGCCGATCCGCCACTGGCTAGTCCACCGCTGGCCGATCCGCCACTGAATAGTCCGCCGCTGGCCGATCCGCCACTGGCCGATCCACCACTGGCTAGTCCGCCGCTGGCCGATCCGCCACTGGCTAGTCCGCCGCTGGCCGATCCGCCACTGGGTAGTCCGCCGCTGGCCGGTCCACCGCTGGCTAGTCCGCCGCTGGCCGATCCGCCGCTGGCCGATCCACCACTGGCTAGTCCGCCGCTGGCCGATCCGCCACTGGCTAGTCCGCCGCTGGCCGATCCGCCACTGGGTAGTCCGCCGCTGGCCGATCCGCCACTGGCTAGTCCGCCGCTGGCCGATCCGCCACTGGGTAGTCCGCCGCTGGCCGATCCGCTACTGGGTAGTCCGCCGCTGGCCGATCCGCCACTGGCTAGTCCGCCGCTGGCCGATCCGCCACTGGGTAGTCCGCCGCTGGCCGATCCGCCACTGGCTTGTCCGCCGCTGGCCGATCCGCCACTGGCTAGTCCGCCTCTGGCCGATCCGCCACTGGCTAGTCCGCCACTGGCTAGTCCGCCGCTGGCCGATCCGCCACTGGGTAGTCCAACGCTGGCCGATCCGCCACTGGCTAGTCCGCCGCTGGCCGATCCGCCACTGGCTAGTCCGCCGCTGGCCGATCCGCCACTGGCTAGTCCGCCGCTGGCCGATCTGCCACTGGCTTGTCCGCCGCTGGTCGATCCGCCACTGGCTAGTCCGCCACTGCCTAGTCCGCCGCTGGCCGATCCGCCACTGGGTAGTCCGCCGCTGGCCGATCCGCGACTGGCCGATCCGCCACTGGGTAGTCCGCCGCTGGCCGATCCGCCACTGGGTAGTCCGCCGCTGGCCGATCCGCCACTGGCTTGTCCGCCGCTGGCCGGTCCACCGCTGGCCGATCCGCCGCTGGCCGATCCGCCACTGGGTAGTCCGCCGCTGGCCGATCCGCCACTGGCTTGTCCGCCGCTGGCCGGTCCACCGCTGGCCGATCCGCCGCTGGCCGATCCGCCACTGGCTAGTCTGCCACTGGGTAGTCCGCCGCTGGCCGATCCGCCACTGGCCGATCCGCCACTGGGTAGTCCGCCGCTGGCCGATCCGCCACTGGGTAGTCCGCCGCTGGCCGATCCGCCACTGGCTTGTCCGCCGCTGGCCGGTCCACCGCTGGCCGATCCGCCGCTGGCCGATCCGCCACTGGCTAGTCCGCCGCTGGCCGATCCGCCACTGGGTAGTCCGCCACTGGCCGATCCGCCACTGGCTAGTCCGCCGCTGGCCGATCCGCCACTGGGTAGTCCGCCGCTGGCCGATCCGCTACTGGGTAGTCCGCCGCTGGCCGATCCGCCACTGGCTAGTCCGCCGCTGGCCGATCCGCCACTGCGTAGTCCGCCGCTGGCCGATCCGCCACTGGCTTGTCCGCCGCTGGCCGATCCGCCACTGGCTAGTCCGCCTCTGGCCGATCCGCCACTGGCTAGTCCGCCACTGGCTAGTCCGCCGCTGGCCGATCCGCCACTGGGTAGTCCAACGCTGGCCGATCCGCCACTGGCTAGTCCGCCGCTGGCCGATCCGCCACTGGCTTGTCCGCCGCTGGCCGATCCGCCACTGGGTAGTCCGCCGCTGGCCGATCCGCCACTGGCTTGTCCGCCGCTGGCCGGTCCACCGCTGGCCGATCCGCCACTGGCTAGTCCGCCACTGGCTAGTCTGCCACTGGGTAGTCCGCCGCTGGCCGATCCGCCACTGGCCGATCCGCCACTGGCCGATCCGCCACTGGGTAGTCCGCCGCTGGCCGATCCGCCACTGGGTAGTCCGCCGCTGGCCGATCCGCCACTGGCTAGTCCGCCGCTGGCCGATCCGCCACTGGCTAGTCCGCCGCTGGCCGATCTGCCACTGGCTTGTCCGCCGCTGGTCGATCCGCCACTGGCTAGTCCGCCACTGCCTAGTCCGCCGCTGGCCGATCCGCCACTGGGTAGTCCGCCGCTGGCCGATCCGCGACTGGCCGATCCGCCACTGGGTAGTCCGCCGCTGGCCGATCCGCCACTGGGTAGTCCGCCGCTGGCCGATCCGCCACTGGCTTGTCCGCCGCTGGCCGGTCCACCGCTGGCCGATCCGCCGCTGGCCGATCCGCCACTGGGTAGTCCGCCGCTGGCCGATCCGCCACTGGCTTGTCCGCCGCTGGCCGGTCCACCGCTGGCCGATCCGCCGCTGGCCGATCCGCCACTGGCTAGTCTGCCACTGGGTAGTCCGCCGCTGGCCGATCCGCCACTGGCCGATCCGCCACTGGCCGATCCGCCACTGGGTAGTCCGCCGCTGGCCGATCCGCCACTGGGTAGTCCGCCGCTGGCCGATCCGCGACTGGCCGATCCGCCACTGGGTAGTCCGCCGCTGGCCGATCCGCCACTGGGTAGTCCGCCGCTGGCCGATCCGCCACTGGCTTGTCCGCCGCTGGCCGGTCCACCGCTGGCCGATCCGCCGCTGGCCGATCCGCCACTGGGTAGTCCGCCGCTGGCCGATCCGCCACTGGCTTGTCCGCCGCTGGCCGGTCCACCGCTGGCCGATCCGCCGCTGGCCGATCCGCCACTGGGTAGTCCGCCGCTGGCCGATCCGCCACTGGCTTGTCCGCCGCTGGCCGGTCCACCGCTGGCCGATCCACCGCTGGCCGATCCGCCGCTGGCCGATCCGCCACTGGCTAGTCTGCCACTGGGTAGTCCGCCGCTGGCCGATCCGCCACTGGCCGATCCGCCACTGGGTAGTCCGCCGCTGGCCGATCCGCCACTGGGTAGTCCGCCGCTGGCCGATCCGCCACTGGCTTGTCCGCCGCTGGCCGGTCCACCGCTGGCCGATCCGCCGCTGGCCGATCCGCCACTGGCTAGTCCGCCGCTGGCCGATCCGCCGCTGGCCGGTCCACCGCTGGCCGATCCGCCGCTGGCCGATCCGCCACTGGCAAGTCCGCCACTGGTTAGTCCGCCGCTGGCCGATCCGCCACTGGGTAGTCCGCCGCTTGCCGATCCGCCACTGGCTTGTCCGCCGCTGGCCGATCCGCCACTGGCTAGTCCGCCGCTGGCCGACCCGCCACTGGCTAGTCCGCCGCTGGCCGATCCGCCACTGGCCGATCCGCCACTGGCTTGTCCGCCGCTGGCCGACCCGCCACTGGCTAGTCCGCCGCCTGCCGATCCGCCACTGGCTAGTCCGGCGGACTAGCCAGTGGCGGATCGGCCAGCGGCGGACTACCCAGTGGCGGATCGGCCAGTGGCGGATCGGCCAGCGGCGGATCGGCCAGCGGCGGACAAGCCAGTGGCGGATCGGCCAGCGGCGGACTAACCAGTGGCGGACTAGCCAGTGGCGGATCGGCCAGCGGCGGACTAGCCAGTGGCGGATCGGCCAGCGGCGGACTAGCCAGTGGCGGATCGGCCAGCGGCGGACTACCCAGTGGCGGATCGGCCAGCGGCAGACTACCCAGTGGCGGACTTGGCAGTGGCGGATCGGCCAGCGGCGGATCGGCCAGCGGTGGACCGGCCAGCGGCGGACTAGCCAGTGGCGGATCGGCCAGCGGCGGACAAGCCAGTGGCGGATCGGCCAGCGGCGGACTAGCCAGTGGCGGATCGGCCAGCGGCGGACTAGCCAGTGGCGGATCGGCCAGCGGCGGACAAGCCAGTGGCGGATCGGCCAGCGGCGGACTAACCAGTGGCGGACTAGCCAGTGGCGGATCGGCCAGCGGCGGACTAGCCAGTGGCGGATCGGCCAGCGGCGGACTAGCCAGTGGCGGATCGGCCAGCGGCGGATCGGCCAGCGGTGGACCGGCCAGCGGCGGTCCACCACTGGCTAGTCCGCCGCTGGCCGATCCGCCACTGGCTTGTCCGCCGCTGGCCGATCCGCCACTGGCTAGTCCGCCGCTGGCCGATTCGCCACTGGTTAGTCCGCCGCTGGCCGATCCGCCACTGGCTTGTCCGCCGCTGGCCGATCCGCCACTGGCTAGTCCGCCGCTGGCCGATCCGCCACTGGCTAGTCCGCCGCTGGCCGATCCGCCATAGCTCAATTGTGTAACTTCAGGAAAATAATGTTACTGTCACTACCAGTTCTCATCAAATAAACAGATCAGTTGTAAACTCCACAAGTACACAGCAAGGAACTTGTGTCACTACTTGCTTATGAATAATTATACGAAAATCACAGAATAATACTTTGTATAATTCTGTGCTAAAATCACGGAGGTGCTGTAAACACATCAGAAACTACTCTCCCTCCAGTGATCAACAGTATTACGGTACTCAGGTGTTTCATTTGCAAGCAAGTGGAAAATGAAGCTCCGCGGTTATGCCCAAATTCGATACTTTCAGCTTCAGAGCTAGAATAGTTATTAAATAAATGAATATGCAAAAGTACCTAACTGTGAGAGCAAACCAACCTTTACTATACGCGTGCATACAACAAATTAGAAGCACACAAAAGAAATAACTAGAAAAATGTTTGGTACATTATTTAAAAAAAAAACTGAGGAGGACAAATTGCGTAATTCACGGCCTCCGTTGTAATTGAAACAAGAATCACTTGTATCACTCATGTATTTGTAACGAGTTTATTTCAAAAGTGTCAAAGCAGGGAGAAATGGTTTTTGTTTTGAAATGATGTGCAGTTGTTGTTGACTGACGATGAAGCGTCGATTCTCGCGGCCATCTCAAATACTAAAAGGCAGTAGCCAATGAGAGTAGTGTTACCGCGTAGTTTGAAATAGCCGTTATAATGAGAAATTCAGTTTTTTTATCATTTCTCAATAAATATTGGACGGATTGCGTTCAAACAAAAAAAAGGCACGAGCACAGAACACGCCGGTTAAAATAAGACCAAGTTTGATGAGTTTGGTTGCGTAGTTTTTTCGCTTCAGGATCATATCAAGGCACGGTTTGGGGGAATGAAATAATTCCTGTAATTATAAGCGTTCACGCGCCGCAGACTTGTCAGGTCGTAGAGAGGGTGGTAGTAGGGTGGGGTTACCTGACTTGCCGTCTGCGTCTACCGACGCTTATGATCCATTTGCGAGAGCAAAAACCTTGCAAGTGCTCACTCAAATAAGACTCATAGAAAAAGCTACATACGAAGTATGTTAAAAAATATAAAAGCTGAAGGCACTTCCTCCTAAAAGATTATTCCATCAGAGAGAACCATCAGATACAGAGATTAAAAAGTCAAAGATAATGACCAATTGCAAACAATCATGGTTTAAAAAAGAGGAGAAAGCAAAGAAAAAATTACTGGAGACTTACTACGCTAGTTGCCCTTGATTGAACAAGCTGAAACGATCCAACTTAATGATTCCATTACCAACAAAAACTTTAGATTCATCAATGAACTCCCGCGTAAATCCTTTGGTACACTTATTGGAGACGTCAACATACACCGAAACTTCCGTACCTTCAAGTACATCTGGAACAAAGATACTGTGGAACTTCAAAAATCATTTATTTATTTAGATTGTTTTATTTATTTCTTCTTTTTTAGGGAAAGTGAATTTCAAATTTTGAAATGTTCTGAAAGTGATTAACTTGAGTGCTCACAGAAACAGTTCCAGATTTGCCAACAGCTGGTGCTGAGTGTTTGCCACTTGCCAACCGGCCAATTAAATTATACTTTTTCCAAAACATCGGATCGTCAAGCCCTCAAAATTTGTTCAAAGTGTGCATACGCCCAAGAGGTTGTACTTGCATTCAAAATTGAACCTGAAATTACCGATCTCCAAAAATCACCAATCGATATTTGATGCAATCGATTTGTGGGTTTTCAAGATCGGCAGTTTCAGCTCAAAATTGGAATATTTTTGCGACCTTTTTGGTGCGCAAAGTCTTGAAACTGATCTCGAAGGCTCGACGATCTGATTATTTGGAAAAAGTGATTTACATAATTTGCAGATTTTCATCATGGATCTAATAGTAGCAAACAATCAGCGCCATCTATAGGCAAATTTGGAACTAAATCGGTGAGGATTTACATTAAGAAACAAAATCTCACAGCTGAACTTGAACACCTGAAACACATCTTAGAGACTGTCTGTGGCAACTTTTTGCTCACATTGCAAACCAAAGAGAAATACATTTGTTTTTTCAGCCCACCCCAGCTACTGTGCGGTTGAAAGGAATTGATGTATACCAACTGTACTCTGGAAAGTAAACATAAAATCAGAATCGTTTGACAGAGAGAGTGATATAAAAAAAAAAAAAAAGTTGATTTAACAAGTGAATTTAACGAAAGTGGAGACCGCAAAATCGTAAAAGTTAACTAAACCAAACGGGGTGCTAAATCAGCAAAATAATCTAGTTAAACTGACAAAATAGATTGTTAAATATACAAAACCATACATGAAATTTACAACAACTCAGTTGCTTCATCAATCTGTATACTCCTAGTATAAAAATACTATTTTTTTTAATTTGGCATTCTCTTTTGCAGTTACCACTTTTAACATTCTGTAGTCACCACTTTTCACGTTTTACAGTCACCAAACTATTAACATTAGAATTATTACATCAGTTATTATTATTTTTTATTTTTTTTCAGTGAGGATATTAGAAACAAGGAGATGAAAGATACTTACCATAGGTCATTCCCTTCACCCCAGGTGCAAAGACAGGTGATCCACGTAGTACAGCCTGACCACAGTACTTGTCAACAATCACCTCTTTACTTTTACAGGTTAGATTAACGTTTTTCCATGGCGACACAACTACACAATCTGGTAAAAGATTGTGCACAGCAACAAGCGGTCGCTCTTTTCCACGAGATTTAGCTGTCTAGAAACCAGCAAGCAAACAACCAAAATTAAAACTGGAACTTAGAATTCCCTAAGTGTAAGTACAGCAACATTACTGTGATTGAGATGGTTTGAAAGATAAAAATGTCTAGTTTTACAGGTTAGCAGTACAGTTTGAAGGAGCAGAATCACACTTAAGATGATTCCAGGGTCGATTAGTTCACACCGTGGACATCTCGTTGCGCTCCTAAAAAGTGAACAGTTTTTGTCTGAAATTTATTAATTTAAGCTGAAAGCACACATTTGAGGGACATCAGCACCTACGAGCATGCTTCAGGAAGATACCCTGAAAGTTTCAAGCAAAAACACTCAAAAATAAAGCCGGAAATTATGAAAAACGCAAATTCCCATAAGCCTCAATAAGTGCGAGTGAAGTAGATAGACATATTATCACTAGCATTCACTCTTACTCACTAAGCTTATGGCAAAATGAATTTCATGATTTACGGCTTTATTTCTTATCCAATTTTGCTCATTGTGGGCTCAAAAAACCCATAAAAAAATTTGAAGGTGCTGAAGTTCTTGGATTTCGTGTTTTTACTTTGTTACCGATTTAAAATTCCAAAAACTTGACTTTTCCCAAAAGCGCCACCCATCGGATTGAAATCTGGAAATGCTTACCTCATCTAATCTTTCGGTTAGGAAATCAACAACATCTTTGGGTGAAACTCTCACAGTATTGACTCTGAACGTTGAAAACTTTGGAGCTGATTTCAACCAAAGAACCCAATCTAGTTCCTAAAAAAACAAAAGAAACTTTCAGTTGAACATTACTTACTTTTTTTGTTACAGTGAAAGGGTTTGGAATGGAAAGTTTGGGGATTGAGAGATGTTGGTAAATCAGACTACGTAACATTAAGTACTTACACTTGTTTTCATGGGCTTAGGGTAGGATGCTCACTGCGGCAAAACATATTAATTCTCAGAATGTAGAGAGAACTGAACTTGAAATTAAAAAAATTGTATTAAAAACAGATTTACTTAAGTTTGATTTACTGATTCCACCATATGATCCATTTAACTCAGTGGCAGCACTTGGTCCCATGGATGGATACAGGAATTTTTCTTTCTCTCTCTTCGGCCATTTGAACACATGTGTTAGAAAAGGATAGCAGAGGGGGCTATCACGTGATTTTAGCCCCTATCTCTGTCCTCTTCTAACACCTGCTTTCAAATGGGAGGAGAGAGAGACAGACAAATTCCTGTATCCGTCCATGCTTGGTCCATTTAAACCCATGGTAGAGATTAAATTTTCGGGTGTTCACCAAACGTCCTCTAATGCAATATTTGACACCAGATTAAATAGACAAAATACAACAATGCCAAATTGCTCGCAACGCCACTGATTCAACTTAAGTAAAAAATAAAACCAATCACAAGAACATCTAACCTCGGAATTTGTACCCCTCTCGGGAGCCAAAAGAGTAACTTAACAGAGAGAGAAAACAAAAAATAAAGCTTCAGTTTGGCTAGAAATGGTTTTGTTGGTGAACTCTGACATTTGGTGTGTCCTTCGAAGAGTGCCGAACCTCAAATCTTCACCCAAGCCAAATAATAAAATATGCTTTGACATCTTGTTCCAAGAACAAAAATTTAAGCTTGGAAATTGAAACTCAGGCCCAGATTTACTCTTTCGCCCCCCCCCCCCCCCCCCCCCCCCCCCACCGTTTACTGATACATCGATGATACAGGCATTTTGAAAATTTGAGTGCTCTGCGATGCTATTCTTGCCAATTTTTATTGAGAAAATCAACCCAGAAAAGATCTCTATGCTCCGCTTTTTTTTTCCCTACTTTTTTTCGGAATTTTTTTTCTTTCTCCGAATGAGACTCATCTGGACCCAGATGCACTGATGCACATAGGTTCAAAACATGCATGTGAGAAACTTTGAAAATAGAATTTAGTTGATTCATAGACTAAATATTAAATAAGAGGAAAAAAAGGAGGGAGAGAAGAAATAGAGATCTTTCCCCGAAAGAAGACAGATGACAGATGGGTTTGTTTACAGCCAAGAGACGAGTTTGCGGTTTTCAGTATGAGCCAAAGTGCGAACACGTCTTTGCGCAGCGAGCCACATGATCTGTCATAGGCTTTCTTTCGTGAAACTAGCTCCAAAAAGTATACTGTCTGATAGTGCCAGAAAAGGGTAAAACTTGACCCCTACCCCCAGAATTTTTTCTGGATACACCCTCCTATCTCGGTCTTTCGCATAGTTTTTAAGTGGGGTTAATGCACCTTACAATTACATGCTGGTCATGGCTTCAGGAGCACTTATTGTTTTGATTTTATTTTGATGATAACCCACATCAAGAACTAACATTTAGTTTCATAGTAGAATTTTTAAGGCTGTTTTCTTTTTTCTTCTTTATTTACTCCCCTTTTCTCCGGTCACCACCCAAATTTTGACACCCCCATAATTTAGCCGTCGTGAGCAGCTGCCCTTGTTCCTCTCCCTGAAAATCCAGGCCGGTCAAAACCATGATCTAACAACACAGGTCAGTCAATCCGGTGGACGAGTTTTGGTGCGATCTGCGCAACCTCCGCTCGTGACGTATAGCTGGCGCAGCTGAAGAGCGGGCGTTCAAATCTACATGCTTTCTTATGGGGGAAAAGACCCTTTTTCGAGTGCAAATTATAAACAATTTACGACAGTGAAACTTGGTTTTTATCAATAAGAAGAACGAGGAAGGTTTCGAGCTTTGAGAAAACCAATGCAACCGTACGCAAATTTGCTTCTTCTACTTTCGGGCACTTCAGAAAATTGGGTAGAATGCATTGAATATTACATTACCTACCTCCTCCATAAGAGGAATTTTTACTAACCGCCAGAAAATATAGGAATAAGAAATTGAAATGTGATCAGACTGGTTTTCTCAAAGCTTCAAACCTTCCTCGTGGTACATCATAAATAAAAACCAAGTTTTATTGCCGTAAATTGCTTTTAATTTGCACTTGAAAAATGGTCTTTTCTCCATATGAAAGCTTGTAGATTTGAACGCCCGCTCTTCAGCTGCGCCAGCTATATGTCATCCCCTTCCTCACTCTACCTGGTGATAGTGCCAGGCAGACGGAGAGGCAGTGGAGGGTGTGCGCATTGACTGAACTGTGTAGTTAGATCATGGTCAAAACTTCAAGAAAAAATAGAGAATGAGTATGGGTACGAACCATCATATTGTGTACATTGACTGATAACAGCTCAGGCAACACTGAATTCACATCGTTCAAATTCTTGAAAACTGACTTTAGAGACATACTGATTGCGTTTGTTGAGGAAGTTCAAAGTCGAGACATTGTTAGAAAAAATTCAAAACTCTTCACAAGTCAAAGGATTAAAAAAGTTCTTGTCCGGGGCATGATTCCAAGAAAGGAAATTTCAGAATTTCCGGGACAGAAATGAAAAATTAGAAAAAAATTTGCAGAGTAGAAAGAATCACGACCGGAGACGACACCGTAAAACTAATTACTTAGAGCCAAGGGATAGTCACTATTATCATATTATCATTAATAATTACTTTTTTTCTTCCTAGTGTCAGGGTTCTTATCACGAATCACGAATCTCATGCACATGGATGATCCGCCGGCTTTCAAATCAAATCCATCGGTTTGCTGTTTGATGTTTCTCGGGGTTTCCCAAAGACGCCAAAACAAGAATGTTGACCAATGACAATTCACCATAGCATGCGCGGGTGACGGGTTCACGACTTCTGCGCATCGAAATAACGTATCCACCAATTGTAATTGGTTTAACACGTATCATGTGACACCCGTGTGACAACTGTCATCACCCAGCTCATCTGAAACGACCAGCAGTGATCGATTATTGTTTACATGTGAAGCTTTCTGAGCTTTCATTTCTCATGAGGCCTTCTTCACCCGGCTCGAATTGAAAAGTGTGAGTGTTCGGACTGCTTTCAGCTTTACTTCAGATTATATTTTACCTAAAATTGTGCGCTATCATATTCGCGGAAGTTTCTTCCAATTGGCCTAGTGTAACTGTGTATTTTGTTTCGAGAAATACCCTCAACTCCGAAAATGGCTCGTGGCGCAAGAGGCGGCAGAGGTGGAATGATCCGTGGACGAGGAGGTTTTATTCCCAAGCCGAAAGGACCTATTCCCCAGAAATTACCTTTTTCTCGCTTGCCATTTGACTCATTGCTTTGCGAGAGAGCATTCCCAAGAGTTACTCCGCTACCTGATGAAGAACCTCTTGTCCAAGCTCTCACCAAGCGAGGTGAAGAACTTACACCATCAGCTGAAGAGCTTTCAGCCCTCACAACTTTAGTCACTAAAATCAAAGATATCTTCGAAAAACTGAAATCCACCCCCTCGTCCTTTGAAACAGTATGTCAAATTGAAGATTCGAAAGAAGTTGGTTCCTACAAAAAAGGTATTATGATTAAAGGACACCATGTAGCGGATCTCATTGTAGTCCTGAAAACTTTGCCACTCAAGGAATGCATAGAACTCCTTGGCAACAAAGTTCTGGAAATGCTACGTGCCCAAGATCCTCAGCTGTCGGTGACACTCACCACTGACACAGAGAAAGGATTTCAAATTCACGCCCGTGATACTGCTGTCCGTGTTTTAATAGCGACTGTTCCAAGGAATCTGCTAAAGCTTGATCAGAAATTACATCTTGACCGAAAAGTTCTTTTGTGTCATTTTGCAGCCATCAATCATGCTCGATGGTTTGAAGAGAATGGGCAACATGCCACAGTCAAACTTCTTGTCAGACTTTTAAGAGACTTGAAGAGCAAGTTTAACGGATTAGAACCGTTAAATCCGTGGGTCATAGATCTGTTAGCACACTATGCAATCATGAATAATCCGAACCGCCAAGCTCTTCCCATTAATGTAGCTTTCAGACGGTCTTTGCAATTGCTCTCTTCTGGACTCCTCCTTCAAGGCTCACCAGGTATTGTTGATCCTTGTGAAACCAATGGCTTCAAAACCATAAACGTTCTCAATAGTTTGACCTTCGAACAACAGGATTCAATATGTTTGACGGCTCAAACTCTAATCCGAATTTTGGACCATGCAGGCTATGAAAATGTGTTGGATGCTAAGTACGATCTCACTGCAGAAACAACTGTTTGGAACAATATTGTTGTTAATCCATTGGAGAAAGCTTATGAGAAACCAGCTCCCAAAGAAGAAAAGATGGATGCAGAGCCCTCCACTGGTCAAGAAGCTATGGAAACTGCTTAATTTTTTGTCTATTCCTCCTCAGATTTTATATGTCCTGTTTTTGTGTAATGTTATTTTTATTTATTGACGCAATGATCACTCTTTTTTTTCATTGATTTATTTTCAATCCAAAAGTATTCTCTTCACTCTGTCATTTTTTTGTATGCTATTCACAAGTACGAAAGTAATTTTTTGGATTAGTTTCCATCTTTGTTTTGTATTTTTTTCTGACTATCACCTGAGAGTAAATTTAACTTACCTGTAAGAAGATTATATCTACATATTATTATAATGATTCTTTATTACTGACTGTCTCATATTTTTTGTTACTTACCTTGTTTATCTTCTTACCGATCTTATTCAAAGTTGTGTAGTTTATCATTTGATAGAATGACTGCCTGCTAAAATAATATGCAAGTATAGGTAACAATATTAGATTTTAAGTTGATGATTTCAATATTTTTGCCAAGGCTCATGTACAAACGGGTCAGTCCAACAGTGCTATAATCTTTGTGACCAAAGTAGGAAACCTAGTTCTCGAAAACAGAGTTAATTTCCCAATTTGGTTGGATCTCATTACCGCTGCAGCAAAGGCATCAAAGATTATAACGCTGTCAGACTGATCTGTTTACACGCACGCACCTTACTTGAGGAGTTAGGTGTGAAAAAGGCGCATTTTCCTCTTGAAATGCAATAGAAAAGCGACCTTTTTGCACCTATCTCCTCAATTTTAGTATAACACAGTAGGATAGGACTTGTTGACTCAGGAATATAGCCTTTGTGATGAAAGGCATGCTACAGACTCGCATCTCTTTACTAGAGTGTATTACTTCAGCACAAATTAGGATCCTTAGATAGACCAAAATTGATTTTCTTCGAAGCCTGAGATTAACCAGACTTTTTTGAAACCTCCCATAAGCCTCCTGCGGTACTGGAAGGATAGAAATGAGACTTCTGCCTTTCTTATCACACAGTGGTCCACAGGAGAATTCTTTAAAATTGGGTCTGGTTTGAGGCTTCAAGCTTCACACCTAAATACCGTATCTTCTGAAAAAGGTGATACCTCTGGAAAGATTTTTGTAAAGCTGCTCATAGTGTTGTGTGCCCAACCTGATTTCATTTTGACACCTCAATCTCGGACTAGTGTTGCTAGGCGCCAGCCTTGCAACCCTCTGATAATTTATTCCAACCTTGGCAACTCCACTGACAAGAATCCGACAAGATTAAATCTAACGGGATTGCCAAGCGTCGGGGATGAACAGGTTCGGGAACGGAACATCCCCACTCACTGGTCACTCTGATTTTCCGCGTCCTGTGAGTCAGACGCACTGACCATCTCATTTTCCACGACCAAAGTACCGATTATATATTTGTGTCTTGTGATTTCCAACTTATTAATATAATCTCGTGTAACTATTAACTACTCTTCAAATCATTTACTTATCCCTACAAACACCAATTTGGGGCGATAACAATAGCAAGAAACTTTTTTTCTTTAGATCTAATTCTTTCTTCACTTTAATGGTAATGAATAGGGCTCATAGTTTCCTGAATTAGAAGGAAAAAGAAAGAAAAATATAAAAAGCCATTCTGAAATGCAAGCTTTTTTGCGCTAGGTAAATTAAAGTGAAACCAATTTAAGCTCAAATTGAAAAAAAAAAAAAAATCAATTATTATTGGTGGTAGAAAGAAAAGAAATACCCACTTAGAGTTAAAAAATAAATAACTAAAAGTCTTAGCCTACACAGAGGGAGAAAGTACATAGGTATTCTTTGTTTGAAAAAATAATTACAATTTTTGCATTTCTGAAGGAAAAAGACTTTGAGTGTGACTACTCAGCTGTTAGTGTTTTAGGTATTAGATTTTCTGATAACAAGATAGACGAGTGGATGAATTCCCATTGACTTGGTTTCGATAAAATTTTTGACAGCGATATTTCTACAAAAAGCAAGTAATTGTTTTTTCTTATAGGCCTCTAACTGTAGGTATGTGTTTGTTGCACACAAGCTTCCACAAATTTTAGTTACTTAAGTCCATGATTCCAAAGATTTATGCAATAAGACTCCATAGTCAAGGACTCATTGCCGGAGCCATGAATAAACTCAAATTCTGCGACAAAAAACTTAGAATTTTGTAATAGATTTTTCCCAAACTGATTCCAGGAGTTCTCAAAAAACCAGTCATTCCATTGATTTGAGTTTTTGAATGATACATAGGTCAGGTTAGTTATTTTATGGTGTTCTCCTGAGAGAGACCCAAAATTCTGTTTGAATCATGGTGCCGGCTCCCGCCAATGATGGGGAATTATTATTTTTGAATCGAAAAAGTATACCTTCTTACAGAATAACTTTTTAAAAATTACTCCCCGTATCTGTGTTTGTCGATGCAATAGTTTCTATCTAGTTGTGAGTTGAAGGATGGTGTTGATTAGCAATAATGTAAAAATCAAGATCTTGGTATAAATAACAATTTATTCGGAGGAATAAGATAAAAGATAGTAAGAAACAAATTTGAACTGGTTATTCAAGAAAATCATTTTTCCTAAAACCTAAAACTCTGGCGCACAGTGTTCGGAGCGACCCGGATCATTGGCAGAAACCTCTAGCATACTCGCATTACATTAAAACTTTGAACTAGTGGGTTTTTCTTTTATATAAGATTTAACTTTAGATTTTATTTACTTTTTTTTTATTATTATTATTTTCCTGAAAATGACTAAGTAAGTAAGTCCCACACAAGCTGCGCAGAGCCACTTTTGAACACAGAAATAAAAAAAAGGGATAACTTCGGGTTGTATCGTTCCAAAAAAACTATTTTTCTGACCTTTCCTTGACATATTTCCCCCGAGCAATGCGGGGGGAAAAAAATATTGACACTCGAACATGGCTCATCTCGCGATGGTTAAAATTACTAATGTAAGTAAGTCCCACACAAGCCGCAGAGCCACTCTTGAACACAAAAATATGAAAAGGGGGCAAAAGCGGGCTGCAAATTATTGCTGAAATGTTCAGAAAAACAATTTTTCTGACGTTCTTTGCCTTAGATTTATGGGGCATTTTTTTAAGCGTCCGCCTAAAAGGGCGCAAGTGCTGATGAAAAGTCGATTTTTGGGGGGTCCACCCCCCCCCCTTGTACGAAACACGAAATTAATGTTTAAACGCCCTGAAAGTACATTTTTAAGTCCTAAAGTCTGAAATAGTTTATGAGTAAAACAATACTGTTTTTCTCAAACAAATATTGTTATGCCGCCCAAGTTGGCTCAAAATTTGCGTCAAAATCTGTTGGTACGAGCTCATGTCTGTGGGAGCAATATTTTGTTGATACTTCCAAATCATCAAATATGGCTGATATGCATGTTTTAACCCTTTAGAAGGGAGGTACTTAAGGCAATAAAACCCACTTCTAAGTCGATTTCAAATTTGAGGTTTCTGCCAGAGATCCGGGTCGCTTCGAACACTGTGCGGCGGCGCGGCGCGGCCCCGAGTTCCTGGGACCAAATAATGTTCGGTCCCGAGCGTAACTTACGCACGGTCACATGACCGTGCGTAAGCTGTCTGATTGGTCGAAACCGCACGCAAGATGCACGCAATTCAATGCTCGGGACCTAACATTATTTGGTCCCTGTCCATGAATTTGAACATTTCGCGGCTTAAAGTGCCTTCACATTGCAGCTTATGCAACATTCGGTGCAAGAAGAGAGCACTTCTAAAAACAAAGTCTTTGTCTAAAAAAATAATAACAATAGTCTTTGGTCTAACCTCTATTATCAAAATATTCAAAATGGTAAACAAGAAGTTTAAAAGAAAGATTATATCCGGATTGCATCAATCAAGTTTTACTTTTTTGTTAATTTCCTTTCACTTAGCGTAAAAAGTGATTATTTCCATCTAACTATTCATGCGTGAGTTTTTTCCACTTCTCCAGAATGTTGAATGTGGAAGATCAAAAACCCAACTATGGGTCCAAGTTGGAGAAGGTAAGATTTGTTGTTCCTCACACCTTATCACTGTCTTCATTCCTGATCACATATAGCCATCTTTTTTTTGTTCACAATTGTCCACTGTGGACCGCTGCGGTCCACGGTCACCGTTTTTTTATTCTGTGGACGACTGTGAATGGGCGGAGCTTATCGAGCAAAAACACTACGGGATTTCCCTTTTCCCAGGCTGGTAGCACTACTGTGAGTGATTGCAGACCACAATCGTCCACATGCTTTGAAGCTCGTCAACCATCTTGGACAAAAAGGATGTCCTGCACAGTGCGCAATCGACATTGTGAAACCACGTGACTTTGTAGGCGGAGTTCACACCACATTCACAGTCCACGTTCTTGAAATTGTTGTGAACATAAGAAAAGACGCTTTATTACTTCCGTAAAATCCTCAACTAGAGCTTTCAGATAGCTTTGGACTCTCCGGTTTTGTTGCAGTTCTATGTTATTACTTCCTCTGTGACCACAGACGATGAAAAATGATCCCTCAGCTGTCTGCCCCAAAAAAGGAACTGTCTCGATAGTCCAAAGTTATCTGAAACAAACTCTCAGAATTTTGCATTGTCGTAAAAAATGTTTGCACTGTCTACCAAGTCATTGGATGACAATGTAATAAATATGATTCTGTCGTAGTTGAATAAGCTTGCGCTGAGAAAATTCTGAAAGAGGAGTAGGTAAAGCTCATTTCAGAGGTGAAGGCCGCTGACAGTTCTTTGTTTATAAGCGCGGAATACTGTCTGCGCAGACAGTAGTTCGGATATGCGTTCCTCATCAACCCCTGAGCCCTGCCTGTTTAATAGGCGCAGAACCGGCCTACTGCGCATGTAAACAAAGAACTGTCAGCTGCCAACACTTCTGAAACGACCTCTATACCTGTTGCCTGTTGCTCGT
Organism: Trialeurodes vaporariorum; assembly: GCA_011764245.1. NCBI lineage: Eukaryota > Metazoa > Arthropoda > Insecta > Hemiptera > Aleyrodidae > Trialeurodes > Trialeurodes vaporariorum. The sequence continues at coordinate 76,005,427 of VMOF01000002.1, forward strand.
CTAGGTTCTCTTAGTTATCGGGGACTTATCAAAGAGTTCCTATCGCTCACTCTTAAATTATCATGGTATTCAGCGATACTTAGGAAGAAGCCGTTTCTTTAGAGTCAGTGGATGGCTGATAGCTCTGATCTTGTGCAGTGAGTGCGTTAGCAGCTCCTGCGTGTAGGATCTACCTACCGTTTGACTCTGGAGACAGCAGATAAAGAAGAGATAATGCACTCCACAGCTTTTTGGCCGTGAGCCTCTATCGATGGTGATCGTTGAGATCGTTTAGTGTGTCAACCAATCAGATGTCAAGTTCTGTCGCATGCACTTTTTGAATCCACGCCTTGGCCCAGGTTACAAAATTGGGGTGCTCTGTCTCTGGTTTTAATCAATGGAAGCCAATCATGTCACTTTTTGTCATCTACCAACTCTTGTGAAATGACCTCTGAAGCTCCTCTCTGGAGTGGAAGGCTTGTAATCGTTCAAATTTTCTAGATGATCCTTTCCTTCAAAATTTTATCGGAGCCTACAATAATTTTCATTCCAAAATACTGTTCCAAAATAAATGTTCTTATTTGTAAACTTTCATGTCACTTGAGCTAGTTTTGGAGAGTAATTAATTTTTTGAAAAAAGCAAACCATTATTCGCTGAAGCCCCCATTTTTAACTAAACTCTGCGCCAATCGAGTTCAAGTCTTTCTCATTGTTCTCTGAGTGTCTATTTGAAAATGTCAACAGGAAATGAATAATTTAGCCCTTCTGAAAGAGCAAATGGAAAGATCCAGCCAAATTACCAAAGGGATGGTCGGAATTTTAACATCATTTGAAGGCAGACTCTCTAAGTTGGAAATCACCATCATGCCCATCTATAATGAGACAGGAAATCTCCAACGTAGACAGCAAAGTATGATAGCAACCATATGAACTTATTTGCTTTTAAAATCATCTTAGCAGAATTTAATTTTTAAAAGTGGTCATTTTTGTTTCTCAGTAAGATTTTGGGGGTCTCTAGAGGAGGAAAGAAGGTTTTTTTTCAGTGGGATACGCTTTCGTCCAAGTTGTTTTTGATGCTTCTTTTTACCACTCGGGAAAATGAACTTCATTTATTTAAATTTATGAAACCAGTTTTTCTCTGAAATCCAGAAGAATTCCTCCTCTTGATTGAGTTGCCTAGTTCTGAACGATAGCTGTTGCGGAAAACATTAAGGCGACAGCTTCTGATTGCATGGTTTTCAACAAACATTTCATTTGATGGAGAATGGTGCAAAAATAAATGCATCATAAGCTGCACTTTTTATTAAAGCAGAAAAAATTCCTAAGTGATGCTCTCAAGACGAATAGAATGCTTTGTTGAAATCTAATTTGATTTCACTCGTGGATAGTGCCAAAAAAATTAAATCCCCTCTTGAAATTGGTCTGAAAGCAAATTTAATGACTAAAACTGATTCTTTGAATGAGAGAGTGGATCCTTGTAAAATTCAGTGCGCATTCATTCCTATTTTTGCGTAATTTTACTTGAAAATCAAGGCTCTAAACTGCTGCAGCAAATTTTTACAACAGACCCATTTCTGCTCATCAAACATTAATTTGACTTGCCTTGTATTCAGTGACAAAATGTACATGCTTTCATTAAAAAAAAAAAGCTGTCTCTCGATTTCTTGATTTGTACTTTTTCGTTTTTTTGTGTTATTTTGCATCTTTTCAATGATAATAAAAAATCTCGGGACAAATTGGAAAAACTATTATTTTCCATCCAAAGTGTAATAACCGCATCTGTCTCCTTTTCTTTTCAAAAAGACATCGAGCATACCATTTCCGCTTTGGATGATGTAATTGGTTATTACGGTGTAAGCAAAGAAGTAGAAGGGGTCATCAGAGCAGGGCCTAGCGGACCAGAGGGTCTGGAGCAATTTCTAGCTGCCATGACGCGATTGCAGCAAGCTCAGCGCTATTTTGAAAAAAGTAATCCGCAAAGTGTTGAACTCGAAAATGTGGTAAGTTACCTTGGAGCAACTAGCAAAAGGATTTACCCTCTCAGTTGACCATTTTTGCAAGTAGACTTCCTCTAGTCTAATTCATCTTGAATGCATGTGAAGACTTTACAGAAAGAATATGATAAGTGACTCGCCATGTTACACTAATTTTTCAACTATTTTTTCATTTCGTTTTTACAGTAAAATTGAGCAAAATCAGCAGTTTTCTCTGAGAAAATTGTCGACAGTAAAAAGGATTTTATGATGAAAAATTAAAGAAAATGGTTTTCTATCATTTTTTTGAACTCTAGAACAGTTGCCAAATTAGTACAACGTGGATTAGTTGACTGATGATTTTCTTTCCGTGTAGTTTTCAATTGTTGAAAAACTAATCCTGTGTAGCTACGTTCTTAAAGGAAATGCAAATATTTCTATTGATAATTAACTACTTGAAATTAGAAGAGGACACAAAGAAACAAAACTTAGTTAGCAAAGTCACCTTGTTTTTTCTCAGATCAGACTCTGTAAAACTGTATCGAATCTGAAAGCAATGGAACAGAGTTAAAAAATGTTTATTTCAAATTTTCTGCTTTGGGTCATCTGCTGTCTATTTTGCCTCCCCTGCATTTAATCTTGTATTCAGAGTCATCAAGTTTACAATGTCATTGTTTTAAATTAAAGGTTGATTCATGATGAAGTTTCCAATGTCGAAAGACAAATGAATTAGCTTGTAAAGTAGAAAAATTAGAAGGTACAGTTACTTGAAAAGAAACTTAATAAATGGGGCAGTTGCAAGCGTCTGAAATTTTGTGTTTTTTATGAACCAAATTATAGTACTTGATGAGCTGAGAACAATGATGCCTTTGGTTTTTTCATACGTGTCCCAGTTTTGGAGATACATATGTGTAAAATTGTAAGAAATCGTGGGCGTAGTGATGTCACTACGCGGAATTCCCATTTAAAACAATGTATTTTGGACCAAAATTTCATCTCTGGAACAATGGGATTGAATTAGAAACCAAAGACATCTTTGTGCTCAGCTCATCAAGTACTTTCATATTCTTTATAAAAAACTTATCATTTCAGACCCTTGCAACTGCCATATTGTGGATTGACAAACTAGTACTCAAAAACTTGTTTCAGTTTTGATAAAGATGATTTATATTCTAGAAATTGTTTCTGCAGCTATATCATTATCCTTTGGTTTACTGTTATTCTCCTCAGTGCTCATTGTTCACTGCCGGAATTGATGCTTTGAACAGAGAGTTCAAGGAATTATTGTTGAAACATAGCAAACCTGTCCCACCCAACACGCTACTGGATTTAGTCACAAATGATGAAGGTAACAGTATCTGAACAATTCTTCTTTCATTCTTCCATACACTCCTGAAGATTCTTTTCTCAGAGGAAAGTCTCAAATTAGATAAGAGTCTCCCAGCCATCCTACCTGTGTAGTTCCACCATTATGCATTTAAGTATAAAGTTATTTTGTGAGTTCATGAGTAAATTTGGTGATGTTTTAGTAGGTATATTTATCATCATTTTTGTTGGTTTTTATGCAAGATATAACTATCCAATTGATTGTAGCAAAAGTTAGAAAGAGCCCCTTTTCACTTAAACGGAAGCTTTATTTAAGAAAATGTGGTCTGTGTTGAATTTTCTGGAATATTGTAGACTTAAGTAGTTTTCTTTTAAAAAAAAATGAATCTTTCCGAAAAAATTTGGCAAATTACATTGTTTGCAGCAGATTAACTTGAATTTTGACGGGGGTCTGCGTTCAACATTTGAGAAGATGTATTTAAAGATGATAAGAGATTGATGATGAGTGGTTTGTGAATGTTCAAGGTAAGGGAAGCAGATATTTAGTGAGTGTCAGTGGCACCTGTGAAGAGAAGTCTACATAGAGTACATACTCTGTCAATGCTACGTAAGTGCGCTTTTTCACTTGAGAAAAAGGAAGATTGATCCTGCCAAAATTTCAGTTCCACAAGGTGAAATTCCACTTCGACCCAAGGTTTTATTATTGTTCTAATGAAACTAGGAAATAATTTTGCTCAGCTTGAAATTCCACTTATCGGAGATTTCACACAACAAGCTTTTACTATAATAATTTTCAGAGTTTTCTACACTATCGCTTGAAGATAGTCATCCAAGCATAGGAAAATTATGATAAAACTGTTAACAATTCTATTGACTTCCATCCTCACAATGCCTAACATAGCCATGAACAGCAAGGTGAAGTTTTATCATACCAATAGAAATTCCATTGGGTCATCCATTGGGCCATGCCAAATCAACCAAAAAAATGAATTTTCAAACTTGACCTCTCTGATTTTTCTGAAATTTGGCACACTGTTAGTCCAAGTTGAAAGATTGCAAAATCCAATTTAATCAAATTTTTTTGACCACCCGCCAATCTTTTGTTGAATTTTGAAGTTGGCAAAATTTCACAAAATTTAGCGGAGACCCTCGCTTTTGAAGTGTCATAAGTCCGGTCTTATTCAACGTAGAGAGCTCAAAGTGGTCTCATTTGAAAGCTCTTTTTATTAGCTTTCCAATGACATGCAACACAAAAAGACTCTTTGCAAATTTTTCCTGGAAATTTTTTTCGAAAATTTTGAAAAAAAATTTCTCAAAAACGGGTATTTTTAAAATTCTGAAAAATTCAAGTAATGTGTATCATACCATTGTTATAACATACTAAAACATGATTAAAGCGTCTAACCCTCTTCTTTTCCTTTTGCTCCAGAGCTTTTCCATGATGACTGCTCATCCGTTGGTTCTTTGGGTCACTTCTCCGAAACTGTCTTAAGCGATTTATCACGAATGGCGGACTGGTTAATCGCAGAATCTCGCGATGAATTCATGAATATCTACGCCAGGATTAGAGCGACTATTCTTATGAAGTCGTTGACATTGCTCAAAGATCATCAAAAGTCAGGCAGCGGTGGTAGTATGCAGAATGTGATGGCTGTCTCTCCGAACATCCGGCCTAAATTTCCGAGCAAAGTTGAAACTGCATCAAGAAGTAAAGCCTCCAAAAGATTCCAAATCTTTGAGAAGAAGGCCAATAAAATGTTACTGAAGGCTTCTCAGACCTTGGAAAATTCTACTGGTTTATCTCTTGGGAACAGAAGATCTACCACACATTTTGGTAAGAGTCAAATTATACTTGAAACTTTAATTTGAGCTTTACTTTTAGAAGATCATGTTTGCAAAAAAAAATTATTTTTTTTTGCTTTCTGGTTGCTCTGTTTTTTTTTTAGTCCAGTTTTGTTCAATCATGTTCCACGAATAAAAAAATTAGCTTTAAATGGAAAGTTGATTTCGTGAATTTTGATTCAGCCAAACTTTTCTTGCCTGTTTTGTATTATTTAACATTATTTTGATTTATGCAAAGTATTTTTCTCTACAGTCTATCATTTTATAATCGCAAGAATTCAATCAAAACTGATATCAATTTTGAAATAAAAATGCCAAATTGCTGATTGAAAAACTCAAACTCCATGGCTTTTTTTCTGTTTTTGCACAGAATTTTTTAATCAGATAGAAATCAAATTACCACAAATTAAAACAGAGGAAAAACAAGGCAAAACTTAGGACCTGAAAAACAAAATTTTTGTTTGGCCTCGTTCTAAAATTCTTCAAGTTGATGGTAATCAGATTTTCATTTTAGAAAACCTGGTTTAGTAGCCTTAGTTTCCTTTTGAATAGCTGATGTTTCACGACAAAAACCTTCACGATGTTCCAGCTCTTCAGTCCATCTGAAATATTCATACTATTTCTTGTGAGTGATTTTAGTTTTATTTATGTAGATTTCAATCTCAACTGCCTGCATTTTCCATCCAACTCTCTGATTTTTTTTCTCTTCAGAGGGCCGTGAAGATATCATTGATGAACAAGAAATGGAGAATTATCTTGTCACTGTTGTCGCACTCCAACGGCTAATGACAAGTGAACAGTCGTTAATGCATGGAATTATTCCTTTACAGCATATTCATCAAGTATTTCAAATAATAATCCAAGATGCCTTACGCACTATTGTTCAAGATGGGAAAGTAAGTTGATTTTTTTGTAATATGTTTCTCTGTTACAACTCACATTCAGTGGCAAGTTATTCCCTCTAGCAGTAGCGCACCGAGGGGGGGGGGGGGGGGGTTAACCACCCCCCGAGCCTTAAAAAAAAGAGAGAGAGAGAGAGAGAGAGAGAGAGAGAGAGAGAGAGAGAGAGAGAGAGAGAGAGAGAGAGAGAGAGAGAGAGGGGGGGGGGAGAGAGACAGACAGACAGACAGACAGAGAGGATGTGGTTCCTTCACAAATAGAAGAAAGAGAAAGAAAAAAAAATTGTGATCAGCTAGGAAGGGGGTTTGCAGTGAAAAAATTCCATATTATCCGCATTTGCTTATGAGTTTATTCACTATAGCGGGGGGAGATAAAATCTGACCCCTTGGTGATCCCCTCCTTGAATATTCCATGGCTCCTTCAACCACATTCCACTTGACTCTTCTCCCTCCAATTATGAGTCAAGAGCAAAGATTTCATACAGGCAAAATCGAAAATATATTTGAGCATTTCAATTTTACTTTACTGTACATGAAAGTACTGTAAAATTCAATTTGAAGGTAAGGAAAATTGAAAAATTTTCTGGGGGAGGGCCCCTCACCCCCCCCCAGGCAAATTTCTGGGTGCGCCACTGCCCTATAGTCATTACTTGCATAATCAAGTTTAGTTGGTACCTGGTCTTTTGTATACTTTTCCTGCAGGCCAATTACCGAAGGGGACGGCTCAAAGTGTTTTGATATTAATCAGAACAAGTGAAAGATCAAAATGGGAACCAGGCCAACAACAAATAAAAACCTCCGAGACATTTCCGTGTGCTCACGGCAGCATTTTCAATCGGAAAAAATAATAAATAAAAATAGTTCTCAAAATGAGGAGCACACTCGACTTAAGTTACTCAAGTCTAGAATGGGGTACATTGGACAAACAGGGCAACAGCTCATTAAAAGGATTTATGGCCATAAGCATAATAACAATGATAATGGTAAAACTGCCCTTTATCAGCATCAGGAAGTGTATGGTCATCCGTTTGATTTTGATAACATCCAGGTTCTAGTACAGGAGAAAAATTACAACGAGCTAGAGCTGTGTTAGAAATGATTCACATTAAAAAAAACAGAGACTCCATATGCAACTACGAGCAGACATGGAAAAGTTGAGTGTTGCTTACCTCCAGTTTTTCCAAACATTAACAACTGATTGAGGCTCTGTCTGTGTTCAGCTGATCTGTTTTGTAGCTTTATGTAACTGGTGTTGCCATATTCTTTAATCAGTCCCTCTTCCAACTTGAGTGGAGTGTGCTCCTTGTTTTAAGTATTATCTTTTTTTTTTATTATTTTTTCCAATTGAAAATGGTGCCGTGAGCGCACTGAAGCGTCTCGGAGGTTTTTATCTGTTGTTGGCTTAGTTCCCATTTTAATCTTTTACTTATACTATGTTTTTCACGGTTGGTTTGTAAAAAAAATTGAGTGTATACTCCCATAGATTTTAACCCAAAAAGACCGAGAAACACACAACGTTCAAATTTCACTCATTAAGTTGTAATGCCTTTTTAAAATCTGTATATTCTAACAGTGCGCTTGATATTTCTATAAAGTTTGGCAAAGCAACTGCTGCAGTCATCTTCAAGTCCTATCACCTTATGCTCTAATTACACAATCAGTTGGATCTTTAAATTTGAGTGCCTTGATTTCAAACATTTGCTGTTTATGAATCATCAAGAGTAAATTTTTGCGATTGATGTGATCTAATTTTAGTTAAATTTTACTGTGTGATTAGTACTCTTAGTGACAGGACTTGGTATTGGCTATAGCAGTTGCTTGTTTAATAGCATAGAAATTGTGAAGGCTGTTTGAATGTAAAGATTTTTTAAAAGACTTGCAACTTTATGGTAAAACTGTGTCTTTTTCTTGTCCTGTATGTAAGGATCTTCATTTTGTTGTAATCAAGTATGTGATTAGCCAACAGACTCAGACAAAACTTTAGAATTCACTAGAATTTAATATCCTGCACACTCTGTGACTTGTAAGTGATTTCATTTCTTCATCATTTTTTATTTATTTACATATATTTATTGAGATACAGTGCATAGTTAAAAAAATAAAAGTTGACATGTTTGTATACTAGAAAAATAGATTGGAAAAATTGTGGTGCCATCCTCTAATCATGGATTTTGATTCATTTAAATGACAGTAATACCCTTAAATATTTGGATCTAAAAGTGTTTGGTCCTGCTGACAGTACCTACCCAGGGTATTTTACCATAAATCAACTTTGCAATTTGCAGCAAGCTCACCTCTAGTTTATGATGCGGTTACTCAAAACTTGTTTAAGTGTAGATCTTTCTATTTTGATTTTTATTGAAAGAGTGCTGTTTTTCAGATTTTGAAATATTTTATAGGTATGCATATAAAGTCAAAGATTTAATTCTTGTAGACCCCTTTTTTAAGGTCTCTGATATAGGTTGAGATACCACTTAAGGGGGTACCCAGGTCAAAAAAAAATCCCCCCCCCCCATTGATTCCAAAATGCTTTAGGTGTCAAGGTACACATTCAAACCCATACCAAAAAAATTTTTGTTGCGCTGGTTGCATACCTACCCCTGATATGGTTAATAATGTCTAAAAATATGCTTTTACTGGAACAACAAGATCTCAAGTTGAAGGCATTCAATTTACTTCTACATAGGCTCAAATTAAAGGTGAGAGTTTGCTCTATGGGCTCACAGAGAGGCAGAGAGAGATAACAATGATCTACTATTTTTTATAACTTTTAAAAAACTCAATTAAATTTTCAAATAAATATTTATGTTTCAACTGACTTGACCACTCAATTATTACAGGCACCTAAGAAATGGCTCTGTGATCCCATAGTGCAGAAAATTCTGGTTTTTTTAAAAAAAAACTTGAAGTCTCTAGCTGTTATAGATCTCGAGATATGACTGTTCCAAGATGCAAAAGTCATCGGAAAAAAACGTAGGAATAAAAATATCGTAGAAACTATCCAATTTCAAAAAATGTTTAAAAATATTTCAGACTAAGTTGAGAAAAAAATAAATACATAGTCTTAACCATAGGAGAATATCGTCTACACAATAGGTTAAAAAAAAAAAAGTCAAAATTTTCGAAAATTTGACCTGGGTAACCCCTTACCTCTAGATTATTTGAAACTTTACTCATTGTACTTGTTCTGATCTTTGTCATTGATGCCCTTTTTTCTCAGAACATTGCCTCTCGAACAAAACGTTGCTTTTCTCATCATGATTTTGGTGCTGCAATTATTATTTTCCCAATTTTGAAACATTTAATCAATTTGAAACCAGAGTTCGAACGTGCAATAGAAGGATGTGATTTGAATGTGCGACAACAGTTTGCATCCGTCATCAATACATTGCATTCCACGGTAGTATTTCATCCACCTATTTATTGATTTTTTTAATCATTTATTATGTGCGACACAAAATAATATTTTTGATAAAAATGCAAAGTGCTGTGGCTAAGGGCCGCTTTTAAGATATTCGAGAAGTATGGATGTTAAACTGACTGACAGTTACACATTACAGACAGTTTAACAAGCAGTTCTCTTTTACAACTGCTAGTTAACTGTCAGTCAGCACTGTACTAGCCGTTATACATAATTTCAGTGATTCAACAGGATTCAGCCAATCAGAGCCGACTATTGAAGGACCTTCGGAGCGCACTCTGCCGACCGGAGATGGTAGTGCCTTGGACATAACCTAAAAGTAGCAATGGCGACTCGGTACTTTGGGAGCTCTCGGCTCATCTCGGCTTTCATCGGCACTTGGCGCCTTCTCTGATTGGTCTGAATGCCTGAACATCCACTTGCTAAATTTTAACAGGCGCAAAATCTACCCTCTATTTTAACTAGCGGTTAAACGACAAACTGACAGTCGTAATTTCGCAATTCGCCCGCTAAACGAGAACATCCACCTTCTAAATGTTTAACAGACGGTCTTAAAAGCGGCCCTAATTGCAACTTACAAGCAGTTTGAGGTAAGGTGAATCCTCAGGGCATAGTACAGAGAGAGCATCATTGAAAGTGATGAATTCATTTTAAAATTTTGAATAAACGATTTTCTTGAAAAACTGCCTGAAACAACAATTTTTGCTTGAAAACTGTTGACTGAGACCAAATAAACGATGGAAAGTGCTCAAAAGCTCTCAAAAGTCTGACATTTACTTACCATTAAAACAGCCAAATTCACCCTTGAGAATGTGGTTAGATTTAGAATCTGGTGACATCTTTCTCTCAAGCATTAATAGAACACCCCCCCCCCCCGACCCCCCGGAAAACTTTAAATGACGCCCTTAACAACAGACAATTTTAAATCAATTAAATAGTCCTCAAGAAAAATTAAAATTATTCATTCATTTTAAATGATCTTATTTCGCTAGAGCACATTAAAGACTTTTGTGATTGCACTGCCTGTATAATTTGAAGAAATGTATGTTACTCTTTCTATAAAATCATGTTTAAAGAATAACCAGGGTGAATATTGTAAAAGCAAATCGTGTTTTTTTTGGCTGGCAGCTGGAAGATAGCCGAGGACGGTTGGTTGAAGCAGAGATTCCTATTATGGACTGGGTTAAGTTCTTGGGGATTTTCATTGATGCCAAGCAGTCATGGAATATGCAGACGTTGGCATCAATTAAAAATCTCATAAGCAAAGGCAGGAAAGTGTTACCTCTGGAAGCTATCAAGTCTCTTTATTTTGCTCACGTTTTCTCCCAAATGAGTTAAAACATACTCGCGTGGGGGAAATCGGGAGGATTGAAAGACGTCTTTTTAGGACAAAGTGGTCAGAGCCATGTTTGGTCTAAAAAAAAGAGACTCTCGTAAAGACCATTTTATAAAACATCAAATCATGACTTTGCCCACTCATCCTTGGAATAGCTAAATTCATCAAAGAAAACCCACGGGACTTTGTCCAGTTTGGAGAGGCCCACCATTACAGCATGAGTGGGGGCTGCAACATCCAGCTGTCCTGTGTTGGCTCCAACTCTCATGGCTCTCGTTTATACTCAGTAGCCGCAAGAGTCTTCAATAGGTTGCCTAAGCAGATTAAGATGGAGGGAAATAATTATATTTTCTTATCCAAGCTAAAGGCATTTTTGATAAGTAAGGCCTTTCACAATCTCGAGGAACATCTAAGTGGCTGCACTGAAAGGAAAGGGGTGCTAAATTAACATCCTTGATGTTGGAAGGGTGTGTGACAGCTAGAATTTTGCTGGGCTTGCGTCCTGGAATGTAGAAGTAACCGCCGGGGCGGTTATTTCTGCTTCCTAGGATGTAAATTTGGCATCTTTTGGGTTGTCGCACATTTTGTTGGCATCCCTTTTTTTTTTTTTTTTTTTTTTCAGAGTAGGAAACTGTGGTCTGTTGTGACCTGTGACTTTAAACTTGTTTAGGTGTTGTTAATAATTTTTTTTTTTCACTTTTACTTTTATATCTGATTATATCTGAACATTAATGGGGCTATTGCACACTTTTGCTATAAGCGATTTAATAGTCGATTATGGCGTAAAAACCTCAAAAAATCACGATGGCGGCACTAAAAACTTCCAAAATCCACTCCTAATCTCAATAAATGCAGTTATTTGCGCGAGCGTAATGGTGGCTGAAGGCACTAACAATGGGAGATTCCCATCTAACAATTCTGAAACTCCATCAAGAAGTGACCAATAAGAGACTACTTTCATTTGACACCGGTGTCACTAGGTGTTGCGGCACCATTCATCGGATGTGGATCATCACTCTGATGACTAATTACTCTGTGAATCATCCTTGTCAACATAGAAAGAGTGACGAAATTAAGCTAGGAATCTCCCATTATTAGTGCCTTTGGCCACCATTACGCTCACGCAAATAACTGCGTTTATTGAGTTTAGGAGTGGATTTTGGAAGTTTTTAGTGCCGCCATCTTTATTTTTTAAGATTTTTACGCCATAATTGACTATTAAATTGCTTACAGCAAAAGTGTGCAATAGCCCCATTGTGATGACCTGTACCATAATATTATTTGTTGAATGTACGATATTTGGAAAAAAAAGAAGAAAAAAGAAAAAAAAAGAAAGGAAAAAAAAGCATGGATACTTTGTATTTCACTACAAAATGTTTAATATTTTGATTTGATTTCTTTTTTTCTTAGGCTGCAAAAGGTCTTGAGGAATTCATTGAGAATGTACGGTCAGATTCAAGCACTGCCTTGCCCTGTGATGGCACCATTCATCAGTTGACAAGTGATGTCTTGGTATTCACAGAACAGCTTCTGGACTATATTGATACAATAGGCAACGTTTTGAATCAAGATCCAACTTATTCTGCAGCCTTGATACAAATTACATCTGATACAAAATCCAATCTCAACAGTGATAAAAATAAAATTTTACTCGGAATTTATATCAGTAAGTTATAATAATAATAATAATAATTTATTTATGAATACATTGAGGTCCCAATTTAAGTGACCATGGTACAAGTCAAATTACAATTTTATGAATAACAAATAAATAGATATTCTTATGAATCAGTTTAGAAATTGTTGTAGAGAGTAGTAGGGATTCTTTAAGAGGTATTGCTCTAATTTAGAAATGAAAAGATAGAATTCGCTCTCCCTGAACAAACCCTTTAATTCTCCTGGCAGTGTATTAAAGAGTTGTACACTTGAATATTTGATGTTTGACTTCGAAATTTTGAGTCTTACTTTCTCATTATCGATGTTATGGTGTCTACTATAATAGCGATGAGAGGGTAGTAGATCTGCTGGCTTAATAAGGTTATTGAATATGTATACGAATAAGTTATGATCATCATTGGAGTCGCATGTTTTGAAAAATATTTTCAAATAATTTATCTTTCCAAAAATAAATAATACCAACAAAGAACTTCCCACGCTCCCTATGGCAACTGGCATCTAATGATATTTTGATGAGCTTTGGATTTGCCATTCTCGCCATCATTCTGACCAAAAGTTCTTATGGGCCAAATAAAATTTTATGATAATTCAAAAGTTATTTAGCTTCCAAATTATTTATTTGGCACCAAATGCGACTAATTAATCTGGTTTGCTCAGACAGAGGAAAAGACAGAGGCATAAGCATGTTGCATGGTATGTGTGGTAATGTGTGTGGGTTATGCAGAGCCGTTAAAAAAAAAAGCACAAATAGATTAGGCGTTAAAAAAAAAAGCACAAATAGATTAGGGGTTCAAGAGAAAAAGAATAACTGGGTTGCCTCCAACCTAGAAAACCAGGTTAGGTCAGGGAATTCCACAATGGGGCAATTGCAAGGGTCTGAAACGTTGTGTTTTTTAAGAAGAAAATGATAGTATTTGATGAGCTGAGAGCAATGGTGCCTTTGGTTTTTTCACAAATGTCCCGGTTTTGGAGATACATAGGTGTAAAGTTGTAAAAACTCGTGTGTGTAGTGACGTCACTACGCGGAATTCTCATTTAAAACAATGTATTTTGGGCGAAAATCTCATCTCCGGAACAATGGGACTTGATCAAAAACGGAATACATCTTTGTTTTCAGCTCATCGAGTACTTTCATTTTCTTCATGAAAAAAACAACATTTCAGACCCTTGCAACTGCCCCATTCAGGAAAAATGGGGAAATATCAAGAATTTTTGGGGAAATGAAAAATTTACATTGTAAATTCATCCAATAACAAATGGTTATATCACTTTTATCCTTGGGGGGGGGGGGGGGGGGAGGTGTCACCTTAAAGAGTGTCTTATGGAAGAATCAGAAACTTTGATGAACAAGGGAAGATATCAGAAAAGTTGATTGGGAGATTGAATGATCAAGGATTGTTCATGATTATTGAGTACCAACATTTTCTGCTTTCTAGTTTGTGCAGAATTTGGTTTGCTTGGAAAAATAATGGGGAAGAGAAAATTGGAAAGAATTCCGGCCTAGACGCTGACAATTTTTTTTAAAAAAATGTGGGCAATGCTGATCTTTAATTTAAACGGCAACCTTTGGAATGAGAATCAAAAAAGAGTTTAAAAGAGTTTCATAAAAATTTATTTGATTATCTGAATTATTGCATTATTGACCCTTTATTGGGGCTCCAGTTTTGTATTGTGAGCATCATTTGTGAAAAGTCAAGAGTTGTCTGTTATTCTTTTTGTCCCTGACTGTACCTGTTTTATTCCAATTAATTCCATACTTTTCCTCTGGTTTCATTCCCTGTTCTCTTTTTCCATTTTACAGAGAAAGTTCTATCACAGTTGAATTTAACTGTTGTCAGTAAAAGTGAAACGTACAGTGAACCCGGAGTAAAAGCCATATTTCGTTTGAATAACTGTCACTATGTCTTGAAAGCTCTCCAGCGCTCTTCACTCCTTGAATTAGTCTCTTTTTCAGAACCAGACTGTGAAAATAATTACTACAGTATGATAAGTGCTCACAAAAAATCATATTTACAATGGTAAGTATCAATATTATTTTTTTTCTCTCTCTATCTATTCAGTCATCTTTTGGAGCCTCCAATGCAGTGTTGCCAATCGTGTTTTATAAAAAATCTGCTAAAAAATTGCAAAGCATCCGAAAACCTCTGCAACTGTACAAATTCTATGAAAATTTCCAAAAATGCACTGAAAAATTTTAAAACTCCTAAAAAATCCGCAAAATTTCTGAAAAATCTGTGAAAGTACACAATTCGGTTTTTTAAATCCTCCAAAACAGATCCAGCGGCTCAAAAGTTATCCGAATTTTGGCGGATAATCCAGTAATTGGCAACTCTCCTCCAATAAGAGCAGTGTCAACTTTCTAGATGTTCTCTGTATGAGGAGAAGTCTGAAACCATTAGAATTAAGTTAATAACTCAATTTTTCAAAAATGGAACTGAAACTACTCTTGCATAGAACGGCTCCAATATCCACAGAAACTAATTAATTTTAAGTATGAAAATAAACGATTTTTGTAACTCCTTAAATTTTTAATACTGAACTTAGTTTCTGCTTCTAATCGTTCTGTTCTAGCTGGAACAAGGTGATTGGTCACATAACTGGAACGGAGGATATCCAGATTCAGGCTGGGAAATTGAGAGACAAAGACCGTAACAATGTCAAAGAACGCTTTGCAGGTTTCAATAAAGAAATTGAGGAAATATCCAGGCTACAAAGAGGCTACTCCATACCAAATGTTGAATTACGAGAAAGTATAAAACGAGACAATAAAGAATTCATCCTACCTAAGTATAATACCTTTTATGATAAATTCTCTTGTCTCAATTTCAGTAAAAACCCTGAAAAGTATATCAAATATTCACCTGAACAGGTTGCTGCTTTACTCGACCGATTTTTTGATGTGGCTGCTTAGTTCGACTCATTCATTTTGATCGCAGACATCAATTCTCTCCAGGCTCTTCCTCTTGAGCTTGCTTGAACATTGTCTTCAGACAGCTTGGTTTTTGTCTTGCTTTTGCTTGAATTTTGCCTCCATATTGCTTGACTCATGTTTGAATATAGCTTGGCTCTTTTCTTGCAATCGCCTCTCTTAACTCGCACAGAATATGACATTTTTGACTTGTTGATTGCAGAGAGTTTTAGACAGCTAGGATTGTAAAGAAAGCCCAAAAAAATTGTTGAGAATCTGAGGAACTTTTGAGTTCAGCTGATTTTGAAGTTTCTGCCTTTGTAGATTCATTGATTTATGAGAGGGTCACTTGATAAACACCCTCTGTAGAAGTGAACTATCAAAACATTTCCATTGCCATTAAATGAGCAAAGCTATACATCTATCTCATTGGGAGACTATAAACGGGCTCTTAAAATCTTATTCAATTTCATCAATCAGGGATGTATCAATATTTTCTGCTTGTGAGATGTGGGTATTCAAAATTTTAGGGTATTTTGCTGGGTAATTTCAGATATTTGTCTGTGCATATAATTGGGTGATTCAGTGCCTCTGAGGTAAGTAACTTGATCAAAACAAATTAACAGCCTTGTATTTTGTAGGGATGAGTCAAGTCGGCTTGATGGGAATGCTGTTTTCTTGGCTCATCTCTATCATGAGTCAATCAATTAATTCGAGCATCGCATACTGTGCTAGAAATTTGGTTGCCTTGGCAACCATACAAGTCAAGGTAGAAGTGTTCCAATCAAGTTGACTTCAATTGCTCCCATGATGCCACGCTACGACATATCTTCATTCAATCATAGGTGATCAGCGGACAGAGCTCAAAAGAGTAGATCTGCTCATCAGAATTCAGTTGTTAATAGAATTCCAAGACCGGATAAAATGATCTAGAAACCTGTTTAGTTATGATTATATCCCAGCCAATATGATCATTTTTCATATGTGTGGTTTCATATTTCAGCAGCTACTATGTTTAATCAACCGCACTTATGAAACCAATTTTTAGTCTCATCATTGTAACTATTAATACTGATTTTAACTTTGTTGTCTGTTAAAGGGGTGTAAGGAGAGAAATTATGGTCATTGTTTATTTTTCTTTTTTAATAAAAAATAAGAAAAATGGACCATAGCAAGTAGCTAGGGCAGCTGGGTTTTTATTCTATTTCTTATTATTATTCTTAAGCTATTGCTTGAGTGTGTGATTTCATGGTGATAGGACTTTTCGCAGATACTCTCTGAAAAATCTTAAAGAAATTGCAGTTTTTAAAACTTTTAAAGCCACCATACGAGAGGATGGCCACTGTCATCTCAGGTCATTCCTCCAGTTTTGACTTTTAAAAAGCTGTGTAGTTTCAATGACTCATTATAATTAAACTTGCTGAATACTGCGCATTTAACAGAAATATTCTTTCGTTTGGCAGCTGTAAACGCTTGTATGATGTGATTTCTATAATTTTTTTGGAAACAGCTGAAAGTCTTGCTATGTTGGAACTACCCAAGTACAAAAATGAGCAAGAATGTTTCATGAATAATTCAAACTGCAACAGGATGTCCCATAACCGGAACTTTCAAAATCTTTAACTTCATTCGTGTCCTCTGGTTTCCTTTTCCAAAGATTGTTCTTTCCGTACGTCTCTGTTATTTTGCCTTGATATTTACTGGTGTGATTGGTGAAAGTGGTGAAAGGTTACCAGTAAGCACATTGTTGACACAACATTGTGACTGTTAAATTGTTTTTTCGACCCCCTATGCAGTTTGAATTCATGATAAATGTTTGCCCACCTCAGCCCTGATAACTTTTCAGCTACTGCTTTCACTGGATTATCTGAAGAAATAAAGCTATTGGTTCTACAGGGTGTCTACAAACCTGGATGATCTAGAAATGTCAGAGAAATTGAAATATTTACTTTGAAAAGGAAAATAATATCCTGAAACTGTCCAGAATTGTTTTTTCTTCCTACTCTGCGCATTCCAGGTTTCGTTGTGGAATGTAGGGGCTAGGATGAAAATTTTAGATAGAGAGTAGTTATGTTAACTATCGTCTTGTTATTTTTTCTATCCGTCAATTTCTTCTCAAGAAACTCTGGACAGTGGACACCCGTTTTTATCTGTGATGTCAATGTTAATCTTTACTGAACAATAAAATGCTTTTTACTTTAAATTTAAAACCTTAGTGACTCCTTTTTTCTTTTTTTTTTTTTCTTTTTTTTTCATAGCCCTCATATTTATGTATCTATTCCTCTATCATCAAAATCTTTTTAGTAGCTCATCACATTAGTGTAATTAAAACATGGAAAAGAAAGCCACTTAAAATTTAGGCTGTCTATTTCCACCTGATAATTTAAATATTTCAAACTGCGGTTCCAAGTTGTTTAACTTGTTTCTCAGTACGATTTGGTACTTAGAAATATTGGCAAACATTACTAGGAGCCCTTCACACTTTTTTTATGGAACAAACTATGTTAAATGCGCACACAATTTCTTTTTTAGCGGTCTGAGATGAACGGCAATGGAACAATGCATTTTTTTTTAATCCAGTGGTTAGATCATTACGAAGGACCGCTCTGAACTTGGAATCATGCTGTTAATTGTCTCCTCTTGCTCCCGGTTAAAGAATTGACTCGAACCAAAGCAAGGCACAAGACAACAAAGCAATCGCAAGACTAGAATGAGAGGATTACCTACCTGTGGGGCTCTGGCAAACTTTAGCTACAAGCAAAGGAGTTAAATCTGATGTAAAAACCAGCGAAAATTACAAAAATCACACTATGAAAGTCTAAAATTCAGTAATAAACTCACATACCTGCTGTGACGGCAAGATTGTAATGGCGGAGATACGCAGGTATCATGGGAGATTCCTGTCACTTTCTCTACGGAAACACAGAGATATGTCTCAAATTAGACAGGAATCTCCCATGATACCTGCGTAGTGCGTAGCTCCGCCATTAAGCCTCATTTTGAGAGTGGATTTTGTGATTTTTTAGTGCACTCATTGTCATTTTTATACAAGTTTTTATGCAAGAATCAACTCCTCAATCACCCGAAGCAAAAGTTTGCAACTGAGATAAACTGACTTGGCAACTGAAAAGAATCAGCCCACTGACTTCAAGTTTGGGGTTGTTTTTTAGTTTTGAAGCCAGGCCATCAATAAAATACATAATTATATTTTAAATTCCCTTTAAATCTGTCAATTAGTTGCTCTTGATTTGCATTACGTAACCCATATTAATCCGATGGTGCATTTTCGCACCAAAAGTACTCTGATTGGATCAGTCTAGGTGATCTGTCATACTTCCTCTCAGTAAAATGATATCATACTATCCAAATGGTGCGCTTTTGCACCATTCCACAGTTTGCATAGTTTGGATCAGAGGAAAAAATTTAAAAAAAAATTCATGTTTCTATGACCAAAAAGAACAGGTTTTAAAAGTTCGCAAAAATTCAAAACCAAAAAAGTTCTAGGATAATAGGGATCAATGCATGGAACAAGATGGAACAGGTTACTCTAGGTCAAGTAAGGTTCCATTAATGTCCTGATTTAAAATGATTATAGGTTTTTTTTCCAAAGTCTGGCGATGTGCCCAACATATGTACTTGTTTTCTGCATCATTTTTTGTAGAAAGCCTCTTTTAATTTGTCTATCAAAATGGAACTTGTGCCATAAAAAAGGCAACAAGTTAAGGAACTCAGGATTTGAACGGAATCGTCATATTTGAGGGTATACCTCCGTAAATCACAAGTAACCGCATCAAATCACTGTGGACCAACTCACTGGAAAGGTTAGTGAGTTCTGTTCTGTTTTGATGGAACACTCCAGGGGTGCTGGCTAACAGCAGAAAAAAATTATGTGTCCCAACTAGCTTCGATAAAAAAAAAAAATCATACAGCAAAATTTCATCAAATCGAAAGTGCATAAAAAAATAAATGTATTAATTTAACAACAAAAACATCAAAACATAAATTACAATGATCTAAATTTTTCATTTCTGAAGAAGATGGAACAAGTTTCTCTCGGGTGGTAGTTTTTTCAGTGAATTTAATGATACTGAGACAGATTGCTTCAGATTTTGTTTGTTCACAACCCATCTTTATGAAACACCCGTAGAAACATGATGGAAAGAGGTTATTTCAGTGAACCACAAGCAAATACGAGTGGACCAGTAAAACAGTTGAACCACTCAGGCTAACTGAGGTAAAAAAGTGTAAATATTCCATCTTGTTCCATCACGTTTCAGTTAAAAGTATCAGACTATGAAAAGTCTGAGAAAAATTTCAAACTCCTTGATTTTCATGGTACAGCTGCATTATTAGTAACCATATTTATCATTAAGGCTTGTTCGACCATCTCCTGTTTGACCAGCGGGAGGTTGCCAAACTGCAGTGCTATACTCCTCTGCTGCCTCAGCCACGCGCACCTTCTGAAATCAAAATGAAATTAGGATAGTTCAGTAGAATTTATCGACTCAGCAGTGACACCATGAGCAAAGTTCAGTTTTACCTCTTCAGTTGGATTCTACACGCAGAAAAAAGAAAGAAAAAACGAGATTTTCATTTCACAATTCTGCTTTTGAAAATTGACAAATAATAGGTCTGTACCGTACTTATGTTGCAGCAATACGGTACATTGATCACGACGTAAAATTCTGCAGAAATGACCCCAAAAACTTTCAAAATCCACTTTCAAATCACTTTCAATTTGAATAACTAGCACTAAAGTGTGAAACATTTACATTGATGCACTACAACATAGACAGAGCCACCTTGTTTATGGCAAAATCAACATAGCTTACAAATGTTGAGTGTTTTGTTCAGATAAATACAATTCTTGCATTATTTTATGATATCCTATACACCAAGAAAGCCAGGCAGTAAATGCAGCCAATATTCTATGAACAATGAGCAATGACTTTAGAGTGGCAGCGGGCTGGTCCACCTTGTGCCACACATAGTCTAAGAGCCAGGGACCAAAAACTCAATCGGAAAGTACAAGAAATTTCACCTATTTTAAATGAAAGTTCTACCCCCAAGGAATCAAGATTGGCCGGTCTGGCAGTCTGAATCTGGGGATTTTCAAAATTACACGAACTCAAATTTGGACAAATTTGAGTGAAATTTAATCGGAAAGTACAACACTTGATCTAGGGCTCATTTTGCAGGGGAAGACATCCCGAATCAAGAAAGCTCAGTCTGGCATTCAAATTCTGGGGACAAATGGCTGCCAGACCGATTCAAATTTTGAAAAATTGGCCTAAAATCGTGCAAATCGGGTCGAAAACATTGCCTTACCACGCAAAAAGAAGAGTGGACGGTTTGTAGGACCGCAGTTTATGTTTTTTGGGTCGCTGGTTCTGAATTTTCTACTTTCAGCGGGGAAAAAAATTGGCAACGTTGCAAAATTCACGTTTTTTTTTTTTTTTTTAAATTTTTAAATTATTATTATTATTACTATCCTCATTATTATTATTCTTCATATTAATAGATGGTATAGTTTTTTTGCGTGTTCTCTTCCTTGGTACTTCAACAGCAAAACCAATCAGCCACGAGATCGGACGAGTGTTGCCAAATCGTGCAATGCAGCCTGCAACTGATTAAATGAACCGCGCACGTTTTGGCGCCGCGCGCTCGCGTATTTCCTTTCGCGGTGATAATATGTGCAAAGGAGCCCGTTGAAAATGTACAGGCCAAGTGCCCGAGCGCATGCATTTGAAAATTTTAGAGTTTACTCCACTTTTTAACACTTGCACTACAGCATTTATTGCATAGATAAATGTGGTCTTTGAAACCAGTGGCGAAGCGCGCAATCTGACAACGTTGCATTTTGTCCTTTCAAAACCAAGAAAAATGTTGACAGATTGCTGGGAAGTACCGTAGACTTAAATATTTTGCGTAAGTTTGGTAGGACGTGGTGTTATGTTGCCAGATTGCCCATTTCGCCATTGTTTGTCATCGAAGCATGCATAAACGCTTCCAAAACGCATCCCGCGCGCTCCCCTCAACTGGCGTGTGCGCGCGCTTGCGCATGGTTGCTCTAAAACGCATTCCGCGCGCTCCCCTCGACTGGCGTGTGCGCGCGCGCGCGCATGGGAGCTCTAATACGAATCCCGCGCGCTCCCCTTGACTGGCGTGTGCGCGCGCTTGCGCATGTTATCTTAGAAATGCTTCCAAAACGCATCCCGCGCGCTCCCCTCGCCTGGCGTGTGCGCGCGCTTGCGCATGGGAGCTCTCATACGAATCCCGCGCGCTCCCCTCGACTGGCGTGTGCGCGCGCTTGGGCAGGCTAGCTCAGAAACTTATAAACGCTTCCAAAACGCATCCCGCGCGCTCCCCTCGCCTGGCGTGTGCGCGCGCTTGCGCATGGTACCTCGAATACGAATCCCGCGCGCTCCCCTCGACTGGGGTGTGCGCGCGCTTGCGCATAGTAGCTTAGAAACGCTTCCAAAACGCATCCCGCGCGCTCCCCTCGACTGGCGTGTGCGCGCGCTTGCGCAGTCTAGCTCAGAAACTTATTAACGCTTCCAAAACAGATCCCGCGCGCTCCCCTCAACTGGCGTGTGCGCGCGCTTGCGCATGGTAGCTCAGAAAATTATTAACGCTTCCAAAACAGATCCCGCGCGCTCCCCTAAACTGGCGTGTGCGCGCGCTTGCGCATGGTAGCTTAGAAACGCTTCCAAAACGCATCCCGCGCGCTCCCCTCGACTGGCGTGTGCACGCGCTTGCGCATGGTAGCTTAGAAACGCTTTCGAAACGCATCCCGCGCGCTCCCCTCAACTGGCGTGTGCGCGCGCTTGCGTATGGTTGCTCTAAAACGCATCCCGCGCGCTCCCCTCGACTGGCGTGTGCGCGCGCTTGCGCATGGGAGCTCTAATACGAATCCCGCGCGCTCCCCTCGACTGGCGTGTGCGCGCGCTTGCGCATGGTAGCTTAGAGACGCTTCCAAAACGCATCCCGCGCGCTCCCCTCGACTGGCGTGTGCACGCGCTTGCGCATGGTAGCTTAGAAACGCTTCCAAAACGCATCCCGCGCGCTCCCCTCGACTGGCGTGTGCACGCGCTTGCGCATGGTAGCTTAGAAACGCTTTCGAAACGCATCCCGCGCGCTCCCCTCAACTGGCGTGTGCGCGCGCTTGCGTATGGTTGCTCTAAAACGCATCCCGCGCGCTCCCCTCGACTGGCGTGTGCGCGCGCTTGCGCATGGGAGCTCTAATACGAATCCCGCGCGCTCCCCTCGACTGGCGTGTGCGCGCGCTTGCGCATGGTAGCTTAGAGACGCTTCCAAAACGCATCCCGCGCGCTCCCCTCGACTGGCGTGTGCGCGCGCTTGCGCATGGTAGCTTAGAAACGCTTTCGAAACGCATCCCGCGCGCTCCCCTCGACTGGCGTGTGCGCGCGCTTGCGCAGGCTAGCTCAGAAACTTATAAACACTTCCAAAACGCATCCCGCGCGCTCCCCTCAACTGGCGTGTGCGCGCGCTTGCGCATGGTTGCTCTAAAACGCATCCCGCGCGCTCCCCTCGACTGGCGAGTGCGCGCGCTTGCGCATGGGAGCTCTAATACGAATCCCGCGCGCTCCCCTCGACTGGCGTGTGCGCGCGCTTGCGCATGGTAGCTCAGAATCTTATAAACGCTTCCAAAACAGATCCCGCGCGCTCCCCTCGACTGGCGTGTGCGCGCGCTTGCGCATTGTAGCTCTAAAACGCATCCCGCGCGCTCTCCTCGCCTGGCGTGTGCGCGCGCTTGCGCATGGGAGCTCTAATACGAATTCCGCGCGCTCCCCTCGACTGGCGTGTGCGCGCGCTTGCGCATGGTAGCTTAGAAACGCTTTCGAAACGCATCCCGCGCGCTCCCCTCGACTGGCGTGTGCGCGCGCTTGCGCATGGTAGCTCAGAATCTTATAAACGCTTCCAAAACAGATCCCGCGCGCTCCCCTCGACTGGCGTGTGCGCGCGCTTGCGCATTGTAGCTCTAAAACGCATCCCGCGCGCTCTCCTCGCCTGGCGTGTGCGCGCGCTTGCGCATGGGAGCTCTAATACGAATTCCGCGCGCTCCCCTCGACTGGCGTGTGCGCGCGCTTGCGCATGGTAGCTTAGAAACGCTTTCGAAACGCATCCCGCGCGCTCCCCTCAACTGGCGTGTGTGCGCGCTTGCGCATGGTTGCTCTAAAACGCATCCCGCGCGCTCCCCTCGACTGGCGTGTGCGTGCGCTTGCGCATGGTAGCTTAGAAACGCTTCCAAAACCTATCCCGCGCCCTCCCCTCGCTTGGCGTGTGCGCGCGCGGAAGCAGGAGAGGCAGCGCGTCTCGGCGTTTAACACAATGGGGAAATGGGCAATCTGGCAACATAACACCACGTCCTACCAAACGTACGCAAAATATTTAAGTCTACGGTACTTCCCAGCAATCTGTCAACATTTTTCTTGGTTTTGAAAGGACAAAATGCAACGTTGTCAGATTGCGCGCTTCGCCACTGGTTTCAAAGACCACATTTATCTATGCAATAAATGCTGTAGTGCAAGTGTTAAAAAGTGGAGTAAACTCTAAAATTTTCAAATGCATGCGCTCGGGCACTTGGCCTGTACATTTTCAACGGGCTCCTTTGCACATATTATCACCGCGAAAGGAAATACGCGAGCGCGCGGCGCCAAAACGTGCGCGGTTCATTTAATCAGTTGCAGGCTGCATTGCACGATTTGGCAACACTCGTCCGATCTCGTGGCTGATTGGTTTTGCTGTTGAAGTACCAAGGAAGAGAACACGCAAAAAAACTATACCATCTATTAATATGAAGAATAATAATAATGAGGATAGTAATAATAATAATAATTTAAAAATTTAAAAAAAAAAAAAAAAACGTGAATTTTGCAACGTTGCCAATTTTTTTCCCCGCTGAAAGTAGAAAATTCAGAATCAGCGACCCAAAAAACCTAATCTGCGGTCCTACAAACCGTCCACTATTCTTTTTGCGTGGTAAGGCAATGTTTTCGACCCAATTTGCACGATTTTAGGCCAATTTTTTAAAATTTGAATCGGTCTGGCGGCCATTTGTCCCCAGAATTTGAATGCCAGACTGAGCTTTCTTGATTCGGGATGTCTTCCTCTGCAAAATGAGCCCAAGATCAAGTGTTGTACTTTCCGATTAAATTTCAGTCAAACTTGTCCAAATTTGAGTTCGCGTAATTTTGAAAGTCCCCAGATTCAGACTGCCAGACCGGCCAATCTTGATTCCTTGGGGGTAGAAGTTTCATTTAAAATAGGTGAAATTTCTTGTACTTTCCGATTGAGTTTTTGGTCTCTGGCTCTTAGACTAACAGGGTAGAAGGAATCCCGGGAAAAAGCAGAATTTGGAAGGGAGATTCTAAGGTTTGAGGTTAAATTTTGTAGGTCGTTTCCGTCGATACCCACATTTTTTTACGAAACGACCTACAAAATTTAACCTCAAAATCGATTTTCACGGCAAGATGGCGGCGCCCTGGGTGACAACAATGAACCAGCGGAATGTTCCTTGATGTGCCACTCTAAAGTTATAGCTCATTGTCTATGAACAGTTGTCCCTCTGTATTCACGGATCAAAATTCAGAAGTGGAAAACAAAAATCATGGCAGCGGGAAAAAATTGAAATTGCACTTTGGCAACTGCGCAATTGTTTTTCTTATTCGTCGACCAAATTTTTGTTCGTTACCCATAACCATGGTTTTTCTAAACAGTAGGTGAGTTGAAACCCCTTCACAGTATTCAAGTGTAATAGGTTGAAGATTTGTTAAATCGAGACTGCCAGTTTTCCGAAACAAGCGATTTGTGGTATGGACTCGATTATCTGCGGATACGGAGGGACGACTGTATTTTAATGAAAATTTGATGTCTTAAGGTTAGAATGATGTTCACATAAATGCGGCAGTTTCGTCTAAAAGTAGCAGTATGTCAGTAAAAATAGAGTGTATAGTGAGTGTAGCTCAGGCTGCTCAAAATGGAAGTGATTTCCTGAGTTAACAAGTGAATTTTGAAAGTTTCTAATGGGCGCATATTTATTTTTGCAGAATTTGACAGAACAGTTGATGTGTCATATTACTGTGACAAAAGTACGCAACAGACCCATTGATTTTTTAATCAAACAGAACAGAATGCTAGAATGAATCAAGATCTCTTTTTTTTTTTTTGAAACTACAATGTGGAACTGGGGCACGACAGCTCCCCAGCACAAAGAAAAAGTTTACAATACATGACATCTTCAAATTTGAATTAATTCATATTTCTATAATTTATTTAAGGTGAAAAGGATTAAAAAGGATTGGTACAAAGGGTACCATAAGATGATGGAACTGCCCATTAGGACAATAGGCAGTTTTTAATTTATAGGTCAAGATCTCTGCATGACTGCTACACTCTCCTAATTTCTGACTCTTGTCACGCATAAGTTCAGAACAGAGAAACAATAATTACTTATTGAAAGTTACATTTTCATTTACCTTTGGTTTCGTCTGCATGTCATTGGCCGGTTTCTTTTTACTTTGTTGCGGAACAAACAGCGGTTTTTCAATTTCCTCTGAATTTTTACCTGAAACAATTTTTTTTTAAATGTTACTTAGTTTATATGTATTTTAAACAATGCACAGACATACGCCCAAAAAAGAGGGTCCACCGTTCTGTCAAATTACTGTTGCATTATCATTATTATTATTATTTTATATCCGTTTATTTTGTTTTTCCATGGAGATCACTGCACCTAATATAGGTAAAAATTGAATTCTCTCCGAAGAGTCCAGGTAGAATTAACCCCTTCAAGTACCAACCAACACGACAAAGTCTGTATGAAGAATAAGTGGCTCTGTAGCAAATTCAATTCTCAACGTGGAACAGAACACTTCTCAGCACCCATCAAAAAAGGTCCTTCTTCCATTAAAAAGTAGTTCTTCCTAATAAGCACAGCAAAAACCAATTTTCAAAATTGAGGCGTTTTATGTAAAAAGGGATTCTTCGCGAAGAACCCCTTTTTGCGTAAAACACATTAATCGATTTGTCATATCAATAATAGTCTCTCACCAAAATCTCAGTTCAATATCTTGAAAACTCAGCGATTACGAGGTGTTTTCGTGAATCGAGACTTCGTTGAATGGGCGTTGTGATGCGAGTTTCAAGTTCTCCAAAAATCGCCGAAAACTTAAGTCGTGGTTTTGCGGGCTTAGAAGTGATCGGAGCATAAAAACGCAAAGTATCATTCATAATGGAAATTATTCCAGATTCATGGAAAACGTATCAGTTTTTCGATTCAATCGATAATTCTCGATATATTTTGATAAAAAGGCATTTAGGGCTACATTTTTGGATATATCTGGCAATGTCGGCAAGATATCTTAAAGTACTTTTCTGGGTGAAAGTACGTGCCGTAAGGACCATCTCTGCCAAAAATCAGCTAATGTTTATTTTTTCCTGCTATTTGGTGGTATCTTTAAGGCGGCGAGACTTGTTTTACGTAAAAAGGGGTTCTTAGGAGTCAACTTCAAAATATTGTGTAAAACACAGAAATACACAGATTTTAAAAAACTTTAAGCCATTTTGTCCGTAAACAAACCTACTTTTAGGGAAAAAATTTACATTGGCCATCTAGATGGTCAGATAGGTAGAAATCGAGTTACAAAACTTTGAATGCGTTTTTCTTCCAATTATAAAACTGCAAAGACCCCCTTTTTACATAAAACGCCTCAATTATGAAAGTGATAGAAATACTTTTGATACCTAAGCTGTGAATATTGCTTGCTTCTTCCAGTTTTGAGATTTTAGGAGTTGGAAATTCCTCATTTCCTTTACTGCTTCCCATTTCAGGGGATTTGCTAACAAAAGTTTTCTCAGGCCTAGACCTAGAGACAGTTTGCTTTGAGGAGACATCTGATTTATCTGAATTTGAAGCTATCGATGGAGCTGGTAAGTCTGGTTGTTTTACCTCCGGAAGAGTTGGAGGTTTTGTGAAATTTACTAAACGGCGAAGCCTTTTTTCTTCTAATTTTAATTTTTCAATTTCAATCTGAAATAAAACAGGAGGAAAATTAGAAAAAATAGAAAGCACGATAAATTTTGGAACTAAGAATACAGTCAAAACATAAGAATAGATGGAGAGATAAATAGATAGATATACAGGGCGTTTCAGACCACCTGGAATGCTTTCATTGCGGCAAAACTAAGGCAAATACAAAAAGTTGGTTAACACTTGTAACACACATCAATCGAGTTTAATTACGGGGAAATATTTTCAGCCCCCTAAAACGATTCTTTCTGAGTTTTTTGGGTGGAATTGAAACCCTACAAAACAAAAATATCGCAAAGTCCTGTCCTCCGAGAAGAACATTTTGCACTAATTCCGATTTTCATTGTTATTTTTCAACTTTGAGTATGAATTGCGTTAAAATGACTTTGTAAAATTGTTTTATGCCGCAAGAACTTTTTTCAGGCTACATACAACTGCAAAAAATGGATGAAACAAGAGCATGAGAGCTCGTAGAAGACTTACACGGCATTTTTTCCGCTCCAATTTGTCAAAATTTTGATCCGTAAGATTTGACATGAAAGAATCTAAAGCATCCTCATTTGAATCATGGCCTTCAGCTCCATGCTGCGTGATTGAGGTCATCGCAGCCATTTTTAGTTCTGCTTTCTCAAGTTCAGCGACAATGTTCTTATGCTTTTCTAGCTGCAGAAAAGACAGTAAATTCTTCTCTTAATATTTGAAAAGGGAACACCCTAAGTCCTAAATAATAGGACAAAACAGTCTTAGACCTTGCTTCCAAACCTTTCAGATTAGTCAGTCCTGCTTATGAGCAACGTAACTGTGGGGCTCAGGACTTTATTTTCAAACTTTGAAAGTACCTTAAGGTGATTCCAGGCAAAACTTTTCCAGATTTCAATCCGATGGATAGCGACACTAGTCGCTTTTTGGAAAAGTCATGTTTTTGGTGTTTTAAACTGAAACCATAGATAAAACGCAAAATCCAATAACGTCAGCACCTGCAAAAAAATTTTACGGATTTTTTGAGCCCAAAACGAGCAAAATTGGTTTAAAATTAAAGCCGTGAATTATGAAATTCGTTTCGCCATAAGCTTAGTGAGTGAGAGTGAGTGCGAGTGATGATACGTCTATCCGCCTCACTCGCACTCATTGCGGCTTACGAGAAGTTTCATATTTCATAATTTCCAGCTTTATTTTTGAGTGTTTCAGCCTGAAACTTTCAGGGTATCTTTCTGAAGTATGCTTGCAGGTGCTGACGTTCCTCAAATTTGTGTTTTTAGCGTGAATTTATCAAATTATGCAAAAAACTGTTGACTTTTTGAGCAGCGCGACGTGGTGTCCACAGTTGGAACTAATCGACCCTGAAATCTCCTGAAAGTTGATTTTGAAAAACAGCCATTTCACACAAGGTAAATTTTTTAAGACTTGAAGAAACACAAAAGAATAGGTTACTTAAGACTTAAGTAATTTCCTAGGTTATGTTTAGCGCATTTCAATGCTAAAAAATCGGATTCAGTCAATTTTAATCAGCATTTGTTTAAGTATTAGCATTGATATATTTACTTTGTCAACATTATTTATAGAGGTTAAAAAAAAGTTTCTTTTTAATGTGAACAAATAGAATTTCATAGGATTAGGTCCAATTAAAATGTACAAAGGTAAGTTTCATTTCAAAGTAATGATAATAATTTTTACTATTTTATACAAGTGTGTTATTCTGTGCATACTATGTCTAATACCAGGTATGTATGTAACTATTGACCTGTGCGATAGCTCCATCTAGGGGCTCATGTACTAGATTTTTAAAATAAAAAATAAAAATAAAATTATTAAAAAAGAAGAGAGAGCACACATCAGTGCAGTCCACTACACGAAAAACAAATATCATCACCACAGCATCCCCCAAACAAAACTTTGGAGACAAGAAAGGATAGAATTTGAAATAAATAATGATTGATTGTGAACCTTACCGGAAAATAAGCACAATATTTACCTCCCTTTTTTAAGTCTGACCAACTCTAAAATTTGCATCAAAACCATCAACCGTAATAGTCAAAACAATTGTCCTCACACAAATAGGCTTCTTCTTTCTATCCCTAAAAAAGGAGTGTTATCATTTCTCAAAGATCAGTGCCCATATTGAAGTGATATGGCGGTGCCGTGTCCATTTGGCAACGCCACGAGTAGACACCTTGGCTACTCGCGGAAGCTGTATTTTGGGCATTTGTGCACGCACGTCAGAGCATCTTGAATTTCGGAAGGTTTGTTTGGGACAATCGCGTAGCCTATGGTCAGCGGACGCGATGAGCATTTCCGATCATCCGAAGTTTGAGATGTTAAATACCAGGGGTTTTCATCGCCTCGGGGCCATTGAAAGTGACACTGCGGTGCACATGTTACGTATAGGCACTGTGCTGACGATTATTGTTAGATGTACTTAAGTTAAGTGCTGCGGTGCAATAGAGATTGGTAGGTATAATTTAGGTGTAAGCGCTGCGGTGCAATAGAGATTGTTAGGTATAAGTTGCGTTTAAATATACAAATTTTGATAGTAATCGATGTAGTGCATTTTGAGCGTCAATCAA
Organism: Trialeurodes vaporariorum; assembly: GCA_011764245.1. Classification (NCBI taxonomy): domain Eukaryota; kingdom Metazoa; phylum Arthropoda; class Insecta; order Hemiptera; family Aleyrodidae; genus Trialeurodes; species Trialeurodes vaporariorum. The sequence continues at coordinate 76,035,404 of VMOF01000002.1, forward strand.
TTATCAACCAAATCCCAACCAGAACACCCCGGGAAGACTACAATATTTTTACACTTCAGTTGATAACTGAAATGACACATATCTTACCAGAGTTTCGTAAGTGTCGATTGTTTCTTCAACTTTTCCCATTTGTTCCTTTCGTCGTTGTCGCTTAGCTTCCAACTCACCAGTTCTATCAAAGAAACTATCCTCATCACTGTCATAGTAATCATCCTCTTCCCAATTCCTTCGCTTTTTCTGTTTACTTTCTGTAAGGAAAACAAGGAGTAAGAAGTGAATGAAAAAGAAATGTCAACAGAAAAAAAAAGAAAACTTCTAAAAAAAAGCAACAAGAATAAAGTGTAATTAAGGATTTTGCCGGATGAAGGGCTCATAAACCAGAAGATGTGTTGTTTCCAAAAATTCAGCAAATTAATGGGATTAAGATTCTTAATAAAGAACATACCTGATGGTTTATGGACCAACATTGCAATCAACATTCGATCACAAGAAGCATCAAGAGTGTTCTTTATTAAAAATCTCCAATCCGAGTTCCCAATTAAACTGAGAGTCAGGGGCGTGCCGTGGTTTCCAGAGAGGGGGCCAAGAATTATAAATTTGAACAAAATTATAAAGATTTTTTTTTTTTGCTTGTTGCACACTGATTTTGCCGCCCTCTGAAATTCATTTTGAAATTTGATAACCTTTTTTTTTGGTTGTTCACCGTGATTTTGCCGCCCCCCAATAGTGCTGCCTGGGGCAAGGACACCCACATCACATGCCCCCCCCCCCTGGCACGCCCCTGCTAAGAGTTGAATTGAAAGAGTGCTCTGTGTTAGTGTGACAGTGTATCAATGTTTCTGGGTTAAAACCCATGAGAAGTCAAGTTCCATCATATTGCTGCGGTAAAAGTGTGCAAAAGATCTATTGATGGAACAAAGTTCCACAGTAAGCTCGAGAACAAGTTCAAGTTATCGGATCCTTATCAATTTAATAGAGCTTTTTTCTTGGAAACTTGACAATATTATGCAGAGAGGAGCCAACTAAACAGGAAATTAATGGCAATTATCCAAATGCAGTGTGTGCTTGAGGCAATTTCCAGTAATAGGGCTCATAAAACAAAAGTTGCGCTTTTTCAACAAAAGGCTCCATTCAATCACAATGTTGATTTTTCAGAAAGAACACACCCATTGTTTTCTGGGCCTTTTTTCTGGAAATGGCCTCAATTTAAAAACAAGTGGCAGGAAAAGGAAGCGTAAAATTACCATGAGTGCTTTGTCGCAGTAACCCAAGCCTATCCAGGATGCGGCACGCTTCTAAAGCGCACTGAATGACCGCTTCTTTTTTCTTCCCTTTGACACTCGCCTCCGCAATATGCTGCTGACCGGCGGCACTGGTATCAATGGGCAATCTGCAAAAGAATGATTTCATCCCATGATAAGAATGATTGAGACGGTACTTGAAATAAAGAAACGTAAAAACTATTGCAGAAAAGATGAGCAAAGAGTGATTGCATAGTTTAAAACACTTGATGCTTTCTAAAAAAAAAAGTACAACATTGCAGAAAATCAAAAATCAGCAATGGAGCTGTTGCAAACTTTTGCTACAGGCTTATTAATAGTTGAATATGGGATAATACCCTGTAAAAATAACGATTAGCGCACTAAAAAATCACGAAATCCACTCCTTAACTCACATAATGCTTTTAAATGCGAGACCGTAATGGCGGCCGAAGCCGCGGTTTTCTCATGGGACTTTGTATGCTTCTTCTTCTTCTTGTGTGGTGTTGCGAGACTACCTCGTGTAGATGGCGCTGATTGAAGATAGGGAAACCCAATGCAAACCGCGGCCCCGGCCGCCATTACGGTCTCCCGTTTAAAAGCATTTTGTGAGTTTAGGAGTGGATTTTGTGATTTTTTAGTGCGCTAATCGTTATTTTTTCTAGGAATTACCCCTCATTTAACTATTAGTAAGCCTGTAGCAAAAGTTTGCAACAGCTCCATTGCAAATGATGCTAGATTGCACAGAAAAAATAAAAAAAAACAGCACAAATATGGAACATCCAATTATATGCTATGGCGTTGTCGCTTTCATAACAACTGGAAACATCATCAAAGTATATTTTGCTTAAGACAGCAAAAACAAAATACCTAAAAATAAAAATAGTGCTGAAGACAACTCGACCTGTCAATAAAAACTTGCAGTCTTTGCGGTTAGAGTAGGGCCAGTTCGGCCATTCCAGAGCCAACTTGGTAGGAGCAGTTGATACATGCAAAGTTGATATAAGAGTTAGTTAATTTAGTTCAGGAGAGCGAGTTAATTTTCTCGAGGCATAATTCAAAAGAACTGAGACTTACGTTACGCGACAGATAAAGTGTCCGAATCCTTTCTCCTCAACATCATATTCCAATTCTTCTCCTTCTCGTTCAAACCATCCTCGAAGAGTTTTCTTTGGGTCATCAATGTACAATTCTTCATTTGTTGTGATGGCAAATGGATTTTCTGTTAAATCAGTCTCTTCATCAGCGTCTTCACCTGAAATGTAAACATAAATCCAAAATGTAAATTAAATGGGAACTTCATTTGGTTTCAGCACAGGTATTTACCCTTTTCAAGATGATTTCAGGTGGAAAATAAAAACCTTGCAATCCACAAGATGGCACCAAAAGTAACTTTCCGGAACCTAACCTAACCTAACCTTTTTTGGGTAATTTGAATCGGTAAAGGTGATTCCATGGCAAACTCCCAAAAAATGGCGTTACTTGTCACTGGCTCCGAAAATAGCCGGTTTTAGACGGTTTTCGGCTGTAATCTCTGAAAACACGAATAATAGACAAAAGATCGGAATGTCAGTACCTGCTGAATTTTTGGCTTGATTTTTTGAGCCATTAACGAGCCAAATTGGTTCTAAAATAAAGGCGTAACTATGCAAAGAAAAAAGCATGTGTAATTTGGAGTTGTATCAGTAAAGATTACAGGTGAAACAGAAACCTGTAATCTTTACTGATACAACTCCAAATTACACATGATTTTTTCTTTGCATAGTTACGCCTTTATTTTAGAACCAATTTGGCCCGTTTATGGCTCAAAAAATCAAGCAAAAAATTAAGCAGGTGCTGACATTCCGATTTTTTGTCTATCATTCGTGTGTTCAGAGAAAGCAGCCCAAAACCGTCAAAAAACGGCTATTTTCGGAACCAGCGACAAGTAACACCATCTATCGGATTAAAATTTTCGGGAGTTTGCCATGGAATCACCTTAATAGGTGATTGTGCTAACTAGTGATATTTCTTGACTAGACTTTAATTTTGTATGGATTTCTTAAGCCATCAACCATCAAACTTGATTGAAAAGTAAAAGCCATCATTTTGAGAACAGGTTTCGGATATCTTTTTAATGGGTACGAGTGGGATGTACTCGGTCTCACTTGCTTTCATTAAAACAATAACCGAAATCCTTCCTCAAGATTACAACTTTAAAGGATACCACTCTAAGCAAGACACCCAGAGGAAAGGTATAATTGACACACCAGGAGTAGAATGGGTTTGGTATTTGTTTTTCTATTCATTATCATTTCTATTTCTATTTCTATTTCAATCGCCTATCAAAGTTGCCAATAGTGGACAGATTAGTCCACACGTAGACTATTTTGATGAAAATACAGCCACAAGGGAGCGTGGACGGTCCACGCTCCCACTTCTGATCCTCTAACCCTATACACAGTATGCACTATTCTATCCGGCCAAAACCTGGCAACTCTGTTGCCTAGCAAAAACAAGTAGTGTTAACCAAACGGCAGGACCAGACCATGATCTTAAGCCGAGCAGCTTAGAAAACTGATAATAAATAACTAATAATATTAACATAAATGTGATAGTAGGAAATTTACTGGAATAAATTTGTTGGATCATTCCTGTCACAATGGGGATGTAGTTGTGAGTACTCACAAATTTAAAAATTCCCCACCGAGAATTCACTCACAATCGGGAGGATTTCTCAGTATTAAAACAATAAAAGTCTCAGAAAAATTCACTTACCCATTCCCCAATCTATTCCCGCTTCTTCCTTCTTCCTTTCCTCTTCTGCTCTTTGATTCTCTTCTTCCAACTTTTGCAGGCGCCTTTGTTCTTTCATTTCTGTGATAGTCAACTCACTTTCCTCTTCTTGATCTTCTTCAGGCCCTTGGAGAAGAAACATGCGTGTACTGCAGCCAAGTTTTATCATGTGACCGACCTAGAAGAAGCAAAACAAAATTTGATGATCTTATAAGACAATTCTGTCAAAGAATAAAAGGAAAAAGAGAATCAGTGTCGGGTAGGACATTTCTTTCCTAAGAGTGGTAATGTATTTTATTCTTGAAGCAGAAGAAAATTAGAGTCCCTTGATGAATAATTCTACACCCATCACTGTCATCTTCTCTAAATAGGTTTAGGGTTGATTTTTGGGTTATTTTAGACTCTCTGCAACACAATCAACTTTAACATGGTATAAATACCAACTGGTATAACTTTCAATTTATAAATAGTTTTATATTTTACTAAAAAACATACATGTTAGGTAAAAATGAGTACAGGGTTAAAACATCCTTTGACAACTTATAAATTCAGTTTTGTTGCATAAACAACTAATTAGACCAGTCTGGGCTTGTGGTTGCCAGCTTTGGGGATGCGCCAAAGATGGCAACATCAAAATAATTAAAATGGAACAAAACAAAATTCTGAGGCAGATTCTAGGAGCCTCTCGCCCCTTGGTACATAAGGAACAAGGACATACACAAAGAGTTATGGATCACAACAGTTAAGAAGTACATGAGAGAGGCGGCTGAAAACTACGAAGCAAGAGTTTTGGGTCGTGTTGATGAAAAGGCGATAAAACTGATGGATAACAAGAATGATGGTCAAAAAGAGTGAGACAGTCAGAAGGTTAAATTGGCGAAAACCGTATGAATTGCTTTGCCATTGCAACGATAAAGAGTAAAATTACTGAGTATGGTGGCAGCTAGGTGTTAAAAATTACTAAACTGTAAGATATGTAATCAGAGACAATATATAATAGAGACCACGCACTAGCCTTGCGCGCGGGGGCTGACTTTACTTTCGGAGCTCAACAGAAATTAACATAGGGAGCATGAAGGAGCACCATCCAACATGGACCATACGTTGACTGATGCAATTTCAGTGCTTCGGATTCACAAGGCAAAAATCTTAACGACGTTTCTCATCAGTCATCGTATGGTCCATGTTTTTGGTGTTTTGTTGAGACCCAAAAAAAAAAAAAAAAATTGCCACCGCACGCAAACATGGGAAAGATAGATAGTGCGTGGTCTCCATTATATATTGCCTCTGTATTTAATTGTAGATATTGTGAAATGACATAAAATGTTATGTCTTAATTGATTTAATTTACTTAATAATTGATTTGTATGTTTGTTTGTTTGTTTATTCATTACTTTATTTATTTATTTATCTATTTATTTATTTTTGTTTCTATACTTATTTATTTATTTATTTTACCTTTTGACTTATTATCAGTTTATTTATTATTATTTATATTTATTTCTGTTTATTGTATTTATTGGTTCAGACACAGTCTACCCCCAACAAGAGTAGAACTATGATTCATGTTACGTGCTATTCCAGCAAAGATAATCTGTTGCAGGAATAGCAAAAATGGTTAAAAATTCAAGTGTAAGTTATAAATAGCACATGGATGTACTCAAATGCAAGTTAAATACACATAATAAATTAATAACGATTGAAAAAGGGGACACAAGGCTAAAACAGTGTAAAATGAAACACCGGTTTTGAACAGAAACATCTTGTGTTTCATTTAACACTGTTTTGGCCTTGTGTCCCAATTTTTTAATCGTTAATTATAGTTGAATGTATAGAGGGTGTAAGTTTAGTACTAGATAATTTTGTAATAGTGCCGTAAATAAAAAAAAATTAAAAAAAAAAAAAAAATAGAAAAAAAAACCAACACATTCGTTTGGCAAATGAGAGAGACATAAGATGTGACTCGATCTGTGAAAAGGGACCTTATCTTCCGGAACAAAATTTTTCAGGAGAGCGATTTTAAGTGAAAAAAGTCAAATATTCGAAAACGCTGTTTTGACGGACTAAAAGTAACTAGCAATGAGAATTAGTTCATTTTAGTGACCGCAGAACGCGCTACGGGTACTTGTTTGAGAGCACGTCAAAATTCAGAAAAGGGGCCTTAACTTCCTTATGCAATTTAACACGGGGAAGTTAAGGTCCCTTTTCTGTCAGCTGCCATAACTCGGTCAATTTTTGAGCTTTTGGGGTCAACTTTATGTCGAAATGCTTGTCTGAATGTCCTCTATGAAGTGGTCCTAATAGCTCAGTTTTCAGAATCCGGAAGATAAGGTCCCTTTTCACAGATCGGGTCACAGATATTCTGGTTGCACCATTAATCATCAAGTATTAATTTATTTCAATTATTATTTACATAATTATTTATTTATTTAAAGTTATATCAGCCTTTCTTGGGTAATTTGAACAGGATAACAGATGATAATGCTAATTAGTGGAAAGTCAAAACAGTGTTGTTTATTTTTTAATTGATGTTTTAAAGCAATCAACCATAAAAATTGGTTTAGTGAAAAAGTTGTAATTTTGAGAAGAGAAAAGATTTTGGCTCTCTTTAGTGGGTGCAAGTGAAATATTATCTATTTCACTTCCTGTCATCAAAGAGATAGCCAAGATTTCAACTAAATTTCTTCACCAACTTTGAAAATCCTAAAAAAAATTGAAGACACCATGACATTTCATACGTAATCATGATCATCTGTTATCCCATTCAAACTACTCAAAATAAAGAAATTTCAGAGAATGATTCGTGACGCCTCCCAAACTTTCAACTGGAATTACCTTGATAAACCTAGTATTATAAGGTATTTTTTTTAAACTATTTTACCTGAACTCGAGCATAGGTTTCTGGCTTTAGGCGGTTTTTGTTCAAAAAAGTACCATGAGTACTCCCGAGATCAAACAAGTAGAATCCTCGGGATTCGTCATCTTCTGAAAATGTTGATTTAAACTGTAGAACAGCATGATATCGAGATATAGTAGGATGTAACATTGAAACATGACAGCCTTCCAAGCGTCCAAAGCAATGAAATGACCTTGAGCTTAGGGGGATCTGTCGTACAATCACACCAGATTTGAGCTCCTGGAATTAGACAAAAAAACGACTAAGGGTGAGTAGTTGTAGATGTATTAGTGAAATGAAGCCACCTAAACCATTTTGTTGTCGTGTGGTTGAATTTCATAGCAAACAACTGAAACAAAATTAATTAATATATTTTCTTTACTGTCTACTCATTGCCTGCTTTTGCGTAAAGTACGATTGAAAATTGAGAAGTTTAGATAGGAGGGGTAGAGCAAGTAATAATCATCGTGCAAGGTGTTCAAAGGCGCTTGACTCAGCCAGTCACTTGCACTACTCTTAGACTCCCTCTCTCCTCCTCGGCCAAAGCGTGTTTGTGTTGTGTGTGCTCATGAGAGAGAGAGGGGGGGGGGACTGAGCCAGTTGGCGGAGGAGGTGGGAATAGTGCTGAAAGAGCCAAATTCAAGAGACTTTACCTAAGACTTTACCTGATAAGACTTTACCTGATGAAAAAAACTACAAAATTGAAGAGAAATAAACTAGCCAAGTTGAGTTTGAACGATCGAATGCCACACACGAAGGTTGCTAATAACTCCATCCCTTCTATCTATGCTTTTCAACTTTCAATTGCGATTCACACAAAAATGGTTCTTTGATCCCTAGAAACAGAGGTCGTTTCAGAAGTGTTAGCCGCTGACTGCTCTTTGCTTACATACTTAGTAAGCTGGATCAGCACCTATCATGCAGGTAGGGTGCTGGCGCAGGGGTTGGCGGGGAATGCACTCCCGAATTTCAGTACGGAGTATGCGCAGCGTACGGAAATACGTCCGTCCGCTCATGTAAACAAAGAGCTGTCAGCAGCCAACACTTCTAAAACGAGGTCTATCTGCGGAGAATTTCATGATTAAAAGATTTCAAGATTTCATGATTTTTTTTTTCTGTCATTTTCTCAATGGAATCATTGATTCTGCAGAGCTACTGTAGCTACACTTTTCCAAAAAGAAGATACTCATCCGCCAATCTAGCAGCGACTGTAAACTTTAAGCTCTAAGGAAAAGATCTTTAAATTGGTGTTGTTCCCTTAATTGTATCAACAAGGAGTTAAAGAGAACTAAAATAAATGCATACCTCTAGATAGTAGTCAGCAGGAGGTATTCCTCCCCAAGAAGGCTCTTTGTAGGGAATCTTAGCCATAACAGAGGATTTGGGCTTTGCTTTCTCTTTCTCTCGAGCTTCATTTGGTTTCTCTTTCTCTGATGCTGGAATCCGTTCCGAAGCTTTGGGAGCAGTTGTTGATTCATTCCTTCCACTGGTATCTTCAATTTTGTCTTCTGGCTTTCCAGATGATTCTGGAGAACCAAACACAGGTTTTGCTTTGGTAGGCCTTCGTCCGATGAATGTCGGTTTCTTGAAAACCACTTCAGTCTTATCTTCCGTGTCCGAGACAATCTCCATGTCTGCGAAAGATAATATGAGTTGGCAATTCCGGAAGTACAGATTTTAAGTTATTTTTTCCTCCCCAAAAAGAGCTTTCTACCAAAACAACACTAATAAGATGTAGACAGGTGAGAATCTTTAGTCAATTATGTGAACAGCACAAGGGGTCCGACAAAATCAAAAAATCCGAGTCATTTACAGGAAAAATAAAAAAAAATTGGGAAAATCAAAACAAATACTGACACTGTGATGCACCCAATCACTTTTCAAATTTAACTAGCTCCCAATCATACTTCATGCCATTTGCCATTTGCTCCATTTGTTTACGTTCATAGTATAACCATAACCTCAAAATAATGTTTTTGACTTTCGAGCATTCGAGTAAACAAAAAAATCGGGTCGATCCGATTGGTTAGTCCGTGAAACTGGGGCCTTTCGTAAACAACAGGAAAATTTTAATGGTGGGAGGTAAACATCTAACCCTTATTTTCTCAGAAACTTGAACTTAGAACAGTGACTTTTAGTACTCACCTTTGATAAAAATGTCCGATTTATTTAAATCGGCATTCGGCTTGTTCAATAGCAATAATTCTGAGCAAGAGAATGACTTCATCGGTAAGACAGTAGAAATTGGCAGTGTAAAGCTACGTGTGAAGAAGCTGATAGCAGAGGGTAAGTGAGCCTGTAATTCTTGGTATTTGTCTTCGACCTACCCAAACTTGAGCCCATTCAGCTCCTATTTACTTTCATCCATTCTGTTGAAACTATCCCTTTGTCACTGCCAACCCACTTTGCTTGTCCTCAAGTCCTACTCCTTTCCTTATCTGATAACGTCTCAAACCGACTTAATTTTTCATATCTCTCTATGTAGCTTCGCTGAACATATCAAAATCCCTCTTTCTGCAACACTTCACACGCCCCCAAAGTTTTGAACAAAAAGCTGTCGATTTCATCATTACTTTTCCTAACCTTGAATTTACGTCCTTTGTCCTTGCCTTCTGCTTATCGCAGTTTTAGCACAATCCTAACAAGAAATTATGTGGTGCGCTAAATGCATTTTTATTGACAGTATATCTTATCAGAATTGTATAAGTTCATGCTCTGTTCATAGCTTTGGAATTGATAATATTCCATAAAATTGTCACTTTCCTTTGTCATCACTGGCTGTTATGAACAGGCGATGACCATAATTGGAAGGTACTGGATCATCCAACTTCTTTGTTTGAAGGCCGCAATATTTTGTAATCCTACTTTGACTCGCAATCATAATCCTCTGTGGGGTATAAGTCTAGTAGCCAATCTCGTATTTCATTCACAGACCCTTCAACTAGGGTTGTGATTGTTGGCCTAGTATCCAGATGCAATATACGAGTGAAAGATTATCAGGTCTACTCCTACTTCTGCTGATAACTGCCAAGGGAAGTAAACAGTGGAGTAAAGTGAAATCAGACAGCGCTGCATTCTATCCGTTCAAACCCACGTAATAAATAGAATCATGGGGTGTGTGGTGAACGCCCTCAAAATTGACTATTTGCAAGAGTCCGAGGACTAAGTAAATTCAAAGTTGCCATTTTGTACGCTTCTTCGTCGGGAAAGAATCAGGGTTCTTTTCAATTATTTTCTCTGAAAATTCATTCCAAGCAAGTAGTGTTGAGTGGTGTTAAGAAATTCAAATCTGGTGATCTATCAATTTTGTTGTTTATTTTGCTACGCTGGAATTTTCCCTAGTTAATTTTGTTGCCTAATGAGGTTGAATCCTCTCTGAAATGAATCGGGTAGGTATTGTTTACTACTAGCCAAACCTATTTATAGATTGTTTAAAAAAAGTCTCAACTTGCCACTTCTCTGAGCCTTTCATGAACACATCAGCTTAATACTGCTGGTAACGCCACCCAATTTGTTAGAATCGGCCAACAAAGCTGATATTTTCATTGAAACCTCAGAAGTGTCTAGTCCTCTCATTTATGAAACATCCTTTGTGTAAGCTCAGGGTGACTGTTCTTATGAAGAAAAAGTTTTCTTCTTTTAACCCTTTGTACTCTAGTGTCCGGCCCGACATTGAAAAAATGCCGATATTATCCACTGTCGGGCCGGACCTGACATAAAGTTTGAGCTTTCATAGCTCCACTGTCGGGTGTGGCCCAAATCATAAGAAGACTTAATTTGTATTGTAATTCCATAAGATCATTATCATATAACATGTAGTTAGATTATAAGTGCGAAAATAAAGTGTGATGAATGAAGGCATTTTCACACTAATTATCTCTATTTAATTTGGAGTACCAGGGACGATTGGGGGAAACATTAATGGAGTGCAAAGGGTTAAGTCCACCAAAATATTGTCAACATGAATAGTGGCTTCATTTAGGACTTTGCTGATAAAGTCTTGTGGTTGTAGGTAATATGTAGAAATTGTCAGAGAAATTTTCTCAGAATTTTGTGAGGATTGTGTGAGAAATCAGAGTGCCAATGCATACTTTGCAGTGCTCACCTCATCTGAACGTGAGATCTAGAGCATGCCTGCAATTGTTATCCCCAATTGCTTACACACCACTCATATACATTATGCACAGCAGTGCTACTAACCTGGGAATTAGGAAATTCCATAAAGTTCCTATATGAGCTCCGTCCATTCCATGATCATCCACAAAATATCAAAACCGTAATTGTGGACCACTCCGAGCAATTATGGACCTGGTCAAAAACGACCCCAGTCAACCCAACTTAGACTCAAGAAAACTTTTAGGAATCTGATATGTGCTGTCTCAAAACTAGTTGAAAGATTATATGTATGATGACTTGGATTAATTCTTCATAAATCGTGTCCATAGAATAAACTTGGTAGTGTGTAATTAATTAATCATTGCACAATATTTTAGTTCTTTTGCACTGTAACTGTGTTGAGAAACTAGTGACCCTTTGTTATTTTTGATTTTGAAGTGTAAAAGTGCTGAGGGTGATTATGAACGGTTATATCATAGTCACATGGAGTATATTGTAAGCTTATTGGTGGTGTTTATCTTTTGAGCAGGCATTCCAATAAAAATCATTTAATCTAGTTACGATGTGTGCTTGATAGTCTTGGTGAATTTCCGAAGAGATGTAATGGTTTCTATCGGAATGACAACTTGAAAGATAAAGCACCCATAAGAAATAAAAATAACACACCCTGGATAGCGACTTGAAATGATTACGTTACGATTCTTCATAATGGGCCTACAGTGTAGAAGTGTGCAGAATTTATAACAAATTTATTTGGAAGTAGAATTTTTGAGATTTAACAAAAAACGATGACAACTGCAGAACGCAACATGCTGTTTTGGCGAGTGCTTGCTTAGTGATAAGTTTAGACTCTGCCAACCTTCGACTTACTTATGCATCTTGATGCCATTTCAGATGAAGTCATCACTACTTGTCACATCCTGAATTTCAACTAGTATCTGCTCAGTTGTTTTTTTTCTCAGATGCTTCATTTTCTATTGTGGATCTTTCTTTGTTTCTAAATCTAGTTCTAACTAATATTATTCTTTATTTTTCTGTTTTTATCAGGTGGCTTTGCCTTTGTTTTTGTGGCTCAAGCATTGGACACTGGAAAGGAGTATGCCTTGAAACGCCTGTTGTCAGCTGATGATGAGACTAGCAAAAAAATAATGCAAGAAGTGAATGTACTCAAAAGATTATCGGGTCATCCAAACATAATCCAATTCCTGTCGTTAGCAACAATTGACAAGGCTCAGTCTGCTGCTGGAATGTCTGAGTACTTACTGTTGACAGAACTTTGTGTTGGTAAGTTATCTTTGGAAAGATCAATATGCCTTCAGTGGTTGGTTTCATTTCAGCTTTTCATTCAAAATTATCTTCAAACATAGCCGTACACCTGTTTTGTACCTCTCATGCCAGTTGAGAACCAAGAGATTCAAATACACTGTCAAAACAAACAAAACAGTAGGGAACCAGGAAATACTGATATTCTTTTAAAAAAAAATCACCACAGAAAGCATACTTGTCCGGTAGTAGTTTAGGAAATGATCACAGATCAGAGTTTGTCTATTGAAAGTATGTTGGTGACAGCTTTACCAAGATATTGTTAAAATGTACACAGCTCAAAAACAAAGCAAACTGCAACCTTCTTTGCAAACACCTCTAAGATTCCCTCAATTCCATTTATCCTACTATTTTCTCTGCTTTGTTTCCAGGAGGTAGTTTAGTAGATGTCTTGTCTGGATTAAGCTCTCCCCTTCCGCCAGATATTGTCTGCAGAGTCTTTTGGCAGATTTGTCAAGCAGTTCACCATATGCACTCACAATCACCACCCATCACCCATCGAGACCTGAAGGTAAGGAAGCTCAACTATTCAATCAAGCGATCTATACGCAGTCGAAATTTCATTCAAAATACTGTATCCGCCTGTGTACAGGCCGCACCAAAATCATGACTTTCGGGTATCCAAATTTGGAGTGAGGCTTTTACATCCGTCCCAATTTGCTCTTTCCTGAAAATTGACAAGTACGCTTGTGATTTGCAAGAAGGTCGGTGACTACCACTGTGGACCATCATAAACACGGCCTTGGTTTGTTTACCCTCAGCAGTGGTGGAGTCAATGAGATTGAAGAGGCAGTGAGTCTTGTGGTGAATCATCCTTTCCCTACCCCCACCACCCTCAACTTTTATGCACAGGTAAATACGGTTTTTACCCGAGGAAGACACTTTTAGTTGTTTAACCCTTATCGCTCATGTGCTGATTCCTACTCGACAAAAGCATTTTACGGGTTGCTCTCATGTGTTGAGGTGTGCCGGACAAACTCCATTCACGCTTCCGTATCGTCCTATTAGCTGCCATGTATCATCTGACAAATGTATGCAGCACCATTTGGCACCATAGTGGCCGTTTATTATTGTTGAACTACTGGTGCATACCTGGCTCACATCTTTGTTGGTAGTGCACAAAATACTCGCTACAACGCTGGTTTTAAACCCGGTTTCCCTGATTTATATATGTATGAGGGAAGCAAAATGAGCTCGCAAAACACTCAAGCAGTGAGAGTTAGTGATGGAATTATGAAAATTTAATTAAATACTTAAAATTGCTTTGAACTATCAGTCAGATTAAAGCTACTTTTTCTTCACTATCAACATTTCTTCCCGGTGTTTAAAGCCCTTATGCAACTTCTTTTCCTTTCAGATCGAGAATCTACTTCTAAGCGCTGATGGGAAACTTAAACTGTGTGATTTTGGAAGTGCCACCACTCAAATTTATCAACCGAATGAAAATTGGAGTGCTCAACAAAGAGCAATGTTAGAGGACCAGGTAAAATTTGAAAATTTCATTTCTATTGTCAAAAAGACTGAAGGTAAATTTGGTCGGTAAAATTGAATATTTTTTAGGGGAAAAATATTCTGCTTGATGCAATTTCATCTTGCGGCGCACTCTAGCTACATACCTTTAAACATACTATTTTTGCCACAATTTGACAAAATATTTTTATTCTTCATAAACATAAAAAATACTTATGCGAACGGTACAAGAATTACTGTAAGGTAGATGTCCCAATTACCGTCCCCCTTAAGAAAAAATTGCCGTAAAATGCCTGTAAAAATGTTAATTTTTATCAAATCTATGATCGGTTTTCACTAGGGCCTCTCAAATACTATCTAGTTTTATGAAAAAAATATAAAGTTGGCGTAATCAATCAGGAAAAAAAATTATTAATAAAACTCGAAAAAATGACCCATGTCCCAATTACCGCCACACCAAAAGTGGCTTTGTCCCAATTATTGTCATATCAGGTGCCCTAATTATAGCCATACACATTTGCGCTGGCTTTTCATTCAAATCATCATGTTTATTGTCAGGAAATAATGACATTATAATAATTTAAAAAGCAGAAAGTAAAGAGACCAGATTTTTAATAAGTAACTGCTGAGAGAAATCGGCAAAAACAGGTAATACGGGGGCAGGTGTCCTGTGTCAACTTCTATGATTTTTTAAGGGCACAACGCTGCTAAATATCAACTTCAAACTTTTTTCACCAGTTCAGCCAACCTATGAAAAACACTTATCCCATATACGTTTAAATTTGTCTGCTAAAGTAGGCTTATTTTAAAGAAAAAATGAAAAGGGGGGCGGTAATTGGGACAGGGGCGGTAATTGGGACATCTACCTTAACTGGGAGGAGAGTAGACTAAAAAATTGAAATATTGAACGTTTTTCCTTGATCAAATTTTCCAGGCAAGTAAATTGTTGGCAGTCAGAAAATGCTTTTCTAAAACTCAAAGGCTTTTCCCAGCTAACTTAATTTGAAAATCTTAATCCTATCTTTTCCTCCAGATCCCCGGTATTCCCATAATTTACTGACCTTATATTTCATTTAAGACACTTTCTCGACCATTGAGAGATTCTTTCCAAAAATCAGAACTTTTCCTAACCACTGATTTTGCCTTAGATGCTATATATTAGTTTCGTTTTTTTAGTTTAACCCTTTAAGGGCCAGGTGAGGAATGGGACAGCAGACACCTTATAACCAGCTCAGGAAAGCAAAAATATGAAAACGAGTTATCTCGGGCGTGGTTATTTAGCAGAACAATCTCAACCCGAGATAACTCGGGTGTGGTCGTCAAAGGGTTGAAGATGAAATCAGCGAGGAGTACATCTCCTTAAGGTGACGTTCGGGCTGCTGAAAATGCTTTTTGAAAATTCAGAATTTTTCTTAACCACCGAATAAATTTTCTAACCATGGCATGGCCAGATGCTGTTTAGTATTTATTTTTATTTATTTATAACACATTGGTACATAGGACAGGAAAAACTGTATGGTACAGGTCAATGATTTTAATAATAATAGCCAAGTTACAGAGTATTTGGGAAAATACATAGATGCATGCACAGGAAACTGTACATGCATCTATGTATTTTCCCTGCGATTACACATGAGTTACTAGTTGAAAATTAAGTTTAACAAAGGAATTCTTCCAGTGAATAAAAGGCTTTGGCCGTAACAAAGTTTTTGACTTTCCTCATATAGGCTCTATTTTTAGTCTCCAATTCAATCTCCTTGGGTAACTTGTTGTAAATTTTACCCGCAGTGCCAAATAAGTTGTCATAATATCTGGACCTTCCACTTAAGAGCTTCACATAGTAACTTATTATTTGGTTATTAGAGGAGATTGGGGAGCAGTGTGTTTCTCTAGGGGGGTGTGTTTCTCTAGGGGGCAAAATCTCGTTGAGAGCAAAGCATAAAACAAAATGAAAGGCAGGACCTTTTGTTAAGTGTTTTGGTTTGTCCATTGGACAATTTTTGGCTCACCAGCAGAAACTTCTATAGGTAAACACTTTGCACTCATGCTCTTCAGCTTCTCTAAAAATATGATGTAAATGCTAATTGCATTAGACTGCCTTCATCTATTTATTTATTTATCTTTTTTTATGCAGTCCAGTCGTTCGCTGTGAAATATCAGCATAACGAACCACGTGTTTGGGCGGCTGGATAGTACTACTACTACTACTACTACTAATACTACTTATTTAAAGTAGCAAACGGACAACTGCCCTATACAAGAAAAATACAGAAACAGAAAAAAACAAAATCTAACATTAACAAAATTCAAAAATATGACCACCAGCAAAAAACTTAAAATGAGAAAGGGAATCAGAAGATCTAATAAATTGGGGCTGGGGCCGAAAAATGTTGGTCCTTTTACGGGCAACTACATTGGTGGATGGTGAGGATTTGAGCATGCTAGTAGATAGTTTACGGCCTCACCATGCATCTTTATCATGTACTTTTTCGGCCCCAGGGCATTCCAGGATCTCATAAGCCTAACTAGGACTGAGAAAAAACAAAGATTTTTTTCAAAAAATTCCAACTTTGAGCATGATTGTTTAAGAGTAGTTTCTCAGAGTACTGCGACTCATTTTCTTGGATTTTCTGTCGTGAGTTATAGATTGCCCAATGTACCACTCCAATGTATCGAGCTCCGGAAATGGTCGATACGTGGAACAACAGTATGATAGGACCACCAAGTGATGTCTGGGCTCTCGGTTGTCTTTTGTATACCCTCTGTTATTTGAGGCATCCGTTTGAAGATTCTGCTAAGTTGAGAATTATGAACGCCAATTACACTATACCGGCAGGTGATTCAAAGTATGCTGATTTCCATCCTCTCATCAGTAAGTCCAAAACATGAATTTCAAATTATTTTCCATGAAAAAGCATTTAAGTTGTAAAAGTATTGAATGTAAATTGACTTTTGTGGTGCTCTGCCATGATAGAGTAGATATATTTTGAGTATCGGGTTCTGACAATTACTTAGTGATGCCTGCTTCTGAACTGCATCAAAGCGCATCGGTGAGGAGTTGATTAGCAACGAGTCAAAACTCTGCGCTAACCAGCCTAGCACTGATGCATTTTGATGCAGTTTGGAAGCAGGCATTTGCACCTTGCCAGAACCCAATGCTCAAAATGGTTCTGCTCTCATACATCATGTTTTTAAACTTTTTCAAACTGGTTTAGTGAAACTAGTAGTTGTTTCAAAACGTTTCTTGAAAATATTTTAATAACAGTCAATTGTTACAGGTATGTCAGTAGAATTTTTGGAAATGTTTTGGTGTCCCTTTTTTTGTTTTTTGCAAGTTTTTTAAATGTTTCAAATAGTGGATTTACTCACCATCTATTCATAATGTTTTTCAAACAATTTTTAAGAAAATAACAGCAAACCTTTCTCAAGAAAATAATTACAAATATTTCTGATCATGAATATAACAGCATTAGGCATTCTACCACAATTTCTGGGAAAATATCGGACACTATCATTTTCCAGATGCATCTTCCTGAATTTTCCAGTAGCCCAGTCAAAATTTTAGGCGTGACACCTGGAAAGTGATGATATAGTGACTGTCGAAACCTCGTATGTACCAGTTAAAATTCTCTGTAGTTCTGTCTCTCCCATGTTTGGTTTTCATTTCTTGTGTGTAGTAATTAGTACTGCTTGTCTTTGTCCTCATTAATTGATCAATTATCAATCATAATCAATCACTAACAATTGTTTATCAATTGCAGGAGGCTGTTTGCAAGTTGATCCCGTCAAGAGAATGCGGATATCTGAACTTTTGGAACGAGTCGTTTCCATTGCTGAATGTAGAGAATTCAAATTAAAAGAACCTCTTCAACTGGAAGGAAAGCGACTAGATACCAATGGAAAATTAGGTAAGATCCAATCAACTTTATTGGATCATTTCTAACTGAGTGATTTTACTTTCAGTCTTTTCCCTCTATTGTAAATTCACTTTGGCAATAATCTTTTCATAAAAACAGCTTCTGAATGAAGTTTCTGAAGTAATATACATATTTAGTCTGCTGGCTGGTTGTGTGGTCATTTATTCTTATTTTTTTGTAAGTTCAGCCAGGATAAATGAAAGAAAAACAGCTGATACTCTGTCACTGTTCTTTATTTCTTGTGTTACATCAGCTGTTCTCTCACCCTTTCTGCGCAATCTATGTACAAAATAGCTCATCATTGGTATTTCTGGAGCCTAATTACCCCAATGAGCTATAACTTTAGAGTGGCAGCGGATTGGTCCACCTTGTGCCACACAGGGTAGAAGGAATCTCGGGAAAAAGCGGAATTTGGACGGCAGATTCCAAGGTTTGAGGTTAAGTTTCGTAGGTCATTTCCAAGTCGTTTCCGACGATGCCCGAGTTTGTTTACGGAACGACCGGAAACTACCTACGAAACTTAACTTAACTTAACTTTACGGCGCCCTAGGTGACAACAATGAACCAGCGGAACGTTCCTTGATGTGCCACTCTAAAGTTATAGCTCATTGAATTACCTCTCTCAACCCAGGTTCATCAACCCAAGTTCAAACAAATCTTTTTTTGCGTCAATCATAATAATTTTAGATTTTATTTTTTATCGTGTTAAGTGAAAGTAATGGCTAGTCTTGCTTGAGTAAAAAAATCCTCTTTATGGAAATCTGCTCTTCTCTTATTATGTTGTTCTACGGATAAATTTTTATTGATTCTCAATTGTAGGAACGCCTTTGAATTCAAGTCATCCAAGCAGCCCAGCTCGAACAATGAATAAAGAGCCGCCGGTAGCCAGGCCTCCACCTCCAATATCAAGACCACCGCCACCAGTCTCTCGGCCGCCTCCTCCTCAGCAGAATCCGTAAGCTATCAGAGGGCTCTGTCTTTTTTACTTTCTCTATTCATCAACTAAATTGTGTTTTTTGGCCATCAATAATTTTGACAGTAGAAGCTGTATTTTGCTTTGTCATCAGGGTGTGCCGATGATCTTCGCCTCATAATTTCTGTCTATCTAATCACAAAAAAGCACTAAAAATTGAGTAACTTAACGATGATGACTGCTTGGTGCGTGATGAACAATCTGTCATCGGCGATGGCAAAACGGTTGCCTAGCTACAAAGTTCGTCAACATTGACAGTCATTGCCCGATGGTGCAGCATTACCTCATTGTGAAATTATATTAATAATTAAATTACGCTCTGCCTACTTTCAAAGACCATAAGAGAAAAAATACACGCAGTGGCCGACAATGGCCATCAAACCGCTTTTGATGATAAGAAACATTGAACTACTATTTTTTCTATTATGTGTCACATACTTTGACTAGTGGATTAGCGAAGACATGCCTTTATATTTTCTTTCAACCGTTCTCTTCTACATAGTTGTTCTTTCGTAAAGACACCTTCGAAAAATGTCATTATATGCGGTCAGCAAAATAATTGTGCGATAAAATTGCATACATCAAGAAATGAAGGCGCTTTCTGTCGCCAAATTTTTGATAAATTGAAAACGGGCAATTTTGTTGTCTCTATCCGTGGATGTAAAGAATCAAGATGCAGAGCAAAAGCTCTCTCATGTTATTCAGGACGTCTCTTTAAAGGGCCTCTCCTCTATTTCCTATTAATACAGATCAGGGAGTCGAACCGAACCGCTAAAAAATGTTGAACCGAACTGTGAACCTAAATTTTAAAAATGGCTTGAACCCGAACCGAACTTGAACCAAAAATTGAGACAGTGTGAACCGACAAAAAAACTGGTTCATAGACGGTTCAAAAGTAAAACAGTTCAGATGGCTGAGAAGCGACGAAAGAATCCTGAGTCCTAAATTGTCTTTGTAGGATTTTGTTGCGGAAAAAGAATCTTTCAAAGAATCGTTATTTTGTACTTTAGAATAGTCGGCAGCTGTTTCCAACTCGGCAAAAAAGTAGCATGTATATTGTTGAAGGTATAATGTTTCTGAGAAAAAGTAAATACGGGAGATTCAAAAATTTTAGTAACAAAATTCAAAAATGGCCCATCCTATTTTTTATTTTTTTGAATCTTTAATGTCAAGCAATTTAACACGTTCACTGCCACGGTGTTTTGAGCAATTGTTCCCGTGGCGCCGC
Organism: Trialeurodes vaporariorum; assembly: GCA_011764245.1. Lineage (NCBI taxonomy): Eukaryota > Metazoa > Arthropoda > Insecta > Hemiptera > Aleyrodidae > Trialeurodes > Trialeurodes vaporariorum. Next base: position 76,055,361 of record VMOF01000002.1, read on the forward strand.
GAAATACGCAAAAAAAACCGCCGGAATGCATGAGCTAGAAAACGGATGCCGAAAATCGCGTATGCAGTAGCAGTGGCGTAACGCCCTCTGTAGATTGCACAGAGAAGCTCTAATTCCATGTAAACTTGATAGGTAGCGCTAGCGGCGTGTAGCGGGCGATTCAAACTGGTTGACGAACGCCCGCCGGTCTTATAGGACCGGCGTGGCGCGGCGGGAAATATTGCCGCCGGTCCCATAAGACCGGCGTGGCAGTGAACGTGTTAAGCAAGTGCAAACTGTGCAGAGCAAATGTAAAAGGAAGTCACGCTGAAAATATAACGAGCTTGCATATTTGTTTCCATCAGGATGGCTACACTGACTCAGCTAAAAAAGGTGGAGAGTAGAAATTTGTGTGATTAATAAATTTGAAGACAAAACAGAAAAACTTTCATTTCATTCCTCTGAAACGGTTCTTGAACCTAAAATTTGGCCGAACCGCCTTTGAACCAGTTCAAAAACCTAAATTTTTGCCAAACCGAACCAAACTTCTGCGCAAACCCGAACCAAACCGTGAACCGAAATTCTGAAAAGTGCCTGAACCCGAACCGAACCTGAACCCTTTTTTTGGCCGGTTTGACTCCCTGATACAGATAAGGGTTTTTTTCCCTAGTACATTCCCTTAAGGATCAAAATCATTGTTGACTATTAGTTTTCTTCCCTGTTTTCAGATTACCAGCTGCTCCGACTATATATCCTTCTTCTGTCCCAAGTGAAGGCGGAGGCATATTTTCTAGTCTGCGTGGGGGTGCCGGAAGTTTTTTTAAGAATCTAAAAGACACCAGTAGTAAAGTCGTTCAAAGTGTTCATCAGTAAGTCACTCTCAATCCTTGGTTAAAGTAAAGTATTTTGTGATCATTGATCCATCAAGCTTAGGGAACAGTATGAAACAAGATTTGTCCCTCTGTATCCTCAGTATGAGAAGTGGAGTCCTTTCAAGACAAGCTGTTTGTTTAGAAAGTAAAAATTTAGCCCATGTCATGAAAACGAAAAATGACTTTGAAAAAAATGTTAGTTTTAACCATTAGGTTTTATGTATGTAGTTTGAGCTTAATAATCTCAAAGATTTTACTCGAAAAGGTCTTAAAATTGTGGAGGTTAATCTATTCTATTTCCGAAAACTTGACAGAAGTAATAATTCTTAAAGGGTGTCTTTTTCCATTCTCTAAAAGTGTAAAATGTAACTTTCCTGTGTCATTCAGACTTGAAAATTAGCAGTTTTTTTTTTCTCTCAAGAAAACATACTTTTGAACCTTGCTTGCAGTGGCGTAGTGTGACTTTCCACAAAGTGTCAGCATAAAATGCACGAAAACACATCCAAACCTATGAGTCGATGAACACCCCCCCCCTCCACAGTTTGGAGTATTTATTTGCAAGAATAGCTGCAAGAATAATATAACAGCCATAGACGACGGGCATTGTAATTTTCTTTATAAAACAAAAAACATAACAACAAAACCAAAAAACTTTGAGGGAGAAGAGAGCAAAGCTAATCGTTGTTGTTGGCCAAAATGAATGCGCTAACATGAGTAGAGTGCCCTAAGTAGGAGACTGGTGAGAAGAGTGTTGAAAGTTGAAACTCAAAAAAGAAACACCTAAAATCAGTTTGAGTAAGATGAGTAAGAGACTACACACTCGCCGTGAGGAGACCAGCAGTCGCATGCACTGTGTAGCATTGTTAGCGAATCTCGCAGTGTTAACATGAGAGCAAGTGGAGTCGAGCCGTAGACTATACTCCACTCGCTGTGCAAGTTGAGGAAGAAGGAGCGAGCGAAGGCGAGCTGAAGCCTGGCTCGGTAGCGACTGTGTTCGCAAATCTGACTCTGCGAACATAATATTAGAGCCGGAGCTGTGTTTGTGTGTGTGAGCCTGTGTTGGGTGGATTGAAGGCCTTGGTAGTGTAGAGTCTCATACTCTTGTCTGCGAAGCTCTGTGTGAGTTCATGGTTCTACTCTCAATACTTCCCATGTTCGCATCCCCACCAATGCTAACACAGGCCTCACTGCCCGAGACGCGGACTGCGCTGGCGTTGTGGCTGTTTGTGCTCCCATCTCCTCTCTTCGCCGACCAATTTATACAGTTTCTTTGCCTCCTTTTGATCACTTAATATTCTGGTTACTGAGCGTTTTATTTCGTTGCATCATTTTAATTTTAAACTATGGTTCTCTCCATAAATGCTGTCTGAATTTACTTTTGCTTAATAGTTTGACAATTTTTAAAGCGTTTACACTGCTAACAATGCTAACATAGACGCTACGCGTCTATGTTAGCATTGTTAACGTAGACGCTACGCCACTGCTTGCTTGTTTCTTCTGTTGCATTTGGTCTCTCAAAGATGTCTAACAGTATTTTGTATCCTTATTTGATTGTGCGTTACAGAAGTATGGCTCGAAGTGGCGTTGATATCAGCTATATAACAACTAGACTAGCCGTAATGCCTTTTCCTGCAGAGGGTCTTGAGCTGACCACCAAAAGTAATCACGCAGAGGATGTCCGAGCTTTACTAGAATCGAGACATGAAATGGTTCATTATTGTGTTTATAACGTCTCCGGACGGGTGTATTCAGCTGGTAGATTAGGTAAAGGTCGGGTAAGTGCATTGTTAGTTATTAATTCTCTTTGTATTTATCGTAAGAGCTGCTGCAATTTTTAATTTTTATTTTCCATGGGTAGACCTTCTGTTCGCTCTGAAACGGGGGCGTAAAAACTCTCTGATAGCTGGGGCTGCAGGCCTTTATTTCTAAAATCATAAAAATTTGAGTAAAGTTGTTATTTGAAAAATTTAACCCCTCTCAAATTTTGACACATTTTACCTCTGAGGAGAATCCATGAAACACTTAAGACTTTACAACTCTACAAAAAATGTAATAAAATAACGTTTTCTAAGCTCATCATGATTAAATTCTTTTATATTTGCCAAATAAAGGAAAAGTGCATGAATTGTTTTTTTTTTGTATTCATTGTGAGAGCAACTCAGTATTTAAATATTGTTAGCCTGAAAGTTGTGTATCTCTGGGTAGAATTGTTGTTTAAAAAATGTAACCCCTCAAATCTTTAGTGAGATATTTTACCCAAGGAAAAATTCATAAGACACTTAAAAAAATTCAACTCTGCAAAAAATGTTATGAAGTAGCTGTACAACTTTTCCTATGCTCGCTATAGTTCAATTCTTTAAGTATTTGCCAAATTTTCCTCATTTTCATTATTTTCACCTGTTTTTAACAAGTGTTACAAAATCGTAGATAAGAAGCTATACTCTCGTAAGAGTCGGCCCTGAGTTCAATTTCAGGGCAGCTGGGGTTGTCAAGATATCACTTAGCAACTCTTTTAATTGCTTAGAAATAATTTTCTTGTTGCTTTTTTCTCAACTAAAAAGGTTGGAAGAAAGTCAGGCAAAAAAATTAATCCATGCTTTAGAATCAACTTGGAACAAGGTACCTATATTTCTTTTACAATGTTTGACCCTCATTCTTTTTCTTTTGGTGTTCCTCATTCTTTCTATTTATTTTTGCTTGTGTGTTTAATCCTATTGTATACTAAATATTTTTATTTAAATGTTTTCCTGTGCATTATCAGGTTATTGATTGTAGCTGGAATGCAACAGTCAAAAGGTCACCTCCTTTACATGTCCTTTTCAATATTTGTCAAGATATGTACTCCTTTTTGGAAAGCAATCCTAAAAACGTTTGCATCGTACATTGCATGGTAAGGAATTGTTTTTATTTATACAAAACCCGATGGTTTTTACTTCTTGGACTTCACTCCTTTACTTACATTCTCAGTCATTGGACTATTTAAAGTCTGGCTTTTTAAAATTTGTATAACAAAATTAATTCAAAATAAATTTCCTTTTTTAAAATGAATTCTGCCGTCTAGATTCAGAAAATTGATTGTAAATGCATTTTAAGCCAACTACCTGGTATTTTAAAGCCAATTTGACCGGTTTATCAAGTATTTTTGCCGTTGAAAATGGTGTAGCTCCCATAAGAAATGCACATGATTTCTAACCGCGATGCGTGTCCAAGACTGTGTTTTTACAAATCTCCCTTTTTGCAAATTACTGGAGACTTTTTTGTATTGCATTTTCCTACCCCAACTTCTCCTATAGTGTAATTCCGATCTTTCTGAAATTTTTAAGCGATCGATTCTGATGCAAGACGAATCGATTGATACCGGGTGATATAGGGTTTTGATCAGTGGAAGTAGGTCGTTTCACTGATTAAAGTTCCAAAATCACCCATATCGACGTATTTTGCTCTCATCCGTGTATAGTTACTGTCGCAGACGCCATCGTCCTCATCGGTTAGGTTAGGTTCCCTTCTTTGTCTGTTTTTTTATCTCTCGGTCTTTTTTTTTTAACTTGGCTGATGGCTAGCGCCATTAACGATGCAGTCAGCAATGTATTTATGGGATGAAATTGCATACCTTAAGAAGTTAAGGCATTTTTTGGTGTGACACTTGCAGTACAGAAAACTTGAAAATGCAAAATTTTCAGGTCTTCACAGATTAATTGAGCCCTTTTGGTAACCTTTGCTCTCTTAAGGGGACATGTGCAGCATGAAATATTGTGGAATTACAAAAAAAAATTGACTTGCATTTAAAATTTTATGAGGAAAAGTCATTTGGTTCTCCAATATTGGTCCTAGCCCTTCAAGGGCCAGGTTAGGAATGGGACAGCAGACACCCTGTGACCAGCCCAGGAAAGCAGAAATATGGAAAGGAGTTATCTCGGGCGTGGTTATTTAGCAGAACAAAGTCAACCCGAGATAACTTGGGCGTGGTCGTTAAAGGGTTAGAGTGGTGAAACTTCTCTTACATAATTTCTGACTGAAAGGACTGATCTAATTCTAATGTGAATACTAAAACCGTACAAATCTGTTTAACCATTGTTTATCATTTGTTGTATTGCAGGATGGGAAAGCAAGCTCAGCTTTGTTAATAAGCTCTTTTCTGATGTTTTTAAAACTATTCGTGAATCCAGCCGATGCGCTACAAATGTTTGCAGTGAAAAGAATGCCTCCAGAGTTGCAACCATCTGAAATGCGCTACCTCCACTATCTCTCTGACGTCATCAGATCCTCACCTTTTGTACCAAATGTTCAGCCTCTCAAGCTCTCATCTCTAACGATGCAACCTGTTCCATTGTTTAATAAAGTTAGGTATGTGTAACTTTATCCTTCGTTGCGATCAATTTTTCCAGTGGAAACACTCATTAGGAATGGTCTGATTGTACCATAGTTACCGTTATCATTTCCTTATTTTCAATCACCATAAAACACAGAAACATGATTCTGAAGATGTGTAATTATTTCAACACTTACTTTCTTTGCAAAAAGCTAATGTTTTTATTCAGGAAAAGTGATGGAACAAAAAGGTTCTAGGGGGTGATCACGGAGGATCGGATCGTTTCGTTATCGTTATCGTTATTGTTTGCATTAAATCAAATGGGCTTGCTTCTGCGCAACTCGATCGCGCAGGTGATCCCCTCCTCACCTCTTCCTACTTCAAACGATCGAGTAGACAACAGCCTCCAACTCATCGCTTCCTTTCGTCCGTTTCAATCGTTGTGAGGGGCTCAAAACGATTCGATGAGTTGAGCCACCCATAAGGTTATATGTAAACGATAACGATACCAAAACGATCCGATCCTCCGTGATCACCCCCCTGGTAACTCTCAGTCGGTCAAGAGTATCCACGATTGGTGGACTGACTGTTGAGAATGGTTTGCTTGTTCCGTTTCATCTTGATGGAGCGCTCGAACAGTGTTTGCTAACGGTAGTATAAATGTATGGCATTCTATCATATCTTGTTGCGTTCCGATTTAAAAAGTTAGACTCAGTTTATTTATTATAAGTGTTGGAAGACGCAGAACGGCAAGTTAGAATTTAATGAAAGAAAATCATGAAGAGAGTTGGAGAACCACAAAACAAAACAAATTATCTAGAGCATTCTTCCTCCGTGTATGCTCTAGATATTTTGCTTATCAGAAGGTGTCTAGCAGGTTGCTGTATCTTTTTTCTCCTCATTCTATCCTCATGTGGGAGTACCTTGGTGCTTTCTTCCTGCTCTGATTTCTTTTGCTAACTTGGTCCAGTCATTCCCTGTGAAACATCAGCATGACAAACCCAGTGTTTTAGCGGATGAACTTCGGACTGCTCATTAATTTATTTATTTACCTCTTTTTCTCTTCATTTATTTATCTTCTTCTATTTTTGCATCTTTTTTTTCTCATCAATCTTTTAGAGACGGTTGCCGGCCTTACGTTGAAATTTACCAAGGAGAAGAACGACTTCTTACAACACAAACAGAATATGAAAAAATGACTGTTTTTAACATCACTCATGGCAAGGTAAAGTCTACAAAGATTCTTTATTTTTTTGCAAGTTCATCTGCTTGACTTGATTTTCATGATTTTCACGTTTAAAAATTATTTAAGCATTGCATAAATATTTTTAAACAAAATTCCTTCGTAGACCAGTGAATGAATTGTTTTTGCCAATTCAGATATTTTTGTATTTGAGATGTTTTGCACAAATTTGTAAGATTCGTTTATTAATACCTATAGAATTTCTGTGATTCCTATAAATTTTCAGAGGCGTAAGAGTAATTCAAAAGAGAAAAAAAATTTATTTATCTGAATGCTCCCTCTAACAATACCTTGATTGGAATTTTTAATGAATAATCAGAAACCTCTGTTACAGATATCAATAGGATTGGATTTAACAGTTGTAGGAGATATCACTATCGTAATTTATCACGCTAGGCATAGTTTAGGCCGTGTAACTGGTATCAAAATTCTACAGCTACAGTTCCATACAGGATTTGTTGCTGGAAACACGTTAACCTTCAATAAGTAAGCATCCTATTTATTTGTCTATAATCTAGAAAAGTATTTAAGAACAATCTCTATTCTGTGGACATTATTTTTCTTATGGGCGGAATACTTTGTCTCAAAAACGTTCACTAACAAACTAAGTGCAGAGGCAAATCACTTGAAAGTCACAGAGTGTGCAAAAAGTTGAATTCTTGTGAATTTTTTTTCTTTGTGAACTGTTGGTAATTACTTAATCATAACAAAGTAAAGAACTTGATTAATGTCACAAAAAAAAGCATGATTTCAGAAAACCCAACCAAAACAGGGCTTTGAACTGTCAACAACTTCAGTTCGGTTTGGTTCACGGTTCAAAATTTGCAAATAAAATCGGTTTGCGGTTCAGGTTCATAGGTACAGTGTCCCTGTGAACCTGGAGTGGGGTTTATAAAATCATTTGGAATCACTAAAGAAATTATTTTGTTTCTTCTAGTAACTTAAATTTTTTCGCTGCTTGATTCTGCCTGTAGATCTGATCTGGATGAGTTGTCGGAAGGTGAACATTACCAGAGTGACATGTTCTCTCTTACTCTTAATGTTGAAAGACTGAATTCAGCCTCTGCAGGCTTTCCAACACCTTGGACAGGCCATGCTTCAAAGAATTATAAATCCTCCATTGTTTTCTCCTCAAATGTGGAGGAAGAGGAAACTAAAACCTCATTTGGTTAGTAATTTTGTACTCTTTTGTTTAGTTTCACTCCCTTTTTCCAGGGCCCAAGTATTTTTGCGACAGAAGTAAGTATGTACGTGGAAAGTGTTGTGTAGGCAACGTTCAGACTTTGCACATATTTTTGCCATTCAGATTTCTTAAACCAGTGTGTGCCCTGCTTGTTGCCTAGCTATATTTAGCAGATACAACTGCATTTACTTCTGGGGCTGCTTGTACTTGAATAAAAAATATCTAAGAATTTGACAAAATGTGGCAGAAATTTTATTTTAAAAAAAAATCAAATAAAAAAAGCAAAAAAACAAAAACAATGTCATTGAGTAACTTCATAACTGTTGTAACTTTTCAACATTTATTGTTCTGGGGACACTCAAATTTAACATTCAAGTATCTTTTTAAGTGATCAAAAAAATTGATTCTGCCTTTTCAAAGGATCAAAATATACCAATGAATGCACTCTAGGCCTGCAGAATATTCCTGATCTGTTGATCTGGGATCGCGTGATCAGTGTGGCTAAGTGGGAAATTCTGTGGCAAATTGTAGCAAAAAACTTTGTGGATATTAATTTTGGGGGAGGGGGGGGGGTATTTTTGCTCAAAGCACAACCTTGCAGCTCCTTTATGCGATTCTTTCCGATTTGAAGTAATAATTTTTTCAACTCTGTTGATTTTGAGCCAAATTATCGAGTGCGCTGATTTTGAGGTGAAACTTCGCCAAGCATGTAAAGTTGATCTAATGAAAAGTGTGGCAAAAAATGTTTGGGATGGCAGGAGAATACAGAGGTTGTGGAAGATTCTGCAGGCCTGATGTATTCCTTGTCCTTCGTCATTCGACATTCAAGGAGATAAATAAAATATGTATATTTTTCAGGGATTGTTCCTTGTGTCTATATTTGGTATTGAGAAGCATTTTCAAGAAAGTTTTCAGTACTTTTATTCCTCAAAATGTTTGCCTGTTCTAGCCTGTTAAAATGTAAAATTAAAGAAAATTAAGATGTTCTATTGCAATTCTCTGAAATATTGCAGAGATGACAGTTTAAATCGAATCTCATCAAATTGCAGTAACTAATTTTATAATTCAGTTTCCCTCGGATAATAAATGAGCCATGAAAATTACTATGTTTGAGTTGATGCATATTATGTATTACAAAACACAAATTAGCATTTATCGTCATCTTAGGTTCTTTCTACATCCTCCAGCACTGCGTTTGACTGTCCACAACTTTTTTTTTGCAGTCTGTCTTGCTACAATTCTGCAATATTAAGCAATAAAGTATTACCACCTATATATCGATTTGATCTCTTCATTTTTTACAGCACTCCTTATTTTAATATATTACAAGCATAACGCCTTTTCATTTAATGGTACTTGTGTATTATTACTTAATGGCATTCTACAGACTATCTCAAAATTTCAATTTTTCACAAAAATAATGCGATTTAGGAAGTCTGGTGATAATCTTTCCATTTCATGCTTTTACTGGTTTGTTCTACTTATTTTGACTTTTTGTCATTTTTTCTCACAATCGGTTGCATCAACAAAACTTTCTCTTATATTTTACAGTTCCTAAAGCAGTTGCACCAGCAAGACCAAGCCCTCCTGCTAGACCTGCCCCAATCGTTCCTCCCAAAAGCAAGGTAAGAATTCCTTTTATTTTATTCCTTTTTATTTTTTTCTTTTTATTTCTCTTTCTTTTTTTTAAACTTAAGTGGTAAACGATGTACCAGAGGAGACAAAGACACCTGGCCAGGGTATGCAATACGCAATGCATGGTACACCATTCAACACATGTATTACACACACATGTACTCACATGTATTACACACACATGTACTCACATGTATGTGTAACACACATATTTTATTGGTCAACAATGTATATCTTTGTTCCCTGTTGCCATTGGCTTCCCTTGTGTGTGAGTGTGTGTGTAACCAGGAGAAGCTCTTGTTTAAGAATCGTCTACCTGACTACTTGATAATATCCTCCAGAATAACGTTTTACCAGAAAGAAGATCAGCAATAATCACTGTGGTATTTTAAATGTGTAAAATGAGCGAGTGCAAATTGTAAACAGGGGAGTGATCACGGAGGATCGGATCGTTTCGTTATCGTTATCGTCATCGTTTGCATTAAATCAAATGGGCTTGCTTCTGCGCAACTCGATCGCGCAGGTGATCCCCTCCTCACCTCTTCCTACTTCAAAGGATCGAGATTACGACAGCCTCCGACTCATCGCTTCCTTTCGTCCGTTTCAATCGTTACAAGGAGCTCAAAAAGATTCGATCAGTTGAGCCACCCATAAGGTTACATGTAAACGATAACTATACCGAAACGATCCGATCCTCCGTGATCACCCCCTGAACTGTCCAACTTTTGCATCTTGCCTCTTGAGGCTTACATAGCGACTCTAATTTTACTCAGTTTACTCTCCTGCGCAAGTATAATTTGATGTGTACCCAAATTGACTTTCGATTAGTCAAGAGCTCTCTCTCTCTAAAATGAATTTATCACTTCACTCTCTTATCTCAAGAACAGAATCAATTTGTATTCTCTTTTTGCCTCTAATACAACCCTTTAATTGCAAAAAGTATTCAAGGTCAATTTCTTTTGCAGCCTCCCTCTCCTGAAGAAAAAGAAAACGCCGCTGCTGAACACAAGGATGAGATGGATTTACTAAATTTAAGTCAGGCAAATTTTAATCAGCAGAATTCTAACCGTGCAAATCTGCTCAACATAGATGATAATAGCACCAGCAATAGTAGTAAAATTGATCTCTTAGATATTGGTTCAGTCACTTCAAACAACGATCTTAGTCCAAAAATAGATCTGCTAAATATAGGTAAGTTATCTTGTACCTAATTTCATGAAGTAAATTTTATAACTGTAGTACATGTTTGTTTTGTAAAATTGCATGTATTTTCTATCGCTTGATAGCATTGCTGACTGCATACCTTTAAAATTGAAAGCATCTATTCTAAGTGCCAACTTGGCTGCTGGCTAAAGTGCGGTGAAAATTCGAATTATACATGTCTACTCTCATCTTAACCCTTTCCGGTCCAATGTCGGATATATCCGACAATAGGAAAAACCCGTTTGGGTCCAATGTCAGACATATTCAACTCGCCCAGCGTGTCGCGGGCTCTGGTGAACACTTAAGGAATTAGTCTTGCAGTCGGCAACGGTGACAGCTGGCTTAACCTTGTCTCCCTTCTCATAGTTTCACTTTTTTCGAGATTACCCGAAAAAGGCTGAAAATCGGCCAAAGGTACGCAGACCTGCTAAGGCGGCCGAATAAAACGGCCGTGGACCGGTAAGGGTTAATTAGATCATCTCATTGTCACAGTTTGTGATTTTTCAAACATATATTTTCCTTCAGTGACATTTTTTAAATTAACCTACTTGTAAATTATATTTGTTTCTCAACCTGCAGGAACTAGTGAAAATGTTAGCAGCTCCAATGCTCGTAGCAATATTGATCTCCTAGCTGATTTTCAAAGTGCGCCAGTTTCTTCGTCAACAAAAATTAACTCCAACATTTTTGATCCTTTCAAATTAAGTAAAGATGAAACAACTCGTTGTCCGCAGGTATGTTGACAATTTTCCTTTCCCTCTGCTTTAACTCTTTATTTATCTTTCTTTTACCTCCAATTGGTGTATCATATTTTTTCCTTCTTTCCTTGTTGATATTTTTTCAGGTGCATAAAACTTCCATTGCTAGAGTATCTGTCCATCTATCCATTGATACTTTGCCAAGTGTCTCATTTGTATTATTCCTTGTCATTATTCATTAATTTGATTTGCTCTGGATGGAACTTAATCCATTATATACTAGCTATCTCAGACATCCTTTTAAATCAGCCATTTTTTTTTTCCTGGACGTAATATTTTGTGGATATTTTCTATCAGTGAATATATCTTGCCGTTGGTATTTATCATTATCATCCATTTTTGTTTCTGGGCTATTTTGACTTTGGACATTTTTGGTTTTTGGATCTTTGTGACCCATCAGTCATCACTATGTATGTTTATATTAGCCTACTTACTATAGCATTGCACCCCAGTAAAGTATCCTCATGTTTTGTTGTTTTTTTCTGTTTGTTTTTTTTTTTTTTTAGCCAACTCCTCTTATCTCGCAGCCACCAAGAGATCCAACCATTGATTTGTTGGGTGGTTTAGGAACTGGTCCCACAGCCGGTTGGGGCCCGCCCACAGCTTCGATTCCCCGAAATATCAGCACGCCCAATTTAAATGCTGACCCGTTTGCAGATTTAACTAATTTAGGGACAAAAATTGGGGTGAGTCCAAGTAACTCACCATCTCATCGACCAAGCAGCTGGAACGCTCAGCAAATTCCTGCAAATACTCCGAAGTTTTCTCCTATGAGTAAGTAACAACTGTAACTTGTGCTTTAATAATTGTGATGCCTTCTAAGGAAAACTGATCTTAATTTTACTTGACAAAGCTCTCAGGGGATTAAAAGTAAACTAGCTACACATTTCACAAGGATGGTAGTCTAATGGTTGACCGTTATAATCAACGTAGAGGATTTTTAGGTTACGTAGGAAGTTGCGTTTAGATGAGGCTCTCCTATTGTGACCTGCTTGTATGACCACCATCTTTGAATTTTGTTTAAATGCTTTTATTGAATTTGGGAATCAATGGAACTTTCTGATGCTGCCAATGTTATTTTCAAGTAGTTTTACTTCGGGTCAGACTCTCGCTATTTCTGGAGCGAAAGTTTGGAAGAGACTCATCTTGTCAGAACGAATCTTAAGTATGTAAAAATACATTGTCTTTGTTGCCCTTGCTGCAGACATGATAAGAGAGCAAATTGTCACCAAAAGTTTCCAAAAACCTTTTTGTTTCTTTAATAATCTTGAATAAAAAAAAATAATGATGAAAGAAAAGGTCTATATCCTTCCTAAGATTTCTTGTCGTGGTCACTCAACAAATCAAAGGTTATAGTTCATTCCAAATGAGCTCAACGATGAGCTTACGATACATGTGAAGTTTTAATTTTAAGTATGATTTTATTTCACTACAAACTCTTAATTGTAGTCATTACTTTGGTTTACAGGTAGTCCAATCCACCATGCAAAGTCGCCTTGCGAACCGAGTTATAGTCGATCACATTTTGAAAATTTGAACAAACAAGATACAGCCAACAAACCGGCTAGCAAATCTACAGATGTATTTGGTGACCTGCTCGGTAGTCAAGGTTATGCATTTTCAAGCAAGAAAGATGCAGGACCCCGTACGATCAACGACATGAGGAAAGAGGAAATGGCAAAAGATATGGATCCGGATAAAATGAAGGTAATTTAGTTGCGCAGTAACTCTTTTGCAAGTTTGCATAAAAACTGGAGGGACAGTGGGCAGATTTTTTTGTCATCTTGATAATGGTTCGCTCCATGATGGAGGGACTTGAAAAAAAATGTTGAGACAGTTGCGTAAGTAAGAATTTTGCACCTCTTGAGGTTTTAATAGCAGCTCCCTCTTGTTCCTTTTCCTTCTAGTCCCATACTAATTTCAATGATTCTGCTCCGGATACTGTTGCATCAGCCAAATTCTAAAATTTTAGTGTCAATGGGTCTGTTGCGTACTTTTGCTACATCAATATAACTCATAGTTTCTAACGTAAAATTCGGCAAAAATAACGATGCGCACATTAAAAACTTTCAAAATCCACTCATTAACTCAGAAAATACCTTCCATTTCAAACAACCCGTGCTACACTAGACACTATATCACCGATTTATAACTACATAGATGGAACCATCTCGTTTATGTAAACATGAACAGAACTTACAAACATTGGAATGTTTCGTTTAAATGCGTACATTTCTTATATTATTTTGTAATCTTTGATAAACCGAAAAGACCAGACAGCAATGGCAGCTTATATTTCACGTATTAAAAAAGAAATTCCATCATTTTGTAGTTACGATGTTGTTCACTTATGCACGGTGGTTCCGTCTATGTAGTAGTATACTGGTGCAAATAGTGTCTAGTGTAGCGCGGGCTGTTTGAAATTGAAATGATTTCCTGAGTTAATTAGTGGATTTTGAACGTTTTTAATGTGCGCATCGTTATTTTTGCGGAATTTTACATAAGAATCAAGGCTCTATATTGCTGTAGCAAAAGTATGCAACAGACCCATTTTAGTGGCGTGTCGTGATTTAAAAGTTATGGATAAATCCAATGGAACAGAACTTTCCCCAGCCAGGAGGGTTGGGGTATCCTCCAGGGGGAAAATTTGAAAATTTAACCCTTCTGAAATGCAATTTTATACAATTCAAACGTCAGCAATGGAAAACTTTAATTTCCAATTGAGTAGTATTTTTGCAAAAAAACAATTGTTTTTCCTTCCTTTCTCCATTAATTTTGGACCCCCTCGGAGTGTTGTACCGACACGATGGGGGGGGGGGGGGGGTCGTTATTTACGCCACTGTCATGAGATCACCATAAAACTATCTTGATGATTATTCAATTTTGTCATTTCTAGATTCTCGAGTGGACTGAAGGCAAAACTCACAACATCCGTGCTTTACTCTGCTCAATGCATACAGTTTTATGGGAAGGAGCTCGATGGCAGTGTGACATGGCTCAGCTTGTATCTCCGGCCGATGTGAAGAAATCGTATCGTAAAGCTTGCCTTTGTGTCCATCCTGATAAAGTAAGCTCCTTTATTCCTCTTTGAATTTTATGTTAAAAAAGTTTCATGAATGGTGCAAATCTTTTTTTTTTTTAAATTTCTTCTTCATAGCAATTCTTTTTCTAACCTCAAGCGATGAAGAAAGTGAAAGCACAGAATCAGAATGGAAACTTAGATTCATTTTTATCCTTTTGTCCTGGTAAATTTCAAATCTTGTTTCCATTGGCTCTTACAGTCCATTCTGATTGTCGTATTAGACGTCCTTTGATATTCATTCCAACAATATTCCAGTATTTTTAGTGATACCAGTAATTTTTACCTAATTATGTGTTTTCAAATAAGGTGATGAATATTTTTTGTACCATGATTTTTATTTTCTCTCTTCTTTTTCAGCAAATGGGCTCTCCAAATGAAAACATTGCCAGATTGATTTTTATGGAGCTTAATAATGCCTGGTCGGATTTCGAAAATGATAAAAGTCAGCAAAATATTTTTTCAAAATAAGTTGGATTCCTCCTTATTTTTTGTCTTAAAATTTTTCTTTACTCAGTTGATCTTTTCAACTGATTTTTATTCTGTGATAGTAAGTATGCATTTTTTGTTTTCATTTTTTTTTTTATTTGTTTATTTGATTTTTTTTTTAATTTCTGTTAAATTATATAGGGAATTTGTGATGTCCGAAATTCACCCCGTACAGCTCTTTTTACATTCCAAGATTTTATTTTTATCATTATTAATAATTTTTGTATCAATTCATTTTATTTTTAATTTTCATTCATTTATTTTTTATGTAATTTTTTCTTTTCCTTTTTTTTACCCTTCGTCTATTGCCAAGAAATACTGTTGCTCCTGTAGAACAATTCGAATTTCGATCATTACTTTTGCATTTACTATCAACTGTCATTCGATCAATGTTATTAACTCTTGTTTGTTTCCGACTGTCCGATTGTATTCACTTTTAAGGAGTCAGAAGACATCATACTGCAATTCTTTTCAGAATTGAAGCTTCCAAACAGTCAAACTCATTCAATATGTATTAGTGAGCTGAGATCATAGTATACTCATCTACACAGTAGCGAAACTCTCTAGGGAAGAGGTGGTGAATGTCATTTTTCAATGTAATAAAATAGGAAAATTGAGATGTAACCTTGCGAATACTTGGGTGCGCCACCGTCGCTTACAATGCAAATCAAACGGAAGATGTTAGTTCAACCTTCCGACCACGAGGGGGGCATTTGCCGATTCTCTAACATTGAGTTTTGCATTGTGTAGATGAGTATACTGTGGCTGAGATGTCTGGTAAAAATCTTATAGCCCCACCTTAGGGATATTGTTTTTGCGAATTTTTCTCGCTTTAATTTGATTCCTAAAGCTCTCATTTTTGCCACCTTCTTCACTCTTGTATCAAGCAATGAAACAAAAAAGGTGTGACAAAGTTGATTTTGAAAGATGTTTACTCCGGAATATTTTGGATGCGCAATGTGCCTTTTACTTATAGTTGTCAGTCTTTTGACTGGTTGGATGCACTCTGCCATCTTTCCTCATCCGCAGCTAGCAATGAAAAACATAGCTCTGTATTTCTTGCAACTTGTCAAATTATTTGTGCACTGTATTCTTATCTTTGTCACTCCCTGTAATTAGTCCCCTTTACTTTCTACTCTATTTCTAGACTCACGATCCCCAGGTGTTTCAATTTTTTGCTTATTAACCATCTTCATTTTACCTGAGTGGTTCCTCTCTTACTTTCTGCAGTCCAGTTTCATTCTCAATTATTTTTACCCTTTGCTCTTTATCTACCGGAAAATAAATTATTAAAACAACTAATTAGCAAGATCTAAAATTACTAACTCATTCGGCAAAACAATGCTAGCTTGCACAGAAGAAGCAGGAAATCTAGAAACTTTTCATTAGGAACTCTTACTTAGTTTTGGACAAATAACAAAACAAAGTTTTTTGGCACCTTGATTTTTTTTGCTTCTATCATTAATTTGTACTACTGTTGCTTGTTTTTGGTTCCTAAAAGCCTTGTTTCTAGCCATTAATGTACCGGAGTAATTGTCTTCTTAATATAAGCCTTGTCCACCTGCTTTCTTCATTATAATTTTGTTTTGTTTGTTTATTAATTTGGACAGCTCAAATTTATTTAATTGTTTATTTATCTATTCATTTCTTTCCTTTCTTACTTACTCTCTCTTTTCATTGTTTCACTGTGGGATTTTTAAAATCCCATTTCTCTATCAAAAGTGTGTTATTGTGTTGAGGCCATTTGCCAATTTTGCTTCAAAAGATAGATGAAATATTTTTCAATTATTTTTGATCAAAGAATGGGTCTGTTGCAAACTTTTGCTACGGCGATTAAGAGTGTTTGATCTAATGTAAAATCGCCTGAAAAGTCTATTGGTGGCATCAGAAAGTCATGAAATGCAATAATAATCACACAAGAGGCGTTTCATGAAGTCCGAGATGGCGGAGAAATATCGAGCAATTTGTATGTATGCACCACAAACATCCAAGGATAGCCAACCTCACAATATCGATCACAACCAATCACAACGTAAACAAACACGTAACTTCTACCTCCAGTGAGGTTGTCAAAGTTGGCTATCCTTGGATGTTCGTGGTGCATGCATACAAATTGCTCGATATTTTACCGCCATCCTGGATTTCATTACACGCCTCTTGTGAGTTTATTCTTGAATTTTATGACTTTCTGATGCCACCAATGGACTTTTCAGGCGATTTTACATTAGAATAAACACTCTTAATCGTTGTAGCAAAAGTTTGCAACAGACCCATTGTTGAAATTTAATAATCCTCTTGGATTGGCATTGGCACCAGGTGTTCGAAGCCAAAGCCACGGTTAAAATCCAAATTTCCATTTTTCACGGAAGAAAACTATGAAAAAAACTCCAAGACCAGTAATTTATTGCTCAAAAATTTTTTTTGGGTGCTCTTTGACAGCCTGAAATTTATTTCAAAGATAACGTTTTGAATTATTGGAAAGGGAGCTTTGTAGAGAGCTCTTTTTAGGAGCTGCCCCAGCTTAGAGCTTCAATCGAATTAATTCTAATCATAATCTTTGAAATTGATTTCTGACTGTACGAGAACACCTGAAATCAGTTTTTGAACCATGCATTGCTGGTCTGGAAGTATTTGTCATGGTTTTCTACTGTGATGAGATGCAAATTTTGATAATAACCAAGGCTCCGTACCCCTACGTGCTTGGCGTGATTGAAACTCACTATAGCGCTTGTGAATAGCATGACAACTGGTACGCGAATGAGATGGCTGCAATTTCGGTCATGTGTTGAATGATCAGTTGTTATGTTAGGGTGAACAACACCAGAAAATCAGATACCTCAAACGTAGTTGCCAGATGGTGGCAAAAAATTGCAACTATTCCAATGTATCTCAATGTAAAGTAGGCAAATGTTATCATGCAATCTGGCAACCCTGACCTCAAACAAACTGTCAAGTCTTGAGTAGAATTATCGGAAAAACTTCCCTCGAAAATGACATCAGTGGTGTGCCACGCACAACAGGGATGCGAAGCACAGCGAGTTGCAAAGAAGAAAAAATTGTCTCCTTGCCTATCAGATAAAAAAGATTATGCAATGTGTTTCTTCCTCGTCCTTATGCCCCTTGCAGAGAATCTTCCCTGCTGGGCATCTAGCTTTAGTGCAGTATCCTGTAAATTATGACCCTTTACATTCTACATTCTAAAAATTTAAGGAGCCTCTTTTGATGTATCAATCATTTGTTATTATTTTTGCTTTAATCCTGTTTGACTTTCATTGTTCACCTCTCACATTCATTTTCATCCTATCCCTCTATCACTCATAGCAGATGCTAGAACACAATTCGATAGTCTATTGATGCTGGCAAGCAGGGTTCTCCCACCACTGCACTTTTGGGAATCCTGACGGCCAACTATTGGAGGCACCACCGTACTTTCTTCATTCATTCACTGGTTGACAGACTATTCAAAATTAGGAGCCGAGTTCCTGCGTGAATGAGAGTGCCAGTGGTCGCCACTCCACTGTGGTGTACTCAGTCAGCTCAGTGAAGGTAGAGATTGGAGGGGGCAGACAGGCTAGGGGCATCAATGGATTTTCTTGGTTTGTGCTGTAGCATCATCTTCATCTTTCTAAGCTCTCTTTTAATGTGAATTCCAAAGTGGGATTCCCTAGGGGCTGATTCTGCTCTTTTGGACGAGACGAGACGAGACGAGACGAGATAGCAGGAATCGACCATTCCCGTTGGTTTAAATGGCGTCACGTGACAGATTTCGAGTCATTTGATGGACGGAGGAGTAATTTTTCTGAAATGAACGACTCAAACGACTTCAAATCTGTCACGTGACGCTGTTTAAACCAATGGAAATGATCGATTCTTGCTATCTCGTCTCGTTCAAAAGAGCAGAATCAGCCCCCTGGACCCCAATTTTATTCAAGTGCTCCATTTCCAACAATTTTACTTTATTTTAAAGCTCATAAGTTATGCTTTTTGTAGCAAAGAAAAAAATCAGGAAAAGTTGTAAAATTTTTAAAGCTTGTTTTGTCAAAACTTTAAAGTTTAAAATTGGATTCCTATCTTTAGACATGCTTTGATGTTGGCTGTCGGCAAATTTGTCTATTGAATGATTACCCATTCTACAATCTTTTCATTCATTTACAAAATATTGATATGAAAAAAAAATTACCTTTGGAGTTTCTAAAGAACTTCCTCTCATTAATAGGACCTATGCATATGCATGGATTCTCAGATCAAATCTGACAGAGCGCATCCTGAAACAGAAAATTAGAAGACTCAACAAATCTAATGTTAAAAATTGTAATGGCAAAATGGTTTTGTTCATTTAACAAACCTAAATGTCAAATTGACAAGATGGCATTCTGAAACAAACAAAACAGATTGTTATAATGAAATTCACACAATTTTTGTTGGCTCAACAATGCGTGTTGTTAGCTTAACAATAATGTTTTGTTGATTCAGATTTCCATTTTATTAAATTAACAAAACCTTTTTGACGTCACAATTTTAAAAATCAAATTGTCTGGTTATTTTTGGCCAGTACAGTGACTGCTGGCATGAATAAAACTAATGGTGTTGAAAAAAAATGTCTAACTTTGGTAAGAACCTTTCATTTACTCCAGGATGGAAAGTCGAAAAGTCTCGAGGGGCACGATGAGCATAACCCACCTTTTTTGTTCTTTTAAATAGCTCTGACGTCTGTGAGATCCCACTCAGGAATATGAAAGTTAAAGGCTAATTTTATTGTGTGTGGAACATGATGGAACACGATAGAACGGGTTACTCTTGATTATTCTTGGTAGGTCCAAAGTAATTGCATTTGGTGGACTGACTATTCCAAGTAGTTGATTTGTTCTGTTTCGAAAAAACCCTGGAACCGCGCTGACAAACTGCAGTAAAGAAGTGCACCGTCCATTGAGTTCCATTTCAATCCATCGAAATCACTAAAAGATTGCCATTCATCTTATCGTAGTTCTTTTCCACTCTTAAATTAATTTCTAAGTTAATGCCCATATCTGTTCATTGCATGCTGTTTATTGTGTATCTACTCAATTGATGCTGACTTTTAACTCTAAGAGAGGATTACCTACCTATTTTAGTTTTTATTGCTTCTACAATTGTATCTCTATTTTTCGGCAGCATTAATCAGTAAACAAATATAGCCTAAGCTAAGTCATTTGTCATAGGTACCAAGTATAATTTTTCTGAACATCAATTCAATATGTAGATAAATTTAACAAACATAAACATGTTCGTGCGTTGTTGTGTATGTTAATATAGTTTTGCTTACGGTATTTAAAAAGCCTTTATTTTAAATTTTTTGTTTGCAAAGTCATTCAGAGTGTAATAATTTTCATGAATATATTGTAAAATTTATGTGATATATTGTTAATGCATATTTTAAAGACTTGTTGAAGTTATCTAGTAAATTAAATTGCTGTTTCTGTTATGTCCATTGATTATTGATCTTTGAATATCGATCAAATAAAATTTAACACTTTGTTCGCGTTAATGATATTTGAAGAGTTTCATTACTTAATGGATATTGTGATTTTATTTATTGTAATAGAAAAGATTATTTTGTCGGTAAGACCATTGCTACCCTGTAACTAAAATTTCGTTTTTGTATATAATGCAGAAATATACAGTTTGATGAAGAAAAAAAATCCTGATTTTTTTCCTTATCACCAGTGTCTTATAACTGAGGTTTAAATGGAAGCCTGATTATTTCAGACTGAAACGCCTTCAATCTTTCTAGTCTGCAATTAGTGATGCAAGGACGTTTAAATTGAAAGTGTTGTCCAAATCCGAAAAGAAAAGATCAAAATAAAGAATTGCAGGTATGTACTATGAATGCAAAATCATTAAGTATAAATGTACATTGTCTGGCTATAAATTCTGCAAGTAGGTTTTTTTGCTTCTAGTCGAATATTTTTTTAAAAAAAGTATAAACTACTACATATATTCTAAAACTAGATACAATAAGCTTCCAAATAATCACAAGGAATTGGAAATCGGTTGTAGTTGACAGCCGCAAGACGCAGAGAAAGACGGCAACCTCGAAACCCTGATGGATGCACTGATTTTGACAAAAGACAGCAATCGCGGATGGCGCTATCTGACCCTAAGATAGTGACATATCAAGATATCATGCAACCTTATTGACAATATTGTCATGAAAACATCCTAAATAGAATGGATGACGTGTAGGTTCACCAATTTGTTAGTCAGTTAATGTTGTCACATCTAACTCTTGTCGTACGTGAAAACCAAATCAGTTAATCGATGACTTTCCGCAGCGTCTGAGGCATTGTATATGGAAAAAGGGAGACCACTTCGAATGAGGTTTTGTATCCAGAAAAAGAGAGAGTAACATTTTGAATTTACATATCTTGACACTGTTATCACTCATTGTTTGACATTAATGTTAAAATAATCTCCCAAAAAAATGTTAGATTTTGTCCCCAAAACTCCTGAAATAGAGAGCCGCACTTTTTGAAATTATGTGCGTCCATCAGGGTTTCGAGGTTGCCGTCTTTCTTTGCGTCTTGTGGTCATCTGCTTTAACCGATTTTCTACTTCTTGTTTTTATTTTAAAGCTTATTGTATCTACTTTCAGAATATATAGTTGTATACACTTTTTTCCAAGAACTATTTGACAAAATGCAAAAAACCGATTCGCAGTATTTATGGCCAGACTATGTATGAATGAGTTGTTTAATTTTTTTACTGTTGAAAACATCTCCTCCACAAATCAAAAAGCTAACCTCCCGAAGGAAATGTAGATAATTGTCCAATCATATCCTCTACTCTCAAAAAGTTACAAACGGACAAATTCTGGAAGGGAAAGGTTTCGAGTGTACAAATGTTTCTTTCATAAGATGGTAAAGAGTGCATCAAAAACGGCAGGATGATTGCTAACTATAGTATTGTAATGGTATCAAGTCAATGCTAACCTTAGGAGTGAACCAAATCCATTTGATTATGGTCATGCAAATAAAATGGCAATGAACCAATATCCTGTTACTGATTGAGTCAATCCACAGGGATTTTACAGAGATCTTACAGAGCATTTCGATTAGAATCCTGTTCCATGGTAATGACACCAACCTTAACAAATAAATTCACACTAATTTTCCACTGTAAAATTCAATGGATTAGGTATGTACTTTTGCATTCAATACAGTCAAAATTTAAGTCCGAGGCATGCCACTCAGCCTTTACCCCTGTCCAAATTCCATGAATTACAGATCAGTTTGGGTTTACGCTGTAAATCTTAAAGCTTTGTTACGTACACTCGCAATCAGTGTAAAAATGGCCTATCGCTTCCCGATCTGATTCAATCTCCTATTTGATTTACATCTGTCTTCGTCCTAATTTCGAATCTAGGT
Source organism: Trialeurodes vaporariorum (assembly GCA_011764245.1). Lineage (NCBI taxonomy): Eukaryota > Metazoa > Arthropoda > Insecta > Hemiptera > Aleyrodidae > Trialeurodes > Trialeurodes vaporariorum. Next base: position 76,077,514 of record VMOF01000002.1, read on the forward strand.
ACTCAAAAGATTATAGGTAGGTAGTTCTACGGGACTGACCCTGTTTTTAATGATTTTTGGTCTTAGTCCATGTGTTCTTTAGTGAAGTAAAATAATTTGCTGTCATCCAGGTCAACCTATTCCAACCCTATCAAATGAAAAGTAAAACTAATTGCTTTATTAGGTACTTAAAAAATAGCGATTCCCGCGCACCGCTGCTGTGCCTATGGCGCACCGCCCCCCATCCCCTCTCACAACTCGCGCGCGCCTATATGAACGATTTCTCCAAATTCGGTGCTTTACCTCGCTTGGCGAGTGCGAGCAAAGCGGCGCACAGTGTGGACATTTGCCGATTTAGCTATTCAAAATTATATAACTTTTGAAAAAATGCAGCTGAGGAAACGAAACTTTGGGGATTTATCACCATTAGGGTAGCCTATATTTAGGTAATTTGTCATATTTTTGCGGACCCCTCGAAGGGACACAATGGGGCCCCCCAATTACCCCCTTAAAAATTATCATCGGTAACCCCTATATTGTGACACATCAATCAAAACTGTGTAAAAAGTAGTGCATTTTCGTTTAAAGCGGAGGTCGCTATCTCTTTTTGTTCCAAAGTTATTGTCGATTAAAGTTTCATTTTGGATAAAAATTTCCCATTCAGAAATTCAAAATTCTATAATTTTGGAAAAATTACAGATAGGAGAATAAAACTTTGAAGATTTGTTACTAACATGGTAGTCTATCTTTAAAAGAGTTTTTTCGGGGGGAAACTATCCAAGGGGGGCTCGGGCCTTCGACGCCCCCCCCCCCACAAATATATTTAATCGGGAACTTATAGGGAATAAAATTATGAAGCTCATAAGTGGGTTTATGACGGAACGTAAATTAGTATAATATGAGTATATTATAATATACTATTTCTCTTTGATGTTAAGTGTAACTTGAGTCAAATTGTGGGGAGAGGGGTGCTGAAAAATAAATTCAAGAATAATTCTTGAAAATGCAAAGTCATCTATAGGGTTTTACGGGAAAATTATTTAGTCAAATTTTGTTAATTTTTTTATTTTATTATTATATTTTACCAGTGACTGTCCCTCTCTTTCATCAAATTACATTTATCAAAATCAGAGTCGCTAAAATAGAGAAAGTTACAATAATTTAATCCGTTTTCAAGCAAATTGTTCCTATAATTTGCGTCATCACAGGTTGAGCGGGACATTTGACCAAATGAAGTATCAGATATATCGGTATTAATACAAAATATTTAATTCAGTTATAAGAACTATGAAAAAAATTAGTCAATTTCTGAGCCTGATGAGTCAGTACATTCAGAGGCAGTGGCGGACGCAGGATTCTTTTTGGCACGGGCTTGCACTGCGTTTGACTGAAAATTGTTCCCCTCCTCCCCTCCACCCATAAAAATCGGAGGTCTGGGGGGCTATAGCCCCCTTTAACCCCCCTCCCCCCGCGTCCGCCACTGTTCAGAGGTATTGGTGGCATCAACAAGGCTTCTGTCCTCCTCGCTTGATGAATTTTCGCTGTTTAGTCCATTTTCAAGGTGCAATTTCTCTCTGAAAATAAGGAGAAAAACTAAGTTTATTTCATTTGCGCACATTTGCGCAGTGGGAGACAAAAATAGCTGAAAAGTAGATGAAATTACCTTTCTTTTAGAGCAAAAACGGTAGATGGTACAAAATGGTACAACAGAAAAAAACTCTGCTGAAACTTGTCATATGTCAAAAATATACTAAAATTTAGACTAATTATAGAATGTAAATTATCCTAAGATTGAAAAACTTACCTTCCATGGTTTTTCCTCCTTCTACTTACTTTGAAAAACATGAAAAAAAATCTATGACTCATTTAACTTGTGTTTTGTTTACATTAGGCCTATTCTATCAAAACAAGTGTCACGGGTGAAAATAGAGATACTTACCTGTGATAATTGAACTTCGAACTCGGCTGGTGCCCTTGTCGTCCGGTTTTAATCAAAACAAACGTTAGATATGTTTTATCTAGACATCTTTGAAGTCGAAAAGCAAGCGCACACTGGATTTTTTCGATCTTCATTTTGAATAGCTAAAATACACGTATGTCCACACTGTGCGGCGCGGCGCGTCAGGGCTGTTCCTCATGCGAGACATCCTCCCCATTAAACGCGCGCCCCAAAATGTACGATTCTTGCAATGCTGCCGTTACGTGGATATTCAATGGCATTCACCTATCCATCAGTGATTCTACTGGTTGAAGTAAAGATTGCATATTTTAGTTTAGAAGCATAACAATAGCTCATAGAAATACACAAATCAGTAATCTTTGCTTCAACCGTTTCAGTAACAACTGATGGATTGCATAAGTAATGCCATTGAATATCCGTGGAATGGCAGAACTGACTTTTCAACCGATTCCCGCGCTAAAATTTGACGTGATCGAAGCGACGAGGACGTTTATACAGTACCTACCTATCGTGTTTTTTTTTTTTTTTCTTTCTTTTTTAAGTAATGGAGGTAAAGCAAATTTAAAAACTGAATTCAACGCACTATATCACAAGCTTTTAAACTTTGGATTTTAATACAGATCAAAGTAAAATTAAGAAAACGCCGGATATTTTTCTAATCGTTAGATCACCTCCCATCAGTGGCGTCGCGTGGAATTTGGCAACAGTGTATTCTATCCATTTAAACTCATGTAAAAGATCGAATTCAGGGGTGCACAGTGCACAAGGAAAATTCGATATATTTAATGAGTTTAAATGGAGCAGTTGCATTGTTGCCAGATGACACGCGCGACGCCCAAAAATTGATGCGATCGAACCAATCGTCATCCCGACATGCACACTTGAGGTGATTTCAGGCAAAACTTTTCCAGATTTCAATCCGATGGATAGCGTCCCTAGTCGCTTTTTGGAAAACTCGTGTTTTTGGCGTTTTAAACTGAAACCATAGATAAAACGCAAAATCCAATAACGTCAGTATCTGCAAAATTTTTTTATGGATTTTTTGAGCCCAAAATGAGCGAAATCGGTTCAAAATTAAAGCCGTAAATTATGAAATCCGTTTCGCCATAAGCTTAGTGAGTGAGAGTGAGCGCGAGAGATGATAAGTCTATCTGCGCCTCACTCGCACTCATTGCGGCGGGAAGTTTCGTATTTCATAATTGTCGGCTTTATTTTTGAGTGTTTCAGCCTGAAACTTTCAGGGTTTCTTCCTGAAGTATGCTCGCAGGTGCTGACGTTCCTCTAATTTGTGTTTTAACCCTTTGAGGGGCGCATTAAGGGTAGTGGTCAAAAAAACTTGATATTGTGTTTTTTAGGGTCCCTAAGGTCTAAATAACTCAAAAAAAAATTTATCAAAATTGTCCATGCATTACATGCAGAGATATGAGGTGGTTACCCAGTGTAACCACTGCCCTTGAGGGGGCAAAACTAGTTTTACTTATGAAAAATAATTTTTTTCAGGAAAAAAATTAGAATCAAAGAATCAGAGGAGGCAAATGTAGTAGAAAAATGAATATTGTTGAAAAAAATTACTTTTATATTCTTTACATCTATTTGTTCCACAATTTTTTGTCTAAAAAAATGAAGTTTGATCTCGGAAATTAGTAAATTCACTGTGCGATACGCAGAATAAAGTGTTTCGTTTATTTTTTTCCAACATTTTAGATTGAGAAATGTGCAGTGGTAATACTAGTTCACGTTTCTCATGCTAACATTTTGTTCCAGTCTAGTACACTTTGAATAATGACCAAATATAAACAATAATTATTTAGAAAAGGGAAAAAAAAAGTTTGGAGATTGAGAATTTGTGAGAAAAGAAAGGGTTTAATTTGCAAGGCAATGTGGAAGGCAATTTATAAGAAAAGAAAAGGTAATTAGAAGTTAATTTAGTTAGTGCAATATAAATAAAAGCAATAAGTAAATGTGTTCATAAGGTAATTTCGAGGGTAATGCATGAGAAAAGAGACAGCGATGAACGACTCATTTTTTCCGCTAAACGATGATAAAATTAGGTTTTTTCTTATTGGTGAAGTTGAAGAAACTATTTCTAAACCATTGAGCTGAAAATGGTTCGTTTGAATCCCAAAAAGTGATTGAAAATAGAAAAACAGCTGTAGGCACATCAAAATGTCAACCTAGAATGTGCTTTGCCCCATCCGGGGCAGTGGTTACCCAGTATAACCACCATTTTCCAAGCTATGTATTTATGACAAAATGTTGGAAAAAGCTGCTTACAACAGCTGAATACTGCCTACTAGACTCCTATAAGTGAAGAAACATTAATAAAACATCGATATATTGATACAAATTTTAGAAATAAAAAGATTTTGGCGGAGATATTGACGCACGCCCGTTTCTTGCCAATCCCGGAAAAACGTAACCTTTGTAAATAAACAAATATCAGTGGTGCCACCACAAAATATTTGTTTCCCTATTCTGGACTATCATACCAACATGCCTGCATGGCTGAACGGTGCTGCGCTCTGTACGCATGGCCAGGAAAAAAAAATTAAAAGGTGGTTACCCTGTCTAACCACTGCCCCGCAAAGGGTTAAGCGTGAATTCGTCAAATTTAGTACAAAACTGTTGACTTTTTGAGCAGCGCAACGTGGTGTCCAAAGTTGGAACTAATCGACCCTGGAATCATCTTAACATTGTTTGGAGACCGAAGATGTCATAAGTATACCTTCAGATGGTGTGAAAAAAGAAAACTCAAGGGGTTGTCTAACCTTACTTTCAGACTTTCTCTCTTGTTTCCGGAGAAGAACTCCTTGTCCTGATGTCCTGAATTTTGATCTAGGAGTTGACTACATTTCCGCTTGGAGGTGGTTGCATGGAAAAATTGCCGCTATTTATTTAGGGTCTGAGTGAATACGTTAAATCCAAAATAAAGGATTTAAACGCTTATGATTATGTTGCGTTTAGATTGAGGGCTCTTGTTGCTTCGATCGCGTCAAATTTTAGGCAGGCGTCAGCTCATCAGCTGTATGCGTGTTCGCAAAAAAATTGTCTCAATTTTTTTTAATTTTAATTAAATAATTCTTGAGATAATTGAGAATCCCCCCCCCAAAAAAAAAAAAAAAAAAAAAAGGTCTAAGTAAAGGCTCAGAGTATGATGCGTCGAATTATTTTTTTAGAATTTCCCCAGCATTCATACTTTTTTTGAGGAAAGAAAAAATATGATACTTTCTTTTAAAACGTCTGTTGTACTTGTAAGAAGAATTTACGTCGTAGGTACCCACATACTTGAGAGTTAAGTTAGCTTTAAAGATCTAAGATTGCGTTATTTTTTCTGTTGTTACGCATTTTTCAATACCTACTACTTGACGATGTCTGGGAAAGAACTTTGAGTGAGCAAAAGGAAGTGGTATTAAGGGGGAAGGGGGGGGGGGGGCGAGCAGCATGAAGTTAACAGTAACTTAAGCTCGGAGAACGTGAGCCAAGTAGTTTTCCGTTCAGCCATTCAACGGCAAGGTATATGGAAGAACAGGTATGGACAGGAGGCGGGGTTTAAGGGGCTTTCGAGTTTTCCCGCCAAATGATGACGACACGCTTGCTTTGGCGATGACGTAGCCGTCACCTACTACAGTAGCGAGAGATGGGGATCACGGGAGAGTGAGTGAGATAGTTTGGAACAGTAGGCGAATTTTATCGCGACCGTCTAGAACATCTGTGACGTAGCCGTCACCGACTGAGATAGGCTCCGCCTCCTGTCCATACCTGTTCTTCCATATACCTTGATTCAACGGCAGTCATTATTCATCGTCACTTCAATATTGAACTCGCTTCAGTTTAGAGGGCTCTGCATCTGGAGGCTCGATAGGTACCTAAGTACCTTTCAACATCGCAGCTCTGAATTCAGAGACTCGCAAATTGGAATGCATTTATGCAAAGATCGAAGTAGAAGTGGTATATACGGCGAAAATAACTCGGGAAATGACAAAACTTTTTTTTATATTTTATAGGTCATTACGAGTAGGTAAATATTTTCCAATTCGAAAAAAGAGTATTTCCGCCAAGAGGATATTGAATTTCAATCCTTGGGAATTATGAAACAAACAACGCCATGTGACGGATTTTTTTTTTTCTAATCACCCCGGTCACCAAGAGAGAAACCCGTTTTTAAAAAATCACGGTTTATTGTTAGATATCATCTGAAGCCAGTGGCGTCGCGTGCAATTTGGCAACAATGTAATCTATCCATTTAAACTCATGTAAAAGGTCGAATTCAGGGGTGCACAGTGCACAAGGCAAATTCGATATATTTAATGAGTTTAAATGGAGCAGTTGCGTTGTTGCCAGATGGCACGCGACGCCACTGTCTGAAGCTATAATGGGTCTGTTGCAAACTTTTGCTGCAGCGTCACGGAAGGTTAGTTGATAACGTGTAAGTACATCGCATAAAAATCACATTGAGAGCATGCAAACGTCTATACAAACTCGATAGATGCGTTTGACAAAATTCAAAGATGCGGTGGTTGAGTGAACGGGTCAAAGTGTGGGGGAGAGGGTTCCCCCATGCATATGAGGAATAAGTGATTAATAATCGAGAAATCTGCAATGGGGCTGTTGTAAGGTTTTGCTGTGAGCAATTCAACGGTCAGTTCAGGGTGGAAACCTTCCAAAATTAATGTTGAGGAGCACTAAAAACTTATGAAATCTACTCCAAAACTCATATAATACTTTTCAACGACGTTGGACGCTAACAATATTGAAGATTCCCATCTTCATTTCGTCACTCTTTAACCCTTTCAGTCCTGAAAATCCTTTTTTCCAGGAACGGATTTTTGACTAACATTGTTGATCTCAGCGCTGTTCCTCATCTAAATTGATGCGCTTATTGTATTTTTTTTTTCTCCATAAGACCAAATGTTATTCAAATGTTCATTGGAATGGACTCCAGGCCTGAAAGGATTAAAACAGTATTGACTGATAAGAATCTTCCATTATTAATATTAATACCCAATGCCTCAGTGGCGGCCACTAAGCTCGCGCATTTCAGGAAATCATTGTGTGAGTTTAGGAGTGGATTTCGTAAGTTTTTAGTGCTACTAGAGGCGGACTGGTCCTAAAATTCGGACCGGGACACACTCTTTGAACCGGTCAGGATGAATAGGCGTGGAGATAACCCCCCACCCCCTCCTTCCCGAAAAATTTAAATAAGCCTTCCCCCTCACAATGGGGCTATTGCTTTTGCTATAAGCGGTTTAATAGTTGATTCTGGTGTTCAAACCTCCAAAAATAACGATGGCAGCACTGACGTCCGAAATCCACTCAGTACACTCGATAAACGCTTTTATTTGCGCGGGCGTAATGGTGGCCGAGGGCACTAACAATGGGAGATCCCCATCTAACAATACTGTGACTCCATCAAGAAGTGACCAATTAGAGACGACTTTCATTTGACACCGGTGTCACTAGGTGTTGCGGTACCAGTCATCGGATGTGGGTCATCACTCTGATGACTAATTACTCTGTGAATCATCCTTGTCAGCATAGAAAGAGTGACGAAATTAAGATAGGAATCTCCCATTGTTATTGCCCTCGGCCACCATTACGCCCTCGCAAATAAAAGCGTTCATTGAATTCAAGAGTGGATTTCGGAAGTTTTTAGTGCTGCCATTGTTATTTTTCGAGTTTTTTTCACGAGAATCGCCTGTTAAATCGCTTATAGCAAAAGTGTGCAACATCCCCATTATAATGACTCTCCAGTCAAAAAGGCCGTTCTCGCAACCATATTTGAAAGATACATTTTGATAGCTGTTGCCTTGACCAGTGGCGTGCGAGGGGACGGGGGGGCAAGAGGGCTAAAGCCTCCCAGCCCTCCGATTTTTAGGGGTGGATGAGAAGGGGGGAATAATTTTCAGTCAAACGCTCATCAATACATGCCCCTCCCAAAAAAAAAGCCTGCGTACGCCACTGCCCCTGACCCACTGCCTTTTCGCAGGAAAAGGTAGATAACTAAGTATTCGTACTAGTTTGTACCGTTTTAGACCAGCTTTGAAAATGAAGGAGCATCCATAAAATCAGGGAGCAGTTTCCATTATAGAGTCCCTGTTTATTTAAGAGTCTCGCCATGTGGAAAATGAAGAAGGAGAAGCTGTCTCTAATGGCGAGGAAGGGGTCCATTCTGATTGGTTGGGTTCACCGAGGAGGCGTCCTTATACACGGCGTTTATAGCAAAAGGAGGCGTTCGCTATTACCCTGGAAAAATTAACTTTTGCTGCAAAAAAGTGAAGAAGTTTAAAACAATACGACCTATGTTTTTAAACCCGAGGAAAGACTTAAAAGCACATCAATTTTTATTACGAAAGAAATAAAAAAACGTCTCCTCAGGAGAGGCGTTCGAAGGGCCATCTTTTGGAGAAGCAGGGCAGATGAAGCCTCCTTGAGCTTCTTCACATCCTAAAATCCAGCAGCCAATCAGGAGTTATACCTGGTATGGTGAGACTCTTGATATTCAGGAACTCTAGTTTCCTTCAGTCGAAGCCTTGAAGTCCAGGAACTTTCGAAATGGAGTGTTAAAAGCAAGTACACTACCGTAGAGATAGTTTCAGAAGTGTAGGCGGACCTTAGCCGATAATCTTTGGAATTTGTCAACATTATTTCTGATATTACTCGACAAAAATGAATGAAAATGAAATTGGGCGTTAACTTTACAATGAAGAACACTTATAAAGCCAAGTAATAAAGTCAGAGGCAAATTCGGTATTGATTTCAAGGAATCAAAGTTTAAAATTCGCAAAAGATTATGGTTTAGGTCCGCCTGTACACTTCTGAAACTACCTCTAAGTATTGTCGCGCGCCGCGCCAGCTGCATGTCGACAAGTAGTTAACTATTCGTACGCGACGGTACCGGTTTAGTCTACCCTCAAAAATGAAGGCGCGTCCATTTAACGTCAGACATGGTTTACATCGATCGAACTCAGCGTGAGTTTTCGAAAGTACTTGAACCGGATAACGGGTTAGTTGTGTGTTGGAAATTAGTTTTCGTGCGCTACCATAAAGCGTTTTAGCCTACCTTAAAAAATGAAGGCGTATGAATGAAAGAAAGACACGGTTCCACGACTGAATCTATCGGAAGGAGTACCTATGTAACTCCGTAACTCGAATATCTGAACCTGTGTGTCGACATTACGCGGTCATCGTACGTCCCCTCTTCATATTTTCCCCCTTTCTGATCGGACCACACGACACACGACCTGGGTCCTGGGATCCAACAAAGCTTGCCTGTTCTATGAGGTCGCACATCTTTCTCTCTATGTCTTTATTTTTCATAATTAACTGTCATTCTCATTTCTTTCCTATTTTTCTTTCCTAGCTTTCTTTCCCTTTCATTCCTGTCACGGGTCGGCCGACTAAAATTGGAACGCAGCACACCGGCAAACTTTCTGTTCTGATTTCCTAGTGAACTAGTACCGCCTCTGAAAACAACCATATTTAGAGATTTTTATGTCTGAATCGACCCTTAGAACGCCGCGCGGCCGCGCCGCTCCAGGAGCAAACAATTGTGCAACAGCTCTATATTGTTACTACTTTGAAGCCACATACCTTTTGGATATCGGAGTTTCGTATTCGGCCTTTGGAGGCCAAAAAAAGTTTCCTTTCGATTGGTAATCCTGTTTTTGATTTTAGACACAGCATCAAAATTTCGATTTTTTTACCGTTTATGTATCCTTAAAATTTTGTCCGTGCGATACAACGATTGGTTGCCTTCTTTCGCGGTTGTGCCATGTTTACGATCACGTACGGGCGATAAGAATGCGATATGATGGAGGTTTGAAGTCAGGAAACAGGAACCTTTTCACTTCATCGCACATTTTGTCTATTCTCGGCATAGCGTAAAACTATTCAGCACGTTTAAGAGAGAATGAGAGAGAGAGGGGGAGATAGAGAGAGAGAGAGAGAGAGAGAGAGAGAGAGAGAGAGGGGGGGGGCGAAGGCTTGGATCGGATTGTAGTTCCGCGCGAAGCATTTGCGTTTCTAGCGAGGGTAAAAAGGAAGAAAGAAAACCCCGACCCCATTCCTCGACATTCATTTGTCTCGGCAACTTCGCATGCGACCACAGCTGAGGATCCTTGTCTCATAGCCGAACTTAATTAAAATACCGTTTGAATGTGCGCTTAGCTTCGAATCAGCGAAACAGAGATTTGGCCAACTAATTGCGGCGCGTCTAAATCGAAGTCAGAGCATCTGTCTTGAGCTAGAGTCCCTTGATGGAAATATTGTACAAGGAGTACCGACACGGCGCTTTATGCATTTTGACAGGAGTCGATTTTGTCGACCGCGTGAACGCATTCGAAGGTTAAGTTCGACAGTGGACCAGTGGTGGACTGGCGGATTTGCCGGCATTCCGGTCCGTTCCCATACGTTCCTCAACGAATCTACTCCTTTCGTGTGAAGCCTTCGATGTCGTCGACTCCTGCTCGACTCCGTGAGAGCCTAAAACCAACGACCAATCACAACTTGTTGAGCTCGTGTCGGTATTTCCATCAAGGGACTCTATCACTTGGAGTCGAAGGAGAAAGACGAGAAATAGGGAGGGAAGAGCCTTTGAGGAAATCAATGACAGAAGAACAAACTTGACGGGAAGAGAAAACTGGTTTATGTCAGAGCATAGGTTGCATGGGAGCACCCAAGGGGGGGGGGGGGCAAGGGGGCCAAGCCCCCCCCCCCCCCATAGGAAGAAAAAAAAAGGAGGAAGGAAAGGAAAAAAGGAGGAAAGGAAAGGAAAGGAAAGGGAAAAAAAAACAAAACAATAGAAAATAAACAAAGAAATAAAAAAACAAACAAACCAACAAAAACAAACAAACAAAAACAAACAAACGAACAAAAACTTGTGAAAAAACTTTCTCATCAGGTGCTGTCGCTCCTAAAATTGACAAAAAAAAAAACAAAACAAAAAACAAAACAAAAACAAAACAAACAAACAAACAATCAAAAAAACCAAAAATTGTGAAAAAAAAACTTTCTCATCAGGTGCTGTTGCTCCAAAAACTGATAAAAACAACCAAAAAACAAAAAAACAAAAAACCAAACAAAGATAAATAAATCGGATCAGATGCTGTCGGATCATTTCAAAAGCTAGCAAATAAAAGGAAAGAGGAAAAATTTTAAAAAAAGATAAATAAATTAGATCAGGTGCTGTCGGTTTGTTTTGAAAGTTCAACATGCAAGTCAAAGATGAGCGACAGTCTGGGGACCTCACCATTCCATTTCTTTTCTACATTATATTCCACATGCCAAACGTAGTATTTATTGGTCCCCAGACTGTCGCTCATCTTTGACTTGCATGTTGAACTTTCAAAACAAACCGACAGCACCTGATCTAATTTATTTATCTTTTTAAACTTTTTCCTCTTTCCTTTTATTTGCTAGCTTTTGAAATGATCCGACAGCACCTGATCCGATTTATTTATCTTTGTTTGTTTTTTTTTTTTTTTGTTTTTGGTTGTTTTTATCAGTTTTTGGAGCAACAGCACCTGATGAGAAAGTTTTTTTTTCACAATTTTTGGTTTTTTTGATTGTTTGTTTGTTTGTTTGTTTGTTTGTTTTGTTTTTGTTTTGTTTTTTGTTTTGTTTTTTTTTTTGTCAATTTTAGGAGCGACAGCACCTGATGAGAAAGTTTTTTCACAAGTTTTTGTTCGTTTGTTTGTTTTGTTTGTTTGTTTTTGTTGGTTTGTTTGTTTTTTATTTTTGTTTATTTTCTATTGTTTTGTTTTTTTTTGCTTTGTTTGTTTGTTTGCTTCTTTATTTGTTTTTTTTTTTGTTGTGCTTGTATGTTTTTTTTTTAGTTTGTTCGTTTGTTTGTTTGTTTGATTTTTATGGGTTTTCTTTGTTTGTTTTGTGTGTTTACTTTTTAGATTTTTGGTTTTTTTTTTAATATTCATTTTAGAAGCGACAGCACCTGATGAGAAAGTTTTTTCACAAGTTTTTGTTTGTTTGTTTTGCTTGTTTGATTTTTGTTGGTTTTGTTTGTTTGTTTTGTGAGTTTGTTTTTCAGTTTTTTGGGTTTTCTTATTTTTATTTTATTTGTATTCATTAATTTTAGAAGCGACAGCACCTGATGAGAAAATTTTTTTACAAGTTTTTGTTCGTTTGTTTTGTTTGTTTGTTTTTTATTTGCTTTGTTTGTTTTGTGTGTTTATTTGTTTTCTAACACTTGCGTCCAAATGGGCAAAGATAAGGGAGAGACAAAACCTGGCGACGGCTCTGAAGCGGAGTAGAAAGAGACGGCATGCGACTGCTAGAGTTCGTTTCAGAAGTGGAGGTGCAGCTCAACGATAATCTTTGGCTAATTTTCATTTTTCGTCATTCTTCTGCGAAATTCAAAATATTGTCCTTTCACGTGTGCCTGCACTTCTGAAACGACTTTTACCTCCCGTTTCTTGTTCTGGTTTCTGTCAGACGACAAGATATTTTCAATCATATTAATAAAAAAATAAATAAAGTGAAACCGCAGTTCACTGAACTGCAGGACATTAAATGAAGCGTTGAAATATATAATGGGTATGCGCCACCAGTTGTTGCAAAGATTGCGCATCTTTTTTTTTGTGATTATCTACAATACTGAAAGTGATTACCAGGTATTTTTCTGGGAAAAAATCATTAATTTAAGGAGAAATTTAATATTAAAATTTCGTTTCAGTGGACATCTTTTGGTAATCTTTTTGACAAAGAAACAACTGCATAATCTTTGCAACACCTAATGGCGCATACCTCATTATTTAATTCAATGCTCCAATTATGAATGCTCACATTAATACAATTAAATTGATTTCGGATTGAGTCCATGATCGCATCGCTTTAATAGCGGAAAGAAAATATTCGTGTCTCCGCATGGTCTCGGCGAACACAACAGAGCACATGACGGCTCAAACGCAGAACAGCAATAGCGCTGCTGTAAGCGAAAGGATGAAAGAAGAAGGGAGAATAAGGAATGATAAGGAGAGCGATTGTAAGGCGACCTGAGTCATGAACTGAGTGAATGCGACGCGTGGAGAGGGAGCGAGGAGAGGAAGACCGAAGAGTGGGGGGTAGATGATTGGAGTGGGGAGAATTTGTTCGTGCCGGACGACATCGCGCGGCGAACTACCGACTGCCGAGTGAGCACGAGAATTACCGATGAAACTTAAAAACTGAAACCTCAATAACTTTGAAATTTCTCATCCAAATTCTTCCAAATTTTTGGCAGTTCATCTTAAGGTAGTGACAAACGTTTCTGCAAAGTTTCGTGAAAATCGATTGATATTTACTACCACTTTTTGCGTGCACAAACTGAGCGTCACATACATACATACGTACGGACAGCGACGATAGCATAAGGTGCTTTGCTACGCGACAGCACCTAAAAAGGAGAAAAGGAAAGGAAAAAATAAGGAAAAGAGAAAGAGAGAAGAGGAAAAGAGAAAACGAAAAGATGGGAAAGGAAATGAGTTCAAACAAAGTATCAATGTCATGAAACATATTTTTCCTTGGAAGAACACATCTTTTCCGACAGCAATGTCCTTGTTGTTAATTTTGCTCGATCTTCTTCTGAAATCTAGATTTCCTGAAGACTCCGTCTTTCTATCAGCATGCGATGAAGATATTTCCGTAACATCAGCATAGTCTCGGAAAATCTCATTTTTCTCGAGAGTTGATTCAATATAGTTTCTTAATATAGAATTAGCCTAATTTTGCGTCTAAGAAGAGCTAACTTTTCAAATTTTTCCGGGGGAGGACCCCCAGACCCCCCCCCCCCATATGAAATGACAACTTCCCAAACACAAATATTCGATATGTAAGTATGTGATGTGATGTGTAATCGGAGTCAGAAGTAAATAAAGGCAGCACAGCACAGCACGCCAGCGAAGTGTCGTATAGGCAACACACCTTACACATATTTTTTCCCATTTACTTGGATTGAATTGATTATTGGTGCGTGTACTTACCTACTGCTTGTTCTTTCTTCGACATTTTGTTGGCGCAACTGCCTTTACTTCTATCGCCGACAACTCCTACTGTATGTTACCAATTTCTGCCAGCGCAAAAATATGGTCTGTATAAGAGCCAGGTAAACTCGCTTGAAAATAACATTTAGTGAACCAAAAAAAAAATTCAAAACTGACTCACAAGCTCAGTAAATGCATTGGAACAAAATGTCAAGATGACTGAGGTAAAGCGATACACACTGGGGGAGTCTCAACTAATTTCAGCTTTCTCTATGATGCGGAGAAAAGTGATTCATCGTAGAGTAACAGACATATTAAACGGAGCTCTTCCAATGTGACTCGCTGTACGATAGCCATATTGGAATAAGTTTGTTCAACTGTATTTATTGAGTTTGTGAGTTAGGTACCTATAGTTTTAAAACTTAATGAGTTTCTTTCCCAACGTTGTTTTCATGTAATTTTACACTACACAGTTGACACTCTTCCTGGCTGTTGCAGAACAACGACTATAGCAACGCGACTAACGATTAAAAACTTCGCTTTCTTTGGATCGGCATCAAACTCTTACTTGCAAGTCGTACGTGTTGCTTCACAAGGATTTTAATGTGCATCAAATGCTGATCGCTGAAATTATTATAGTGATCCTTTCTCCACAAATTATAGCTTTGTTTGATACATGGCGAGTGATACATTTCACTTGCTAGGCTTCGTAGGAGAGGGCATTGCTTCCCTCCAGTGGCGTCGCGTGCAATTTGGCAACAATGTATTCCATCCATTTAAACTCATGTAAAATATCAAATTCAGGGGGTGCACAGTGCACAAGGAAAATTCGATATATTTAATGAGTTTAAACGGAGTAGTTGCATTGTTGCCAGATGGCACGCGACGCCACTGCTTCCCTCAAAGATGTTTCTGATGTGAGCTGGAGTAAGCTTCATACGAGGAAGTATGTTGGTAATTTGAATAAACATGCAACAAGAGTAACATCGAGTGCGTCATTTAATTTGCCACAGTGGCGGCTCGTGCAATCTGACAACTGTACTTCCACATAGTTTCTTCCACACAGTTTATTATTAAAATAGATTATTTTTCATAGGTTTAAATGGATGGGGGGGGGGGGTCCATTCTTGCCAAATCGCAAGATCTGCCCTTGATTTGCTAACATTCCATCCCCATGAATCCTCAAATCATTTCTTCGAACCTCTTTTGGCCAGTGGCGTAGCCTGCGATTTGGCAACGTTGTACTTTGTCCATTTAACCCCCATGTAATGGGTCGAATGCGAAGGTGTTCACCGAACACCCAATACTTCGACCTTTTGCGTGGGTTTAAATGGATGAACTGCAACGACGCCAAATTGCACGCTACGCCACTGCTAAGCCAGAGAACAAGAGAGATCTGCCATGGATTTTATAGAGAAACTCCATTTAATGTCCGGTGACCTCTTGCCTTAAAATTAACACAAGAATCAATAGGTATTTGAGTGGAATCTACTTTTGCTACGGGTTGAAAAAACCGGCGAAAAATACAAAAGAGACTCAAAAGAACCTATATGAAATCCACTCCTAAAAAAAAAAAAAAAAAAAAAAAAAAAAAAAAAAAAAAATTAAACGCGCCAGGGTAATAAAATGCAATGTTGCCAGAATACAAGAATAGGCACTGTGTAAGGTTGGGACTGAGATGGAATGAAGAGCCAACAGACGACTCGAGGAAAATAAAAGCAAAATAGGGAGGGTGGGATGGAGAGAGAGAGAGGGAGAGCGAGAGAGAGAGAGAGAGAGAGAGAGAGAGAGAGAGAGAGAGAGAGAGAAAGAGAAAGATAGGGGGAGGGGGAGAGTGAGAGAAAGAGAGGTTTTATAGATACGTTAAAAGAGAAAAAGAGGTATAGATACGTAAAAGACAAAAAGAGAGTGGAATCAAAGAGGAAAAATGAGAGAATACTTTCTGTCTGCCTCTTCGTCCTTCCCTGCTTTTAATTTTTCTCCTCTATGCGTTACTTCCATGTCATTCCCTCTCTTTTCTCCCGCCATTTGCGTAAAAGAGTGCTTCAATGAATGGGTACGTGAGCAGTTACTTTTATACATTTTCGCCAACCACCATCACTACCGCGCGCGCCTCGCCGAACAGTAGGCCAAAATGACCGACTTAATGACCTAAAATCAGTGAGTTGAAATAACTAACATCATCATTCTTAAAAAAATAACATAGTGTACACGCACCGCACAAGGGACATTTTTGTTCAAAATTGTTGTAGTAATGATGGTAAAATCAAAAATGCTATGTTCAATGAAACCTAATATGAAAGACGCGCGGAGGCTCTGATTGGCCTGAAGCGGGTGTACAATGGGGCAGTTGCAAGGATCTTAAATTTTGTGTTTTTCCTAACGAAAATGATAGTACTAGGTGAGCTGAGAACAATGGTGCCTTTGGTTTTTGCCGAAGTGTCTCGGTTTTGGAGGTCCATACGAGTAAAGTTGTAAAAAATCGTGTGCGTAGTGACGTCACTACACGGAATTCCCATTTAAAACAATGTATTTTGGGTCAAAATCCCATCTCCGTAAGAAAAGAACTTAATTAGAGACCAAAGGCATTTTTGTTCTCAGCTTATCTAGGACTTTCATTTTCTTTATAAAAAACACAACATTTCAGGCCCTTGCAACTGCCCCATTTTTCCCCCGCCGTAGAGAAATTAACATAAAGTAGGTAATGGTTTCGGGTTGGTTTTCTCAAAAATGGAACAAACTTTACACGTCAAAAACTGTTGAAAAAACATTTTTTTTAGATTTTCGTTCACAAATTGATGTACTTATGACCAAAGGGCAATTAAATTCAAATTTGATTGGTACCTTTGATGTTCGATGAAAATGGCAATATTTAATTCTGTGGAGTCACGTTGAATATTAAATTGCGACTCTTGTTCAATTTTTTTGTGGAAAAGTACGTCTTAACCCTAACCTAAAAATCTTTCATATCGGTTATGTAGGTTAAATTTTGTTGACTGACACTCTAGATAAATGTATGGCTCTCAAAATACACATAATCTTGAAAGCTTTTAAGCCATTCGACGATTTTTGATGATTTCAACCTCTTTAATATTTGGCCTGCAAGTAAGATAATTTTATCCACTGTATACGATTGCATGAAAGATCAAGGCACGGAATGTTATGGTTACATTTAAAGAGCTAATGGTTAAATTTTAACTCTATAATTTGAGACTATAAGAAACTATTGAAAAATTAATGATGCAGCATGTTGATTGTACAATGACACCGATCGCCTGTAGTTCTAGAGCTGGGTCTAGGCATTCGTCCGATTTTGAAATTGTAGGGGGTGGGGGGGGATTTTGTCCAGAAAACCTCATGTTCCAATCCTGCGTGCGCCGCTGCTCGCAGTTTTCGCGTTCCACTTTCGGTTCGTTCCTTTTATCCCGCACCCTCATCTCGCAGTCGCGGCAGTCCCGTTCTCTAGTTTTTAAGGTTTTGCATCGATATTTGATCCAGACATCAGTATTCAACTTCCTCCCATGCAACGCACAGGGCCGCCTGCAGCTCTAGTTGTAGACGGTACATGCCCTAGACGTCTTTACCACGCCGAAGTTGAAAAATACATAACTCTCATCAAATGTTTATTTGCGGCCGCTTTACAGAGGGGAGTTTTCAAGGGGTCAAATTTTCAACATTTTCCGGGGTAGACCCCCGTGTACCCCCCGGTGAATGGGGTGTGTGAACAATATGTGCGTCAACTCAAACCCTATCCCTCGAAACAATTTCCGGCTGCACCACTGCTTCATTAATTTCCTGTTAAGTCAGCAAACATTACCATTATTTTATCAAATTAACAGTGAGTGTTCAAAACCTTCGAGGATGAAGAGCAATCAATTTGCTTTCCTCTTCACCTAATGTCACTGAATTTGGATTTTTAAATTTGTATCTTTTGATGTACGAGGATGGAAAAGGGAAGGAGGAGGGGGAAGCGGTGGGGCAGATGTAGAAGGTGAGGGGGTCAATGGAAATCGTCGTTCCGAGTTATACCTTTTGAATGGGCAAGGGGGTGACACCCAGCACTTGCCCCCCCCCCCCTAAAAAAAACACTAAGCGACGCCACTGAGTCATGATACACCTCAAGACTGACTAAATGCCTAGAAGAATCTTCAAAAGCGTCTAGAGATGTCTATCAGCAAAGGCAGTGAAAGATTACACCGTTCAAAACTCTACGACACTGTAATCTTTGTATTGGACCAAAATACAACAACGGCTCCTCAGAATGGGAACAAAATTTGCAAAAATGCACACAATGATGGCGCCCATGGTTTCACTTGTACTCACTCTTTACGCATAGGGGCCCAAAAAATGTTCAGGGCGGACGATCTCTTACGGTCTCAACTCCAAGAAGCGAATCTTCGCTCCTGATTGGTTGAGACACCACCCAACGTTCAAGAGAAAGAACCGTCCGTCCTGAAAAATGTTTGGTCAAGGGAATTTAAGGTGGATGCTCAGTTTTTAGTTCCATATTCTACCACCAGAAAAAGGTCGTTCTTTAAATGGACAAAAATAATGGTGAACGCAAAAAAATGGAAAAAAAGGGCTTCGATGGAGCCTCGGAAGCAATCTAAGGAACATTTTAGTACAAACCGTATGCTAAAATGTTACGAAATCAGCGAGAAATTATTGAATTTCGTAAACCCCCTAATGGCGTCCATTTCTATATTTTACGCCATTAGGGGGTTTACGAAATTCAATAGTTTCTCGCTTATTTCGTAACATTTTAGCATACGGTTTGTACTAAAATGTTCCTTAGATTCCTTCCGAGGCTCCATCGAAGCCCTTTTTTCCCATTTTTTTCGTTTACCATTATTTTTTTTCCATTTAAAGATCGTATCTTTCTCTGGTGGCAGAATATGGAACTAAACGCTGAGGATCCACCTTAACTTTGTCCAAAACCGTAATAACACAGAATACTCTAATCAGAACGGAAACTCTAATTCATTTTGAAACATTCTTTACTTCGGGCCGCCATGTTCGAAAGTGAGTATCTTCGGCAATCTTCGGCAGATCTTCGGCAACTGGCCGAGTTGTGATTGGTTGTATAGCCTGAAAAAGCATGCCCGCCATCTTGAGAAGTGAGTAGGCACAGTTGCCAGTTTGTGCTGGTAAATTCCAAATCTTGTTTCCATTGGCTCTTATGGGAGTTTCCCTTCTGATTGTATTATTCTGTGGTAATAATCTATAATAATGGAGGATAATTTCATTTCAGGCCCATAATCTCCGTCACTTCGGTCTCGGTGCCCTCTGTTTGATCGACAGCTCCCTCTTTCGGGAGAGTCGAGACGTAGCGCTGCGGGAAAGGGGCCCTCCTGCAACCCAGTTGACAGTAGCAGCAATTTACTCGGCAGGTGCCGCGGCCGCAGCAGTTTCCGGTCCCGCGGGCTCTCATCCCGTCCTCGCAGTACGTGATACCGTCCTCGTCGGTTGTCCCCAGGCAACAGACGGCCTCCGCTGAATCCGGCATCCCTAGGAGAAGCAAGACGACGATGATAAGAAGGAGGCCATACACAGTTTTCTGCCACTCCATCTTTGATTCCTTCATTGAAACGAATTTCCGCACCACACCGCCGCGCCGGCACCGGTCGGCAATATTGCAGCTGGATTAATCAGGCTGCGATTTTAAGTACTCTCACTTGAACTGAAAACAGACAAAATATTAATTAATATTAATTGATAAGGTAAGTGACCCAAAGGTGGCCATACCTATGCTTGGGGCCAATAGAGGCACAGAATACTCTAATCAGAACGGAAACTCTAATTCATTTTGAAACATTCTTTACTTCGGGCCGCCATGTTCGAAAGTGAGCATCTTCGGCAATCTTCGGCAGATCTTCGGCAACTGGCCGAGTTGTGATTGGTTGTATAGCCTGCAAAAGCATGTCCGCCATCTTCAGAAGTGAGTAGGCACAGTTGCCAGTTTGTGCCGGTAAATTCCAAATCTTGTTTCCATTGGCTCTTATGGGAGTTTCCCTTCTGATTGTATTATTCTGTGATAGAGGGTTTTAGTAATGGCGACTGCCGGTGATGAGCGTTCCAAACGAAGCCAGTTTGTCTCTCTCGCTCTCACGTGACCCCTACGACTTACGTACTGCCATCTCACTCTAATTTCAAAAATCATGTGTAGAGACTAATTTTGTGAAATTTTATTGCAGACATGAATTTCTTGAGGCATTTTTATGCGATTTTGATAATAATATGCTGTAAAACAAGGCTCTGTATACGAATTTCGATACTAGAAAGAGATGGATATACATAAGGGTCACGGGAGAGTGAGTGAGATAGTTTGGAACGCTACGCGAGTTTTATCACAGCCGATTGCGACCGATGAGTGCATTGTTGTGGTTGTTGGCTAACCGTTGACTTCGCACTCTGTCTATACGCACGTATGAGGCATGAGAGATAAAAAAAAAAAACTAAATATGTCAATTTACTATTCAGACAGTTCGCTATCATGTGTTAATTTCATTTTTTTTTTAAATTTGCTTGTTTTTGAAATTTTTTTTGCGTTTGAAAAAAAGTAGGGTTTGGACATCGGGCAATACATGCACCTAAGGTGGCCCCACCCCTCATACTTTTGATGCACCTAAAGGTGGACACCCCCTTTTAAATTTCATTAATAAGTATTCAAATGCTATTGTGTCGTTCAAAACCGGAATCTAGACTCTAGTTACACTAAAAATTGTAATGTTTATGATGAATTGAAAGTCAAAGGTGGAATCAATCTAAGGGCTTAGCTTTTACGATTGTTTACTCCCGTGAAAATTAGCTGAAGACCTGCGGAAATGGACGGTGCACTATTTCGCGCCGACTGAATCGCCCGATGCTCTTGATTTTTGGAGTGGGGGAAGCGATAGCATCCTGCTACTCAGCACTAACGCCGTTTATCGTCAATTCGTGTATTTAAGTGAAATAAGCAGGGGTGGGCCACCTTAAGAGCCGGGCCACCTTTGGGTTACCAGGTTACCTACCTTAATTGAACACTAATGCTGGTCAGTTGCGAACACTTTATTTGAGAGTAAGGTGAAGGGGCAGGGGGTTCCCTGATTATTAAACAACGCGAATTTCATGAAATTTAAGCTTAAAAAGCTTGAATTTCATGAAATTTAAGCTTATTAAGCTTAGTTGATGTAAGATGTTCACTTCATCGTGGTGTTAGAGCTGAAGACCAAGTCGTTTGGCATTAGTGCGTATAAAATAGAGCAAAATGAAAGCGAGATTTAGGAGCCTCATAGCTCATTAAGAAAAGCATGAAAAAGTTGGACGTTCTAGCGAAGCAGTATTGCTCTCTAATCTCTGTTAAAACAGGAATGTTAGACAAATATAGACAAGGGGATTAAACTCCCCTCTTCCTATCTTTTTTCAACTCAAGCATTCAAAGGGAAAATAAGGGATATGGACGAAATCCTGTCTGCGCCAATGAATGTTAATTCGCACATTACAAGGCTTCAAAGTCGTGTCCCTCTTTCAATCTGCTCACTTTTACACGCGTATTCATTTCAAAGAAATCTTTAACTTTAAGTGTTCCCATTGAATTTTATTTTACTTTGGAATCAATGCTCAAAATTCCAGCACTAAGAGATATTTCAGACAATATGTCCATCTGAGAGTTAGTCGGGTTTATCAAAATTCCATTTGTTGAGCAGGCTACGATCAACAATTTAATCGAGGGACATGAAGTTACCATAGGTAAAAGCCCCCCAAAAAGACAGGGCCGCTCGTACTTACGTCTGTTTGCCCATTTAAAATTACATTGGCGGTGACCCGGAAGAGCAGACATGATGTTTCGAGAGCCCTGCACCTTGGAAGCGATTAAAAGCCCACCAAAAAGACAGGTCTGGTCGTAAGTCCGTTTTACCATGTAAAATTACATTGGCGGTGCCCCGGAAGAGCAGAGGGGACGTTTCTTGAGCCCTGCGCCTTGACAGCGATTAAAAGCCCACCAAAAACGCAGGTCTGCTCGTGAGTCAATTTTCCCATTTAAAATTACATTGGCGGTGCCCCGGAAGAGCAGAGGGGACGTTTCTTGAGCCCTGCGCCTTGACAGCGATTAAAAGCCCACCAAAAAGACAGGTCTGCTCGTAAGTCTGTTTTTCCATTTATAACTACATTGGCGGTGCCCCGGAAGAGCAGATGGGACGTTTTGAGAGCCCTGCGCCTTGACAGCGATTAAAAGCCCTCCAAAAAGACCAGCCTGCTTGTAAGTCTGTTTTCCCATTTGAAATTACATTGGCGGTGCCCCGGAAGAGCAGAGGGGACGTATCTTGAGCCCTGCGCCTTGGCAGCGATTAAAAGCCCACCAAAAAGACAGGTCTGCTCGCAAGTCTATTTTCCCATTTAAAATTACATTGGCGGTGCCCCGGAAGAGCAGATGGGACGTTTCTTGAGCCCTGCGCATTGACAGCGATTAAAAGCCCACCAAAAAGACAGGTCTGCTCGTAAGTCTGTTTTCCCATTTGAAATTACATTGGCGGTGCCCCGGAAGAGCAGAGGGGACGTTTCTTGAGCCCTGCGCCTTGACAGCGATTAAAAGCCCACCAAAAAGACAGGTCTGCTCGTAAGTCTGTTTTCCCATTTAAAATTACATTGGCGGTGCCCCGGAAGAGCAGAGGGGACGTTTCTTGAGCCCTGCGCCTTGGCAGCGATTAAAAGCCCACCAAAAAGACAGGTCTGCTCGTAAGTCTATTTTCCCATTTAAAAGTACATTGGCGGTGCCCCGGAAGAGCAGATGGGACGATTTTTGAGCCCTGCGCATTGACAGCGATTAAAAGCCCACCAAAAAGACAGGTCTGCTCGTAAGTCTGTTTTCCCATTTAAAATTACATTGGTGGTGCCCCGGAAGAGCAGAGGGGACGTTTCTTGAGCCCTGCGCCTTGACAGCGATTAAAAGCCCACCAAAAAGACAGGTCTGCTCGTAAGTCTGTTTTCCCATTTGAAATTACATTGGCGGTGCCCCGGAAGAGCAGAGGGGACGTTTCTTGAGCCCTGCGCCTTGACAGCGATTAAAAGCCCACCAAAAAGACAGGTCTGCTCGTAAGTCTGTTTTTCCATTTAAAACTACATTGGCGGTGCCCCGGAAGAGCAGATGGGACGTTTTGAGAGCCCTGCGCCTTGGGAGCAATTAAAAGCCCATCAAAAAGACAGGTCTGCTCGTAAGTCTATTTTCCCATTTAAAAGTACATTGGTGGTGCCCCGGAAGAGCAGATGGGACGTTTCTTGAGCCCTGCGCCTTGACAGCGATTAAAAGCCCACCAAAAAGACAGGTCTGCTTGTAAGTCTGTTTTCCCATTTGAAATTACATTGGCGGTGCCCCGGAAGAACAGAGGGGACGTATCTTGAGCCCTGCGCCTTGGCAGCGATTAAAAGCCCACCAAAAACACAGGTCTGCTCGCAAGTCTATTTTCCCATTTAAAATTACATTGGCGGTGCCCCGGAAGAGCAGATGGGACGTTTTGAGAGCCCTGCACCTTGGGAGCAATTAAAAGCCCATCAAAAAGACAGGTCTGCTCGTAAGTCTATTTTCCCATTTAAAAGTACATTGGCGGTGCCCCGGAAGAGCAGATGGGACGATTTTTGAGCCCTGCGCATTGACAGCGATTAAAAGCCCACCAAAAAGACAGGTCTGCTCGTAAGTCTGTTTTCCCATTTAAAATTACATTGGTGGTGCCCCGGAAGAGCAGAGGGGACGTTTCTTGAGCCCTGCGCCTTGACAGCGATTAAAAGCCCACCAAAAAGACAGGTCTGCTCGTAAGTCTGTTTTTCCATTTATAACTACATTGGCGGTGCCCCGGGAGAGCAGAGGGGACGTTTCTTGAGCCCTGCGCATTGACAGCGATTAATAATCCAATGATGAATCTTGATGATGAAGTGGGGGGTTTCTGAAATTACATACGCTACGCTCGAACGTATACCTAGTCAGGGCACATGAAATTTTCCTTTTTGAGAGTTTAGTTGAAAGAGGTTGATCCAGCTCCCATAAGGAATTGGCTATTGGCTAAAAAATTTCATATTTTCAGAGTCGATAGAACTCGTCAAGACGCGTTCAACGATGGCCAGTTTTTTAATTTTGGTCAACTGGTAAGGGGGGGAGGGGGTGTCCAAAGTCAAAACCTTCAAAGTCCCATAACTTTCGCCCAAATCAATAGTTTGACTTGAACTTTGCGTCAAAAGATTTGTCATAAAAAGAGCTTTCGATTGATGTGTATGAAAATTAAATTATACAAATTTTAAACCAATTTTTTTCAATTTTTACAATTTTTTCAACTTGAAATTTTTGGTTTTTTGAGCCTGAAAAATACGCGCAACGGGTTGAGGAGAATAAAAAACTATGGGAATAAAAGTCAAAGCTATGCTCTTTTGAATGGCGCAACCCGCGATCCGTGAATTGCTCCGTTCAAAAGTTATAAGCGCCTAAAGTTGCGCTACTCCGAAATCACGGTGCGTTCAGTGTATGTTTTCAAGGGCGCTTACCTATCTCGGGTGAGCGAGGGTGACGCGCGCCATTGAAAACATGCACTGAACGCACCGTGATTTCGGAGGAGCGCAACTTTAGGCGCTTATAACTTTTGAACGGAGCAATTCACGGATCGCGGGTTGCGCCATTCAAAAGAGCATAGCTTTGACTTTTATTCCCATAGTTTTTTATTCTCCTCAACTCGTTGCGTATTTTTCAGGCTCAAAAAACCAAAAATTTCAAGTTGAAAAAATTGTAAAAATTGAAAAAAATTGGTTTAAAATTTGTATAATTTAATTTTCATACACATCAATCGAAAGCTCTTTTTAAGACAAATCTTTTGACGCAAAGTTCAAGTCAAACTATTGATTTGGGCGAAAGTTATGGGACTTTGAAGGTTTTGACTTTGGACCCCCCTCCCCCCTTACCAGTTGACCAAAATTAAAAAAACTGGCCATCGTTGAACGCGTCTTGACGAGTTCTATCGACTCTGAAAATATGCAATTTTTTTGCCAATAGCCCATTCCTTATGGGAGCTGGATCAACCTCTTTTAAGAGACACAGCCGAAACTTTGAATTTCTACCATTTGTAGGCCAAACCATACTTAAATCAAGGTACGAGCTAAATTTTGCAGAAATAGTGGACTGAAACTATCTTCCATTGCAAAATACGACTCAAAGTGTAGGAAAAAATGTTGGTTACGGCAAGCCTCATCAAGTCTTTGCTCCGAGCAACCCAAGAGTATTTGTGGCTTCATCCGAGAATCTGAAAGCAACTTTTATTTATCGCCCAGGTTGTTTCTAAAAGGACAGGCTCACGCATTCATTGTATGGTTGATATATTTACATTATAACTGTCAAACTTGTTTATTTGAAGGCCAAATAATGATAGGTGAAAGCATCATATTTTTTTTTCGCACCACATCAATGACCAATGTACCTCACAGATTACATATTAAAATTGTACAAATCGTACCCTGCGGTCAAGAATTCTGTAACCGGGTTATGATTCTTGTTATCTATACTTATCTCGCAAGTGCTGTCACGAAGTAATAATCTCGGTAAGAAACCGCAACCGGACATCCTTACGGAATAAGAAAACACATAAACACGATTCTGTTCATGGAAAAAGAAGTTGTGATAAAATTACTAGAAGTTCGGATATATACGGACACCTAATTCATAGGTGGCAATATGTTATCAGAATTGTACGTGTTTTTTTCCCCACCAGAAATCTATTTTCTTCTTCTTTTTTTTACCAGAATTGTTTTTATATTTACCGGCAACGATGGTAAGTTATTACTACCCATAACCATGTGTCTCTGGATAGAGAAACAAACTTCAGGCAAAAACTTGCTATGTACCTACTCGTATTATGATAATATCCGTATTTTCTTATGTTCACAGTCGTTCGCGGTTCACAAAACGCGGTCATGAAATTATCTGTTTTTATGACAGAATCTCATTGCATCTAATCTAATTTGAATCTTGACACCTTCTAGCATCATTTCCTTTGCGGTCGACGAACGTTCCCAAGCTCAAAAGCATGAGAACGCTTGTGGACCGCTGAACTATTTTCATCCGCCCGTCCACAGTGGACCCAGTAACGATTGTGAATAAAAATAGGCGGCTAATACTTATTGCAATCCATTAATCCGGCTGACAAAGGGTCATAGGTACTTTTATTAATATTATCAAAGCTTTCTTTCCGTGTTCAATGAACACATTCATGAGCTAAACTTGATAAAAAATGTCTCCTATGAACATCATTTGACCAGCAAAACGCTTCTGATAAATATTATACAAACATTTTAACCCTTTAAAGACCAGATTAGTTCACATGAACGTCACTTTTCTGTTTGTATAGGGAAGGTAGTTAACTGTTCGTACTCGGGGGAGTTGGAATTGCATATACGACGGATCGAAGGCGCCAGTCGAAATCTCATCTTTTTATACTACATCGAGAATCGTGTTTCTTCGGATCCTGATACTGGAACAATGTGAAATAGACTAGAGGAGAAAACCGAGTATATTCGGGCTTGGTCCATAATAGCATCAAAAGAGTTTGCTAAATGATACTTACACTGATAAAATAATAAACTTTGTTTCAATACTCTATCCAGAATCTGAAAAATTTACCAACAAATTAACGTGTAAGTATGTAATGTTGATGCAATATTTTCTCCCGAGATACACTCAAATATTGTCGACAAAATCTAGAAACTTCACGATAAAAAGTAATGGGGCTCTTGCAAACTTTTACTGTGAGCAAATGAATAGTCCAATCTGATGTATTAACCAGCGAAAATCACGAAAATCACACTAAAATAGTCTAAAATTCAGTAATAAACTCACATAACTGCTGTAACGGCAAGTTCGTAATGGCGGTTCAGCGCAGGTATCATGGAAGATTCCTGGAACTAAATAATGTTCGGTCTCGAGCGTAACTTACGCACGGTCATGTGATCGTGCGTAAGCTCTCTGATTGGTCGAAACCGCACGCAATTCAACGCTCGGGACCAATAACATAATTTGGTCCCTGTCTATTAAGACATTTTCTCACAGAGATACGTCTCAATTTAGATGGGAATCTCCCATGATTCCTGCGTCTCTCCGCGATTAAGCCCGATTTTGTGAGTGAATTTCGTGATTTTTTATTTTTAGTGTAGGTACTCATCGTCATTTTTACAGGTTATTTCATGCACGAATCAACTCTTCAATCCCCTATAGCAAAAGTTTGCAAGAGCCCCATTCATTGGTCAGATTTACCATCATATGACTGATTTTGGCTTTAGCCGTATACCAACGTAATTAGTTGAACATACGCCTGAATTTAAGATTAAATTTACATAATGTGTATTTGATTCGACCCGACGAGTGGTCAAGTTTACCATCTTGTTTATATGCAGATGCAAAAATCAGACATCGCCATGGTAAATCTTAGTAACTATTTTTCGCCGAGTTTTTTTTTTTATAGTAAAACACGCAACATTTTTTTGCATACATTGAGAAAAATCAAAACAAAAAAACAAAAAAAACGAAACAAAACAAAAAAAAAGCAAAAAAAAAAAAACAAAAAGTTTGTACACATTATCAACAAACTAATATTTCAGTGGGGGGGGGGGGACAAAAAAACAAAAAAAAAAAAAAAAACAAAAACAAAAAAAATAGAACGACTCACATTTATTCGACGAAAAATCCTGATGCAAAACTCCATGTTTACCTATCACCCCAGGGAAAGGTATACGCTGAGAGAGGATTGGGCACGGCAGAGTAGGATGAAGAAGTGCAAGGATCAGATCAGGATCACTTTTTAGCAGCTCAAATAGACTTGAGTATCAAAGTGAAAAACAGTTGATCGCAGATCCAGGATTCACTGATAAAGGTAAACAGACACTCTTAGCTCGCAATGCGCAGGACGATTTTTGTCTCGATTAATTTGAACTGTCACAATCAGTTGAATCGTCGACTAGGAGCGAAAAAAAAAAAAAAAAAAAAAAAAAAAAAAAACAGCGGCTCACATGCAATACGTTACTCTTTCTTGTTATCACCGGATTTGGCAAGTCTCTAAATCCTCTCTAAGTTGCCTGATTGTGCATAGTGCGTAGCTGAGTCAAGTGCGCAGGAGTTATGCTTTCAAAGTTTACTTTTTTTCAGCTCTTCCAGTGCCAAGTTTCATCAGACATCCCGCTTCGGGCTCTCATTCAAAATCAAACTACATAGTAGATGAATATTTTCTACTCCTCGCTACCTGTTTTTGCCTACGTCATCAATCGAAGGCGCCCAAAGTAGCATTCTTTGGGAACTGGCAATATCGAACTTCCCCCCCTCTTTCTCTCTCTCTCTTTCTCTCTCTCTCCC
The DNA here is from genome assembly GCA_011764245.1 of Trialeurodes vaporariorum. Classification (NCBI taxonomy): domain Eukaryota; kingdom Metazoa; phylum Arthropoda; class Insecta; order Hemiptera; family Aleyrodidae; genus Trialeurodes; species Trialeurodes vaporariorum. The sequence goes on from VMOF01000002.1 coordinate 76,105,778, forward strand.
TCTCTTTCTCTTTCTCTCTTTATCTCTCGATGTGATGAGTTGGAGAGCTTTTTTCAAAAATGAACCAACTTTTACGTCTGAGCAGGAGGGAACCAACTTCTTAGGAAACGCATAGAAGTACCAAGGTTTCTTTCTGGTGGCACGTAAAATATGGTTCACTTCTGCAGAAAGCCGTCCCATAATGAAACCTTGTGAAACAGATTACAGTAAACGAATACGCGCAGGCTTGGTACCAAAGAAATTAAAACAATTGTCTGGGTTTTATTCTAATCAATGCTCGAATGGAGTGTGGGACGGACTGTTCTCTCAAATTATGTGCCTTCACCAATCAACTGCGAGGATGCGCGACTAAAAAATGACGTCGCTAAGACAATTCCGTACTCTATTCAGCCCCAGACGACCAGTAGGCTGTTTCTCCCTGTCTATCTCGTACGAGACGACACGAGATAGACGAGATTAAACGACTCTATCTCATGCAAAGAGATAGGGCGAGACCAAGGTTATAGATTAAAGAGGTATGCTCATCTGACTTCGCGCCACGAAATCAGTAGCGCGCAGTTCAAAATCTAGATCCAAGATGGCCGGAAAAAGCAGAAAACATTGTATACTCTTTCCAGAAAACATCGGGCTATTTTCTGCTTTTCTGGAGAGGGAACCAGAGACAAATAGAGACCGTGCACTCCCTATTCTTCCCGTGGTTGCGCGCGGTGTCCACTTTTCGTGAACTACTTTTGTCGGGACTCATCGGCCTCAACAATCAACCTTCGCATAATGTTGGATGGTGAAGCTCAACAAAAGGCTGTGATTGGTCCGCGGTCCCGGAAACGGAAACAGGTTTTGCTCGGCGAATGCAAAATACGTGCTCATCAGTCAACATTATGCGAATGTTGGCTGTTGTTTCGATGAGTTCCGAACAAAATTGAACCACGAAAAGTGGACACCGCGCGCAGGAATAGTGCAAGGTCTCTATTTGTCTCTGGAGGGAACCCGATGTTTTCTGGAAAGAGTATACAATGTTTTTTGCTTTTTCCGGCCATCTTGGATCTGGATTTTGAACTGCGCGCTACTGATTTCGTGGCGCGAAGTCAGACGAGCATACCTCTTTAATCTATAACCTTGGGGCGAGACGACTCGGAGTCATCTCGTCTCGTCTCGTGAAATGATCAGAATCAACCCTCAGGGACCAAATAACGTTACGTCCTCAGTTCCTTGCGGTCCCGTACGCAAATGATCGGTGAGCGTTTACGGAGATTTCACTTATCGAATTCAAAGATGGCGGTCGAATGAACCCGTTACAATGGTACCGTTCTAGAATTCATCCCTTTATTGTCTCGATGCAGAAAAGATTATGAATAGCAGCACTTTCCAATGTACATAGATATACAGTATCACAGGATAATGTAATCTTTTTTGCACGGATGCAGTAAATGGTTGAATTCTAGAACGCTACCATAGGGGGGAGTCCCATCAAATTGCAGCTTTCTTTATAATCTAAATAACTTTTCTGGGCGTGGATAGTTGCGATTTAGATGAGACTCCCGCATTCTGACCCGTGTATCCCTTTCCAGCAAGGTGGTACAACATATGTACCATTTTCTGTAACATGGGTTTCAATGGAATTCAAATGGACATTTTGCAAAAACATGTATGACCCATCAAAAGTCTTAGAAAATTGTCCTCTTTTGAACAGTCTAAAAAAAATCTCAAAAAAAGTCAAATTCCAAAATGCGTGCTGGAAAGGGGTATTCGACTGCAATCTTTGAATTTCGTTGAACGTATTTATTGATTTTGTGAATCAAATTTGGAGCTTTTTGATACTATCAACGCTATTTTTAAGTGATTTTCCAACGGAATTTAAACTCTCTTCACATATGTGCATCTATAGTTAGCAACAGACCCATTCGCTCCGACCTATAATCTAAGAACGATTCGAATGGCAACACTGAAATCCATTCATGCGAACACTCGAAGCTGTTCCGAGTTTTGAGTTTCGTCACACGCGTGGTCTGACGTCCGACGCGCGACGCCCGGACGCGAAAGCGACGAGACGTGTGCCTCAAAAACTGGGAATGAGCACGCTCCCGATCGGCCAATTTGTATCGCAATGGTCCAAGATGCGAATCGTTCTTGGGGGGGGGGGGGGGGTTGGATTAAGGTGTTTTTAGAGCGATACTAATATTCTAGTTTGTAAGCTTAGAAATTCAAAGTGACGAGTCGAGTCTGACGAAACCCGGAAACCGACATGATAGTGACTGGCATTAGAGTTGAGTCAAGGTCCATTTAAACAGGTCAATGGGGCAGTTGCAAGGGTCTAAATTGTGGTGTTTTTTATTAAGAAAATATTAATAGGTACTTGATGAGCTGAGAACAATGGTGGCTTTGGTCTTTTCCTAAGTGCCCCCGTTTTGGAGATACGCACGTGTCAAGTTGTAAAAAATAGTGTGAGTAGTGACGTCACTACGCGGAATTCCCATTTAAAACAATGTATTTTGGGCCAAAATCTCATCACCGGAACAATGGGACTCAATTAGAAACCAAAGGCATCTTTGTTCTCAGCTCATCAAGTACTTTCATTTTCTTCATAAAAAACACAACATCGCAGACCCTTGCAACTGCCCCATTCGATTGCGCCGTACTCTTTGTGATAGAATCGGAAAATCTTGTTATTCAAATGGGGGTTGTTTTTCCGATTTGGTCTGGTCCTGCTGACGGCATATTCTGGAGGGAGCAAAAGATTACAGCGCGATCAGACTGGCCTGCTTAAATGGACCTTGACCAATTCGGGAAATAAATCCCCTTATTAATAACATGGTTTCCCGAGTTGGTCACAAAGAGTGAGTATAGGTACTATCGACGAATTAAAGATTGTCGCGAGATTGCCACGAGCTAAGTTTCACCTTCAAGGTTCTGGTTCGGCTACTCTTCATACTCTTACATCTTGCAGGTGAGAGGCCAGTGCGTGTGGGGCGGGAAAGCCGTTGTAGACCAGTCCCCCACTCACACTCATAACTGGAAAACTGTGAAAATCTCGCGACAATTTTTAATTCGTCGATAGTACAACGCTATCGGACTGATATGTTTATAAGGACCTTGAGCTGAATGGTGCAGTGCGGCGTGCATCGTACAATTCAGCAACGACACATCTCGTCCATTCAAACTTATGGAAAAACCCGAGCTTTGGATATACTTGGTGAACACCAATGAGCTATAACTTTAGAGTGGCAGCGGGCTGGTCCACCTTGTGCCACACAGGGTAGAAGGAATCCCGGGAAAAAGCGGAATATGGACGGCAGATTCTGACTTTTGTGGTTAAATTTTGTAGGTCGTTCGGAATTTGGCGGGAATTTGGACGGCAGATTCGTAAGTCGTTTCCGGCGATGCCCGAGTTTGTTTACGAAACGACCGGAAACAACCTACAAAACTTAACCTCAAAATCGATTTTTACGGCAAGATGGCGGCGCCCTAGGTGACAACAATGAGCCAGCGGAACGTTCCTTGATGTGCCACTCTAAAGTTATAGCTCATTGGTGAACACCAGAAAGCTGCGATGAACAATCGAGGGTTCTTGAAATTGAAATTTATCATTTCAAATAAGTTCCACATTCAATTTTGCTATTTAGGTACAATACATGTACAGGGTGTCCGAGAAATAAGTTTACCCTTTTTGTATAAGGTCTTGCGGGGGGAGGAAAAAATCTGAAAAATCCAAGGCTCTTATAGGACTCCAGGAAATATGTCCAAATACCGAAAATTCCCCTGCAGGGGGTGGACTCAGTTACCCCACTCTGATGGTACTTTTCGTGGGGTAACTGGGTACCACCCCTGTTTTACCCCTCAGCTGTACCTATCCAAACATTCTGAAATTGCACAATAATTTTTCCTATACCTTACATACAGGGCGTTTCAGACCACCTGACCAGCTTTTATAGTGGCCAAACTAAGGCAAATATGAAAATTCGGTGAAACACGTGCAACGTATATCGACCCCAAAGAATTCGGGGAAAATATTTTCAGTCCCCCAAAACCACCCCTTGGGGATTATTTAGGGGGGTGGGTATCTAACTAGCATTCGATTATTTCAGTTTGCGTGCGACGTTGCCAAGTCAATTCCCCTTCGATTCAAGAAAACTCCGCGCCTTTAAGAACTCGGTGAGGAATCGGGTGATGGCGATTTTTTACCTGAAAAATTTAGTGCGGAACTGAGATCCCGAGATCCGCCCCACAGTTCTGACACTCTGAGAGTGGGAATTAAGAGTATTTGGACAAGGACCATATGGAACATTTCAGTCCGGTTGCACTGTAGGGGTCGGCGTTCAAGCAATGACAAGATGACAGGAGTCTCGGGACCCTCAGTATTTGTTTTTGTTTTTTTTCTTATTTAATTTAGGAAAAAAAAAAAAGAAAAAATTTGCTTTCTTATCCCCTCCCCCCCCTATTTATCTTGTTAATTTGTTAGCTTTAATACGCTTGATTAAAGGCAAGCGAATTTTTTTCTGCACTTCGCAAACTCCGTTCGTAAATCAGTGTATCTTTTTTTTTTTTTTTTTTTTTTTTTTTTTTTTTTTTTTTTTTATCTCTGAATAAATGATTGTCAGAACGAGAAAAATGTAAATTCAGAGTTTTCATGCGACCAACTGATCAGTTTAGAGAGTGAAGTGTTAAATGTTGCTACGAAAAGAATAGATTCGAAGCGATCACTGCAGTACAATTAAAAGACTATTGTTCAAACAGATAAAATATAATCTTAACTGCCTTCGCACGGATTGCCGGTTGCTCAAGTAAATCTACCAAGTATCTTTTTTCATACCATCCGTGGAATAAGGCTCGATTTCACCTTACGTGGTTTCAGGATTCCTTTAATATAATAATTTCAGGAAATTCCCATTGTTTTCTTATTAATTGAAAATGTGAATTTTTAGAGTATCAGAAGGATCAATATTTCGAATCTTGTCGAGGTGGATCTCCCCTCCCCCGGTGGGAGTTCCAAATTCCGGGGAAGGGGGGGGGGGAGCGACATATTAGTTTTTCAGGGGGCCCGGAATTCCTATGGTCGGAAGGGTTGATAAGGAGTAAGGAGAACAAGGAGAAGGAGTGAGAGGATGAAAAGAAAATGGTAGAAGTCGGTATAATAAACGGGTAGAAATAATATTGATGGAAGGGAAGGGCAAGGCAAGGGGTATCGAACACTGCTGATCCGGCATTCCGGCAACAGTGTGGTGTCTGAATTATCAACGATTTAACCATAGTTGAGCACATTCGCCAGTAGATAGCGTGCGATATTCTATTCTGTCTCATCCAGAATTCCGAACTCTCCCTCACCCCTTCACCCATCAACATATCGCCCGCCCGCTCCCTTCGCCACCGCGTAGCGTAGAGCACTGAGTAATGGCGGCATGGTAAAGAAAGAAAGTGAAAGAGGGAGTGTTTTTCGTTCTGATTTGTTTATTTTTCACATATCACAATTTTTGACTCAGGATTATAGTATTTTCGTACCGTGATGATCGTCGAGTGAACCGTGTTTTCATGACTGTCGAGCTTAACCACGCGTGTTTTTCGTTTTCGTATTCGTTTATCTTCTAAGGTAATCATTTCAGCTATTAGCATTTCAAACTTTGTAGGTTAACAAAGCAGTGGGGGGGCTTTGTCGGCAAAACTGTGTGTAATTGCTTTAAATGTCGTTATCTTGGCCTTTGATACATGCTTATCGCCTTCCTTTTTATCACTGTAAAAGAGAGAAGTTCTTAGTTTTCTTCTTTTCACTTGCTACTGTTCAAAATTTCATAGTTCAACCCACCTGCCATTCAGTGATCAAACACTCCCATTTGTTTACAGTTGTTTATTTTATGCATTCATGACATTAGTTCTCTCCATCGGATTCTAATCACTTTCTTAAGGTCTAGATAAATTTATATTACTTGGTCTAGTATTGACTTAACTGCCTTTTCCTTCTCAACCGATAATTATTAATTTGGAAAGTTAGAGTCCCCCTTCATTGTTACTCAAAAAATCAATATCTTGTGTTATTTTACTTTCCAATATCTTGCAGCATGATATCAGTCAAGAAGCCTCCAGTGAAAAAAGGCTTAGTAATCAGCTTACTCTTACTGCTGCAGAACGTCATTCGCAGAATCATCGGATCTTAATGTTATCTGTACTCAATCGCTGATGATGAGCCGTTATAGTTGGGGGGATAAGATACTATCTTCCTTAAGTTAGAGATTCATCAGTCCACATGAGTCTAATTCTTGTTTTGATTCTTTAAAATTGATGTTATTTTGTTTCTCTTCGTAGAAGTCATTGACCTAGGTCAGTCTTTATTCAATCTCTGAAACGTAGTATTAATGTAGATGTATCTGCTTTGCATTGTGTGAAAGTTAAATGCAGCCGAATTTAGAGGCATGACATGCTGCTCTTGAAACACCAAGCTGTCTGATTGATTTCTGACAGTGAGTCCCATTTCTAACGCATTGTGTTAATATTTTCAGATCCGTCAATGTTTAAAGTGCGGTTATGTTGAGTCGCTTTCGGTCGTGAGAAAAGTCGGGTATACCCTGGAACCTGCTTGCAAGGCGGCAAAATGGTAAGTTTTCTGAACTTCCTTTTGATTCACTGTCTCTTAGTCTCGATCGTAGTCAAAAGATGTATTAGCTATAACAGTCCAACATGCTCACGTTCAGTGAATAATTAAGATGGTTATTTTCTGTAAAGTTAAGAGTCAATCTCGAAAGTTCCAGTCCTAGTTCTTATCCTATCCAAGACAAAGTTGTCATGTGAGTGTCTTATCAGCTTACTAAAGCTAAAGGGTCTCATGCACTTGTTGAGAAGAGTGAAAGGTGGATGTAAATACTTCTCATAAATATTCTTCATCTTTATCGTAGTTGATCAAAAGTAGTTGTCTGAGGTGGATTGGTCTTAAATGGGACCTTCGTGGATAATGTTATTCATTGAAATTGCTGGTAATTGGAAATATCATGCATGGCATCCCAAGGAGTAAAATTTTATAAGTGCCAGGAGTAGAAATTATTTTCTAGTATGCGCAGTTTTTATACTTGTTCAGAAATACTACTTCCTAATTATTTTCTAGTACGTTTCTATACTTTTCATTTCCGAGGCTGCTCACAGATTATTCTTTATCTGTGCCACTTGTCACTTGCTCTGGAAACTGTTCGCTTTTCTCCTTTTTTATTTTTACCAACGTATCAGTAAGCGGAAATAATATTCACCAGCTTTTAGTGAGGTTTTGCAATCTGGTGAGCTGGGTTATTTTCCGCAGCGAACAATCTTTATCAGTAGCTGTTAACTGGGGCTCTTTTCTTCATGTTTTTCTTTTCTCTTTTGATCTTGCTGTAGATCTTTTTAAATCTAATCTGGTTTCTCTCAAGACTGCGTATGGTTGATGAAATGAATTTCCGGGGGTTTCTACTCTTTACTTCGGCTAGCATTGTCATTTTCTTGTCACATTCCTAACAGGTTGACTCAACTAGTATTGTCCTCAGAAGGGATTTTAGGAATTTTTTGTTTTCTCTCTTTGCCCATTCAAACAAGATTGTTAATAAAGGATGGAGGAAGGAGGCTTAACGTAACTTTAGCCCCTAAATTTGTTCTTTTCTAACACTTGCACTCAAATTTTCAAAGAGTGAGGAAAACAAAGTCCTAGGTACACATCTGAGGAGTGACATCAAGTTTAAATTCTGGCCTTTCTCCTGGTCTTGCTAGTGAACTGCAAGGTTCTAAGAATTGATATACCAATACACTTCTTTGGGAATCACATCTGCCTGATTTTGGTTGAAGTTTTGGTCCATTTGTCTGGTTCAAGGATATAGAAATTGAAACTCCGGGAGCTCTCAGTTGAATTTTACTCTACTAACTATGAGAAATTCCTAGCAATTTTGTTTATTTCTTGCTAAAATTTGTTGAGGTTTCACATTTGGTCATTTCCTCAACCCTGGAGTAAATGTTCGTGTAATCTTAATTGTTGTTGTTGTTCATGGACAACTTCTTTTTGTAAGGAAGGTGAAAGCATCAACACTTGAAGAGCTTTATAGTTTTAGAACTATTAGTTTTATTATTTGTGGCTTACAACCCAATATGTCATCCTTGGAGGCAGACATCGCTATTGACATAGTTTTTCCAGAAAATGCACTAATCTCAATGCTTGATTTATGTGAAACCTAACTTAAAGTTTGACATTGTGTGTGTATAGAAAAATGAAGTTGCTAAAACACATTATGACCTACCGTTCTGCAAACAAAGATGAATTTTCCGCATTGAATTTAAATTTAGGTGCTCTTTTCAATTTTTCTCACCGTTCATTACTATTTTCATACTTTGGACTTTTGGACAGAAAAATGGATTTCGTGAAAATATCGTTGAGATTGGGTAAGAATTTCGTTCTTTCCTAGTTTCGGATTTCCGTTATATTTTCTTGAAATCTAATTGACCCCAAAAAGCTCTTTTACTTTCTTGTCTACCCGGTTTTTAGTTAGTTTGGGGGAATCTTTGGGTCTCGAAACTTCCAAAGTGTTAATTTGTCGTTGGATTTCGTGTTGTGAAGCTTCGAATCGAGTAGGTTGGGTGTCTCCGCGAGCATTAGGAAGTGCAGCGCTCTACCGATCAAAAGCTGAAATTGAACGCGTTCAACGTTCGACTCGTGCTGCCGCGGGTGGCGGATATCGGAAAGTGCTTTTACTCCCTCGTCAGATGCGTGAGTTGTGTTTCCGCTGGTCGATCAACTCGCGCGGTATAGGGAGGAGTCGAGCCGCACAACTTTGAAAGGGTACTTACTATCGACGCCTAAAGAAAGTACTTTCTTCTAAATGTTTCATCGAGAATTTTACGGCAGTCAAATAAAATGTTGGGTCTTTCTTGTTTACATCGCTTACTGATGGCTCTAATGTACACATTTATTTCATTGAAAGTTTCCAAGTGGCTCAAAATTGTCTGGAAAAAGCAACAAGGGAAACTTTTGTAGAGGGTGTTTTCCTTACGCGTCAATAGTCCAACGGAGTGAGAACCCAGGATTCTGCTCTGTCTCATTAAGTCCTTACGGCCGGCGGTACCACAATTTTCAAAATTCTCAATATCCCAAGAATTCAAAGTGCCGATTTACCATCCATCAAATCCGGGAATTCACGGCAGGAACAATGATTTCAACTGGTGGGTAAAAATATTAGACAGCTTAGTGCCGTTGTGTGGCTTTATCGTATGTTTGTCTGCTCTGTAATATTTTTTTTTCGCCGATGTAAGTACCAGTAGCGGCCCGTGAGATTTGGCAACCATGCATTTTTCCCACTTAAACTTAGGTAAAAAATCGATTCAAACGGAGGCTGGCAGCCTCCTCGAGTTTCGATTGTTTTCCATGTATTTAAATGGGATACAAACACTGTTGCCAAATCGCACGAGCCGCCACTGGTAAGTACAGTGGCGGCTAGTGCAATGTGGCAACCGTTTCTTACATTTGAAATTCTCGCAAAAATCGACTTTAAAAGAGACTGGTTGCCTCGTCGAAAATCGATAACGGTTGAGCAATAGAAAATAGATTATTCGTTTTTCGTTGGGGTGGATTCTAAGCGATAATCTGGCGCACCAATTTGAATGAAACCAACGCGTTTCGACTTAACGAACTGTTGTTTATTTAATAACATAAGGCTCATAGAAATCGGCACACCTTGTCACTTGGTTACTAATCAATCTTGATTACTTTTGAAAAGTGATCGAAAATCCACCTTGATTACTTTTGAAAAGTAATCGATATTAGTAATCGAAAACGACGATTTGCCCAACTCTGGGTATAGATTGCCTCTCTTATAATCAATGATTTTATCCGTGTTAAGTTATAGAAAATACGTTGTTGCCTCAAGTAATTGTAAGAGCCGTCACACTGACTGGAAAATTCCTTTACACCAGTGGCGTCGCGTGCAATTTGGCAACAATGTATTCTATCCATTTAAAGTCACGTAAAAGATCGAATTCAGGAGGTGCACAGTGCACAAGGAAAATTCGATATATTTAATGAGTTTAAATGGATCAGTTGCATTCTTGCCAGATGGCACGCGACGCCACTGCTTTACACGCAGGGTCTTTTAAAAAAGGAAAACCGAGGCGCTAAAGAAGTGCAAAGCAGATGGTCGAACGTTTGAGTCAATTCCAATCGTCAGAAAAAAAAAACAAAACAAAAAACAAAAAAAACAAAAACAAAACAAAACAAAACGGTCAATCGAAGCTTTGAATGTCTCGCGACGCGGTACGGACCAGGGCTGCCGTTTTGCGTATAATCAACGCTATTTTTCAATTCACCGATGATTCCACCGGTTGAGAAAAGATTACACAGTTCAGTTCAAAGCATGACTGTGATAAACTGAAATACTCGCATCTGTAATCTTTTCTCAACCGGTGGAGTCGTCGATGAGTTTAAAGAACTTGCGGATATTTTAATTAATCAACGGAGTTTCCACCGATTAAGGAAAGATTACAGATCAGAGTATTTTCGTGCGTTACAGTCAAACACTGAACTGAACTATGTAATCTTTTCTCAGCCGGTGGAATCATCGGTGAATAGAAAAATAGCATTGATTCTACGCAAAACGGCAGCCCTGCGGCACGGACACCCAAAAATTTAATCGAGAGTACATATACTGCTCGCCGGGGACGCCGGGTGCTTTACGCTAGCTATATCTGTTTCCGCTTTTGGCTCATGCTTCAACGATTGTCGGGATGCGCGGAAGAGGGTGGGCGGCGGGCGCGCTGGCGAGGGGTGAAGCGAGGGGGTGACCGAGGCCGAGGAAACAGCCTCTTGAAATTGTGTCACCCACACCGCAGCTTCCGCTTTCCCTCTTTCACCGCCTCTCCCCCACTTACCTCTTCACCCCTTTTCCAAACTCCCCAGAAAAGTGCATCAGGTTATAAACTGGCGCCCTTACCGTGGAATCGCCGCCACCGCTTTATAAGTGGCGCTCCGCTATCGCGCAGCGGAAAATCCTGTAATTATGATTATTATTTTATTATTATTATTATTATTATTATTATTATTATTATTATTATTATTATTATTATTATTTGCGCTGAAGAGAAATGTCAAGGGTGTGTGACTTCATGTACTATCGACGAATTAAAGATTGTCGCGATATTTTCACACATTTTCAGTTATGGTTGTGAGTGTGGGACTGATCAGCAACGGCTTTTCCCGCCCCACCCGTACAGGCCCTTTCGTCTGCAAGGTGTGAGGAGTATGAAGAGTGACCGAACCAGAACCTTGAAGGCGAACTTAGCTCATAAATATCTCGCGATAATCCTTAATTTGTCGATGGTACATATACCGAGTCCATTTGATTCTTAGACTATAGGTATTTTGGTATCGTTTCAGTGCACCTCGATGCAGTGGAGGGCGTGTAGGCTCGTGCAATTATGTTTTTTCTTCATTCAATTTTATGTAAAACAATCGATTCGATAGTGGAAGCAGCGCTTCGCCAACAATCGATTGCTGCATGTAGAATCAAATGGAGGAGGAATATTGTCGCAAAATCGTCCGAGCCGCCTCTGCATTGATTCTTTGTGGGCGTCGCATGACGCATGTCAACGGACCCAGGGAATTTTGAAAATATATAAGTTCATATTTTTGACTGAATAGTTGAATCAAACATTTAATTTTCTTTTCGCTTTTCTTCTTGAAGTTGGTGTTTTTCCGGGATCTGGAAAGGAAACAAATTCGCATTTTTAAGGTGAATCTATGCCGAGTTGTAGTAAGAATCCGCGATTAGAGATAGCGCCACCGGTGGCTTTCCCAGAAACCGCCTTAAAATGTCTATTTTACGAAAACTACGGCAAATATCGAAAAAAGGGCGACGATAACGTCTAGCTAATTTTTTGCGTGATTTTTTGAGACCAAAATATTGGAAATCGGTTCAGTTGGGAAGCCAAAACTACTAAAACGGATTTCTCCCCTTGTTAGGCATTGAGAATCGCCGCCATTGTTGTCAGCTCTGTGTTTACGTTTTAGCACCGAGCGCTGTTTCTGCTGTTCGCTCGATTTGTTTACTTTTCTCTCTCTTGTCGTTGCTTCGTGATTTCCACTTTCTCACGCATTTGAACTGTAAATTATTTTATTATTATTATTGTTGTATTATAATGGTGATCGTGCTCGTGCTTGTCTCGCCGCTAAATAATTACTACAAACTGTTTGAGCTCATCTTCTCCGAATTTCTTCAGTAAAATCCGTGCTTTCAGATTTCTCCATCTTGTTATACTGATATTGAGATTGAGATGCTCAGATGCCCTGATTACTCTGATATGACAACTGAACCGACTGTCTTAGGATAGCCAGAAACCATTACCATGCCTCGACATTTCTCGGAAACCCTCAAACCAGCCAGACGATAAACCTCGATGTAAGTACTTTTCCTCCAGCTCTCATCGTTTGTTCCTACTCTTCAGATTTTTGACGCCAGTGCCATGGTTCTGAGTTGTTCTGAGGTCCTATCTGTGTGGGGAAATTTGATGGTTAGATGATAGGTAGATGTACGGGGGTGTGAAAAGAGATATGCTCACGGAAGGAGAGTGATTGTGAAGGATCGTATTGTAATCCTTTCGTGTGAATGAATAGAGTGTGTGTTATTTTTTTGGGAGATGCTGTTATGATAAGTTCCGTACCGACGGAAACCCCTCCATCTGTGCGGAAATTTTTCGGCGATGCCGGAATGATCTTGCAATCATCGCAGAGATTGAAGGGTTTGTTTCGGAATGACACCACATATTCTTGATCATCAACTCGTCGATTAAGATACTACCATTCGTTATCACCCTCCTGGTATAAACGTCAGAAAATCATCTCAGATGTGGATGGTCTTACACGTTCCGTATTTGTTAGTGCTTTGTCAATGTCCATTAGAGCTCCGTTCTTTCTCAACTAAAGTGTTTTGACGCTTGTGCCACGGGTCTTAAATCCTTGCGGTGCGGAGACTTGGAGACGCTTACACCTCTTCTTTAGGAGGCCCACCAAGATATGCCTCCGAAAGAAGAGGTGAAAGCGCTGAAAAATCATCTCACAGACTTGGATTGGACTCACAAGTACTGTGCGTGTCAGTGCCCTGTCAATTTGGGTTAGAGCTTGCTGTTTCTAAGCTGTAGTTTTTTGATGCAAGTGTCATGGGTCTTAGGTCCTCTCTATGCGAAGAGACTTTGTTGGTTAGATGCCGAATCGATGCGCAAATCCGCTGAAAAAATTTCACCTGATAAAGCACAGGTGTAAGGGCCAAAAAGTTATCTCTAATGTTGATCGTTCTCACATGTTCTGTACCAGTTAGAGCTCGGTCAATGTCGATTAGACATGGAGGCGGAGGCCAGAGCACAATTGATAATCTTTGGGGAATTTTTCCATTCCTTCGAATTGAAAGAAGACTTGCCAGATGTGAAAAGCCGCAGCTTTCTAATTCATTTGTTTTCAGTTCTATCAAGTATCAAGTGCTATGAGAAATAACGTTGGAAAATTCCATGTATTGGAAGGTGAAAACAACCTTCGCCCCATTAAAGTTGGCCGATTATACTGTTTTAACGTATTATTTCATTCTTTTTTCCAGCATTTATTGAATAGTCGTCCTTGCTTCATAATTTCAAGTGAACAGTGGTAACTTTCAGTTTTCTTATCGGGGCTTTTCTTTTAATAAATAAAAATTTGTAGCAGTAAAGCAAAAATTGTAGTTGGAGAGTGTACATCAAGCGCAGTAAGTATACAGATTTTAGTGTAGAGGTCGTTGGAAAGCTGGTGGATGAGGTGATCTTATCTTGCACAAAATGACGACTGCCATTTATAGTCTTGATGTCTTACATGAGCGCAAATGTTTGTTTTTTTTCACCTCTGACTGAAACAAGTTATAATATGAATGAGAAATGATTTTCGTCAGTTTACTTAGAGAGCACCAAGTCAGTGGCGTAGCGTGCAATTTGGCAACGTTGCAGTTCGTCCATTTAAACTCATGTAAAATATCGAAGTATTGGGTGTTCGGAGAACACCTTTGAATTCAACCTTTTACATGGGTTTAATTGGATAGCTACAATGTTGCCAAATTGCACGCTACGCTACTGCACCAAGTGAATAATATCTGAAATTCATGCATAATTATGTACAGAGCAGTGGTATACTTTCGATACTACTGGGCCGCTGTACAGATCCACCGCCTGTCATTTGCGCAAAGGTTTAGCTTTGCAGTAGATGAATATGCAGTGCCTTTATATGACTGTCTATGCTGATATAGGGTTGTCCGACTCTAAAGTATCGATACTGGATACTCAGTACTCGGTACTCAATTGGTGGCCAATACCATCTCGTGTCAGCGTGATTATTACTGATACCATTTCATATACCTAAACTCTAAGTTTTCCTCAAATAATTCATCCATTATTCCTGTTTAAATCACCCTTTTTCATGTTAGTGGGCTGAATTTTTTAAAAATTTGATGTCGCGGTCACCTAGGTATCGTACCAGTATCGATACTGGTATCAGTACCAGTATTGACACTAAGGCCCAGTCTGGACAATCGTATGCTTGTAAGGACGCACATTCCCTGGCCCGTGGATCTTTCCGGTTTAAATTACTGGCAGTTCGTAGGCATATGCATTCCTGTTTCAGATCAAGTGCAACTTTGTCTAACTACTAGAGGCCCAGGTAATCATGCAAGAGAAAGTAACGCGTACGGCCACAAGTTTTTCTCTCAGGTGTGTGTTAGTCAGTTGCAATGAAATTTGTGAAAAAAAATGTCTAATTGGTTGAGGTCAATCTGATGCCTACAAAACATATTGGTTCTCCACTGCGCCTCAATATCTGGTACTTTTGGATGCTAAAAATGAGCCAAAATTCCTAATTGTTTATCTCCTGGTCTTCTACAACAGTTTGTATCCTACTTTTTCTTTTTCCCTTGTTTTCAGAGGAACACAAAGGCTGACCGTTCTTGTCCGATTAGCAGTGGAACTGAAAATCCCTCTCTAATTGGCTCAAGAAAATAGGGACCGTTGATTTCAGATCCCTCTATCTGAGATTGCACAGGGCATATTTATTACACAGTTGTGTGTCGTCAAATATGCGACTGGGAGCTGTCCTTTGTATCAGTGTACAGTGTGTAATTTCAGCAATCTAGCGCCTGAAAACCTCCAAAAATAAAGTTGGCGGACCGACAAACATATTATTAAGAATGATGAGAGGGACATGCAGAGAGCAAGGAAATTTCATAATTGACGACCTAAAAGCATCATAAAGAGGGGGCGCTGGGTCTCAAAGTCATCAGTCTTGGCTGAGACAGAACAAACATCAGCTAACGAATCGCAGAAATCCAAGAGAGCCAAGCAACTATGTCGTTCGTTCGAATTCGCATCGCAAATAATCGCTGTGTATCTTGAAAGATGAAGAAAGTCTCTGAAGAGTCTCTGCTTCCTTTTCTTATGGAGAAAAATCTAGTATCCTCAGATATATCATGCAAAGGCTTCAACTAAATCTATCAACTTTCCCATGTTTTCTTTCTCTCGTTGCTGTGATTCGTAGAGTAACTATACCGTTCTTTACAACTTTCACCATTTTTTAAACCGCAAATAATCACAGTCTATCTTGCAAGACAAGACAGAAAAACTACAGAGTCTCGGTTATTCTTTTATTTTTTCCACGGAAAATCTAGTGTATACCAAGCGAAAACTTCAATTGAATCCATCAATGTTCGCTGTTTTCACTCTTGCGTTTCAACGATTTGTTGCCTGATGTTTGTTCTGTTTCTGCTAAGGCTGAGGACTTTGAGACACCCCCTCCCCCCTTAAATGATGCTTTCAGGTCATCAATGGTGACAGTTTCTTGCTCCTTGCATGTACCACTTGACATTCTCACTGCGGTACCTATTTTTTGAACCAATTAGGTAGGGATTTTTAGTTCCACTGCTCATTTATCAGGAGCGGTCATTCTTTGGATTCATCATTAAACAGAAGAAAAATAAAAATGAGTGGCAGAATAGATGTTGGAACACATGAGAGGAACATTTCAAAACTTCAGCTCCCTGTTCCCAACAAATATACCAGATGTAGACGAGCAGGTACAAACATCGGATTGAACTCAATCATTTGGAAAAATGTCTTCACAAATTTCATTGCATCTGACTAGCACAAACCTGAGAGAAAAACTTAATCTTGCATGGTTTACCTGGGTCTCTAGCAGCTAGACATGGCGGCAGCTGCACTGAGACATGTAATCAGCTACATACAGAATACTAATAATTCAAACCAGAAAGAACTAAGGGCCAGGCGTAGGGTTGTCGGAAACAAGGCCTTGGTATCGATACTGGTCCCAATAACAGTATCATACCGGCATCGCTACTTAGGTATTGATACTCAGGCGACTGCAAAGTAAAATTTACAAAAAATTCAGAGCACGAATATTGAATAAGGTGGGTGCGGTACATAGATGCATTATTTAGGTAAAAATTAAAATTTATGTAGATACGAGGAAGCATCACTATTGCCAACTGACGTGCAGCAACAACTGATTAGAGACCGACTGGTACCGATACTGCCTAGTATGGAGTACCCAGGATCGATACTTTCAGGTCGATATAAAGTATAGACAGCAATTACTTCTTCTTCTTGTCATTACACGTGTAAGGGCACTGCATATTCTTCTGCTACATTGACAGGCAGCATTCCTTTGCAAAAATAACAGGCAGCGGATCTTTGTAAAGATTGCTGTGAACAGCAATCCAGTACTTAGTATCAAAAATATTCCTTCGTTCTGTACATAATTATGCATGGACCTCAGGTATTATTCAAATACTGCAAGACACTTGGTGCTCTCTGACTTCAGGTATTATTCAAATATTGCAAGACACTTGGTGCTCTCTAAGTACGCTGATAAAAATCATTTCTCATTCATATTATTACTTGTTTCAGTCAGCGGTGGAAAAAAAAAAAACAAACATTTGCGCCCAAGAAAGACATCAAGACTATAAGTGGCAGTTGTCCCTTGATGTAAGAAAGGTTAGCCTTTTCCATTAGCTTTCAAACATCTACTAAACTAAAATCTGAATATTTAATGGGCTTAATTTAAGCTCTTAAATCACACATTTGCTTTACTAGAGCAGGACTATTTCGAGTTATCAGATTCTGACAAGTAGCAATGCCTGCTTCCGAACTGCATCGATGAGCAGTTGGTTAGTCCAGAGTTTTGACTCGTTGCTAATCAACCACTCACTGATGCAGTTCGGGAGCCGGCAATGCTATCTGTCCGGACCCGATACTTCAAATCCTACGAATAAATTTATTTGACGGAAAAGCCTCCGTAAGAAAACTAAAATTTACCACAGTTCACTCGCAATCAGAAACAAGAACAACTGTTCAATCATTGCTAGAAAAAAGAATGAAATGTTCCGTTCAAACAATGTAATTGGTCAGCTTTGACTGAGCAGAGGGCGTTTTCACCTTACATTACAATTGGTCGATAGTTTTAAGGCCTGCTAGAGTCCTAGTGCATGCAGAGCTCATCCGCAAATCTTTAAAATTTTCCACCATTATCTCTCATAGCGCTCCATTGAACTAAATACGAATGAATTTGAGAGCTGCGGCTTTTCACATCAAGTCTCCGAAAAGTTTTGGTTTGATTTGCAGGTAAAGAACTGTGACTAGCACAGGATGTATCAGACCGATCGACATCCGAGAAATCATTTTCCAACAAGTAAACCTGTGCTTCAGGGGGTATAATTTTTTTAGGGGACATATAGGTCTTATCATCATCTAACCAACAAAGTCTCCGCGCCGCAAGGATTTAAGACCCGTGGCACAAGCGTCAAAACACTTTAGTTGAGAAAGAACGGAGCTCTAATGGACATTGACAAAGCACTAACAAATACGGAACGTGTAAGACCATCCACATCTGAGATGATTTTCTGACGTTTATACCAGGAGGGTGATAACGAATGGTAGTATCTTAATCGACGAGTTGATGATCAAGAATATGTGGTGTCATTCCGAAACAAACCCTTCAATCTCTGCGATGATTGCAAGATCATTCCAGCATCGCCGAAAAATTTCCGCAGAGATGGAGGGGTTTCCGTCGGTACGGAACTTATCATAACAGCATCTCCCAAAAAAATAACACACACTCTATTCATTCACACGAAAGGATTACAATACGATCCTTCACAATCACTCTCCTTCCGTGAGCATATCTCTTTTCACACCCCCGTACATCTACCTATCATCTAACCATCAAATTTCCCCACACAGATAGGACCTCAGAACAACTCAGAACCATGGCACTGGCGTCAAAAATCTGAAGAGTAGGAACAAACGATGAGAGCTGGAGGAAAAGTACTTACATCGAGGTTTATCGTCTGGCTGGTTTGAGGGTTTCCGAGAAATGTCGAGGCATGGTAATGGTTTCTGGCTATCCTAAGACAGTCGGTTCAGTTGTCATATCAGAGTAATCAGGGCATCTGAGCATCTCAATCTCAATATCAGTATAACAAGATGGAGAAATCTGAAAGCACGGATTTTACTGAAGAAATTCGGAGAAGATGAGCTCAAACAGTTTGTAGTAATTATTTAGCGGCGAGACAAGCACGAGCACGATCACCATTATAATACAACAATAATAATAATAAAATAATTTACAGTTCAAATGCGTGAGAAAGTGGAAATCACGAAGCAACGACAAGAGAGAGAAAAGTAAACAAATCGAGCGAACAGCAGAAACAGCGCTCGGTGCTAAAACGTAAACACAGAGCTGACAACAATGGCGGCGATTCTCAATGCCTAACAAGGGGAGAAATCCGTTTTAGTAGTTTTGGCTTCCCAACTGAACCGATTTCCAATATTTTGGTCTCAAAAAATCACGCAAAAAATTAGCTAGACGTTATCGTCGCCCTTTTTTCGATATTTGCCGTAGTTTTCGTAAAATAGACATTTTAAGGCGGTTTCTGGGAAAGCCACCGGTGGCGCTATCTCTAATCGCGGATTCTTACTACAACTCGGCATAGATTCACCTTAAGATAAGCTTTTAAAATGTTTAAAGTTTTTAATTCATTTCAAGGAAGAAAATTTCAAGTTTTTTAGGCGTCCCTCTGTATTAAAATTCTGGGACCAATAAATGTTCGGTACAGACGGTCCCCGAAAGACGTTGGATGGTGAGCGTTTACGTGTGGTTTTAAATGGCCGTAGCCTTGGGTGCTCACCAGACGGTCCTGCACCCAGATGATTGGTGACTCACCAATCATCTGGGTGCAGGACCGTCTGTACCGAACATTTATTGGTCCCTGTACTCCGGTGCGTCTATGAAAGCCGCAAAAAGGGGTGCTCTCGGCTAGCTTGCGTCCGTTCTGACTGACTTTGCGATGGAGCAGAAGAACGATAGAAAATTCAGAAACCTCAATTTACAACTTGTCTAAATAAAAATAAAAATAAAACAAACGAACTCGGCCGTTTAGGAAACTTTAATGGTTGGTTGCTTTTCCCCGTACCTTGTAGTCTCAGTGGAAGTGCCTCACTCCGCAATCCCCCGATTCGGCTATGGAACCAGGCTCGTGTAAATATATTTTCGAGCTAGGGCGTGAAACCCATTAATGCAAAAAGGTCGCATTAATTTCCCGTTTCCAGCGAAGAAGCCGAAATTTCCATTTGAAATTGCTTTAATGGGGGTAAATTTCTATGAATCAGCTCTTGTTTGGCACTAACGCCTGATATTTATGTATCGATTACTGAAACAGTGTTTCAACATTAAATCCGCTGTCATGCATGCTGGAGCCTCGTCTCTGATTGGTAATTATTATGCGTCCGGACCTTCTTTTCGCGTTTCGAACGTACTTTTCTTGTTTTGAACACGGAGAGATAGATAGATCGCACGTTCACGTCACGCTCGACCAATCCAGCGGCGGCTCGTGCAATGTGGCAACAATGGATTTCCTCCATTTAAAACTGTGTAAAATAATCGATTACTTGGTGAGGCGCAGCGCCTCACCTAGTATCGATCTTTTTGCATATGTTTAAATGACCAAAGTGCACGGTTGCCAGATTGCACGAGCCGCCACTGGACCAATCTACACTGAGAAAAATGCTTTAGCGGAAACGACAAAGCGAATAATGGGTCTGTTGCAAACTTTTGCTACAACGATAAAGAGTGTTTCTTCGTAAGTAAAACCGTCCGAAAAGTCCATTGGTGGCATCAGAAAGTCATGAAATGCGATAATAAACGCACAAGAGACGTTTAATGAAATCCAAGATGGCGGTAAAATATCGCGCAATCTGTATGCGTGCACCTTTAACATCCAAGGATTGCCAACGTTGACAAGCTCACAGCTTCAGAGGTTATGTGCTTATTTTCGTTGTGATTGGGTGTGATCGATATTATGAGGTTGGCTATCCTTGGATGTTCGTGGTGCATGCATACAGGTTGCTCAATATTTTACCGCCATCTTGGATTTCATTAAATGTCTCTTGTGAGTTTCTTATCGCATTTCATGACTTTCTGATGCCACCAATAGAATTTTCAGGCGTTTTTACATGAGATTGAACATTCTATAGCGCTGTATCAAAAGTTTGAAACAGACCCATTGAAATTGAAAAGTCCCTGAAAAGAAATTATTATATTTCTGATTGGAGATTCTGTTCGATAAGCCTAGGCTGGAATTTTACCGTGCTGTAGGAACTCTACTTGAAATCACCAATTCTTTTTTTTTTTTTTTTAAATCACGAGAAATTCTGGTGCATGGTTTTCCATCGTAAAAAACCAGAAAACCACGCAAATTACCAGAATTTCTTGTCCGTCAACAAATAATTTGTGACTGTTTCATGTAGAATTTCTGGCGTGGAAAAGCTCTAGCTTTTTCGACCATAATTTCTGTTCTGAACTACCGTAAGTTCTTTTCAGGGACTATTTTTTCACCAGAACTTTTTCCTCAGTGTATGCTGCATTGCTATGCTGCAGAAATGATTCAGCGACGCAGTTACCGCAAATCTATAGAGTCATCCCTACCCTATATGACTTAAACGTAGCCAGGATATTGTCTATCTCTCTCTAAGCCCATTTAAACGCATGTGTTAGAAAAGGACAGAAAGAGGGGCTGAAGTCACGTGACAGCCCCTATATCCATCCTTTTCTAACACATGAGTTTAAATGAGCTAAGAGAGAGACAGACAATATCCTGGCTGCGGCTATGCTATATGATGTAAAAGTTTCGATTTTTCTGAATCCGTTTCTGATTGACTCTCAGATTTAGGTCTAGAAGCCTCAAATTGGAAAAACCCAATGGCAGACGCTGCAGTTTTCATGGCGAAACCGTTGACGGCGCGACGGAGGAAAACTGACTGAGAAGTCGGATTCTACGGCTTAATATTCCCGAACAATAATTCCACAAAATCTCTCCATGTATACAAGGTGGGTGTGTTAGAGAATGTATGCAGTTCGTAAAAATCTCTCCGCTATACAAATAACTTTGCCCCCCCCCCCACCAAATGTGACAATTAAATCGAATTTCCAAGGAAATGTATGTTTGGATCCATTGGGCATTGAGCTTCGGGAAGCGACGACCGCCCAAAATTGTTCGTGAATCCAAAAGTCTAGTTTTATTTTAAAAAAATCTCGTTTGTATCGAAAAAGCACACACACAGGGAAAACAATGAGAAGAGGAACAAAATAGCAAACGCTTCAGGATCTCTCTTAAAAAAAAAAAAAAAAAAAAAAAAAAAAAAAAAAAAAAAAAACTAATTTGATCGACCCAGTCTTGGGACCGAGCTGTTATTACGAGAAAATCTATGAAGTCGTTAAGTAAATACCTCTAGGTCATATAGCCGTAGCCAGGATATTGTCTTTCTCTCTCTGAGCCCCTTTAAACGCATGTGTTAGAAAAGGATGGATATAGGGGCTGTCACGTGACTTCAGCCCCTCTTTCTGTCTTTTTCTAAACACTTGCCTCCAAATGGACAAAGAGAGAGAGAAAGACAATATCCTAGCTACGGCTATGCCTTTAGGTAGTACTGACCTAACTTTTTAATGATTCAGTAAGCAAACGCAGAGGCAGGGGTTTCCAAATTAATTTTGCCAAGTGTTAGAGAATATTGTCAGATGGTTTCTCGAGAGTATGATGGAGGGAGGAGAAGGGAAGCGAGTGGCTTAGGGGGAAAAATGAATAAATTCATTAAATTTTTATGAAATCTCACCTTTTATGACTCATAAAAACTATTTAAAAGTTTCTTTTATTTTATTATCTAGACATAGACTATTAACAAGCGACTAAGTTCGTAGCCAAAGATATGATTCCAAAACTTTCCTTATCGACAAACTCAGTGGCGAGCTTCGTTATATCTGATAACCATGCTTTTTTGTCATTTAAACCCGTGTGAAAAATCTATGATAAGAGCAGATTTTCTGCTGAAAATAGATTATTTTTTACACAAATTTACGTAAAGAGATTACGTTGTTGCCATATTGCACGAGATATCCTTCAAGTTTGGTTTTCGTCAGTTCAGATGAAATACGAAGTTCGCAAGAGATTAAGCGGGATTGAGCATTATTTTGGATCCGAGTTTGATTGTGACCTCATGCTAAAACTGTGTATTGACGCGGTGCAGGACTCTAGAATGCTCTCATAGGCGTAGCGTGACCAAAAAAAGTTGGGGGGGGGCTAAAAAGTGAAAAAGTGATGATTTTTTTTTTTTTTTTTTTTTTTTTTTTTTGCTTCTCGTCTCAAAGGGATGTTAAAAATTACCTGTTGATTGCCAGATAGATATGTTTTTAGCCCCTTCGTAATATTTTAGCCCCGATTTTTAGCCCCTTTACCCAAAAAAGTGGGGGGGGCGGGCTATAGCCCCCTCTAGCCCCTGATAGGCTACGCCCAGGAATGCTCTCACTTTTGTCTCCCTTGCGGAGCCAGGAATTTTGTCCTTTCTCTTTGCCCATCTAAACGCATGCGTTGGAGAAGCATTAATTCGGGGCAATCAAGTGACAGCGTCTCTCTCTCTCTCTCTCTCTCGCTCTCTCTCCCTCTCTCTCTCTCTCCCTCTCTCTCTCTCTCCCTCCCTCTATACTTTTTCCTACCCACGCTTTCAAACGGGCATCGAGAGAGAAGGACAAACTCCAGATCCGCCGCTGGTTGTTTCGTTTATCGCACGAAACGTGTCCTGTGTCACCTGATGTGTACGTAGAGGTGGAGCGCAGTGTATGAAGCTTTTCTCATCTCAGGAGAATGCTTGTCACAAGTTTTGGCCGTATCTAAGTTGATGTGATGAGTGCAACAACGACACTTTCGCCGTTTAAAATACATCGAAGAAGTGTCGTTTTTGCACCAATCTCCTCATTCAAAGTCGTGCGAAGTCGTGCAAAGTCTCGTCGAATGAGCATTATGCAAAACTATACGGAAGTGTCTTAGCATCATCGATAAAATGGAAGATGGCCAACTTGTAAAGGAGACTTTGCGATAAGATACTCTGCTGATCGACCCTGCTGTCAGATTTTCGGAATGAATGAGCTGATCGAACCATTTATTTATCTAACTATCTTTTATTTTTATATATCTATTCGACCCGCAAAAAGACCGTGAGGCATGAAAACTTGATTACCGGTAAAGACTGTTTTAAATCGTAAATCACAAACCGTGACTTTCATGGAGGTTTTTAGGGGATTTCAGCGCGTATAGCATACCTGACGTCATTCCTGTAGGGTTGTGAAGGATTTTAAAGTCGGGCAAAATATTCGTCCGAATCACTAAATACTACAAAACCAAATGTTACAGGAGAGAAAAAACTTTGTAACTTTTCATAAAATCGTTCAAAAGTTTTCTGTAATTACAATGTACTATTTCATGTGCGGATGCCGCACTCTGTCAGTTTAAATTTACTGGCATTTTTGAAGCAATTTTATGGAAAGCTACAACGTTTCTGTTTCAACTGTGAAATTTATTGTTGTCGACGTGCCCCCTTTTAGTATAAACTTAGTGATTCCTATCAGAGACGAAGCTTGAAATTTTACAACGTTACTCTTTGTTCATATAAACTCATGTAAACGGTTCGAATTCAAGGTTGTTCACCGTACATAAAAAAGGTCCAATTTTTTTCGTGGTCTTGTATTGGACGAAATGCAGTGTTGCTTGTTTTAACGCTACGACACTACTCCGCTACTCAAAATGACAACGCCGAAGATACCATTGCAGCACATATTATACACTATGATTTGTACTGCCATGCCCTCGTCCGTCCCGCCTCGGTGCAGTATGATAGCATGATGGCCGTCCCGGGCCCTGTCACTGAGGCAAGGGATCAGTCAAGAAAAAAGAAGGGAGGGAAGGGTTTCAGAGAGAAAGTTCAGAGGGATAAGAGAGCAGTGTCAGGCCAGGAAGATGGTGAATGGGGGGGGGGGGGGGTTAAGACGGGCACTTATTTCAATAAACAGTCTCAAGTATAATAGCTAAGGTGATGGTGTGCATAGTCAAGCAGACAAGTTATTCCTGGCGTCGCTTCAACCCTGCAGGAGGGAGGCGAGGGGTGGGGGTGGCCCCCCTGTTTCACCCTACTATCCCTGCCCCCCCTTCTGGATCTAGCTCCACTGCTCCACACCAACCACCCGCAGAATCCTAATGAACTCCTTAAATTTCCCCGTTTACTTTATTTTCTTCTCTTCTCCGCGGCTGCTAAAGTCCCTTCCTCCCTCCCCATCCCTATCCCATCCCTGTATCGCGCCGCGTATCACTACGGACGACTAGAAGACTACCGAGTATACCGCCCTCTATTACCATACACCCCCTTCACTCCTGCGCCCGAATCCCTTTATCTACTCACCGCGATAAGGGTCTGATCTCGCTATCCAGTTCGTGCGCAGTCATGCTCTTGGTGCGTGAAAATTAAGTCGGTATGACCGATGACTGTATTTTCAGGTAGATGAAGGGCGAGGTCCTCGCTGTAGATGAGGCGGTTTCCTTGCGTAGGAGGACCCGTAAAGCATCAACAGTGGCGACGCGCACAGTTTGGCAACGTCTCATTTCGTCCATTGAAACCCATGTAGAAGCTCGGAGTATTGGATGTACATTGTACGGCGAACACCCCCCGAATTCGAGCTTTTGTTTGGATTTGAATTGAAGAAATGCGAAGTTGCTAAATTACTCACAGAAATGGTCTAGCTTAAAAAAAAAAAAAAAAAAAAAAAAAAAACTGATTTTAAAAAAATAGCTTTTTAAGTTACTTTTCAATGTAAAAGTCGATGTATTCATTCAATTGTATCCTGCCATATATGGTAAACCAGATAGTATTTTTACCTTTAAGCTTTTTCGATGTAGGAGAGAAACCTCTTGCACCACCTCACTCGATCTCGCTTAAAATGAAATTGAGTTTAAAAATTACTTTCTGTATATCAGTGGCGTAGCGTGCAATCGGACAACGTTGCTTCTTGCCCATTTTAACTCTTGAAAAATATAAAATTCTCGAGTGTACTGTGAATACTCTCAGATTACCTTTTTATGGGTTAAATAGGTTAAATGGATAAAATTAAACGTTGCCAAATAGTACGCGACGTCACTGTCTGCATCTTATGGCCCTATATACTTATCCGCATCGAAAACCAGAAACATGAAGTGTTCTCTCTCTCTCTCTCTCTCTTTCTCTCTCCACTATCTTTCTCTTTTAATAATAAAAAAAAAGAGGATAATGGAAAAAAAACTACGGTGAAAATAACCATACGGATATCTGATTTTGGCACCTGCTAGATGTTGTGGTAATGTTAACCAGAAGTATATTATGTTTTGACTAGGTACTAGGTGATGTTACCTGATTGCAAGTCGAATTTACTCAAAGTATCGGTAAATGTACCATACTTCTGGTCAAGTTTACCATAACATCTAGCAGGTGCCAAAATCAGGTATCCGTATGGTTATTTTTCACTAATCTTTTTTTTTCCGTGAAGAGACAGGTGTAAAATGCTCAATGATTTATGAATCATTTGTACAACGATCAACAGTATGGAGCAATGAGATACTTTCATCGGCTCTCATGGCGCGGCGTTACGCTGTATGCCCGCTCTCCGAGAGTGAAATCTAGGCGGATTACATTCTTTTGAATCTGTTCAAGACCGAGACCGGACAGATATACAACAAATAATAAAATATGACTTTGTTCTTTAGTTTTTACTCAGCTCGGGAAAAGTGAAGGATCTCCGGTGTAGCGGGCGCGGACGGACGGACGGCTGGCGCAGCGCGGCGCACACAGATTCGAACCGTGGATTTCTTCTCGACAGTGGCATGCACATCCACTAACTCGTCTCTTTCCCTCTCTCGCTTTGTCCATAAGAATGAATGTGTTAGTAAAGGACCGATAGAGGGCAATCACGTAACTTTAGCTCCTACCCCTGTCCTTTATTCCAACTAGAGATTACTAAGCCAAACATGGGCGCCCGGAGGGGGGGGGGCAAGAGGGGGCACTTTCCCCCCCTGGAATTCAAAAAAGTCAAAATTTCAAGATGAAAAATGAAAGGAAAAAAGAAAATGAAATTAAAATGACAGTTAATCAAAGGAGTAATAGTTGAGAAACTTCATTTCTAGTTTATATTGTAATTTTAACTAATTTTTTGCAAGGAATAATAAATTATATTTTTTTTTTTTACTATCATTATCATCTGTCGTCCCTTTGTCCATTATATCAAACACGTCAAAATTGTTTTTATTATTTGATACACCTAAAATGGGTTAATAATTGTACACTATTTGAGTGAAAAAAAAGTTTTCCCTTTTTACACCGGGGGGGGGGGTCCCCCTAGACCTTCCGTTGGGGTTCAAAAATTTTGCCCCCCTTGGAAATTTTTCTGCGGGCGCCCATGAAGCCAAAGAGATATGGCAAGTCCTATCCCCGCCATATTAGAAAAACGTTAATCGACATTTCGTAAAAAAAAAAAAAAAAAAAAAACGCCTTTAAATAGGCCGTGATACAATACGGCGTACCACCTGGTGGACCATTTTCGTAAACATTGCTGTTTATTACTGCTATTAGTGGAAATAAATTCAAGGCTCACACTTTTCTGAATTTTTTTACTTTACAAACCCGTTGACAAAATGGAAAATGTCAAGGGAAAAATTTAACCACTAAAAGAACCACTAAAACTTTTGTCAAAAGTCATTTACTGGCAGCCGAACGCCCTTCGGTTACTTTCAGAATTGTTTGCAAAAATGGTCCACCAGATCGTATGCCAGTTTGCCTGCTTCGTAGGGGTCGATTAACAGTTTTGAGCAGTTCTGCCGTATCTTTTTAGCTTAGTAATCTCTGATTCCAACACACATTTTTCGACAAAGAGAGAGATATACATAATACAAGTTGAACCAGTGCAGTGTGGCGCTCTGGGTACATTCATATGGAACTTGTCTTGCTCGCTCTTATTGGTACATGATAATGTGTTCGCGTTAGTAAAGTATCAAAGGGTGGGTTGTGACGTATCCTTAGATCCCGCTAGGTAGGCGTCTTTTGGGGGGGGACGTCCCGGCTCCCCCGAATAATCTGAAGAATAGACTTAACATTTTTGCCCACGTTAGTAAAAATCAAGAAATCGGAATACCTGTTATTATATTTCTGATACGAATATTGATTTGAAAACACGGAGACTCGTATGATTAAGTTTCAATCAACCTTAATCATTGGAGGAAAAAAAAAAAAAAAAACTTTAAAGGCCACCACTCTCACACCCCTCAACGTTTATCCCCATCAGCAGTCCTGAGTTGGAACTAACCCAATTTCATGGGGAACTATCCCGTTTTCTCTACACAAATTATAATAAAGTGGAATGGGGATGTTGCAAGGGTCTGAAAGGTTGTGTTTTTTATAAAGAAAATGATACAACTTGATGAACTGAGAACGATGATGCCTTTGGTTTTTTCTTAAGTGTCCCAGTACACACGCGTAAAGTTACATAAAATTGAGTGCAAAGTGACGTCACTACGCGGAATTCCCATTTAGAACAATGTATTTTGGGCCAAAATCTCATCTCGAGAACAATGGGACTCAATTAGAAACCAAAGGCATCTTTGTTCTCAGCTTGTGAAGTACTTTAATTTTCTTCATAAAAAACACAACATTTCAGACCGTTGCAACACTTACACTTTCAACAAATTGGACTTTTATTCCAATTCGTTGTAAAATACTGCAAAAGTTCCTCTCCGTAAATGTTTTTTTGTTTTGTGCGTTTTTGAATGGCACCATTGCTTTCCTCGCTACAAAATCCGCATCAGAATCAAGCATCAAATTCATGTTTTAATGACCCATGCAACTGACCCATTAACCGAGGAAACAGCATCTGAAATGGTGACGCGATAACGTGATCGGGTCACGTATTTAGGGTACTATTTGTATGCATGCACTAGGGTTCACAGTGTTTACATGCGCGCCTCTGAGTGTTCGCATTGATGCAACCTAAGCACACCCATGGAACAAGTTTACGATGTATGACGGATGACGTCATTGTGACGGGTTTTTTCAACAACCATGGTTTCGGTAAATACGCAACGTAGAACTTTTTAACGAGTACCAATGTGTTAATAGCATTTGAACGCTGTCAAATACAAGAACTAAAAACGTCTTTTTAACGATTGTTCATACTGTCTTTTTCAAATTTTTGCTGCAGCTATACGGAGCATGAATTTCCATGGATTTGAACCCTTACGAAAACGGTGAACACTCGAAAAATCATCAAACCCCTTTCGGAAAGTGAATTTTATTATTACTTAGGTTCTGGTGAAAATAACGGTTGTGCATTTTTTCATCGCGTCCGAACTGTTTGTTCGGCAACGATGGATGACACCGATGCAGCACCCGAGCCTACGAATTTGTACCCTTCTCTTGTTTGGGGGGGATGTATGAGTAACGCAACGCACGGAGAAAAATTTATATTAGGGGCTATCAGAATTACTTCTATGGAATAATTAAATGTAAATTCTGGTATTTGTGAAGATATTGCTGGTTTCAACGAAAATTGTATTTTGAATATTACCAGAAATCTAGTTAAGGATACGCGAATGAACATTTAAGTATTACGTAGAAGTAATTCTGGTAGCCCCAAATATAAATTTTTCTCCGTGCGGTGAGAGTCAATAAACATCGCTTCTGATTTGCTAGAAATGGCTTTGTTGACTCTGGCGTTTGGTGTCCTCCGAAAAGTTTTGAACTTCAAATCTTCACCCGAACTGAATAATACATTCCAAGTCAGTATTTAAGGTGGATCCTCAGCGTTTAGTTCCATATTCTGCCGCCAGAAAAAAATTCGTTCTTTAAATGGAAAAAAATAATATGTGGTAAACGCAAAAAAATGAAAAAAAGGGCTTCGATGGAGCCTCAGAAGCAATCTAAGGAATTTTAGCGATCGAATATCATTCACTTAAATAATTGATGATTGCTAAGTGATGCCGCTGATCGGTGAAAAATCTAGCCGCAATTAGAGTCGAGAATGAACTTCTGAATGATATTCTCGTGAAAATGAAAAATTCGATAGTAATATTCCATAACATAACCTCTAAATCAGCTCTGAATAACATGACCATTTTTAACTATAAAACTAGCGTTTTCGAAGCTAAAATTATGTTTGTCTCATAGGAAAATTACTTCTACGCATGGTCTGTACAATAAACTTTATTCGAAAAGTTCGTTGTTTCCGAAATTATCGTGGCGAAAGGAGTCAAAAAGGATGAAGATGAGATTTCTGACACCGGTTGCAACAACTCGAAATCGAATCTACCTCCGGAGGTGAATTCGAAATTTCCAATGGGTCTGTTGCAAACTTTTGCTACAACGATTAAGAGTGTTTAATCTACAGTAAAATCGCCCGAAAAGTCCATTGGTGGCATCAGAAATTGATAAAATGCAATAATAAACTCACATGAGGCGTTTAATGAAATCCAAGATGGCGGAGAAATATCGAGCAATTTGTATGCATGCACCACAAACATTCAAGGATAGCCAACTTTGACAACCTCACTGGAGGTAAAGGTTCTGTGTTTGTTTACGTTGTGATTGGTTGTGATCGATATTGTGAGGTTGGCTATCCTTGGACGTTCGTGGTGCATGCATAAAAATTTCTCGATATTTTACCGCCATCTTGGATCTCATTAAACGCCTCTTGTGAGTTTATTATTGCATTTTATGACTTTCTGATGCCACCAATGGACTTTTCAGGCGATTTTACATTAGATTAAACTCTCTTAATCGTTGTAGCAAAAGTTTGCAACAGACCCATTGTTGGAATTCAACGGTCTCCGGTGAGACCCACGAAAGAATCGAATATCATCGAAATAAAATGCAAATCCATCGAATATCATACGACGGTGAATGATATTCGATCGCTGTTTGCTTATAGTCTTCGTTTTTGTTCAGATGTCCTGAAAATTCCGTGTTTCGATGGACGGTGTGCGACGTTACCGGCGTCACCGCGCTCACGCTCGAGCTCACCGTTGCATCTCGCGTTTTGACGGATTTACTTTACCCCCTTTCTGCGCCCCTCTCCTCTCCTCATCTCCTCCTTTCCTTCTCCTCCTCTCTCTTTTTTTTCCGCGGCGGGATTTGGGTTGTGCGTCGGAAAGAAGACTATAGTGGTTTAAATCGGAATGGCGAACTTAAGAGCAACTAGAAGCTGAAATGTTTATAAGAGCCTTGCCGCCAAATTTGGCACTCTGTTACTAAAGGGGGGGGGGTAGTACTGTGACCAGAGATTACTAAGCCTAAGAGATATGGTATAACGATTCAAAAGTGTTGTTCGACTCCTACAAAGTATGCAATGTCGCGTACGCTGGTGACCGTAAACATTGTTAGAGCTAGTTTCAAATTTAATTCCTTTAAAATAAAACCAAACTTGCTTCTGACTTTGCTCTTTTGCGTTTATAGTGTTCCTCGTTGAAAAGTGAACACTCAATTTCATTTTCATTAATTTTCATCGAGTAATATCATAAATAATGTTGACAAATTCCAAAGATTATCGGTCTAGGTCCGCCTACACTTCTGAAACTATCCCTACTACTATTGTTGTTTGAAATGAGGTTAGGATCTCCTTAACAGTTAAAATCTTATGAACATTTGACTGGAAAACGAGCTCTGAGTATATTTTGAAAGTGAATTTGAAAATCTACGACACTTAAATCATCCCATCGGCCATTAAATGACAAACATTTAGATGTTGCAGAGAATCTAACCTCATTTCCAACAACATGAATAATAACAATGTTTACGGTTACCAGCGTACTGCACGTTGCATCACGGCCATTTTGCAGGCGTTTTTTACGGAGCCCGGGCAACGGTTTTTCAACTCGGCGGCGCGGGCGGAGATAGGAAGTGCCATATCTCTTGGGCTTAGTAATCTCTGACTGTGACTTTCCGTTTGCACGCGATGTACTTTTACTTGGAGCAAAGTAATTTAACTAGAAGGAAAAATTCTTCGAGTAAAATCATACAGAGTCGGTGTAGGTGATAATACTCAGCAGTTTTGAGTATATTGTCTTTCTGATAATTTATTGAACTCCGATTCAGTCACTGTGGTGTGTACACGGGGAAAAAAGAGTGGTAGAATTAACCATCTGCGTAGCTGATTTTGGAGTCTGCTATCAAGTTTGGTCAATTTTACCATCATATGGTAAATGCAACTTACCTCGTGGTAAGTTGAGATAACCTGTTGGTCCATTTCACCACAAGGAATGTTGCATTTACCATATGATGCTAAAATTGACCGATTGTTGATACTTGATAGCAGACTCCAAAATCAGCTATGCAAATGGTAAATTCTAGCAGTTCTTTTTTTCCGTGTATTCCTACGCATTCGTTAGATAACTTGAGGATCGTAACTACCAGTGGCAGTGGCGTAGCCAAGGGGGGGGGGGGGGGTCTGGACGACCCCCCCCCCCCTTGACCCCAAAATTTGTCCCTAAAAAAATGTAATTTTTTGCATTTTCGGACAAATTTTACCAAATTAGTATCTTTGGACACCCCCCCCCCCCCCCCCCCTAGAAAAATTGCTGGCTACGCCACTGACCAGTGGGCAGTCGGGGCGTCCGATGAATTTTCTTTTTTGCCTGCCTTGTAAGTGTATGTATGACGTATGTGTGTATGTATCATCTGGCCGATATATTTAAATCCTCAAAAAAAGTATAACATTTGATCAATTTACCGTCGATAGTTAACGGGTTGGTTGTCTTCTTTGCGTCCGTTGGGAATTTTTTTCCGGAAGCCGGGTTAGCCCCTGAGCTGAGGGTTGAATGCCTTACCTGACCCAAATTTTCGTCAATTTACACCGAAGCAAAATGAAATTTGTCTCTTATTTTTCGTTCTAACATTACTCCAAATTGCATCCGTAGGTGTTTAAATGGTCACAATTTTCTGGGAGAGGGCCTTTGCCCTTCAACCCCCACAATGATAGAGCACCCACATTCCCGGTCATCTTGCCCTATAAAATGGGGGGGGGGGCGTCAACATTCATCTTGCCGTGAAGTTATACGAGGTGCAGTTATGTTCTGGAATGGGAAAGAATGTATTCGGGCGTGGTAATGAAATGGTTTTAAAATTGCTGTTGTAAAAGTTAGCAGCGTGAAGATTCATTCTTAACCATTCACTACACCAGGAGTATCAGCTAATTACAATGAGATAAATCAATATCGACTCGCATAAATTAATTGTGTAGATAATTTTTCCTACTTCGCGATGCTGATTTTGCCTTAGCCATTAGTTGAAGGCGCTTGGTGAAACTTTGATTTCCAATTATCAATAAATTGGAGTCGCGCTATCTACATGCAAATTGAAACCGTGTTGTTTGACGTACTGTTAGTAATGGTAACGATGAAGAATATGCTCGGGCATAGTAACGAAAGAATCGATGTTTTTTTGACCGGAACGCAAAATATCTCGATTTTTTTTTTTTTTTTTTTTTTTTTTTTTTTTAATTTTTTTTTTTTTTTTTTTATTCTTGTTAAAAGCGGCAACATTTTGCGAAGATTCGCTGCGGAAATCTGGACCTGGCAGCAGCGGTGCTGGACGCGTACCCGTAAAAACCAACCCCGGAGAACTGTACACAAGTTAGAGTTTGAGAGGGATTAAAAATACCGCCGACGGGGTAAGAGGGTGGTGATAGCGGGAGGGGGGGGTTAGATCCTCGGGAAAAGTGGTGGGTTACGGGTGTGTAGAGACGCGGAGGATAGGGGTATGGATGGGCCTGGTTGTGGGGGTGGGGGAAGGTGAAGGGGTAGTTGTGTGAGTCGTGATGATTGTGGTGTGAGGGGGGGAGGGGGAGAGGAGAACTCAAGTGAATCAAGTGCGAGATTTGAGTCGAAACCAAAACTGTACTAATTCCTAATCTTCAACCGAACTTGTGTATTCCGAGGCACACAAAATCAATTCTATTTAATTATACTTCTCCTATTGATATGCAAATTCATCGGAATTATAAAATAGGGAAATTTCCCCCCCGCAGTCAAGATAAGCCAAAGCTTTTGTTTTCC
Organism: Trialeurodes vaporariorum; assembly: GCA_011764245.1. Classification (NCBI taxonomy): domain Eukaryota; kingdom Metazoa; phylum Arthropoda; class Insecta; order Hemiptera; family Aleyrodidae; genus Trialeurodes; species Trialeurodes vaporariorum. Next base: position 76,139,224 of record VMOF01000002.1, read on the forward strand.
GGCACAATTTTAAGTGCCCGTGTCGCCCGCCACGCCGCGCCACCCACCCACTGTACCCACCACCATCCCTTGTTTTCGTTGATAGAAAACCAAAGCCAGCGCCAAGACCAACAAAACCAAATATGCTCTCAACAAAAGCCTCTACTTTCCTCATCCAGCTCGGCGCGGTGGCGGTTCCCTCGCTATCCTCCGCAGACTCATTCGATTTACGATAAGTTAGCTAACGGAGAACAAAACGGGAGAATTTCGTCTCTTCGCCCTGTCTCTCTTTTTCTCTCTCACTCTCTCTCTCTCTCTCTCTCTCTCTCTCTCTCTCTCTCTCTCTCTCTCTCTCTCTCTCTCTCTCTTTCTCTCTCTCTGGGTGAACTTTTACATTGTCTGAAAAAGTGACTCACAAGTAGTTGGAGACCGAAACCTTACTCAATGTTCAAACGAAAAACGTGAACAGGCGCATAGAAAAATGCAGAAAATGGGTTGGCTCTTGCTCACCTCAACCGAAGTCCCGTTCCAGTTCAGAACACCCCCGTAATGAGATTAGGATTATATTCGGGCGCAAAGAGTCGGGAGAAATGGAGAAGGAAGGGGGATGAGGGTTCAGTTACAACTTGTAAGAGTGATTCCAAGATTCGATTGAAGAGACATCCCTCGGAAAGAGGGTGCGTCGTACGTAAGGTGTGCTCTTTCTCGTAAACCTCAATTTCATTATGATGCTGATCCTATGAACGAGCAGACCCCTTGTTTTTTGAGCCCTTTCCCTTCGGCAATGTCTTCTGTTAATCGAGAGAGTACATACTACATACATGCTTCATTTCAAGCAGAGGTGGATCGACGAATATTCTCCTCTCTCTCTCTCTCTCTCTCTCTCTCTCTCTCTCTCTCTCTCTCTCTCTCTCTCTCTCTCTCTCTCTCTCTCACTCACTCTCTCTCTCACTCTCTCTCCCTCTACCCTCTCGCTCTCTCTCACTCTCTCTCTCTCTCTCTCTCTCTCTCTCTCTCTCTCTCTCTCTCTCTCTCTCTCTCTCTACCTCTCGCTCTTCTCTCTCTCTCTCTCTCTCTCTCTCTCTCTCTCTCTCTCTCTCTCTCTCTCTCTCTCTCTCTCTCTCCCTCTACCCTCTCGCTCTCTCTCTCTCCCTCTACCCTCTCGCTCTCTCTCACTCTCTCTCTCTCTCTCTCTCTCTCTCTCTCTCTCTCTCTCTCTCTCTCTCTCTCTCTCTCTCTCTCTCTCTCTCTCTCTCACTCTCTCTCTCTCCTCTACCCTCTCGCTCTCTCTCTCTCTCTCTCTCTCTCTCTCTCTCTCTCTCTCTCTCTCTCTCTCTCTCTCTCTCTCTCTCTCTCTCTCTCTCTCTCTCTCTCTCTCTCCCTCTACCCTCTCGCTCTCTCTCACTCTCTCTCTCTCTCTCTCTCTCTCTCTCTCTCTCTCTATCTCTCTCACTCTCTCTCCCTCTCTCTCCACCCACCGTCACCTCCACCTTTTCTTACCTCCATATAAACTTACGAGTCACGTCATCGCCACTCAGGTCCTCTTTCTATCGTTTTCAAATATTTCAAAGTAAAACATTGTATGGCATTCACAAACTTTCGCTCCAGATGAATAGAAAGTCGGTAGATATAGGTACTAATCAGCTATAATAAGGGACGGTGACATAAAAAAAACTTTCAAAATTCATTCTTCGTGGCATAAGGTCAAATCTTGCAACTCTGCATTTCTTTTTCTACTTGAGTTTTTGTAAAATATCGAATTTTAAGGTTTCGACTGTGCATCCAAGATTCCGATATTTTCAACGAGTTTAACTGGGCGCCATGAACCATGAACCGTTGTTAGATTGAACGCCGCTCTAAGCCGCCGCGCCATTGGCTGCGCTGCACCAGGATATCTGTAAGTGATGATATTGCTCGAAATGTTGGTCTACGCATCAGGACGCGGTCAGCGTCAGCCATTTACCTTGAAGACTGAGGCAGATTCATGTTTTTGTCCGTCACTCCCTCTCTCATAGTCCATCCGAACACGTGTGCTAGAAAAGGATTGAAGGATTGGCGATCACGTGACTGTACTATCGACGAATTAAAGATTGTCGCGAGATTTTCAACAGCTAACTTTCGCCTTCAAGGTTTTGGTTCGTCCTCTCTTCACACTCCTCACACCTTTCAGGTGAGAGGCCAGTAAGGGTGGGGCGGGAAAACGGTTGTAGATCAGTCCGACACGGAAAAAAAGATTAGTGAAAATAAGCATACGGATACCTGATTTTGGCACCTGCTGGATGTAATGGTAAACTTGACCAGAAGTATGGTACATTTACCGATACTTTGAGTAAATTCGACATGCAATCAGGTAACATCGCCTAGTACCTAGTCAAAACATAGTATACTTCTGGTTAACATTACCATAACATCTTGCATGTGCCAAAATCAGATATCCGTATGGTTATTTTCACCGTAGTTTTTTTTTTTCCGTGGCACACTCACACCCACAATTGACATTGTGTGAAAATCTTGCGCCAATCTTTAATTCGTCGATAGTACCTCATCTCTTTCTTTTTCTAACACAAGTCCTCAAATGGGAGTTGAGAGGTAATGATAAATACCTAGGTCCGCCCTTGCTTGGAGATTTGAAGAGGAGGGTTCGTTAGCATCGGCCGAAACGGAATGAAAATCGCCATGAAATTTGACTAATTACTAATTACATGAGGCAAGAGGATCGTGTGGGCGGTCGCGCTGGTGTGTATGGAAAAGGGGGAGGGGGAGTTCGGCTTTATAAATATCGAGGTAACAACATCAAGCATAATAAAACAGGTAGAATAAACTTAAAAAAGGAGAAAAAAAGAAGCGAAACTGAGAACGGTTGGAGGAAGGTGAGAGGGGAACGGCGGTAAAATAAATCGGTGTCTCAAAAACTGGAGCTAGTCACTTTGGCGACGGGGAGGGGTCGGAGGGACGTCGGTTGTGAGGGGGGGGGGGGGGGGGGGTCGAAGGGTTTGATACGGGATACGGGTAAGTAACATAACCGCTGGGATGCTCTCTTAGGGACGCACATGATTGAATGTAAACACGTGAACAACGCGGCTTGCATTACAATCACCATTATTGCTTCTTTACCCCCTCCCCGCCATCCCTCTACATCCCTTTTCCCATTACCCCTTCGTAACCCCCCCCCCCCCGTACCCCTTCACGGCCCTACCTTCACTGTTTTCGTTTCACCTTTGCGCCGCCGCGTAGCGCTCTCTCCGCGCGGTTTCCTGCATCCACGCTGGATACGACCACGGACTCCGCACGAACTTTCGTGGTCGTGCCGAGCCACGCGCGTGAGCGCATCTTGATTCCCGACTTCCTTGAACCCTTTCGCAGCGCCGAATTTTGAAAGAGCGGTCGAACCTAATTTGTGAATATCACTCAAGTGAATTGAGCGGACTTTTTTCGGTAGGATGTATTTATCAACTATTTTTGGATCTCCGCACGGAAAAAAATTAACTTGTTGGAGTAGGTCTGTTGCCAACTTTTGCTACAGCAATAGAGTGAGTCTATTATTGCCCGTTAGTTGCTACCGCCACTTACAATGCTGTATTATAACTTGAAAATAACGTTGTGAGCATCGGAAAGTTAAAAGATTGACTTTAAAACTGAAATAATGTGTTTAAAGAAAGTTTCATGATAGTGATCAAAATTAAGGCGTTTCATGTAAAAAGGGGTTCTTCGCGAAGAACCCCTTTTTGCGTAAAACACATTAATCGGTTTGTCATATCAATAATAGTCTCTCACCAAAATCTCAGCTCAATATCTTGAAAATTCAGCGATTACGAGGTGTTTTCGTGAATCGAGACTTCGTTAAATATGTGGGCGTTGTGATGCGAGTTTCAAGTTCTCCAAAAATCGCCGAAAACTTAGATCGCGGTTTTGAGGGCTTCGGAGTCGTCGGAGCGTAAAAACACAAAATATCTCTCACGTTGGAAATTATTTCAGATACGAGGAAAGCGTATCAATTTTTCGATACAATCGATAGTTCGATATAAAGGCATTTCGGGCTACATTTTTGGATTTATTTGGCAACGCCGGCAAGATATCTTAAAGTACTTTATGCCATAAGGACCATCTCTGCCGAAAATCAGCTAATGTTTATTTTTTCCTGCTATTTGGTGGTATCTTTATTAAAGCGGCGAAACGCGAACCGCGAAACTCGTTTTACGTAAAAATTGGTTCCTAGGAGTCAACTTTAAAATATTGTGTAAAACACAGAAATATACGGATTTTAATAAACTTTAAGCCGTTATGTCCGTAAATAAACCTAGTTTTAGGAAAAAAATTACCTTAGCCATCTAGATGGCCAGATTGGTAGAAATCAAGGTACACAACTTTGAATGCGTTTTTCTTCCAATCACAAAACTGCAAAGAACCCCTTTTTACATAAAACGCCTCAATTAGTGTGTTGTCATGGGGGGGGGGGAGTCCCTTCTAATCGCAAATTTCTATGCTAAGTAAAGCGATTAATTATACAGTTAGTTGCCATTAGACGGGACTCTCCCATTGGGGCCTGCTCATTTAAACGTCATCTTGGATTTCTCTTAAAACGCCTTTTGTGGGTTCATGAGTGGATTCTGAGACTTTTCGATGCTTTCAATTTGATTATCATTTGATTTTACATACAGGGACCGACCCTTCAGAATGCTGTATTAAAAGTTGATGACAGGCCCATTGTGGAACGTATCATGAAATTTAGCGGATTAAAAAAAAAAATCCCCTTTAAAATTACCAGAATTCTTAATTGAGCGCATTTTCGCGAATGATTTGGCGTGCATTCTTGACCGATGAATTTGTCGGAAATTGAGTAAACGAAGTGAATCCAAGCACGTTTGATTGAATCGATGAGAGTTTCGTTAATTCTAAAGGAATTTCTTTTCACCCGCGTGTGAGTCTATAAAATATGTTCAAATTTTCGCTGCGATCTGATTTCGTCCATTGTGGAATACATCGAGAATCGATTTTCAAAATATTCATTAACAAGCAAATAATTTTGGCCAGGTTTTTGGGGGTAAATACTCCTACGTGCGTCAGTTCGAAGCGCATATGTATGCAGCCTAATCTAGTAACCTCCATCCGCAAAATCCAGTTAATGAGCCGAGAGGCGCGCCGTGCGTCGTTCTGTAATTTCAGACGCTCTTTTGATTCATACATTCTGGTCGGTCGCCGGTTACATTTACGCGCTCAATAATGACTGTGGAGGCTATTGAATGATGGTGAGAGAGTATTGTATTTATACAGGAATTGTATGGAAAGCTGTCTTTGTTATAGGGGTTTGAGGAGTATTTGGAGAGGGGAGGGGGGTATAGAAGGCCGAAATGGGTGAAATCAAAACAGTGATGGTATTCATGACCGGAGTCTTGAGGTTCTTGGGTTCGGATGAGCCACCTTCCATGAGCGCCACGCAGCCTCACCTGACCGAAGTGCGAAGGAAAGCTCGCTAGGCGATTGAAGGATCAGAGTTGCCATCCACTAATGCTTTCCATTGAGCTTGAGTCCCCTCCCCCCTCTCACACCACCGGGCCTAGTGATTTGTTATCATAGAATTCGATGAATTAAGAAAATTCTACAACTTTTGTGGTCCCACTCGCATCCCGCGCCATAGCAGACGCTCTTGAAGGAAGAGATCAGAGATATTTCCCTCGTCTCTCTCTCTCTCTCTTCCCATTTGAATACATGCTTTGGAAAAAGATAGAGGATCGGTCAGTCACGTGACTCTCACCTCTATCTCTGTCCTTCTGTAACGCGTGTATTCAAATGGGTGAAGAGAGAGAGGTAGACAACTCCTGCGTGATGGGACTCGCCTCGGGAAGAGATTTTGCCAACTCTTATTAATATTCCGGTTCGTCGGAAGTTTTCAATTGTTACTTATTGCAATGAGGGTCGAACTTGTAGAATGCGAGGGCGATCCATTGTCATCATATAGACGCACCCCGCCCCCTCCCTCCCCATTGGCCCACCCCTTTCCCTGCCACCATACCTTGCCGAACAAAGCATACACGAAGCGGAGTTCGCAGACCTGAATTGAATTAGGATCCAGGCGATGTAAACCTGGAAAATGCCGAGTATGCTCTATCTCTGTATCGTTTAAAGATCGTTTTGGATTGGTTCATACACAGAAAAAACGGAAAAAACACTTTGGTAGTGCTGACAAAACGTTTTGTAGAAAAATGACCCTGCAAAAGACTTTAGTTGGGCCAACCAAACTTTTTATTCACGCAGCAAAATCTCTTTAGTTAAGCGTAAAGAACCTTTGGTTGGCTCAACTAAAGTCTTTTGCTGGGTCATTTTTCTACCAAAGGTTTTGTCAGAGCTACCAAAGTGTTTTTTTCTGTTTTTTCTGTGTAGTTGAAGTTGTTGCTGAACTGCTACAAACCTAGATTGATTTTTGAAACCGGTTCCAATGCTAGTTTTAGCTTCGAACTTTTTTTTTTTTTTTTTTTTTTTTTTTTTTTTTTTTTTAAATTCTATTTCCAGCTCGTCCCAGTTCCTTTTATTAATCCAGTCTGACGATTGTTGTCTTCTATAAGCTTCTTTAAATTTTGGACAGCTTTTATTGGCCGTTTTAACATTGTCCGAAATGACTTCAAGGCGGGACGCCTTGTCCTATAACCCGATGCTCTGGTGAAGCGGGCCATTTAAATCGACCAATCAGATGGTGGTTGATGAATCGGGCCATTCAAACCAACCAATCAGATTCAGTTGTTGTTTTTTTAGATGACGTCACCTTTCAGAATCATCAGCTAGGGGCACAATAATTGAGATTTCTTGGAAATAGTGTACGCCCTCTAGCGTTTTATTGGTTCTTGTTCAGAGATACCGTTTCATATGAATATCCACTCATAAAGGATATGGATATTGTTTTTTCCCCTACCCCTCCGCCTATCACCCTCCTTCTCACATGGCCGGATACAAGGGATTGTTTTTCTCTCTCTCCTCCCATTTGAAAACGTGCGTTAGAAAAGGACAGAAGAGGGGGCCAAAGTCACGTGATGGCCCCCCTCTGCTGTCCTTTTCTAACACATAAGTTCAAATGGAAGGAGAGAGAGAATGACAATTCCCTGTATCCGCCCATGTCTTCCCCTCGCACGCCGGATCGCGTTCATTTCCATTTCAGGGCTATGAATTTATTCTCTTTATTCACATATGTGCGTAACACCTTTTTTCGTTATGGGGGAGGTGGGGGGGGATGGCAGAACCGCTCGTGCTAAGCCGGCCGCTTTATTACCCTTCGAAGCCCGCCGTAACCTTCCCGTTAGAATTATTGCTCTCCACTATTTGCCCATTCATCGCTACATTTATCTTTACCATCTCTGAACTTTTCTTCTTTTCATTCAGTTCGGCGGCGATCATCATTTTTGCAACATGCTCCCGCATGAGGATTTTGGTAGTTAAACTGCGATGAAGGGGTTACGTTTCCTTATTGCTCACCCCCCCCTCCCCCCTCCCCCGAAACCTTAAAATTTGGTGTGAAGAGACCACGCACGATGGCTTAGAATCTCGATTTTGTGGCCTCAACCCTTTCGTTACCGCCCCTTCTCGCGATACGAAGCCCGTTTACACAGGCTTATTAGATTCGTCATCCGCATTATAATGCAAGAATAGCTTCCAAATCTTTTCATTCAAACGTTCAATGGGTCTGTCGCAAACTTTTGCTACAACGATTAAGAGTTTTTAATCCAAAGTAAAATCACCGGAAAAGTCCATTCGTGGCATCAGAAAGTCATAAAATGCAATAATAAACTCAGAAGAGGCGTTTAATGAAATCCAAGATGGCGGAGAAATATCGAGCAATTTGCATGCAAACACCACGAACATCCAAGGATGGCCAACTTTGACAACCTCACTGGAGGTAGAGGTTATGTGCTTGTTTACGTTGTGATTGGTTGTGATCGATATTGTGAGGTTGGCTATCTTTGGATGTTCGTTGTGCATGCATACAAAGTGCTCGATTTTTCTCCGCCGTCTTGGATTTCATTAAACGCCTCTTGTGAGTTTCTTATTGCATTTTATGACTTTCTGATGCCACCAATGGACTTTTCAGGCGATTATACATTAGATTAATCTTTCTTAATCGTTGTAGCAAAAGTTTGCAATAGACCCATTCAAACGCTGATTTTGAAAACGAACGCTTCATATCTTAAATTACTAACCTAATTTTCAGTGTCACTATCGTGATTGCAACTAAACCAGTGGCGGCTCGCCAGGTGAGGCAAGTGAGGCGACAGGGAGCCATCGCCTCTTATTTTTTGAAGTTGGAGAAAGAAAAAAAAATTAAAAAAATAACATATAAAGGTTGAAATGGTTATTATTCCATCATCCTTTGTTTCAACAGTCCAAAAAAGTATGAATGGAACATAAAATGTTCAAAAAAGCTTATGTGAAGAGCGTTTCAAAAAAAATCCTGTGCACCTCTCATTTTCGTCGCCTCACATCCACGAGCCGGCAGGGAACTAAACATTCTTGACCATTCCCGTGAGCTCCGATCTGTATAAGGGCCACATTTTGACGCGTTAATTCCTTGACTTTTCCTCGAAACTTACTCGAAACCATTGTGAGTTATCGCATCATTGAAGCAATTGAATGCCTTGAGAAAAAGTTAAATTGGTCGGAAAGAAACAGATATATTTTCTAGATCTCTAAGATTTGAGGGAAATCTCAAGGTATGTCCGAACTGGCCTTGAGATATCTTTCAAAATCTCTACATTTTTTATCCTAGATTTTTAATTTTTTCAAAAAATGCATCCATTCCATTTGTATTATAATTTATATTTATTTTTCGGTGTATTTTCCACGATTTCCCATTTTCGCATTCGCCCTGAATCATCCTCTAGTCGATCCTCATCCTCTTTTCATCCTCTATGTATTTTCAACGGCACTTTTCAAGTCTAGGAAAAATCGAAGAACGTGTTAAAATTTGGTTCTAACTCTCGGGGGGGGGGGGGATATTCGGAAAAAGTGCTTTTAAAATTATTTAGTATGATCACCGTTTTTCTTGAGTGATCAAATTTTGAAAGCCATATTCTCGATCTTGTTTCATGCCACAAGATTTCATTTGTCACTTGATTTTCTCTCACACTTTCTGTTTGATGAAAAATTTAAGAAATGCTTCGTTTCAACAACAATTTGCATGGGCGCACCCAGGATTTCTGTATGGGGGGGGGCGAGTTGTCATTTCCTATGGAGGGGGTCTGGGGGTCCTCCCCCAGAAAATTTTGAAAATTTAGCTCTTCTTAGACGCAAAATTAGGCTACTTCTATTCAGAAACTATATTGAATTAACTCTCGAGAAAAATGAGATTTTCCGAGAGTATGCTGATGTTACGGAAATATCTTCATCGCATGCTGATAGAAAGACGGAGTCTTCAGGAAATCTAGATTTCAGAAGAAGATCGAGCGAAATTAACAATTAAGGACATTGCTGTCGGAAAAGATGTGTTCCTCCATGGAAAAATATGTTTCATGATATTGATACTTTTCTTGAACTCATTTCCTTTCCCATCTTTTCTTTTTCTCTCCTCTTTTCCTCTTCTCTCTTTCTCATCTCATCGTTTTTTCCTTTCCTTTTCTCCTTTTTTCCTTTCCTTTCCTCCTTTTTTCCTTTTCTTTCTTCCTATGGGGGGGGCTTGGTCCTCTTGCCCCCCCCCCGGGTGCGCCCATGACAGTTTGTTATACGTTTGCTTGTGTTTTTCGACCGTTATAATTTCATGAATCGTAAAATCGTATTAATAAGATCTATACGACTATGAAATGAAGACTCATTTACCTTGACGTCCAAGTTATGCAATTTTTCCGACATCGGGTCGCTTGAATTCTTGGAAAAAATAGAGGTCGTTTCACGAAAGTTGGCCGATGACAGAAGGGTTTGTTTACTGCGCAGAGACGAGTTTGCGTTTTTGCGCATGTGCAAGAACGCAAATTCGTCTTTGCGCAGTGAACGGCACGATCTGTCATCGGCCAACTTTCGTGAAACGAGCTCTAGATAAGGGCAGAAATGATATGCGCTCGTAACAAGAGAAGGAACAATTTATTTTCAATTTGATTAAAGGCAATATGTTATTAGAAACTAGATTAGTTTTTTGTCCTTACAAAAGAGATCCTTCCTCGGAGTTGCCGCCTCGAAAATTTAATTTGTTGAATATTTCCTTCTTCCGAGAAAAGAAAGAAAAACTTGCCAGCCCTATACTATTGGACGTACGTGTTTGAACCAAGAGAGGGGGAGGGCACAGCGAGAATTTTTCCATTAAGAAAAATGGCACGAGATAGCTCGCTCATTCCTCTGTCTCAAAGTAAAATCGTCCCAAATTGTAACTTCTCTCCTCATCTTTACTGCACAGCTTCTAAGAACGCGACTTTTTAGATCCTTGAAGTCAAAGCTTCGCTCCTTCAAAACATCGAATTGGTCGGGAGTATTTTTTTTTTTTTTTTAAACTGGAGATCAAGACAGTGTAGTTGACGGACTTGCGCAGTTCAATTGAAAGGATGTACACAGTCTAGCCATAAGTTCTGTCACTCGCTATTTTGCCGATAGCAGCTAAACGACTGAAAATAAGTATACAACACTATATATATATTCTGAAACTAGACAAAAAATGCTACAAAATCATGCTACTACCATTTGACGGAAGCCCCTGTATCTCCCGCAATAAGCACTGATATATGTCAAGGTCCGGTTGCTGTTGGGCGCGGAGAAATTACTAGCTATGCTTGGTTGAAAATGAAGTTTTGGGCATCAAATTTTCGGGGAAAAAATAAAAAAAAACTTACGATTTTGTAGCATGTTTTGTCTAGTTTCAGAATATATGTAGTGTTATGTACTTATTTTTAGTCGTTTGGCTGCTATCGGCAAAATAGCGCATAACAGAACTCATGGCAGTCGAGTGTTATCAGTGCGCGCCCAACGGTAGTCCGATGTTGACAGATATCGCTGCCTATTGCACGAAGAACAGGTGCTTACGTCACATAAATGTAGCATGATTTTGTAGCATTTTTTGTCTAGTTTCAGAATATATGTAGTGTTGTGTATACTTATTTTTAGTCGTTTGGCTGCTATCGGCAAAATAGCGCATAACAGAACTTATGGCAGTCGAGTGTTATCAGTACGCTCCCAACGGTAGTCTGACGTTGACATATATCGCTGCCTGTTGCGCAAAGCGCATGTGCTTACGTCACATGATAGTAGCATGGTTATGTAGCATTTTTGTCTAGTTTCAGAATATATATATAGTGTTGTACACTTATTTTCAGTCGTTTGGCTGCTATATCGGCAAAATAGCGAGTGACAGAACTTATGGCTAGACTGTGTATAGTGTATATTGGAAGGACTTACGCGACATCGCACGTTGGTGCCATTTTTCTCTTGCTTTAATTTTTTCTGAAAAGAGGGGGGGGGGGGATAATTCAAAGCACACACTTGGTTGGTGCTTTCAGGGTATACATTTATGATTAGAGAGACTAATTTCGAAAATTTCACAAGAATCCTTTACGTTCGTTTGGTTTTTTGTTTGTTTGTTCGTTTTTTTAATTTATGGGGGCTTATGTTAACCGAGGAACCTACAGTTCTACTGGCACCTGTTGACAAAATGCGTTACTTTTATATTTATACATATACATAGAGCCAAAAGAAGACCAAATCATTTTTTCTTGGAACTATGCACCCTTAAAAATATCAATGAATCATGAATATTACGCGGTAAAATGATCAGCAAAATAAAAATATTTCCTCTCTTTGCAGTATACGGAATATGATAGCTGACCTGTGACAACTTGTGGATTTGGCAATCATGCTTTTTATTTGCCTTCTTAAAAGGTTAAGAAAACGATTCTTGCGGAGGCTGAAAGTCCTCTGGGGAATCGATTGTTTTACATTCGTTTAAATGGGGTTAAAAACACGGTTGCCAAATTGCACCAGTCGACCACTGCACTGGATCAGGTTAATGTAAAACTGGAATAAAAAAGTGCCCCCTTGCATCCAACGCTTCAATCAGACTTCCGCTTTTGGGCTGACGATTTTGAAAATGTGCGTCCATGGTCTTGTACCAGAATTTTATTCGCGGTCAAAAAATGCCTCGAGAATCCTATTTTCATGATGACATTTTCGTCGGGTCATTTTTTTCTCCTTTCAACTTTTTCGACGCCTCCCCCATCCAGGTAACTTTTGAGCATTTCACTCAAGTCTCGAATAAAATGAGTCGCTTCCGCAGAAAATTGTTCAGTGGGGGAGGGGGGAATAACTCAGCCGCCCCCCCCCCCATGCATTCTCATTCATAAGCTCGTTAGACTCCCGAGGGTAATTTCGCGTAGATTGTAATAGCTTTAGTGAACTCTCGTGTCTAAAAATGTTTGAGCGTGCATGTAAGTATATGCTGATAACTCCTGCGCAGGGAATGTGTGAGCCTCGAATTTGCAGGAGCGCGAGCGGCAACGAATTACACGAGCGCGAAAAAGGGAGATCGCGGATTATATTTTCGCAGTCGAGGAAATGAGAGCGGAATCCAATTTAGAAACCGTTCAAAGTAAGCACATGAATGAAAATTTTTCATCTCGGTATTTTTTTTTTTTTTTTTTTTTTCTTATCATTTTTTTTTCTTCTTTTTCTAAAAGCATAGTGAGCACGAGTTAAGTAACGAAAAGCGGCAGTAAAGGACTGAGCTCGGGAACAAACCGATCAGAGTTACTCACGATTATCAATTAAAATTTGCCGGAAATGTTACCCTCGTTTCCGAAAGTGCGGGTGTAAATAAGGGTGAGAGGGGAGAAATGTATGGGTGGGCGGGGTGGGAGGAGAAATTCGAGAACTTTGTCGCGTCGAGTCATGCTGTGGTGAAGAGCGTAGAAGCATTTCTTCCGTTCGTTTCCTCTGTTAGTTCCTCCGGTAGAACGCAGAGGGCTCGCCAATAATGCGGTTTCAGTCGGAAAAGTGAAATGATCCGCCTCATTATCACCTAAATTATTCATAATTTGCGAGTTTCTCACGGCGGAGTTGTCTCGTCTGTTGAGGCATTTACCATACAACGTCACAGGTCGATACATCTCTTCGATGTTTCGATTGTGTTTCAACAAGAGAAGGCTTCCAAATTGAGCTCTTGTATGATTTTTCTAAAGATGAAAGAATTTATTAATTGAGCTCTTGCATGGTTTTGCTGCCACGAAATGGACTTGCAATGGGGCAGTTGCAATGGTCTGAAATGTTGTGTTTTTTATGTAGAAAATGATAGTACTTGATAAGCTGAGAACAACTGTGCCTTTGGTTTTTTCCTAAGTGTCTTGGTTTTGGAAATACACACGTGTAAAGTTGCAAAAAATTGTGGGTGTAGTGACGTCACTACGCGGAATTCCCATTTAAAACAATGTATTTTGGGCCAAAATCTCATCTCCGAAACAATGGGACTTAATTAGAAACCGAAGGCATCTTTGTTCTCAGCCCATCTAGTACTTCCATTTTCTTCATAAAAAACACAACATTTCAGACCCTTGCAACTGCCCCATTATGATGTAAAAAGCTGCGAAAACAACATTGGGACAGTTAAAGAAGTGTAAAACTCACCCCTTGCAGAGAAAACTTCGTTCTAAGTTCAGACGGATCACTCGTGTATGTATTCACTACGCACGTTTTGCATCCAGACGAAAGGACATAACCCACGAACTGGAACTTAGAGATTGCTGCATTTGGTTTGCCAACCGTAAAATTTGAGGTTGATATTTAGGTGCGGTCGCGTAGCAAAGCACCTTATCACAGATTTTGTCTACATTGCATACTAAGTGATGTGGCACTTGTTTAATGGACTGTTGTTTTGTTTGGAGTGCAAAACGTACGTAGTGAATACTACATTCATAGTTATCTCTGCGAGGAGTGAATTTTAGGTTTTTTTAATTGTTCTCATCGTTATTTTCGCAGCATTTCAAATCAGAACTTATTGATGATCCATTTGTCTACACAGCAAAACCTTACAGAGTTCCTTTCGCATGTTGAATGCTGAAAGAAAATCAACGAACCTGTCCGAAAAAAGGTCCGAAATTCACTCCTCGTAGAGAAAACTTAGTTCGAAGTTCCGTGAGATCTCCCACGTATGTATTATTGTACTATCAACGAATTAAAGATTGTCGCGAGATTTCCACGAGCTAAGTTTTGCATTAAAACTTGAAACATGTGATTGAAACCTCATTTACACCCTAAGGGACTGTCGAGGCTTCTGATGATATCAAAAATGAAAGATTTGGGATAGTTCACTAATCTGTCTTTCTTGTTTCAAATCATTTGCTGCTGTAGTTTTTGAGAAAAATGTCCTATCCGGGTGGACTGGTTTCAAGGTTATAGATTAAAGAGGTATGCTCATCTTACTTCGCGCCACAAATTCAAAGGCGCGCAGTTCAAAATCACTGCAAGCAAGATGGCCGACAAAAGCAGAAAACGTACACTCTTTGCAGAAAACATTGGGTTGTTTTCTGCTTTCCTGCAGAGGGCATCCAAATGTTTTCTGCAAAGAGTATACGTTTTCTGCTTTTGTCGGCCATCTTGCCTGCAGTGATTTTGAACTGCGCGCCACTGAACTTGTGGCGCGAAGTCAGATGAGCATACCTCTTTAATCTATAACCTTGGACTGGTATGGTATACCCTGTACAATATTTCCATCGAGGGACTCTCGCAGTATTGCAAATGAGTGTGGCATGATCTGCAACGGCTCTTCCGGCTGAAGGAGTATGAAGCGTGGCCGAGCCGGAACCTTGAAGGCGGAACTTAGCTCGTGAAAATCTCACGACGATCTTTAATTCGTCGATAGTACGTATTACATACGTTTCACACTCCCCAAACAGAAGAAAATAATCTCCGAATTGGATCGTAATTTACACTGATTATTTACTCAGTGAATTTGGAGGTTGATTCTTGCCGTCCTTTCGTTTTCAAATTGAGACAAACCCTGGAGTGAGTAGTCGGTAGAGGTCGTTTCACGAAAGTTGGCCGATGACAGATGGGTTTGTTTACTGCGCAGAGACGAGTTTGCGTTTTTGCGCATGTGCAAGAACGCAAACACGTCTTTGCGCAGCGAGTCACATGATCTGTCATCGGTCTTCTTTCGTGAAACGAGCTCTAGCTAGAGTGAACTGACAGCAATGCTGTCATGACGCCCCTGGACGGCGTAGGAGAGGAACTTTGCCGATATAGATTTCAAGAATATAAGGATCTAGAGATCCCATTGGATAGGGACCGTTGCATTGATTCTTTCGAAAAGCAAAGTCATGTTTTTCATTATCTAGCTTCTCAGGAATCGGAAGGTATTGCGAAAGTAGCAGGTGTATACTATGTATAGATAGGCGCTCTTTGAAATTTCCTCCAACAGATATAAGATGAGGAGTAGCAAGGTCGGGTTTCGGCCCCTTCTTTTTCAACGTTTTCCCCTTCACAGGGCAAATTCTGAAGATCAAAGCTAAACGTGAAACCCTTTTCAGCGTCGACTCAAATTATGAACGTTTTTCTGGATGGATATTCGTGGAATTCCGTCTTCATTCTCGTACGCCTCTCATTGATAATTAATTTTTCTGTGTCTTGTGATCCCCCCACGATATCTAGTGGCTTACCTATTGTTATCAATCTATTTTCATAAAGTACCGTTCTAATTTACTGATTGACAAGTAATAATGTCTAATCAATTTGCAAAGAATCGCTTCTCAAAAGTAGGTGTGCTCTTTTTTAGAAGTCAGCATATTTACGGAGAGTGCGGATTTTCAATAAAGAACAAGTATGTTTTATTAAGTTGCTTTAATAACCCTGTTTGCCGTAACTACCTCGATTTATAGACTGTTGTCGTATCCTTCGACGTTTTTATAATGAATTCCAACGCTAGGGCTGTGGGCTCCTTGCCAATTATTGGTAATTCAGCTTCAATGTAGCTTGGTTTTCAATCTAGGTTCAGTTTTAGTAGTTAAGTGACAATACGTATCCATTAACCGTACTCTTATTTTCGCGGTTTTTTTTTTGTATTTAAACGACCCGTTCTAAAAATTCGCGGTCTGTATCGCTGTAATAAAAATGTGCTATTGTCACGGCTGTGTTGAGAAATAACAAAGCTCCCCCAGGAATACCGTCCGAATACAGTAGGTAAGTTTTCGTAACCCATTTCGTGCAAGCACACAATATTTTTTCAAGCAACTATTCGTGCGTATCCGCATTGAAAAAGTATCATTTGAAAATGAAGGCGCTCCGTACTACGGACTGCTCTATCGAGGATCAATGTTCAGCGTAGTGCTTCTCCAGATCTTCTCCACCGCGCTCGGATTGTACCAGTCTTTACTGACCGACATCAGATGAATGATTCACAGTGAATGCAATTTCGACCCGAAATACGTCGTTATAAACGGGAATTTCGCATTGTGATGTCACAAAACACAATTTCATGCACCTTTACACGATTGTATTTCCGTAACAGTGATATCCAGGGGGGGGGGGGGAACCGAAGGCATCTTGGATCTCAACTCACCTAGTGCTTATTCCATTGTCTCAATAAATGAAACTACCATACCAAACAACCCCTCCGAATTCACCAAAATTCAGACCCTTCCACCTGCCCCATTGTTTCGATGATCCAATTCCAAGAAATTCATTGGCGTCAGCGAAAAGTCCTGTTATCTTGGAATCACCTGTACACCCGTTTGCACGCATACGGGTAATGAGACGTAAGCAGCCGGAGGCAGTAGAGTAAGAGGTGGTCTGCAGGTGAGGGGAGGCATCAGGAGAGCAAAAAGAGGGGGGTTGCAGCGACGACGCTGACGACCGTTGACTCTTGGGGAGAGAGAGAGAAAGAGAGAGAGAGGGGGGGGGGAGGGGGGAGGGGGGGACGTCAACGATACGGCGACAAGTGAACTTGAGGACAATGGTGCTTAAAGCTTTGGCTTCTAATATGATTATTTAAAGGAGATGGATTACAGATGAGATGTTTAGGATAAAATATATGTATATACATGTATATAGAGAGAGGGGGAGAGTGAGCAAAGCCCGCCAAGGAACAGAGGAGGTTTAGGTCTTAGTCAATGCTAGCGCTCGCTGGCGTGGTGTGTACTATATGCGGTGCTTCCATTAACTGCGCCGCGCGGTCTCCTACCAGGCCACCCACTCTACAGCTCCTCTTTGCTGTCCCCCCTCTTTCGCCCCCCCCCCCCCCCCCCCGAGTGCCCCTTTCTACCCTCCCTTTTCCCCGCCCTTTCGATCTGTTCATCCCGGTGGAAACGCTGCGTACGCCTTGTATCACATTCAGATGATTTATCCGCTCCGATACCTCTCCTCACAGCGGCGTCTCTGTCTCAGCAATCAACAATGATGTGAAACCCCTTCGGATTAAACTCGAGAGCGCTCCCCAAGAAACCCCCAATCCCCCCCTCCCTCCATTCGGGTTGTCAATTCCCTACCTGTCTGCGTCAATGAAAGAGAAGTGCATAGAATTCGTGCCATGGTGTTTTTCTTCTCTTTTTTCCCTCTTTTTTTTTTTTTTTTTTATTTATTTTTTTTTAACAACGGAAAGTGCCGTACAGTCATTAAAATTGGATCTTCGTCGCGGGGAAATTACCGGCGACGCACACTGTATCGGAACTGGGAGCAGATGGTGCAAACCGATGTCTCATTCAAACCCCGTGCGAAAAATTGTGAAGTTAAGGTGATTCTGTGGCAAACTCCCGAAAATTTTAATCCGATAGATGGCGTTACTTGTCGCTGGCTCCGAAAATATCCGTTTTTTGACGGTTTTCGGCTGTTTTCTCTGAACAGACGAACAAGAGACGAAAAATCGGAATGTCAGCACCTGCTTAATTTTTTGAGCCATAAACGGGCCAAATTGGTTCTAAAATAAAGGTGAAACTATGCAAAGCAAAAATCATGACAGGTGAAACAGAAACCTGTAATCTTTACTGATACAACTCCAAATTACACATGATTTTTTCTTTGCATAGTTACGCCTTTATTTTAGAACCAATTTGGCCCGTTCATGGCTCAAAAAATCAAGCAAAAAATTAAGCAGGTGCTGACATTCCGATTTTTTGTCTATTATTCGTCTGTTCAGAGAAAACAGCCAAAAACCGTCAAAAACGGCTATTTTCGGAGCCAGCGACAAGCAACGCCATCTATCGGATTAAAATTTTCGGGAGTTTGCCATGGAATCACCTTAAAGGTAGGTCACGTGCCTCCCCTTTTTGTAGACTTCATTACGCGTTTGTTTGGGAAAGAATCGATTTGTGAATCGCATAAGCCACCTATGATCGGAACTCGAAACTTGGTGACTTTTCCGAACTCGTAAAGCTCGAGCTTTTTGCTTTCAAAGTATTTCGGTTTCGATTTATTTTTCCGTGTAAGAACTGTTGTAAGCTGTGATATGGATAATTTTCATTGGTCATCATCATCATAGTGTGGTGTAGCGTTCTAATATGGCAACGTTGCATTCTGTCCATTAAAACCTTCGGAAAATATCGAAGTTTTGAATGCACAGTGATCAGACTAGACTTCGATCTTTTTCACGGGTTTAAATCAATAGAATGCAACGTTGATAGATTTTTTTGCTGCACCACTGAGTGGATCTTGAAAGTCATTCTTCCTTTCCACATTTTGAAACTAGTAAGAAAGAGACGGATAGAAAGAGAGGGGCTATCACCTGACTTTCAATCCGTAATAGTGTCATTTTCTAACATTTTCGTTCAAATGGGCGGATACGAGGACAGACAAATGGGTCTGTTGCACACTTCGGCTACAGCGTTTTAAATTGTCAATTCCTGTGTAAAAAGCCGAGAAAATAACAATGGCAGCATCAGAAAACACTAAAATTCAGTATTAAACTCACTAATTGCGAAAAACACTAGACACTATTCACCCCTGTATCTTTCCACCACGTGCACGATATTTTGCGAAATTAGCGCGGCACATTCAAATAATCACGGCCGACTGTCATCACAGCTGACTTCATGAACAAATAAACAGTAAACACTGACGGTGTCTGTTCGAATTCTTACGTTTCAATATCCTCAATTCCTCACAAAAGGTTGTGAAAGGTACGGAAACCGATACTTGTGTCGAAAACTCATCAAAATGAAACAATAACACACAGGAGTTCCAAGGGTGATTCCAACTTCGATCATCATGCTTGGAACTCCTGTGTGTTATTGTTTCATTTTGATAAGTTTTCGATACAAATATCGGTTTCCGTGTCATTCACAACCTATTGTGAGGAATTGAGGATATTGAGACGTAAGAAATTCGAACAGACGCCGTCAGTGTTTACTGTTTATTTGTTCAAGAAGTCAGCTGTGGTGACAGTCGGCCATGATTATTTGAATGTGCCGCGCTAATTTAGCGAAATATCGTGCACGTGGTGGAAAGATACAGGGGTGATTAGTGTCTAGTGTTTTTCGCAATTTGTGAGTTTGATACTGAATTTTAGTTTTTTCTGATGCTGCCATTGTTATTTTCTCGGCTTTTTACACAGGAATTGACACTTCAAAACGCTGTAGCCGAAGTGTGCAACATACCCATTCCTAAACTCGTCTCTGGTTTTGCTCTACTGTGTGACGGTGATGAAGAGCCTTTAGATTCTCTTTTTCGAAGAAAGGGGAAGGCCTTTGCGCGTTGTGAGAGACTTGGAAATGATCGTGAAATATTTTGATTTGTACTTTGCTGTGAATGAGATCTTTATTTCTCCTTTTCATTTGCGTACCGCATTATTTGTCCCCATTTGATTCGTTGACAGCGTATTTTGTCGCAAAGCCCAACAGACTGATTTTTTTTGTTTTTTTGTTTTTTTTTGTCTAAGGATCTCGCCTTCCTGTAGCTTGATTCTTTCCTTGCAATAGACTCTCTTAGTAGAGAGCAATATATAATTTCGATTGTCATTCGGGGACCGGACCTCTGGTTCCGAACCAACTCCGGTTCAATGTAATTTCCCCATAAGCGTTAAAACCTTTTTAAAAATTTGTTCAACAAAACGCTCAAAATTTTCTCGAAAATCCCTTCGAAGACAATGTAAAAAGTTGGCTAAGGGGGAGGGGGGCTACAGCCCTCTCAGCCCCCTCCCCTGGGTCATGGCGGCGTGGCGGCGATTAGCCTTTATTATAGAATGCTGCACTAATGCGTAACTTTGAGTGAGACAAGGACAAAGTAGGACTTCCTCTGCCATAACTGTGATCGTAATTTGCAAGTGATGTTTCGAAAACTTGAATAAAACGTGAAATTATTTGTTGGTGCGTGGCAATAAAATCTGCGGAAACCGTGCTTACTTTGTAGCATAACTTAGTATTTGAAAATATGACTCCGCCCATGTTGTGACTCGCTCATATTATGACATCCATATTTGATTGTTGTTTAGACGTATTCATGAATTTATGAGTCAATTTTGGAACTTCTTGAGGTTTTCATCGTTGTTTCCAAGAGTTTTTTCACCAAAATGGGTCTGTTGCATACTTTTGATACAACAAAATAGAGCCTTGATTCTTATGTCAAATTCGGCGAAAATAACGATGCGCACATTAAAAAAGGTCATAATCCACTCATTAACTCAGGAAATCACTTCAATTTCAAACAGCCCGCGCTACACTAGACACTATTTGCACCGGTATACCACGACATAGACGGAACCACCGTGCATAAGTAAACAACATCGTAACTACAAAATGATGGAATTCCCTTCTAAATACACGAACTATTGGCTGCATTTGCTGTCTGGTCTTTTCGGTTTATGAAAGATTACAAAATAATATAAGCAATGTACGCATCTAAACGAAACATTCCAATGTTTGTAAGTTCTGTTCATGTTTACATAAACGACACGGGAAAAAAAGATTAGTGAAAATAACCATACGGATACCTGATTTTGGCACCTGCTAGATGTTATGGTAAACTTGACCAGGAGGATGGTACATTTACCGATACTTTAAGTAAATTCGACATGCAATCAGGTAACATCAACTAGTACCTAGTCAAAACATAGTATACTTCTGGTTAACATTACCATAACATCTAGCAGGTGCCAAAATCAGGTATCCGTATGGTTATTTTCACCGTAGTTTTTTTTCCGTGGAGATGGTTCCGTCTATGTAGTTATAAGTCGGTGATAAAATGTCTAGTGTAGCGCGTGTTGTTTGAAATAGAAGGTATTTTCTGAGTTAAAGAGTGGATTTTGAAAGTTTTTAATGTGCGCACTGCGCATCGTTATTTTCGCCGAATTTTTCGTCAGAAACAATGTGTCATATTGATGTAGCAAAAGTATGCAACAGACCTATTGGTCCTCCCGATGGTCATGGCAAAAGTTTGCGACGAACCCATTTTTATCGCAACGTGGTCTGAACTGAAAAACGGTCTATTGAACCTCAAAATACTCGATACTTTCGCATAAGTTCGTCGGGAGAAAAACAAGAATCGGTTGTGTTCACGACAGGGCTGCCGTTTTGCGTATAATCAATGCTATTTTTCAATTCACCGATGATTCCACCGGTTGAAAAAAAGATTACACAGTCCAGTTCAGTGCATGACTGTAATGAACTAAAATACTCGTATCTGCAATCTTTTCTCAACCGGTGGAGTCGTCGGATGACTTTAAAAAACTTGCGGATATTTTAATTAATCAACGGAGTTTCCACCGATTAAGGAAAGATTACAGATCAGAGTATTTTCGTGCATCACTGTCATACACTGAACTGAACTGTGTAATCTTTTCTCAACCGGTGGAATCATCGGTGAATAGAAAAATAGCATTGATTATACGCAAAACGGCAGCCCTGGTTCACGAGCTGCTGTCGCGAGCTGAAAAACTCAACGATCGCTTCTGGCAATGATTGCTCCCTCGCACCGCACCCTTCATTTCAGACTAGTCATTCCTAACGGTCCTCCGTCAAATTATCATCGAATGCAACGGTTACTACAATCAACCTGCAAATCTCGTGTAATTTTATTGAATTCAATTAAATCGGAAAGGTAATCCCGCGAAGCACACGAAATCTCGCGATATCATCCGAGCGCTTGATCGGGTGTAATCGGTGTTGTGGAAACGTTCATGAATAACTTGGAACGGCCTCGAAACTCTCCAGTGTTGTCGATTGACTCGAATTTCTCGTTTGTAACCTCTTGTTCTCGAATTGGATCCTCCGAGTAGGGCAGTTGCAATGGTCTGAATCTCGGTGCTTTTTAGTAGCAGGCAAGTAAAAGTATAGTACGTGAGCTGAAACCAAAGATGCCTTTGGTTTCTAATGGGGCAGTTGGAAGGGTCTGAAATGTTGTGTTTTTTGTAACGGAAATGATAGTACTTGATGAGCTGAGAACAATGGTGCCTTTGGTTTTTTCCTGATTGTCCCGGTTTTGGAGATACACTCGTATAAAAATGTAAAAAATCGTGTGCGTAGTGACGTCACTACGCGGAATTCCCATTTAAAACAATGTATTTAGGGTTAAAATCTTTTCCCCGGAACAGTTGGATTTAACTAGAAACCAAAGGCATCTTTGTTCTGAGCTCATCAAGTACTTTCATTTTCTTGATAAAAAAGACAACATTTCAGACCCTTGCAACTGCCCCATTCGGTGCCACAGTCAGTAGCGTCGCGTGAGCTGCGATATATCTACTATCCTCCATTTAAACACATGAAAACAATCGATTTTCTGGAGGTTCACTGTGTACCCCTCATAATCGATTGTTTTTGTGGATTCAAATGGAAAAAGAATCGATAGATCGCAGTTTACGCGATGCGATGGGCCACAGTCCCGGAGATGAGATTCCGACCCAAATTACATTGTTTTAAACGGGAATTCCGCGTTGATACGTCAAAAAGCACATTTTTAGCTCGCTATATAAGTGAGTATCTGCTAAACTAAGACACTTGGAAAAAACCAAAGACTCCTTTCTTCTCCGCTCATTAAGTACCTTTTTTTAATTTTCTTCATAAAAAAGATCAAATTTAGACCCTCGCAACTGCTCTATTTTCATCCTTCATTAAATCGTTAGTTTAGTGTTGCCGGTATAAAATCAGAGATTACTAAGCCTTAGAGATAATTCATAACGATTCAAAAGTGTTATTCGACTCCTACGAAGTATGCAATGTGGCGTACGCTGGTGACCGTAAAAATTGTTACTACTGTTGTTGTTTGAATGAGATTTGACAGCAACGCCACTAAATAAATTAATAAGATTAATAAAGTGTTTGGGAAGTTTAATGAGCTCTAAGTATATTTTGTACGTGAATCTGAAAATCTAAGTCACTTTAATCATCCCATCGGCCATTAAATGACAAACATTTAGATGCTGCAGAGAATCTAACCTCATTTCCAACAACATGAATAACAACAATGTTTACGGTTAACAGCGTACTGCACGTTGTATCTCGGCCATTCTGCAGGCGTTTTTTACGGAGCCCGGCCAACGGTTTTTTAACACGGCGGAGATAGGAAGTGCCATATCTCTTGGGCTTAGTAATCTCTGTATAAAATGGACTCAAATTACCTATTTCGTTGCAAAAGTTTGCTACATCGAAATTGATAATTGATTTTCATCAAAATGTGTAAAAATAAAGATGCATTCACTATATAGTGGTGGCTCGTGCAATTTGGCAACGATGTTTTTCCTCTATTAGATTCTACGTAAAACAATTGATTCGAAATGCAGCTTTTGCAAGGTTTTAGCGGAGGCAAATGAACTGACAATTATGATTTAAAATGCTGCGAAAATAACGATGAGAACGTTTAAGAAGTCCAAAACTTTCTCTTCGCATGCTTGGAGAAAACTCACAATCAGCTCAAAATTCAGACAGACCGCACGGCGCGGCGCACCCGTGTATATCCATATGCACCACCTACTATCGACGAATTAAAGATTGTCGCGAGATTTTCAAACATTTTCAGGTATGGGACAAGTCTGGGATTGATCTGCAACGGCTTTCCCGCCCAACCCGCTCTAGCCTCTAACCAGCAAGGTGTGAGGAGTATGAAGAGTGGCCGAACCAGAACCTTGAAGGCGAAACTTAGCTCGTGAAAATCTCGCGACAATCTTTAATTCGTCGATAGTACGTTTAGCATCCCAAACAAAAGAACAGTACATTGAACCATCTGCCGGTTTTTTTTTTTTTGTTTGTTTTTTGTTTTTTTTTTTTGTTTATAGTCGTGCATCTCGCGATAAAATCTGTAACAATCAACTTCAAATTTACTGTTCGCAAACGAAATGCAAAAAACTCATTGCTCCAATTCGTAGACTATGTTCTTTTGTTTGGAGTGCGAACTGAACCTATGTAATGCATAAATATGCGGGGGGTGGGGGTGGTGTCCATCTGAACTTAGAGCTCAGATTTCTCTGCGATGAGTGAGTTTTACACTTTTTTAGATACCGGTCTCAATGTTTCTTTTCCAGCATTTTACATCAGAATTGGCGGTCCATTTTACTAAAAAAAAAAAAAAAAAAAAAAAAAAAAAAAAAAAAAAAAAAAAAAACACCTTACAAGAGGTCTATTTTGGGAGCGTATCGTTAATTTTGCATTTGGTTTCGAGTTCACCACTCAAATTTGATGTTATTAAAGTTCGAAGCAGACTTTTTTTTTATTATTATTATGAAAGCTATCTTTGACATTTTCTATTACTTTAATAAGATTGGAGACACTTTCGCAAGATCAGATTTTAACATCTTTTGGCATTCAAGCACGGACAATGAGTTAGGAAACTCCGGTGACGGCAACTTGCAATACTTGTATGTACACTCAGCACTTAAGTGGGACAATGGGAAACTATCGAGAAAAGAAAACCGCGGAAAGTCCTATTAATTTCGAGGTTGTTACCTCTCTTTCCGGCCACCCCTCCCAGTCCGCGCCTCTCTCGCGCCTTCTCTCTTCTTATGAACTTTTTTCCATTCCAGCTTTCCAGCTTAATCCTCGCTTAGCTCAGCATTTAATCTGGCGTTGAGTAAGAAAAAGGAGGCTCATTTACATGAGGCAACCTTTGTAATTGAACCCAAATCCTTACTCAACAAATTCTGCCTCATTATAATTTGCCAGAGAAAAGGTGGTTGATGTTTAAAATATATTCTCAGTTAGATAAATTCGAGCAGATTATCATACCTGCAATGTTAATGACAAACAATTTTTCATTTCCTCTATTTGGATCACTCAGTGTGTAAAATACACACACTAAAGCGGTCTAAGTGGATGGTTTGACTCATTGTTTCGAATAGTGACTGTAATCGCTACTTACAAAGCTTCATACTTTTTTCCTCGCAAGTATAGATCCGCTTAGCTCTGTTTCGTGACGGAAGGAATTCTTGGATTTGTTTCTTTTTCTTATTGATAAAGCATTTGTTGCTCTGTATGAGTCAGTTGTGAGTACACTGTCAATATATCCATTTTTTGGTGACGTTGATTCTCATGTAAAATGTCAAATTAAAACACCTTTTATCTGACAAAACTGATTTCACAGTTTTTGTTGTTTTTTTTTTTTTACCTGTACAAGCTGTAAAAGGAGAATAATAACTGTAAGGTCCTATTCCATAGGAAAGAATTTAAATATTCCAGAGACAAAAAATTACCGTATAAATCAATCGCCGATAACTTTTAACAGTTTTACAGTTTAAAAGATTAACAGTTTTTTGTTTTGTTTTTGTTTCACAAACAACTGTCCCATCTGCAGTTAAATAATAAAACAGTTGAGGTTGAATAAAGGCACCTTCGTTGAACTGTTGAGTTCCACACTAATGAAAACAAAAAGGATGTTAAGAAAGTTACCGGATCCTCTAGAAACCTGAGTCTAATTTCCCTCTTCCCCTTTATATATTTTGCCCTAGAAAGCCACGATGATAAATATAGACCCAGTATAGGAGACATTGAGCCCTCTCATGCCGAGGAAAAAGCATCAGCTTATGAAGCTCAATAAATAAATAAATAAATAGATAGATAAATAGACAAATAAATAAATAAATAAATAAATAAATAAATAAATGGATGAATGAATAAATAAATAAATAACTAGATAATTAGATAGATAAATAAATACATAAAATATTGAAGAAAAAATCAGAGCCTACACTGAATTAGGAGATGAGATGAAAAGGATACACCATCTTAAAAGTATAGTTCATGCCCCCTTAATAGTCTCAGCAACAGGCGCGATCCCTAAAGAACTATACTCAGCTTTAAACTCGATTGGTTTAAAGAAAAACACATACCTAGAATTACAGAAAGCAGCGTTATTAGGTACGAGTAGGATAGTGAGGAAATGCATGGGTCCGCCTGAATTTCCTCGCTCTTTACTGTAACCCTTAAGGTTAAATTGCCTGTTGTTTCCTCCTTTTCCTCTTTCTTCCTTTCAACCTAACTTCACCTTTGCCCCTGAAAGGCGGGGAAGAGGGTAACCCGGCCTGGAGTACTCTCCTTGAAGGCTCCAGTCTGAGATGCATAGAGCTATATACAATAAATAAATTGATAAATAAATAAATAAATAAATAGATGAATAGATGAATATATGAATAGATAAATAGATAAGTAGATAAATAGATAAATAAATAAATAAATAAATAAATAAAGTGATTGGTAGAGATGCATCCCTACCACTGAACCCACTGTGTGGGGATCAAGAGAGTGCAGAGCGGAGTCGAAATGAAATGGTCTCATCATAATGAATAAGATAATCTGAGAAATATGAAAAACCGTGCGGGATGATTGAAATGCCGAAATCGATTTGATTCGATTAATCGTGCACATTCGTTTCGAGAATATAATACGTACGTGCAAATTCAGAGCCGAGACCGAGATTAAACTGAGTGTGAATCTGTTTTAATTGTTTGTTTAGTGCCTGGCCTCATCTGAAGCATCGAGCCCACGAACCATGTAGCCAGGTCGACGCATGGGCGGATACAGGGAATTGTCTTTCTCTCTCTCCCTCCATTTGAACTTATGTGTTAGGAAAGGACAGCAGAGGGGGCCATCACGTGACTTTCGCCCCCTCTTCTGTCCTTTTCTAACGCACGTTTTCAAATGGGAGGAGAGAGAGAAAGACAATTCCCTGTATCCGCCCATGGGTCGACGTCGAAGAGCTACTTTTACGTTTAAGAATGGCAGAGCTGCCGATTTGTGTAGATTTAATGACATTTTGAAATTCACCGAAGATTCCACTGGTTAAGAAAAGATTACAGAGTTTAGTTCAGTGTATGACGGTAATGCACGAAAATACTAGCGTTTTTTATCTTTTCTCAATCGGTATATTTTAATTACTTAACGCCGTTTCCATCGATTGAGAAAAGATTACAGATCAGAGTATTTACGTGCGTTACAGTCATACACTGAATTGAACTATGTAATCTTTTCTCAACCGGTGGAATCATCGGTGAATTTCAAAATGTCATTAAATCTACGCAAATCGGCAGCTCTGAAGAGTGGCAGTCTAATACATATACTAGTTTGGAGTGCTGTAAAGGCCCCTTCAGTCGAAGAAGTCGAAAGAAGTCGATCAAATTGGATCCTCAAAGTAGCTTTCAAGTGGGGATTTGGTGACGTACATCAATACATAATATTCGCAAATTGACGGACCCGTTGGGCCTCTTCATACGATCGTTGAATGGGATGGTTGCAAGAGTCTGAAATTTGTTTGTTTTTTATGAAGACAATTATAGTATTTGTTGAGTTGAGAACAATGGTGCCTTTGGGTTTTTCCTAAGTGTCTCAGTTTTGGAGCTACACACGAGTAAAGTTGTAGAAAATCGTGTGAGTAGTGACGTCACCACGCAGAATTACATTTTAAAACAATGTATTTTGGGTAAAAATCTCATCATCGGAACAATGGGACTTAATGGGTCTGTTGCACACTTCGGCTACAGCGTTTTAAAGTATCAATTCCTATGTAAGCCGAGAAAATAACAATGGCAGCATCAGAAAACACTAAAATTCAGTATTAAATAACTCACAGATTGCGAAAAACACTAGACACTATTCACACCCCTGTATCTTTCCACCACGTGCACGATATTTCGCGAAATTAGCGCCGCACATTCAAATAAACAGTAAACACGGACGGCGTCTGTTAGAATTCTTACGTCTCAATATCCTCAATTCCTCACAAAAGATTAAGAAAGGTACGGAAATGAATAGAAGTTGCGGGTTTTTTCAGCATCAAACCATCCATTTGGACAGCTTTAATTTCAGAAAGGAGCCAACTACCTAGGAAATCAATCGCATTTGGCTCATTTCAGCTCTAAACCGTAGGATATGGCGGCTTTAGAGGTAGAAAGGAACCGACTGCCATAGGATTTCATTTGCAGTTGATTCCTTTCAGTCCTAAACCGTAGAAGATGGTGACTGTAAATATAGGGCTTTAGAGGTAGAAAGGAACCGACTGCTAGGATTTCACGTGCAGTTGATTCCTTTCAGTCCTAAACCGTAGAAGATGGTGACTGTAAATATAGGGCTTTAGAGGTAGAAAGGAACCGACTGCTAGGATTTCACGTGCAGTTGATTCCTTTCAGTCCTAAACCGTAGAAGATGGTGACTGTGAATATAGAAAGAAACCTACTGCATAGGATTTCACTTGCAGTTGGTTCCTTTCTGCCCAAATCCGTCCATTTCTGCTCGCGGCAACCCTGCCTTGGTAGGGAGAGCACGGGAGCATCTCGAGCCGGTTAAATCCTCAATCCTTTCTCCGTGCTGCAGCTCTCGGTCGCAATTTCAATCACGCGCTCGACGCTCCATTGTCCTGCTCGATCGCCCGCCCTCCCCTCGCCTCCTCCCTCACCTATACTATCCCTCCACTGAGCGGTCCTTGGTTCCCGCAACAAATGTATAATTAATTGGGGGAACATGCGTGCTCAACTCCTCTATTAATATCATCGCTAGATTCCTCCCTCCACCGCACCACCCACTGACTGCATCACCCCCCTTTTACCACACAGTCCTTTACCTATGCGATGCACAGCCGAGTACCCCCTGCCCCCCTTTCTCCCCTGTTCCAGCGATGCCTTTGATGAAAACTGAAAGAAGAAGTTCAAAATTCATTTACTGGTCCATCGTTGTCAATCGATGATTGGAATGCACCAAGTATTGAAGTCGGAAAATATAACTTTTGCATTTTTAAAGTTTTTGGATCCTCCGTCTCCATCCCTTTCTTGGATAGTGGTACTCATGTGTACCATTTTATGTAACATGTGATTCAATGGAATTTAAATGGACATTTTTCAAAAAGTTGTGTGACCCATCAAAGTTCTTAAAAAAGTGTCCTCTTTCAAACGGTCTAAATAAATCTCAAAAAAACTCAAATCCCATAATGCGTGCATGAAAGGGTTAACCCAATAGGCCAAGCCCGAGTTAGAGTCCCTTGATGGATATATTGTATAGGGAGTACCGACACGACGCTTTATGCATTTTGACAGGAGTCGATTTAGTCGATCGCCTGAACGAATTCGAAGGTTAAGTTCGACAGTGGACCAGTGGTGGACAGGCGGATTTGCCGGCATTCCGGTCCGTTCCCGTGTGTTCCTCAACGAATCGACTCCTTCGTGTGGAGCCTTCGATGTCGTCGACTCCTGCTCGACTCCGTGAGAGCCTAAAACCAACGACCAATCACAACTCGTTGAGCTCGTGTCGGTACTCCCTATACAATATTTCCATCAAGGGACTCTAGCCCGAGTATACTCGTTTTTCTCCTCTTGTCCATTTCACATTGTTTCAGTCTTCACTCCGGGTAAACGCGACTCATCGATGAAAACACTCACAAAGCAAGGTTTCATAGGGTGCCTTCAATTCATCGTATAGGCAATTCCAACTCCCCCGAGTACGAATAGTTAACTACCTCCCCTACGTAAAGGGAAAAGTGGCGATCTTTTGAACTAACCTGGCCCTTAAAGGGTTAAATACGAAGAAGTTGAACATAATAAAATTGGGGTTTGTTCCTGATTGAGAGCCTGGATAGTTATTTGGCCGAATGCGAATGGATATTTCTTTCAAGTTCGAAATGTATGAAATGTAAAAACAATTTTTTTATGAATTGATGTAATATGCGTGATACCAAAGTATCATAAGTTTTGCTAAGACTGACAAATTTCGTCGGCACTGCATCTTCCAAGCGTTTAAAAGCTACCATAAAGCAAATGGATGCTTCTAAAGGAGACATTGTTTTTAGCAAGTTTAAAAATAATGTACCGTATACTTCAGAAATCGTTAAATTTATAAAGCTTTGAAAAGGTCAAAAGGTTTTCGCCGTCGCAGAATGAAGAAAAGCTCTGCGTTAAAATTTAAACGAATCATTAAAATGATCCGTTTTTGTTTACTGGAAGCAACGTCTTCAACACAAAAATTCGTTCGTTTGGTAGCTTTGCAAAAATGGCCGCTTATCAAGCATGAGTGTTTAAAGTGAGATTGTGGGACGAGGAATGAATTGAGGTGAGGGTTCTTACTCAGGCAAATATTGTTATAGAATGGACAGTTATAGAAACATTTTAAAAAGAATATTACAGACGTATACTGTATATTTAGTACACGATAAAATACTACAGAAATTGGAAAAAACGAAGATAGATGAGAATAACGGTAGCAGCATTGCGTCAATATCAAAAAATGTGCGAAGAACACCCTTTTACAAAGAAAAAAACCTCTTTGGAAAATTTCAAAGATTATCGGCGAGCTCCGCCTTCACTAGTAGAGCAAGCTCTTGCAAGCGATCATCGATCCATATTTATCTCGGAATCAGTAAGATTCTCCTAAAAATAGCTGTGCCTTTTGTATCTCAGACGAATTTGCGTTGTCGTTGTTGTTTTTCTTGTCTGGAGACAAAATAAGAGAGAGGAATAAAAAGTCTATAATCTGTTCCGTGTAGAAATTTCGCTCGTGCCCGCTCAGTTAATTTAAAAGTACTTTTGTTTTCTTGAATTGAATCTTATGAAGTCGCGCTATTTATTCACAGAGTTTTAAATGACAAAAGAATGACGCTAAACAAAAGTTTAAGTACAAACTTCTCAGTTCGATAGTAAAAAGAATAGTTTCCACCTCTCTTCGAAACGCGAAAAAAGGGATCATTCGCGCTCGCGAGGGAAAGAAGGAGGGGGAAAAGTAAAAATGTGAAACAAACGGGGGAGGGGGGAGGGGGAGTGACTCGCTTGAAAGGAGCGTTGCCGCTGGTACCTTGCGTCTACACGCTCGGCGCGGGCGTTTGCAAAGTGTTGAGTTTCGGCGTGGCCTGACCTTAATTTTGTACGTTGAAAAGCCGTAAAATGTAGATCAAAGAAAAAAAAGTTTTCCGGCGCTCCATTCATGAAAACTTGATCGGAGATTGTTGCATGTGACCATTAGATCCTCTCCTCCCTCCATCGTCTCTCTTTCTTTCTCTCTCCCACACCCCCGTTTGACTCCCCTCTCTCCCTCACCCCTCTCCTCCTTTGACAGCTTTTTAAGAAGTCTTTGCAGAAAGAGGATTTTTACTTAATCAAAAGGTAAAGCTTTTAAGTCCTTACTCTCAAAAATTATATTTTCTCCTCACTCTCGTGGAGAGGGCTAAATTAATCATTCCCGTCTTTAAAATTACTCCCTTTGAAAGATTAAAAAGAGGAAAAAAAGAAATGATGATTTTTTATTTATTCGGCGGCATTTCAGTTTCATTTTTGCGCTCGTCGATTATTTGGGTAAAATAATCCGACCCATGCAAACGGGAAGTAAGTTTCGGTGTTTAATTAAGTTCTTTTCGTTTCTCTTTTTATATAATTTTTTTTTATTTTTAATCGTATAATTTATTTTTATTACTTGTATCACTCGTTAATGTTTCAAATACAGGGGAAGAAATCAACCCTTGAGGAAATTAATTGCTCACCTAAAAGAGGCTGTTAATAATTTGCCCATTAATTGCCTATTGAAGAGTCAAATAAAGGAAGGGTTGAAAGCTGTGGTGAAGCTTGGAGTTTAGTAATGTTACACTTTATCTGCGTAATTTCATGTCTAAGATCGGATTCAAGGACATTTTTACTGAACTCCCAATAGCTCGTTATTTTTCGAATTACTTACTCAAATGGACCGCTGTCAGATTGCAAGCATCAAGTAGATATAGCATCACCGCTGCGCTGGTCGAGAGTGTAGCAGTCAGTGGCGTCTCGTGCAATCTGGCAACAATGTATTCTATACATTTAAACTCATGTAAAAGATCGAATCCAGGAGGTGCACAGTGAAAATTCGATATATTTAATGAGTTTAAATGGAGCAGTTGCATTGTTGCCAGATGGCACGCGACGCCACTGGTAGCAGTATCGCTAATAACATGCACGTATACTACCGACGTTGAACAAATTGATTGTAATATTTAGAGCCTGCTCTGGAGGTTTTGTTCATTTTCTTCTAGAGATTTTTCTTGATAGTGAAACGCTGTACTATCGACGAATTAAAGATTGTCGCGATATTTTCACTCATTTTCAGTTATGGGTGCGAGTGTGGGACTGAACTACTCAATGGCTTTCCCGCCCCTCCCCCATTGCCCTCTCACCTGCAAGGTGTGAGGAGTATGAAGAGTGGCCGAACCAGAACCTGGAAGGCGAAACTTACCTTTTGAAAATCTCGCGACAATCTTTTATTCGTCGATAGTACCACTATGCCATGCCACCCGCTA
The DNA here is from genome assembly GCA_011764245.1 of Trialeurodes vaporariorum. Classification (NCBI taxonomy): domain Eukaryota; kingdom Metazoa; phylum Arthropoda; class Insecta; order Hemiptera; family Aleyrodidae; genus Trialeurodes; species Trialeurodes vaporariorum. The sequence goes on from VMOF01000002.1 coordinate 76,171,795, forward strand.
TTTAAAAGAGGTGCAGGTCATCAGTGCTGCCATTCTGAGTCATGGGCTGGATACAGGGAATTGTCTTTCTCTCTCTCCTCTCATTTGAAAACGTGCGTTAGAAAAGGACAGAAGAGGGGACCAAAGTCACGTGATGGCCCCCTCTGCTGTCCTTTTCTAACACAGGAGTTCAAATGCAGGGAGAGAGAGAAAGACAATTCCCTGTATCCGCCCATGTTCTGAGTTCATGTTATGTAATGACATCCTACAATGTATAGATGTATAGGTGATTCTACCGGTTGAAGCAAAGATTACGTATTTGAGTTGAGAAATACTCGTATAACAATGGCCCTTAGAAATAATCAATCAAATCAGTAACCTTTGCTTTAACCGGTTGAACTATGGATTGTAGACTTCAAAAGTGTCTTTATTGAGCCTTTTTACGCTTCTATAACTGGCCGATTATGTGTACTGTAGTAAATATTTTTACGAACTATAAGTTTAATACCCACCTCTCTTTCCAATGTTATTATATTCCAGTAATTTAATTTTTTTTTTCATCTTGTTTTGTTTCAGGTAAGCGTTGGATTTTGATCTTAAAATCACACCAAATACATCTGAATGCGATTTTCTCACTTCTCAAGTGGTAATTTTACGGTTTGAAGACCACGAATGTTTGGGATTTTCCGAGAAATTAGGTCCGCGAGTCTGGACTGTCAAACAAGGGCTAAGAAACCTCTCGTAGCGAGGTTCAAATCGACAGCTGGAAGTTTTTATGTCGATCGAGAGATCGACTCGATCAGCGATTTGGCGGTCACTATGCTTTCAGCTTTCATTAAGAGCCGTTCTTTAAACTATTTTCTCAGGGTTGTTTAAAAGTTCAACTTCGAAGGTTGATGAGCCGATTTTTTTTTTTTGGAGAAAGTTGATTAATTTAGCAGGGATTTTACCCGCGAATTGATAGATATTGATCACTCAGAAAACGCGCGGTCTAAAGTCACTGCGAGTTGAACCCTTTTTGATTAGTGTCGAATCTGACCACTGGATTGCTTTCGTTTCATATCAGTTAAATTCAGTGGCGGCTCGTGCGATTTGGCAATAGTGTTTTTATCCCATTTGAATACATGGCAAACAATCGAAACTCGAGGAGGCTGCCAGCCTCCGCTTGAATCGATTTTTTACCTAAGTTTAAGTGGGAAAAATGCATGGTTGCCAAATCTCACGGGCCGCTACTGGTTAAATTACCGGTAAACAGTGAAGTATATAGAGAAAATCAAAAAGTTATGGGAGTGTAAATGATCATTCCGAGAAGACTCGTAAGAAATATGCCATCGGAAATCGTAAAAATATAGCTTAAAGCACGGAAAACAAAAACAAAAAACAAGAAAACATTAAAAAAACGGAACATCATTTGTCGCTGTAGTAGGTATTAAAATAAAATGTTTTGTTTTTCGGCTTTTACCGCAATTCCTACGATTTGCGATGAAATGCATCGAAAATCATGTCTTCTCGGGATAATTATCTAGTTCCTAAAATTTCGTTTTCATCCAAATATTTAACTTTATGCGTTCAGCGGTAATTCGACTTTAATCGAATGGTAGCCCTCTGATGACGAATGATGAAGAGTTATCTTAACCGTATTGAAACAAGCATCTGTCGAACATCTATAAGCGGTGAGTCATGATTGTATGTATAAGCATGCCCCAGCAGTCCTTACCAAGCCCATGCAAATCAAAAAATATGTCTCTCATTCCAATAAACAACGAGTCTGCTTGTTAGCTTGTGGTTTGCAGAATTACTCATGTAAAGCAATAGAGGGTTTTAGTAATGGCGACTGCCGGTGATGAGCGTTCCTAACAAAACCGGTTTGTCTCTCTCGCTCTCACGTGACCCCGACCCCTACGTACTGCCATCTCACTCTAATTTCAAAAATCGTATATAGAGACTTATTTTGTGAAATTTTATGGCAGAAATAAATTTCTCGAGGCATTTTAATGCGATTTTGATAATAATATGTCATAAAACAAGGCCCTGTATACGAATTTCGATACTAGAAAGAGATGGATATACATGGGGGTCACGGGAGAGTGAGTGAGATAGTTTGGAACGCTATGCGAGTTTTATCACAACCGATTGCGACCGATGAGTGCGTTGTTGTGGTTGTTGGCTAACCGTCGACTTCCCACTAAAACCGTCTATTTAAGATTCTGCCTACCTAAACAACAAATGGAGCAAACCTGTCGCCCATCGAAACGACATACATGTTTTTCGACGTAAGCTTGGTAATAAGATCCTTGGTCTTAGGGACACAGTATATGCCGTAATTTTCATTTAAAAATGCTCTTGGATACAGGTACTCTGGTACTACGAACCGGAGCTTGTTTAAGCTTCCGTACACGCCCAAATACTGTGATCAAATAGTGCAATATATGAGCCGAAATTCTCCACTAAACGTCAATTACCACCCGTCGCATATTTATAGACTGCATCGGTGTTCGTCTAACAAGAGTTGTTTGATGGATCTATTTGATGGGCCGTCAATGTAAATTCTTCAACGAAGTTCACCGATCATCAAACCCCACCAAGAGTCATCATAAAACGACTTTAGTCAAGTTTCTGTTGGAACATTGGAAGTGTCAAGTTGGCAGCTCTGCAGTTTGTTGATCAAATACCTTTGAAAGCGTACGGATACCTTTTGGAACCGGAAATGGCACCTGGTTTACCAGAGCGGTCTTTTTTGTGGCGACGTCACCTCTGAACTGGGCTCTGATTGGTCTATTCAAATCTCCCGCTGGTCAAATCCGACGCTGTTGGTTGCTTCGTTTAAAGGGATGACGACCGCTCCTCACCAAAACTGTGTACTAAAGATGCACCGGTTAGTTGCCCTATTCTCCTCTCTATGAAATTTGCGGGGATTAGTTCACACTGAAAATTCCAGGACCTTGTTATACGTCGGTAACACAATAAATGAAGAGAGTGGATCAACCTTTCCTTTGTGGGAAGCTTTAATTATGCAGAAGGTTTTTGGTTGGAGTAGCCCCGTTAAAATCTCTCTCACGCGAGCGTTCTCTCTCTACTGCGGTGTTGTCAAACCTGCAGTAGCGTCATTTGCGGGGGGGGGGGGGGGGCACCTCCCCCCCCCCCCCCCCCAAGGGTCGGCCAAAAGTGATGACCTTTTTTTTTTTTTTTTTTTTTTTTTTGAGAAGAAAAAAGTTTCGAACTAAAATCTGGTGGTCATTAACGAGTTTTTTTTTAAATTTAGGGCCGTAAAGGTAGGATATGCAGGTCTGTAGAGTTTCTAAAATAATATCGATGAGCAAAAAAAAAAAAAAAAAGAAGGTCATCACATTTTTGCCCCCCCCTCCCTCAGCCGAACCAGAAATGATGCCCCTGCAAACCTGTGATTTAAATCCTTTCAATTCGTATTGATTCAAACTAGAAATGTACAATTTCATGCTGTGAATCATGGCAATGTTGCGTGCCTTACTTAGCCAGCAAGCTTGAGCTCGGCAATGACTTGAGAACTTTTGTAACCTGTTTGTCTTATACTCCCTTTATTCCCCCTTCGTTACCTCCGTTCTGAGCCTCTCTTTTGACTCGGCGCGATGGCGACGTGACGCCTGCAAGTTGCAATACGTTACTTTTTGTGTTGTTTTGAACAGCGCGTTTTTTCCATATTCGGAGGGGGGAGGGAGGCATTAGTATTCGCTAAGTAAGGTCCGATCCGTGTGTTAAGGGATGTGCAGGGGTGCACTCAGAGATGAATAGAGACCAAACACGAAGCTTGCGACAGTTGTCCATTTCTTTGAACGCTAGTGGTATAGGAAAGGGTAGGTTAGGGGTAGAGTTCCTATATTTAGAGAGTTAAGACAAGAGAAACCATGGGCGCCGCCATTGGATGCGATTTTGCACATTTGTTTACATTCTGAGGGCCGTTGTTGTGTTTTTGTCCACTGCAAAGATTACAGTGCCGCTGAGTTTCTAATGATGTAATCTTTTACTGCTTTTGTGCATCGACATCCATTTACGCTTTGAAAGGTTCTTTTGGGATTTTTAGACATTCTTGAGGCGTTTCATGATTAAAATTTACAGATTCGTCGATATTTAACTCTTTATCCGTAAAATACTGTTGGTAAACAACTGCGATTGTAAACAAAAGTGCAAAATCGCATCCAATGGCGGCATCCGTAGAGCCTAAAACTCATCGACCAATCAGAAGTTGACTACCCTCTTGTCTTAACTCTCTAAATATAGGAACTCTAGTTAGGGGTAGTCACGTGACTTCAGCCCCGTCCTCTATCTTTTCCTTTCCACGCTGTGTTTGAGATAGGTCTTCCGTAACTTTTGCCACAGCGGCATGGAGTTCGAATTCCCTTGCATTTTAACGTCCAAAAAAATCGATGGACGAACAGAGGATCTTCAAAATCCACTCATCAAGCCTTTAATACGTTTTTAAAGAACCCGTAAATTGTCACACATTGAGCTCGCAATGACCACGTGAAATAAGCAACTGCTAATATTCAGGTCGAGCAGAGTTGGGAAAAAAATTATTCGGAAATTATTCGGTGTGTCCGGCAACGCCGAGTCAATCGAATTATTCGACGAATAATTCTACAATTGACCTATACCTTCCGTGTGTTTCCCTTTCCTCAACTCAGGTAGCATACCCAGTTTTCACTGTTGCCGGAGTCATTTCATTATTTCTGATTTTTCGGTTGCCCAACTCTGAGGTCGAGTCACCGAACGCAGCTCCTCGAATCAAGTAACCTTAAACATTTTCGCTTAATATCTTTGGTCGCTCTGTTTTGTGACTAGGCTTGCTGTGTTGGTGACTACAGTTGTTGGTTGTTTGGAAATAGTAGAAATGGAAGAGTTCCGTGCAATGACAGCCTGAGTGAGAAAATGACGTATCAAGGAAGCAAACTGCAAATATTTCAAATGTTGCTGCCGTAAATGTACCTGCTCCTGTAAAAGATGTCATAACTCTTGGTGGCAAAATCAGTCACTATGATGACTACGGGCGCAACCATTTTGGGCGAAGGGGTAAAATCAGGTAAAAAAAAGGGAAGTCTTATGGGCGAGGAAAATGTGGGGTAAAAGAAAAAGACAGATGAAAGGAGATGCCACGGGTCTTTTGGGCGAGGTCAATTTGTAGGCTTGGCAACCTCGCATTTCTCCGCAATGCTACTACAATTTTTATTAGACGCATAATATCGAAGATTACGAGGTGAACTGCCGAACTGCCGTACAACACGGTAGTGTACTCACGCATCGCTATTTTGTTGTGATAATAGATTTAAGTGCTTTTTTCTATACATATACTTTTGAAATCCTCCTCAATTAATCAGCTGTGATTTTTGGCTGTGATAATAGGTTTAATGGAGCTGTTGCAAACTTTTGCTACAGGCTTATTAATTGTTGATAATGGGGTAATACCCAAAAAAAATGACGAAATCCACTCCTAAATTCACAAAATGCTTTTAAACGCGAGACCGTAATGGCTGCCGGGGCCGCGGTTTTCAATGGGGTTCCCTATCTTCAATCAGCGCCATCTACACGAGGTGTTCTCGCAACACCACACAAGAAGAAAAAGAAGCATACTATTGCCATAAGAAAACCGTGGCCTCGGCCGCCATTACGGTCTCGCATTTAAAAGCATTTTGTGAGTTTAGGAGTGGATTTCCTGATTTTTTAGTGCGCTCATTGTTATTTTTACAGGGTATTACCCCCAAATCAACTATTAATAAGCCTGTAGCAAAAGTTTGCAACAGCTTCATTGCTTTTTCCTTAACATTTTCCCGTGATAACAAGTTCAAGTGACTTCCAATGTTTCGGATCTGTCTCTTACACTTGACTATCTGGCATCAATGGTGAGTAAATATGAAATTTGTATATCTTTTTGCATTTTTAACTCGCCCAAAAAGTCCCTTGTTTTCGCTGGATTCCCTCTAAACCCCTATTTTTTAACTCGACCAAAAGGGTCGGTTTTCATCCCCCCTCGCCCAATAGTCCGTTTACCATGACGGGCATCTACTTGTCCTGACCAATTACCTTTTTCTGTGTAAATCCAGATTCTACCGATTGCGGTTCGTTTAATGAATTCACAAGTGCAATACTTGTAGCGCCAAAATCTAGTTATTTTCTTTTTGTGTCGGTGATTACGCGCTTTGCCCTTCGAATCCTCCACGCCCTCGCCCGATTGTATACTCGACGCTCTCAAGAAGCGAAAACAAACCCCGTTTTATCATTCCCGCCATAGCCGTAGCCAAGAGATTGTCTTTCTCTCTCCTTGCCCATTTGAACGCATGTGTTAGAAGAGGACAGAAAGAGGGGCTGAAGTCACGTGACAGCCCCTATATCCATCCTTCTCTAACACATACGTTCAAATGGGCTGAGAGAGAGAAAGACATTAGACAATATCCCGGCTACGGCTATGACTCCCGCTGTCGACCGTATATATAGTTTGTTTTGAATTTAAGTAGGTGCTCAGAGCTTTTTAGAGCCAGTTAGTGGACGAGTCGGTCTGAAGTTGGGGTTTTGATAACTACCGTGTATCTTTGTGGCGATAAACTTTACAAGTGCAAGTATATAATCGTGGCGCGTCCAATGGAGCGTGTAACCAGCACGCGCGATCTCGGTCGTGCTTGAGTGCAAGTGTGAGTGCGCGCGTTCAGATTTGAGGGGGGGGGGTGTAGTCATCCTCACTGCCGCCACGCATACAATACACGGTCTTAGCCAGGAATTTGTCCCTCCCTCCGTTTGCTCATTTAAACACACGTGTTAAAGAAGGATACACGGAGAGGCTATCACGTGACTCCAGCCTCAGTTGCTCTCCTTTTCTAACACTTGCGTTCAATTGGCGAAGAGAGAGAAAGAGAAAATCTGGCCACGGCTCTGAAAAGCCATACGCCACGTAACTGAGGAGGAGTAAGCTAGATGGGGTGAGGGGTTGTTGGTTGAAGAGGGGGGAGGGGAAGGTCTTGGCGTCGGCTGAGGCGCTTTCTCCTGTCAGGTAAAACTTGCATAAAGATGACTGTTGCCAGCGAGCAAGTTTGGGGGTGATGGTTGAGGAGGTGGAGTGGGGGGAAGAATCTAGCGACCCGAGAACATGCTCTCATCACGTATTTCCGGTTAGCAGCGTGTATTATTCAATTACTCGAATAAGGCACTTCCTCGTGCCCAGTCCCGGTGGCCGCCGCGCGCCGCGCCGCTCGCTCCGTGGCGCGGTCTGGGGGTCGCGGAAGCGGGCGTGAGGCAGCGCGCGGCCGGATTCGGGCTAAATCGTTCGTCGGTAGGACTTGGCTCTTGTGATTCGGTTCAGGATACTTTAGTCAATTTTTCAATTCGTTTCGTTCAAAGACGGAAAATTGGATTCAGATTATGATAGCCCTACGGCCTACTTGAACCCTTTACAGGGTCGGGCTTCCTTTTTAAAGGATTTTTTTTTTTTTTTTTACTCGATTTTGAGGGTTTTTATTTTTATTTTATATGTATTTACGCTGCGAAGGAAGCCTCCAGATCACGCCACTGCAGTTGGTTCTGAGCTTTTTGGACTCATTTCTTGCCTGCCGTCTTTACAATTTTGTCCACCCATCTTTCCTTCTTCCTTCCTCTTCGTCTATGTTCCTGCGGTGTCCAAATGGTCGTTCTTCTTGCGCCCAACGATCCTAATTCAGCTGCGCTACATGGCCTTTAATTTCTTCGCCCTCTGTGACGCTTTCTCAAGATAGCCAGTCTTCTTCCTCACTATAGATCGTTTTCGACTTCATCCTTTTTTTGTGATTCCACAGTGCTTCTGAGTGCTAGCATCTGTGGCGCTGTCCAACTTTCCATGGTCTCTTTCAGTAGGAGCCCATAGCTTTGACATCCGTATAGTAGAGGAGCGTTCTAGAATTCTCCGGGGAGCTTCCCCGCTAAACCGGTAAAGCTCCAAGTCGTTCTTTTATTCTCCGATTTCGTTTCTGATAACCTGGGGTAGTTTATCGGAGCGTTCTTGAACTCCGATGAAGTCGATCAGAACTCTTCCCCAGGGTACACCGGCTTTACCGGAGTACGATCTCCGATAAAGCCGATGAAAACTAACCTCAAAGAAGTAAACATCCTATTTCCATGTGTTCATATGGGTGTTTTGGAGGTTATTAAAATGTAAACAGACATTTTTAGCATCAATCCTTATTTCCGTTTTTGTTAATTCACGCCACTCAGCTTCTTCGATTTTCAATAGGGCAGTTGCAAGGGTCTGAAATCTTGCGTTTTTTATAAAGAAAATGAAAGTACTTGATGAGCTGAGTACAAAGATGCCTTTGGTTTCTAATTACGTCCCATTGTTCCGAAGATGAAATTTTAGCCCAAAATACATTGTTTTAAATGGGAATTCCGCTTAGTGACGTCACAACACCCACAATTTTTTCAAACTTTACACGTGTGTATCTCCAAAACCTGGCCACTTGGGAATCTACCAAAGGCACCATTGTTCTCAGCTCATCAAATACTATTGTTTTCTTTATAAAAAACGGAACATTTCAGACCCTTGCAACTGTCCCATTGAAGATTTATTTTCTATTCTTTTCAATGCTTCTCTTTTTCTTATCGGGTCTGTTTTCAGGGATTACCTTTGCTATTGCTAGGGCTGTTTCTAGCTTCTCTTATGGCTCTGTTCATTGCTTTCTCCATAACATCATACATTTTCTTTCCCGATTAATTCGAAGAAAGAAAGAAAAAAATTAAAGGAAGAAGAATACTCAGAACTGTGACTTTTATCAGAGCTGCCAAACCTTTTGAGTGTCAAACATCTGGGGAAATCTAGAAAACCTAGAATTTTCTGGGAAATTGGTTCCACCAGAGGAAACACGAAATCATCTGGTAATTTAGAGAATTTTTAGTCACAAATTGTAATTAAATAAATTAAAACTGACTGTGGATGCTCGTGCAAGTGATTTAGAGCGCTTAGCGCTGGACACGGAATGGACCAAGTACAATAATCCAGCCGAGAAAACTTTTCTCATTTCTACCTTGAGTCAGTTTTTTTTTTTTTTTTTTTTATAAATAGCTGAAAAATAATAGTTATTTTGATTTCTGTGTCTAGACAGTCATCCCAAAACACTTTAACCTTCATTTCAAACCAACCGCAAACAGATCTATTGCAATGTTTTACGGACGGTTAAAATTCAGGAAACAAACAAACTGAGCCCCTCGTAAAATGTTCTCAGAAGATTTCCACCATGACTGTCTCCGCAATGTCTTCAAAATTACGTACCAGAAAGCCCCCCTTTGCTTAAGTCAGGGCTGCCGTTTTGCGTATAATCAATGCTATTTTTCTATTCACCGATGATTCCACCGTTTGAGAAAAGATTACACAGTTCAGTTCAGTGTATGACAGTAATGCACGAAAATACTCTGATCTGTAATCTTTCCTTAATCGGTGGAAACTCCGTTGATTAATTAAAATATCCGCAAGTTTTTTAAAGTCATCGACGACTCCACCGGTTGAGAAAAGATTACAGATGCGAGTATTTTAGTTCATTACAGTCATGCACTGAACTGGAGAGTGTAATCTTTTTTCAACCGGAGGAATCATCGGTGAATTGAAAAATAGCATTGATTATACGCAAAACAGCAGCCTTGGCTTAAGTAGCACATTGATTGCAAAAGTTTGCAACAGCCCCATTGCTACCAAAGCAATGAATTAATCAGGTTGTAAAATCGACTATCGATGAATGGAAAGAAATGAGTCATTCTAGCCATTACTCATCGTCCGTCCGTTGTAAGGTATCCTTCTGATGAACGGTTCTTTTGCCATATACGTTCAAGCTTTTAGTCGGCGTGTGCCGTGACGCGGTGGTGCAGGTGGTGTATACTATGTGCCCCTTCTCCTCTCCCCCACCCCACTCCCGCTCCTCCACCACTCGCCGAACGCCAGCAACCACCCTCACACTCGCAACACACACCACCTCCACAATTATTATTCTTGGCGGTCCCCGTAAATCTCATTTGAACCTCTTAATATGTAAATGCCGAGCGGAGAGCGGATCTCGAACTGATTCTCCCCCTCCCTCTCCTCTCCCCGTCCCCGCCCCCGCAACCTCCCCTCCCCCTTTCTTGTATTATTTATACGTACCGATGTTGTCAGACTTGGGGAATTTTCCGACGCATTTACTGGCCCATGTCACACGATCCATTGAGATCGGTGGAAACAGCTGCGCGGTTGTCACTCGGCGCACCGTTCCCGATCGCATCCAAATAGAAGTCAGGATTAAAAGGAACCTTTGAGAAGAGACAAATAGAGACCCACCCGAAGCACATGCTATGCTTCCCATGCGGAGACAAATAGAGACCCGGCGCAAAGCTTGCGACAAGTGTCCCCTTTTTTCAGCTCCAATTTGTTGGGGAGTCATCAAAACAGCAACCAACAGTCGCCCACTGTTGAGTGATGAACGGGTTATGTTTTCTTCAATCGTGTTTTCAATCGTCATTTTTTTTTTTTTTTCACAGAATAACGGTTTCTGATTCATTATTCCCAATTACAATTTATGTATACCTTCGTTATTAGAAACATTAACTCCACGGAAAAAAACTACGGTGAAAATAACCATACGGATACCTGATTTTGGCACCTGCTAGATGTTATGGTAAACTTGACCAGAAGCACAGTACATTTACCGATACTTTAAGTAAATTCGACATGCGATCAGGTAACATCAACTAGTACCTAGTCAAAACATAGTATACTTCTGGTTAACATTACCATAACATCTAGCAGGTGCCAAAATCAGGTATCCGTATGGTTATTTTCACTAATCTTTTTTTTCCGTGTCCAAGGTGGAATTTCAGGTAGTTATCAATAGGAGCAATGTTCACCACTCGACTGGTGGTAACTGTTAGACAATGGCGTACGCAGGGATTAGTCTCTCTCGCTCTTTTCCCGTTTGAGTGTATGTACTAGAAAAGGAAATAGATAGGGGCTGAAGTCACGTTCTAGCCCCTGTTTCTGTCCTTTTCCTCTAAACGCCGTCAAATGGGGAAAGAGAGAGAAAGACAAATTCCCGTGTACGCTACTGCTGTTGGCTATTACTTTGTTGAACAAATCTGAACCAATTTTATTTGCCTCTTTTTAAAAAAAATGTGTAGTATATAGTATATGTTGGGATTGTTGGGCCTCTATTTGCCTCTGTTCTCGTGTTATGAAAGTGAGACTTGTGAATTGATTTTACTCGATGTTTTCGAAGAGGTAAAAAAGACAGAGGAGGTTACACGGTACAGTCGAGCACAAAAAGAATGTCAGGCGTCTTCTGAAGGTAGGCTACTCGCATTACTTATTTCAATGAATTGAAGCATTGCAGTTGGTCAACCAAAGTTAAAATCCAAGGAGTCTCCTGACATCTTTTTATTCCCGACTGTACAAGTACATCGTCCGTGGTTTTCCATGTGAGCCTGGTAAGGTCTTGTTGGACATACTGTATATCGTTGTACCGGCTTGTGATACGTCCAAATTCAATACATCATCGCGAAACTAGTATCCGATGGGTAAATTTCAAATTGCGCGCTCTTTAATATAACAGTCCTTATATTCCGCGCTCAATTAACGCCTTGTACATTTTTCATCCTCTTTCCTTTCTTTCCTTGTCGCTGCTGCGTGATCGCGTGCAATCGAGGCGTGGTATCCAATAATGAGGGTCCCATCGAAACATGAGGTGTGCTCTAAAACCGTAGAAGTCTCGATACCATCCTAACGCTACCATTGACTTGTCTAAGGAAGAGCAAACCTGGTGTTTTACGAGCTTCACTCCAAGATACCGTCTTAACTCACCTCTCTCTCCTTGCGTACGTATGTACTTACTTCGTTCCCCTCTCGGCAAATACGAGTCAGACTGATTTAAGGGTCGCTTGTGAGCCGTGTCTGAGTTAATTCCCTTCTCTCCTCTCCGCTGCCCCCTCCTATCTCATACTCCGAGCGCATTTTCGGACCGGATCAATTTATCGTCATTAATACGCCCCCCTCCACCCCAAAAATGCGTGACCCTCGTATTTTTCGGTAGACTCGACGCGTCGCAGTCACCGTAAGGCATCACTCACTGGGTTAAAACCAGGTTTCTCCGCGGATTAGAAAAGTTGTTTTTCGCTTTGAAAACGTATTATGTCTGTATTTGCTTGCAAAAATCATGAAGCTCTTTATCATTTTAAACTTTGAATTTAATACTTGTCCACGGTTTCTGAGTTAAATGGTCAGTTTTTGTTCCTTATATTGATAACCCTTCCCCCCTCCCTCCCACAGAAATTATACTCTGTTCGGGATAAGAAGTCCGATGGGAAGTCAGGTAAAAACGCACTACGTTGCAACGCAGCGGTTTCTCGGCTGTCTATTCTTCCCCGCTATGTGGCGTTCAGGAGGACCGGCCTTTTAGACCCTTTTATTGAAAATGACAATACCGCAAACTGACCAATTTATAAAGTCCTTTGAACGCCCACTCGAAAATTAAACTTTTGCGGCATTCGCGAATTTTGAATAACTGACTTTCAATTTAAATTCTGCTCGACGTGCACAGAAAAATGACTTCCGATCGGACTTCTTATCTTGAACAGAGTATATGTTTGGAAAAATCTATATTTTGATGCACTGTGCACCGTCGCGCGCTCCGGGGTATACCGGGCAATTTACATGCACCAGAATGCTCCAACGTTGTCAGGTGGTAAATAAAAAGGACATTTTATATTCAAGGCCATATGGGGGGGGGGGGGGGGTATAGTTAGAGATAAGTGCGGAACGGCCTGGTGAGGCCTCGTGCACTCAGTGAAAGAAGTAAAAGTTGAGGTCACCAATAATCTTTGGATGTTTTGTTATCGTGGTATTCGTAGTATTTTGTTGTCGCTAGAGCAGTAGTCCCTCGCGAAATGCTATATGTATCAATGCCAATGCCTCCTCCGTATAAACTTATGGGAAAGGATCGCTCCTTAGAAAATCACTTGAATCTACAACAAATTGATACTTTTACATACGTTCTAATTCACGGAAAAAATAGGAGTGCTAAATAAGTTTCACCAAACCACGGTAGACAATACTCTTTTTTTGTATAGTTCTAGCTACCTTGGTCGATTTTCCGTCTACCGCGGTAAAGGTTTTGCTATCATGGACCTACCGTAAATCTACCGTGATAGTAAAAACACTCGATCACGCGGTTGCTGTGGCTTCTTCAGCAATCCTGGTAGACACTGAAGAATTCTGGGTCATATTTCCACCGGTTGTTTTCCGTGTGAGAGGAAACCGATAGTAAATTGTTAACGAGCTGCCACTGTGTTTGGCGTCTTCGCTCCTAACCTAACCTAACTTGACCCTCGTAGATCTCGCACGACGCGACCGCGGCATCGACCGGATATCATCGATTTTAGGGGTAGGGGGGAGCGAAATAAAAACAATGTGTACCCTCTTTAAATTTGGGGGTCTCTTCAACCTTCGAGGCCCAACTTGCTCGGGAGCGCAGGTGCATAGCATCCTATGCACCTTCATCGCTACGGCCTTGATTGTAGCATTCAAGGGCGTGCCGGGGGGGGGGCGGCATGTGGGTACCCTTGCCCCGGGCGGCACTCTCGGGAGGCGGCAAAATCAGGGTGAACAACAACAACAACAACAACAACAACAAAAAAAGAGGTTATCAAATTTCAAAATGAATTTCAGTGGGCGGCAATATCAGTGTGTAACAAAAAAAAAAAACAAAAAAAACAAAAAAACAAAAAAGTCATCGAATTTATAATTTTGTTCACGAAGGGCGGCAAGATTGCATTCTTGCCCCCCCCCCTCTCTGAAAATCACGGCACGCCCCTGGTAGCATTCATCAATTAAGTGCCGGAGCTACACCGTCAACGTCACCAACACATCAATCTTTTGAGTAATGTTGCTAAAAATTAGACGACAAAAGTTTATAGGAGTTATTTGAATTACCCTTGGCACCACTCGACTCGCATATTCAATGGCCCGAAGGCAAAGTGGGCAGGTGCAGTAGTCGCCGTAGATTGAAGAGACAGCGCGAAGCAGTGGGAGCCGCTAATGACGGGCTCGGATTTGGAAAGCAGAGAGGGCAGGGATGAGGAGTGGTAGCAGGAGGGAAAGGGTCGAGAGGAGGAACGGGGAGAATAAAAAATTGGATTTGGAAGTGGATCCCGCGCATTCATTTACTAAATTACACAAAACAATTACAGGGAAAAATGCAAAAAGCAAGGGAACAATGAAAAGAAAGCCGGTGGAGTTTTGTGGTGAGGTGCGGCAGAGCCACGGTTGCTGGATGATGGAGCGAAACCAACCTGATTTACATTGAATCAAACGGGAGGTAAGCTAATTTCTCCTTGCAATTTGGCAACTCCGGCCGCTCAGCGGAGCTTTTGCAGAAAAGACGCAATGATTGCTGGCAATTAATAAATAAAAAAAAGAGTACCCCCAACTGTAAAGCCCGGGACCGAAACAAAGCCACTTGGATCGCTTCCTCTTATCCCGGCAGGGAAACAAAAGCTACGGTAATAGCACACGTTTTCACATTCTATTATTTTAACAAGCTGATCATTTAAAACGCGATGAATTTTAATTCAGATTGCCAACCGAATAATGTTTTCATTTATCAAAAAACTACGGTTAAAAAGTATGTGGCACAACCTTTTTGTCACCCCAATGTCCCGCAGCGGGATGAGTCAAGGAGGGAGAGAGGGAGAGAGGGAGGGAGAAAGGGTGTGAGTGAGGAGGGAGCTAATAAAACCGAGAGAGGGAAAGAGGCGAGGAAAATTCGCCTCTCACTCCCTACACCTCTCCACATCACCCAGCTCCCTCAAAGATCCATCCTTTTCATTTTGATAACGCTACCTGTGTTGGAATGTCGCGCTGAGAGGGAGTGTTGGCCGGTGATGGTGGAAGGGGGGCTGGGGGGGCAGTTTCAAACCGAACGAAATCACAAGTTTTATTTGTTTCCGTGCCAAAATACTTCCGCCAACCGCGAACAAAGTAGCCCTCGGAATTGTTCCGATAGGATTTAATGAACCATTTATTCGGTTTTTGTTACCGCTTCTTGAATCGGGGGCCGTAAAAGGTGAAGAGGTTTGCCGGAGGGTTAGAGGACAAGGGCAAAAACCCGCGAGCCAAGTAAAATAGATTCATGAATGTGATTTGAACGGCATTGTGAGGAATGGAGCGGAAAACCATGGCAAAAGCGCGGCGCACGACGAAATCGATCGAGTAAAATTTTGGACTCGTAATATGTGATTAGAGAAATTCAAACTTTTTTAAATTAGTCATAAACGTCTGTGCTAAAGAGGTAGACAAAGTTATTGTTTTACAAGCCGTTGCAATTGCAATTAGGCACCTGTCACGTCCTGTATGCAGTAGCGTCATTTGAGGGGGGGGGGCAGGGGGATTTCGGCATACCTCAAAATGTCGACCCAAAAAAAAAAAAAAAAAAAAAAAAAAAGGTTGTTAAATTGAGCGAGTGTCTGTCCGCAGTTTTTTTTAATTTTTTAAATCTGAAAAGCAAAGAAAAAAAAGAAAGAAAAGAAAAAAAAGGTCATCAGATTTTTGCCCCCAGTTTTTTGAATTTTTTTATATCTGAGAAGAAAGGAAAAAAACAAAAAAAAATGTCATTAGATTTCAGATTTTTGCCCCCCCCCCGTCCCCTGGCAAAAGCTGAAATGACGCCACTGCCTGTCTGCTAGACCCTACACGGAAAAAAAGATTAGTGAAATTAACCATACGATAGCTGATTTTGGCACCTGCTAGATGTTATGGTAAACTTGACCAGAAGTATGGTGCATTTACCGATACTTCGAGTAAATTCGACATGCAAGCAGGTAACATCACCTAGTACCTAGTCAAAACATAGTATACTTTTGGTTAACATTGCCATAACATCTAGCAGGTGCCAAAATCAGCTATCGTATGGTTAATTTCACCGTAGTTTTTTTTCCGTGTAGGGGTGTGCTAGGTGCGAGAGTTTGAGGCGTCCTCGGAGTTTTCCCTATTTCTCTTTCATACATCCATAACACGCACCCTCAATCCTCAGCCCCAGACCCATGCTCCGACTTCCTTTTAACTGATTTTGTGAGGACCGTTGGAAGAAATTCTAGAGCCCGCTTTCACCCCCTCTAGCCTTGTAATGTTCACAAGAAGGACCGTATTGGATCTCCATGCGATTTTTTTTTTTTTTTTTTTTTTTTTAATTTGAATTTGTCTAATTTTTCATGATTTGAATTCTTCCAAATTTGGGTTTTGTCATGAAGTGTAATGCTGGGAATCAGTGTCAGAAGACCCTTAGATTTTTACGCAAGGTGCGTTGCCCGCAATACAAAACTGGAATATACGAATAAGGGTCGAAGTGAGGCCAGTGGCTTCTTTTATGTCCTTGCTGAAATGTTGTTTTGTTGCGAGGAATAAACCAACATACCCACAAAAAGTCCAGGAGTCGTCAGACATTCATTTTGTTCCAGATTGCACATCGTGAGACGTATCGTTGCCAAATTCCAAATTTCTTGCTCATTTTGTCCGAGCATCTAATTTTCTACTGCTTGACTGTATATTTTACGTAATTAAAATAGGAGAAACATTTTTGTAATTATTTCAACTTTATCGACGATTTTACATGAACAAGTGCGAGATGTTCCGTAATTTTCAACAAAATTGTCTTGTAGACTTTTTTTTTCTAGGTTTCCGAAAATTTTCTTCCCAGCCCACGTGATTTACCATTTTTCTCCTCTCCTGGGCGTAGCACTGAAAAAACAAAGTTTATGTACAGCCGAAGCAGCCTTTTAAAATAGCTTCGCAGAGCAAAAGTTCAAGCTGTATCGGAAAAAGTTGTAGGTGTACCAAAGCACTACCTATTTAGAGTAACAGCCTCTTTTCTTGCTTTGGCTCTACCGAAGTAGTGCTTCAGGACAACCGCAACTTGCTCCGGTAGAGCTAGGACTTTTGCTCTGCGAAGCTATTTTAAAAAGCTGCTTCGGTTCTATTTAAACTTCCTTTTTTCAGCGAGCGAGGTAAATCCAGATTCGTCCATAAAAAAGCTATTAATTCTGAAACCATGACAACAAGCATATTGCGGCTTGTTTTACCGATTGTGAGTCGAAATTCCAACATAACCAGGGTCCGGAAATTCCTTTAACTTCTGCCATTGTTCGGCGAAGTGGGTGGCCGGGGGGGGGGGGGGGTTGAAGTGAGAGAGCTGTGGAGGAGCCGGGTAGTGTAGACACAGTTAGTGGTCGGTGAATGATAAATGATGAATGGCGCCCTTTCTGCACTCCCAGAGATCGGCTATGAAAATGCGAGAAGCGACGGTTTTCGCGTAGGTGAGAATTCTAGCGCCAAGCTCCCGAACTTGTTTCCCATTGATGTTTTTCCTCTGATGTTTTTCCTCTTTTTTTTTTTTTTTTATTTTACATCAGAGCTGCTTCGTGTTTATTTAATGGAATTTCTTTTTTTCAATTCACCGATGATTCTTCCGGTTAACCGAACCAAATATTACACAGTTCAGATCAGTGCATGACTGTTTTTTGCACGAAACGACTCTGATCCGTGATCTTCCCTCAAGCGGTGGATTACGTCACTGACTATCAAAAGTGTGCGGGTATTATGATAATGGGGCTCTTGCAAACTTTTGCTGTGAGCAAATGAACTGTCCATTCTGATGTAGAAACCAGCAAAAATCACGAAAATCACACTGAGAAAGTTTTACAATTCAGTAATAAACCTACATAAATACATAAATGGCAAGATCGTAATGGCGGTTCGACGCTGGTATCATGGGAGATTCCTATCTAATATGCCACTCTCTCTTTGGAAACACAGAGGTTTATCTCAATTTAGATAAGAATCTTCCATGATACCTGCGTCTGTTCGCCATTAAGCTCGATTCTGAGAGTGAATTTCGTGATTTTTCAGTGTACTCATCGTCATTTTTACAGGTTTTTATGCAAGAATCAACTCTTCAGTCCCGTGTAGCAAAAGTTCGCAAGAGCCCCATTCAACGGTGATTCAATCCATTTAAATAAGACTCCTGATGCGAGTATTTTCGTTCATTACAGTCCAGATACTGAACTGACCTGTGTAATATTTTGACCCATCGGTGGAATCATCGGTGAACTGAAAAATACATCAAATATGCTCAATGCTGCAGCTCTTCTTTCCATCACACTTTTTTCACTCTCAATATTTCCGGTCCAGAGTTATAACGCAAAACTTTCGATGTTGCATTGTTTACACAGCATTTGGATACAGGAATCTGTTATTTCTTCTCTTTGTGCACTTGAACGCGTTTGTTTGTGAGATTGTAGAATGCAGTTGGTTGTAGTTTTGTTTTTGGTAGGTCGAATTTTCTTTAAGATAGGTGTGTTCCATAATATGTGGTAAAAGCAGAGCTTTATAGACAAGCGACAAGGACAACGAACTAATGACATTTTTCAAGAATGAAACAGTCTAGCTTTAAAAATCCACTGGAACTCTTTGTTTATTCATATTTCATCCAAAATGCGAGAATTTTCGTGAAGATAACTATTCGTACGTGCTGGATCTGTTTTTGCGTCCATTGAATTTGAAGGCGAAACTAGTTACATAGCAGCTGGCCGCGGCCGGCTCGGCCGGGACGGTTCGATCCTTCTCATCTGATATCTTGTTATTGTATTGTGCGCTTTCTTGCGGCCGAGATGTAGGTTTTGTTTCTTGTGGACTAAATACGGGTTATGTTTCTAAACATGGACCATTTTTCTTGTGGCCTAAATTGCGACGCATTCCGGGAAGATTATCACCGGCACCAATTTCTCAACTTCATACACAAGAGGAGGCACATGAAGTATTTTAACTTGCGTTGTTTAATGTAATATAAAATAGAATAAATGAAATGAACTCTAATGTAAGATTGTACTTTTTAGAATTGTTCAATGCTACTTTTACCGAAAATCAATAAATAATCGAGGTTTGGAGCTTGTGATACACCGGCTTAGGACACCCAACGGCACCTTTGTACATACACTTCCTCGATAAATACCACCTCTTTTGAATTTTTGTTGCTTGCTAATTCTGGGCGATAATAACTGTGCTGATTTTACGATGGAGCTTGTGATAAAATCGTCCTCACTCGCGTCCTCAGACACGTAGATCAAATTGCCTCACGCTTCGCTGATTATTTGTTTTAATTGTTGTTGTTGCTCTCATCGAATTTGAAGGCGGAATATGTCTGACACTGTCTCGTGTCTTTTGAATTGAACTTTCGTCGGTCCTTTACATTCTTATAAACTCTCATCCAGCAATCCTATGCCTTTTTAAAAGTACTCAGCTTGTATCTAAAGGACTCAAGATTTCTATAAGACGCTTTCTTTTTTCACAAGCTTCAGAAACAATAATCGTGAAAACAAGTTTTAGGGAATTATTAAACGAACGTTTCAAGCACGCTGTTGCTTTTCAAAGTGAAACTTTTGTTCTCAGAGTCCGTGTGAAGGAAAAGATAGAATAAAAAAGATTGTTAAAAGTTTTAGTCGCTCATTATGATAAAAAGTTCTGAAAGCAGTATTCCTATGAGTTTCGACTGCAAAGCAATTTGCAAGTGCATCAAAAATGGAGGCCTCAATTTTTAATGATAATAAAAAAGGATTGACTCTCCTTTTGGTAGTTTGTGAAGAATCAGTTTATTTCATGTTTTCTCTTTTCAATGGAAGAAATTTCTCGCTTTAAGAGGGTTTGATGTCCATTGAGGTGCATTTAATGAACTTACTCCATATACCCAGTCAATAAAATAACTGCAACCTCCCCTTCCCTGGCTTTATCTCGTTAGATGTACTTACGAAAAAGAAGAAAAAGAAGAAAAAAAAGAAAGAAAAAAAAAATAATGTCCATCGAGATGCATTTAATGAACTCACTCCATACCCAGTCAATAAAAATACTGCAACCTCCCCTTCCCTGGTTTTATCTCGTTAGATGTACTTACAAAAAAAAAAAAAAAAAAAAAAAAAAAAAAAAAAAAAAAAAACAAGTTGGAACTTGCAACACTGGAACAGTGTTAGCAAAGAGAGCATGAGTGTCGGCCGTAAATCATTGTAAGTGTGGAGTTCCATATTGATAGTACAAAACTGCGACAAAGTCAATCGCAACGCTGCATTTGTGTTTATATAACAGTGATCGCTGTAAAAATAACTTGATAGGTCAAAGTGGGAATGAAAATTTACTTATAGCGTGTTGAAACAGTTGTTCACGAGGCGAGGTGAATACTGTGGTTTTGAAAATCGATTTCGATAGTGATAGTTCTTTTAAAATCGGATGACGCAATACCAATCCTAGCAAGCCGCAAAGTCTAGTTTAGTTATTTGGGACTTTTTTAGATTTCTCTCGCCTGAACCAAAGTCATCAGAAAGGAAATTCTTAATACCAATCCTAGCAAGCCGGAAAGTCTAGTCTAGTTATTTGGGACTTCTATAGAATTTTCCTCGCTTGAACCAAAGTCATCACGATGGAAATTCTTCGTCTTTATGGTTTCAGCTCTTTTTGTCTCAGATTAAAAAATGAATGTTAATATTGATCAAATGTCATCCGACACTCATCAAGGCCCTTAAGGAACGTAATATGAACTTGAAAAAAGCTCATTCGATTTTTAAGGGAGCTTAAACGGTCCATGAGAGACGAAATTCGCGGATACAGAGTATCCACAGCTTGTTTCAATGTTCGATCTGACAAGACCGTGCGCCTTTGAAAAATCGATATCTCGATAGTGAATCGATGTATTGCAATTCGGTTTGCACCGGTCAAAAGCGCTTGTTTGTGACTGACAACCTCGAAAATTTCAGATCCATCCGAGTTTATTTAATGACCTTACAGGACCTCTCGCGGCCGCAGTTAGACATTTCTTGTCAGAGTTACGCTGAAACGGGGAGTATTTCCCCCCCCCCCCCCCCCCTAAGATGATATTTTTTGGCTCGAAACTGCATTGGGCCCTCTCGGGACATCATTGGGACCCGAAAAGAAGCGGAACCGATATAATACGGCACACGACTGGTTCGTGAGAGACGAAATTCGCCTTTTTCCAGCCTCCAGCGCCCCTCTAAGGTCGATCTGACAAGACCGCGCGCCTTTGAAAAATCGATATCTCGAGAACGAATCGATGGATTGCGCACTGCGGTTTGGATTGGGCGGTAGCTTCAGCTTTTAGAAAATTCTTGAAAAAAATTCAGATCCATCCAAGTTTTTAAACGGATCTTATTGGACCTCCGCGGCCGCAGTTAGACATTGTACGTGAGACTTACGCTGGAGTTGGGGCCACGCCCCCCCCCCCCCCCCGATATAGACTTTATCGGTCCGACATTTGTCAGGGCCCTTAATGAACTTCATGTGAACTCAAAAAACTCACATATGACTTCTCACGGCGCATGCTAGGTCCATGAGAGTCGAAATTCGCGGATTTTAGAGAATCTTAGATTTCTGACCCTATACCGCGCGCCTTTGAAAAATCGATATCTCGAGAGTAAATCGATGTATCGCAATCCGGTTTGGACCGATCAAAAGAGTAAGCTTACCGGTACTCGCCGTTAAAATTTTGGATCCATCTGATTTCATTTTGAGACCTTACTTGAGTTACATGGACCCCAGTTGGAATTACTTTTTTCGGAGTTACGCTGGCAAGGGGGTCGCTCCCTCTCTTGGAAAACTGTGGAGGGGGCCCTTTGCTGGGGCATACATTCTATTTTTCACCTTTTTTTTTTTTTTTTTTTTTTTTTTTTTTTTAATTTTATATTTGTGTCTAATCTAAGTTGGGGGAGGAGGAGGAGAGTACCTGCAAGTCAACCGGCAATTTACTTTTGATAGTGGCTGCGGGTCGAGGGTGCGGATTGCGGACTTTTAACTTGTTGTGGGGTTTACAGGGTGGCCGTGTCTAAACTTATGAGAAAAGAAGGCAACCACAGACCGGAAGAACGTTCAATTTCTGGTTCAGAGACCATGGACAAAGACATGGGCACCCGCAAAACAATTGCCCGGAGGGGCAACTTTTTGAATGTCAATGGAAGGTCTAGGGGACACCACCTAGAGACGGGCAAGTCTAGAGAACCCCCCCCCCCCACTTCCGCCCAAAATAGAAAATAAATCAATTATCCTTCCAAATGGTAGAAATTGTAAGTGATTGTAGCATGTAGTTGTATCAAAAGTAATTCTATTTTTGACGTGTTTGATATTATGAATAAAGTGACAGCATCAGATGATAGAAATAGTAAAAAGCTAAGTACAACTATTCCTTCTTTATTTTCATTGTCCTGATGAATTCTAAGAGTTAACCTATTTAAATTAACAAAACCAAAACTCTTGCCTGTACATTCTCTAATCATGTAATTATCGACCAGAGGATTCTGAATTTTTAAGGAAGTTCGCAAAATTCTCGTTGCCAACGGTAGTTGCCAATGTAGACACGTTCATACTAGTAGATTTTAAAACTTCTTTCGGCGAGGGAGATGACGGGTGGGAAGGATGATGTCGTCTGAATCAGGAGGGGGTGGGGTAAAAATCAGGGGGAGATCTAGATCTGGGGGGGAGAGGAATCCTGAAACTGGGGGGCGAGCTGTATATAGTGGCAAGGGGTGGTTGGGCACCACTGCTTAGGGGGGGGGGGCTACTTCCCGCCCTGCCCCCCCCTAAATTACGCCCATAATTAAAATTGTAAAGTAAACTAAGAATAAAGTTTGTTAACTCTTACTCCTTTCGTTATTATTTGATCTTCGAATGTTCCGATTCTTTTTTATTGTAAAGTTTTGATTTTTCTGAATTAGGGGGGGGGCGCCGCGCCGCCCCTCGGGGAGCGCCCATTGACAGATAAGGGAGAAAGGTAAGTGTGGGAAAGCGCACGGGAATCCGGCGTAGTGTGCCGCAAAAATTACTACCAATGGCGGATCCAGAAAATTCTTTTAGGGGGGGGGGGCTTCACGCCTATGAATTTTCAAATTTGCAGGGAGGAATTTATGGGATTTTTTCTGTTGAAAAAAGGCAAAGGCTACCGTGAGTTGGGGGGGGGCGTGCCTTTCCCGAATCCGCCGCTGATTACCATGTAACACTGGGCCACGATGACCGATGTCGCATAAAACCAGGTAGAAGACCCGTGGCGGGCGTGGCATCCGTGATGGCTGTGAAATTGGGATGAAGTAGATGGACACACATCATTCATGCAATCTGCACAACGCGGCAAGCAACTGTTGTAGGCGTAGGTGCAGTAGTTCGTGGGGAGGGCAAAGGGGACGGGAGGTCGTCGCAAAACCATGGACGAAGATATAAGACTGCCGACTGTTGTTAGTCCTGTTTTGCTCTCGACCCCAGCGCTCCAAGCAGCGGTCAGCTGAACTACTCTTTCAAGTGAGCGATCCTGGCGATGTGTCCATGCTCACATGCTGTGCTACTGCTAAAACCGTTGTTGGAGTTGGTCTGTTATGGCATGGCTGTCAACTGTTGTCGGCGACCCAAGAGGATCAGATAACTCAGTATCTCAATGGAAGATCGAAAGCAAGGGAAATTCAGAATCAACTTTGGACAAGGTAACAGAAATCATCAGCAAATTAAAAGAGTCGCCTGATCTCTACTAATAAAACAAATGTCTATGTACTCTTTCTTGTTTGATTCCGTTTTGAGGTTAACTGTGATGTATAGTATTTCAGTCCTTGATTAATCATTTTCGACAATTCAGGAATCTTTCAAGAAATACTCCAGACGTTTGCTTTTTAGCGGATTTTGCTTCCTTTTAATTCGCTGATAATTTGTTCCCTTCGTTCAATCGTGATTCAAATTACCTACACGGTATACATTTGCGGGAAGGCATGGGAGAAAGGGAGCCGGAGCGGCCACCGCTGCAGCGGTTCGTTTTTAGTTGACCCTTACTGCTGCTTGGAGCGCTGCGGTCGCGCTCGAAAACCCGCTAACAGGTTTTAACAGGGGCGGAGATAGGAAGTCGGCAGTCCTTAGTTATATCTTCGTCCATGGCTCGGAATGGTCTTAAAATTTTCCTTAGGATTTGATCTAGAACGCAACGTTCTTACATTTTCGAAAAGTTAACTCTAGCTCTCGCAATTAACGATTAAAGGCGGAAAAAGCATGGTTTCTGGACCGCGGAACAGTGGCGTTATCTAGCGGATGAGAATCTTACTACAGGTCGCTGAGGATTCACCTTAAAACGCAACGCCGATCGCGTTCCCCAAACGAACTCTTTTAGCGGACCGAAACATCAACAATAACAGGATTGGAAATTTGAAATCATCTAAATGCATTTTAAATCGCAGAATACACGAAACATGGACACAATCCTCTGATATAAAACCTCAATATCTCATACAGAAAATTTCGTTGAAGTCTGATCCAAATTAGTAACGTAATTACATTCCCAAAAATGCTTAACCTCAATCTTGGCCAAAAACTCCCGCCACAAAGAAAAAGCGACAAATTGGGAGGACACCGGATTGGCGGAATCACATGGGTCAATCGGTCCTCGAGGACCCGTTCTCGATACTGAAACCAAGCGATCCCCCGAGCGGACCCCCGAACCATGCCGTTCCTATAAGAAAAGCATTATTGACCTTGTAGAAACGATTTCAATAGAGCATGACACTCATGCTCTAAAATATGAGCAGTTTTAATATTTTGAGAACGGCTTCGAATTTTGAAAAACGCCGAAATATGCTCTACATTATTTCGAGGGAGACCTCTTTTTGCGGGACGCCAATTTGAATTCAAGAAATGACCATCGTCTAATATAAAATGAGTATGCTTTAATCTTATCTGTACATTTTGTGTATTTGTCTAAAATTCTCATTCATCATGACTGACCGATTGTTTTGAATCCTAGCTCTGTGATATACTGATATGGTCTTTTTATGCACGACCCTAATGGCCTAATGGGAGTGCATATTGGTCTCGGTCTGGTTTTTGTTTTGCGTTGTTGTACAATGTGCTCTGCATTTTTGAGCATTGAAATTCATACGAATTCTCTGTTTTAAGCTGTTGATTTAGAACTAGTTGGCGTTTGTCAGCTATTTTGTAGCCAATCGAATTCCTCTATTCGTCCGGCGGACCGATACTTCGTCGAAAGTATTACCATTTTTTACTGATTTTCAAGCGCGTTTTAGAGTCGGTTTTTGGTCGGTATATCAGGATTGGATTTGAGAATTTCAATCGTTTTTACATAGCTGTAAATTTCCCGCTTCTACCATATTCTGGAGAGGAAGGACTTTTTTCGGTTTTACTAAGCGTATTTGACGTATTACTAAGACATTAATAGACGGTATTAGTGGAACGTTCAACTGCATACAAACAAACGAACATAACTTTATTAAAATTAATTAAATAATTACAAACTTTGATGTTTGAAGAAAATACAAAACAACAGTAATAAAAATCAGTTACCTATACAAAATCGTTTGACTGTAAACCTGAAGCACCCTGCTGCCCATCAATTATTGATTAAGGTCGTGCATCCATTCTTAACACGCGCCCGTATTTTGAAGGCTGCGCAGTGCGCGTGTTTTGAAGGCTGCTTGTTTTTTGTTTGTTTTTTTTTACTTACTTTTCAATGGGACCAATATTGCAAGCGATCAGAGTAAGCTAATCGATCGTTTAAAATAATGGTGGAATTACAAATACTAAAAAATAATGCCAGTATCGTTGATTTTTTTTTTTTTTTTTTTTTTTTTTTTTTTTTTTTTTTTTTAAGTACAGTTGATTTCTAGCAAGCTCTCCTCACAATATAATAATAAATTTAAAAAAAAAAGCATCAACTCATCATATGAAAATCGGAAGAAATAAAGAAATTAAGAAACATTTCTTATTGAAAATACCGTATATGAATCGAGTTGTTGGCTGCAAAAATAGCATCAGTCCAACGAACCACGTTTGAGAAAATCGCACCCAAAGTCCTAACTGTCCGCGAGTCAATGCGACGCGACGCGTGACGTCTCTCAAGTGTATCTTGTCATTTACGGATGAAACTGAACATTGTTTTAATCTCAACATTGCATTGACTAGTTTTATTAGCTGTTCTGCTACTGTTTATTTTAATTAACATGGTATCTAGTATCAAGAAAAGCCTAGAATTGTCAGGAAATTTAACTTCTTTCGGTTGATGCTTAGAATGGGTCTGTTGCAAACTTTTGCTACAACGATAAGGATTGTTTCATCGTATGTAAAATTGCCCGAAAAGTCTATTGGTGGCATCAGAAAGTCATGAAATGCGATAATAAACTCACAATAGACGTATAATGAAATCCAAGATGGCGGTAAAATATCGAGCAATCTGTATGCATACACCTTTAACATCCAAGGATTGCCAACGTTGACAACCTCACAGCTTCAGAGGTTGTGTGTTTATTTACGTTGTGATTGGGTGCGATCGAGATTGTGAGGTTGGCTATCCTTGGATGTTTGTGGTGCATGCATACAGGTTGCTCAATATTTTACCGCCATCTTGGATTTCAGTAAACGTCTCTTGTGAGTTTTATACTGCATTTTATGACTTTCTGGTGCCAATAATGGACTTTTCACGCGATTTTACATGAGACTGAACACTCTATAGCGCTGTAGCAAAAGTTTGCAACAGACCCATTATGAGGGACTTGAAATTTAAAGCTAGTTTTCTTTGGGGATTTGAATCTAGTTTTATAAGGGGATTTGAATCGTAAAGAGAGGTAAGTAGGTTTTTTTTTTTTTTTTTTTTTTTTTTTAACATTCTTCAAAATTTCCAACTTGATAAAACTTGAGTCTTCGAATATGTGTTCAACACTTTTTCAGCTTTGTGATTTCATCTATCGTAAAAACACATCTATAAGTGCCAAGGACAGTCAGGGATTTCGCACGTAAAAATTGCTAGGCCTGATTAGTTCATTTATTTTTCATACAGCTTTTAACTTTATTTGTCATTCTTTCCCCAGCTTCGCCTTCATGATTTTTCCATGACCCGTGTTATCCGTGTAAATAGTCAACCACGCTTTTTTCCCCCTCTGTTCCAATGTGACAGTAATTGAACTTTTTCCGAGCACACTATAAAAGTTTCGGGTGTGAGCTCGCCGGAACCCTCTGCGGGTGCACGCATCGAAGCAAGTGCATTAACGACTCAACTTTGATACAACCGCTAAAACTTAAAAAAGCTCTCCCCCTCCCCACTCTGGCTCATATTTTCTCTCGCCCAAATGGAGGGGAAAAAACAAACTATAATTCTTCATTAAAATTCTATCGAAATTGAGTCCGTATTATTCGGCACATAAACGAGCTTCTAAAAGTTTCCCTCTTGCGTTATTCTATTCAATATCTGCGTTTAAAACTTTTCTGCTCCGGAGGATGCTGTTAAGGGCCCGGGTTTTTTTTCTCCTCTCCTTTCCTTTCTCTCTCTCTCTCTCTCTCTTTTTTTTTTATCTCGAGGCTAAAATATTTGTGGTTGATACGTCTTCCGATAAATCGGAACTCGAGCCCAGAAGTTATTGATTGAAAACGATTCAAGTATCCGCTCAGCTGACGGATAAAAGTTAGCCGCAGGTTAGCCACAATTTTATTTACTCCGCCCTTACACAGGGCGATCATAAAGTCTAATACGGGCCCCAGGGCGCGATTCAGAGGCGTGGGGGTGTTTTATTCAGAAGTCTCGCTCAAGAGTGTTCGGCCTATTATTTTTTAATGTCGGTGTCTAATTTTTGCACCTGTTGCGAGGAGCCAGCGGTGGACTGAGGAATTTCTCTGTCTTTCCCTCTCTCTTTCTCTCCCTCTCCCTCTTTCACTCTCTCTCCTTCTCCCCCGCCCTTGTGAACGCACGAGTGTGAAGAGGGGGGGGGAGGTCCATCACGTACATTTTGACCCTAACTAGGTCTCTCTCTAACAGATATGTTCAAATGGGAAGGAGAGAGAAAAGTCAATTTCTCCTGAGTATACGCGGAAACATCCCTTTGTTTGTTTGATTGTTGAATACCTAAGCAAAGTTCGAGCGGGTATGGACATTGGACCCGACCCTTTCTAGTCCCCGCTACATCCCTTCGGTAAAAAGTATTATTCATCAGAATCATCGGATCGCGGGACACATGACATACATTACCAATGCGACGGTGCGGTTATCTCGGAGGCAAGCGCAGGCACGACGCATGTAATTGCGTAAAACGTCGAGATGGAAGAAGAAGAATCTCTTACCCCGAACCTAACCAACCAAAGCAGGGTTATTTTAATTAAATACAAATGAGAGCTTGATATCAATAGCCCATTTTGTTTATCCTTTGTGGTCGGTCCAGTCCGTTGTGTTCCGTCGTCCGTTCCAAGAAAAAGTTTCTGGGACCTGATGGATATTCTCCACCGAAGTCGGACATCGCACGCATAGTTTCAAAATAATATGACACTCACGAGGTGGCAGAGAGGGGGGAGAGAGAGAGAGAGAGAGAGAGGGGAGAGAGAGAGGAGAGAGAGAGAGAGAGAGAGAGAGGGGGGGTAGATTTCTAGATCCACATCAGTCTGGGTACGACAAGGAATATGCGGAGTATTTTATTATTATTACGTATATTGGAGTACATTTCTAGACCCCGAGGGACAATGAGTCCGGGGGGGGGGGTTGAGCGCGTCCATGACACCACATTGAAATTGGCTGAATCCGCCGTCCCTGAAAAACTTTCCAATTAAACTTTTTTAATTTCCAAGTCATTTGAGTTCTAAAATTATTAGGACACGTTGTTTTGCTGATGGAGGGAGGAGTAGGCGTGGACTAGACATCTAATAAAAGTCGTTCCGTGTAATTAAATTGAGCGCTTGGTAATTTTGTCGGCATTCTACGTAAGAATCGACCATCAAAAGTAGAATTTGTTGATAGTGCAACTGGTCCTTACGCCCAAACGTCTTAAAGTCGATTCGATAAGCCAAGTTGACCCGATCGCTCTTAATCGGCTGCCTAAGGTTGCTAATTAATTGTCAGTAAGGGACAGATTGAATACACTGCCGTATTTTCCGATTGTGACTATTGATAGTTCCAATTATTCAAATTTTTACCAGATAAAGGAAGGAATGGGTCTGTTGCAAACTTTTGCTACAGCGATAAATAGTGTTTACTCCAATGTAAAATCGCCTGAAAAGTCCATTGATGGCATCATAAAGTCAATAAATACAATATTAAACTCACAAGAGGCGTTTGTTGAAATCCAAGATGGCGGCAAAATATCGAGGAATCTGAATGTATGCACTGTGATCATCCAAGGATTGCCAACTTTGACAACCTCACCGCAGGTAGAGGTTATGTGTTTATTTACGTTGTGATTGGTTGTGATGGATATTGTGAGGTTGGCTATCCTTGAATGTTCGTGGTGCATGCATACAGATTGCTCGATATTTTGCCGCCATATTGGATTTCATTTAACGCATTTTGTGAGTTTATTATTGCATTTCGTTGTTTTCTGATGCCATCATCGGACTTTTCAGGCGATTTTACATTAGGTTGCACACTCTATAGCGCTGTAGCAAAAGTTTGCAACAGACCCATTGCATGCAAATTCTGATACAGTAAAGAAATGACTATAGTATACATTGAGATACGAGTTGACCGATGACGATTAATGTTGTTAATAATGCGTAGTGAACGGGTTCGAGACTTCTGCGTTGTACCAATTCCACTACGATAATTGCCATCGGCCAACTCATCTGAAACGACCTCCAATGCTCCAATAAAATTGGGACGGTAGAAGCTATTCAGTTTTTTGTATTGCTACTGAAAGTTTTTTTTTTTCTTCATGTAGGCCCTGTCCGTAGGAACTATTTAGGCTCGTAGGCTCTAGAACTCGTGTGAAAAAGACTCCATATTGACCCATTAGTTTATCTTGCCGTCGGAAATGTAGGCAGTTATTGAACCAGAGACAAATAGAGACCACGCACTCCCTATTCTTCCCGTGGTTGCGCTCGGTGTCCACTTTTCGTGAACTACTTTCGTCGGGACTCATCGGCCTCAACAATCAACCTTCGCATAATGTTGGATGGTGAGCTCAACAAAAGGCTGTGATTGGTCCGCGGTCCACACGGAAAAAAAAAGATTTGTGAAAATAACCATACGGATACCTGATTTTGGCACCTGCTAGATGTTATGGTAAACTTGACCAGAAGTATGGTACATTTACCGATACTTTGAGTAAATTCGACATGCAATCAGGTAGCATTACCTAGTACCTAGTCAAAACATAGTATACTTCTGGTTAACATTACCATAACATCTAGCAGGTGCCAAAATCAGGTATCCGTATGGTTATTTTCACCGTAGTTTTTTCCGTGCAGGAAACGGAAACAGGTTTTGCTTGGCGAATGCAAAATACGCGCTCATCAGTCAACTTTATGCGAATGTTGGCTGTTGTTTCGATGAGCTCCGACCAAAATTGAACCACGAAAAGTGGACACCGTGCGCAGGCATAGTGCAAGGTCTGTATTTGTCTCTGTATTGAACCGAGCTTTGTTCAAAGTCCATTTTGACAAGTCAATCCGATAGTGCTGGAATCTCTGTGACCAAACTCGGGCAATTGTGTTTTTTAAATAGGGGTTGATTTCTGGATTTAGCGAGATCGGAGAGTTTTAGCGCGGCGGAACAGAAGTCAACAATTAACCAACGATGCACACTCATCGGTAGCAATTAGCTGTGACGAAACTCGAGTAGGATTTCGAACCATCTCTCTCTATCTCCCGTAACCCTCATGCATAGATATCTCTCTTTAGGGTCGACTCGTTTTACGTCATTTTATATACTTTGACTAGCCTTTTAAATTACTCAAGATTTTCTAATTTCTGCTGAAGGGGGGGGGGGAGAATTACATAAGTGCCTCTGTCATAGCCGCGGTTATTACGGCTAGCCGTAGCCAGGATATTGTCTTTCTCTCTCTTAGCCCATTTGATTGCATGTGTTAGAAAAGGACAGAAACAGGGGCTGAAGTCACGTGACAGCCTCTATATCCATCCTTTTCTAACACATGCATTCAAATGGGCTAACAAGGGAGAAAAAGACAATATCCTGGCTACGGCTATGGCCTCTGTTAAGGTTTTAGTGATGAGAGTGAAATAGTGCACAAGGGTCACGTGAGAGTTAGAGAGATATTTTAAAACGCTCAACGAACTTTTTTACCTGATGACGTCATTACTAAAATCGTCTATAGACTGTTTTAGTAGAGCGATATATCGTATCGATTGCCGTCCGAGGGCCTCTGGTTCCAAACAAACTCTGATTCAATGCATTTTCCCCATAAGCGGATTTTTGAACGGAAATTTAGGGTATTAAATCAAACAATTATTGCGACCTTTTTGCGATTATGAATTCTACGTCCTCGAAAATGCTTAATTTTGCCTGGTTCCATCCATAAAACTGCCAAAATCAACAAGATATTACAGATTAAACGATGCGTTTGGAGGTTGGAATCACCCAAATGTTATTGTTGTTGTTGTGGAATTGGCGGGATTTCGGGCAATTCTAACCTATACAAATGCAACATTTAATCTGTAATATCTTATTGATTTCGGCAGTTTTAGTCAAGGAACCAGGCATAACTAAGCATTTTCGAGAACGTAGAATTCATAATCGCAAAAAGGTCGCATTAATTGTTTGATTTAATACCCTAAATTTCCGTTCAAAAGTTCGCTTATGGGGAAATTACATTGAACCAGAGTTTGTTTGGAACCAGAGGCCCTCGGACGGCAATCGATACGATATATCGCTCTACTAAAACAGTCTATAAGAACTGATTAAAAGATTACAGCGCTATCGGACAGGCCTGTCTTCATATACTTGTGGTTTTGTAGCAACACTGAAACTGGAAATCGAGCTATCTAATTTTCGATTCATTAACCCTTTACAGACCAGGTTTGTTCAAAAAAGATCGCCACTTTTTAATTTATAAAGGAAAGGTAGGTAACTGTCCATACTCGGGGAAGTTGGAATTGCCTATACGACGAATTGCAGGCGCCCGACAAAATCTCTCCTTGCAAGTGTCTACATCCAGAATTGCATAAATTCGGAATCATGCTAATGGAACAATGTTAAATAGCAGACTAGGAGAAAAATGAGTATACTCGGGCTTGGACCATAAAGGGTTAAAACGGTCCGTAACAACCGAAAACTGTTATAGATTATGTCGCCGTGGCCTTCATTTCTAGAACGAGCCATACCTGTTTATATTTATTGATACCCGGGTTAGAGATTGGAGGAACTCGGTGGTGACACGACGCGACGTGATGCCCTCCGCGACGCAGTAAGGATTTCAATAATGGGAAGGGGTGTGAGGGGGAAGGGAAGTGAAAGGGGGGGTATAGAGGAGAAGATTGGAGACCTCCGCGAGAGGGTCATGAAGTATGAGAGAGATATCCTAACAAGTAACAAGAATGCTTAGACTTTCCAAAGTTTCCGGGGGTTTGATTAAAAGGACGCCGAAGAGAAAATAATAACAATTATGAAGGCAAAGGCGGAGGAATCCGAGTCGAGTAAAGTCGAGTAAAGTCAAGTCAAGTCAAGTCGAGTTCAGTCGGGCTCGTGAGGGAAGCAGAGACCGGAGATCGGAGACTGAAGGCATGGCTGGAACGAAGCCAGTGTTGTCAAATCGAATTAAGCCGGATTTTAAGTCAAGGTGGATTAGTAAAGGTATTTGCAGCATTAGACCACGAAGATCGCTCCTGCGGCGGTGTGCGTAGAGACAAATAGAGACCCGTCTCAAAGCTTTGCGGTAGTTGCCTCTTTTTCCGACTATTTAGTCTACAGTGACTAGATAAACCACAGTGTGGTCATTTTGGTCGTGTTGCTGATTGGCTGGCGTTTACGCACTGAAGCGGCCTCTTCCGCCAATAAGAACGCGTGGAAAATGCCTGATTTTCAAAAAAAATAAAGAGTGTGTGTGTGAGAGAGTTTCAGTGTTTACTGTTTATTTGTTTATGAAGTCAGCTGTGATGACAGTCGGCCCTGATTATTTGAATGTGCCGCGCTAATTTCGCGATATATCGTGCACGTGGTGGAATGATACAGGGGTGAATAGTGTCTAGTGTTTTTCGTAATTTTTGAGTTTATTACTGAATTTTAGTGTTTTCTGATGCTGCCATTGTTATTTTCTCGGTTTTTTACATAGGAATTGATACTTTAAAACGCTGTAGCCGAAGTGTGCAACAGACCCATTCTTCATTTTGCTCTCCAGAAAGATCCCAGCAATCTCAGAATCTCCCCTAGCTAGGCAGGCGACGACGGTTTGTGTGGCAACGCAATAACGCGACGAGGCGAGGGGTTTGGAGCAGGTGGAGTGTGGAGCACGGACTTGATTTTTCGTTGCTCAACTTTGAGAGTATAGTATGGCTGTGGTACAGGTATAGGTTTACCCCGTGCCCCCCCGGCCCCCTAAATTAAATCAGGGCGAATGGCGATGTGATGTCGAGTTTCCGCTCTCCTTCTGATCCAAATCTTCCCTCCACCCCCACAATCTCCCTAGCTACTAGTCAGGGGGCTCTCTGTTCTAGATGCCGATGACCCCCGCCTCTGCCCCTCGCGGGACTTTACCCCCTCCTCCGTACCTCAACGCTGCCTCCGTGCAAGAAAGTTCGAATTTATACTATTTACACGGTTTAATAACTTCAGCTCACCTGCAGCAAGACTGCAGCGGAATATTCTGCTCAAAATTGATCCCGGCCCCCTTGTTCCGGCGTGGCACGCGGCGCGCGGCGGTGCCGGTGCGCGTCGGACGCAGTTTCAAAAGTTAAGGCAAGCATCAGCACCGACATCTATCGTCTTTTATCCGCACTATCGATTAACCCAGTCCCTGCGAACGTGTCGTGTGCGCCCCAAAAATCAGAGACAAGTAGAGACCTAGCACTTTCTATGCTTCCCGTGTTATGCAAGTGAGGGCAAGTTGAACGGGTTCATTTTTGTTCGAGGGCTCAACGAACAACAGCCCACAGTTGCCTTCTGTTGAGTGTTGGACGTTGTTCCTATTGAAATCAACCTGAAATTTTGCTCCGAAGTCAAAATTTCAATTGCTTGAGGTACATAGTTTTGAAATAATCAATCAAAACTCTCTATTCTCAACAAAAACAAAAAACAAACCAAAAAAACAAAAGAAAGAGGCCAATTTAAATCATCAGGAAATTCTAACCTAGGTAAGTACTATATAGGTAGGATATTAGGCGACTGGAAGTAGGCCTCTTTAACGACATAACTGTCCGCGAAAGCACCAAACATCAGTGTTTTTTTAAACTAAATTTCAATGTATTTTAATGAATTTTCGTTTAATAGTGTGCTAATCAATAAAATTTGGGACGCTGATTTCAAAAATGATATCATTTTCTACTTAACTCGTCCCGATTTTACGCATATTCTACTTTCAAAAAAATGTTCGTGATAAAGTTTAAATTGTGGAAAATTTAGAATATTTCGATCAAAACTAAGGCCAAATTCGAACTCGGCAGGTCAATTAACATCGGAATTGCCATAGTCTACGCGATTGAAGGTCCAATTATAAGAAAAAAGCGCATGTTTGTGTCTAGGGACCCTTGTTTTGTATTCATTGGGGGAGGACACCTATGTCGTTAAACCGTAAAAATCGGCGACTGGTAGCTGTTGTTCCGATGAGTCCTGACCTTTGAGCTGGAAAAAGGGACACTTGTCTGAAGCTTTGAGCAGGATCTCTATTATTCTCTGCCCAAAATACCGGCGACCGTTGCACGGGGGAAAAAATAAAAAGATGGTATGGCAGAATAATTAATTGTGTGAAATTTGCGCAAGTTAATTTATTGGTTGTTTAATGTCCTCCCCCCTCCCCCTCCAATGGAAAAAATTGATTGACATTTTTTGGGTAAGTACAACCGATAAATTACTATGCGCAAATTTCACTCTCTTTATTGGTTTACCGTACCATTGTTTTTTCTTTCAGTGTGGCAATTGAGCTGAATCGTGTAAACTATTGGAACTGCTGCGTCTCTCACACTCTCGTGATCCTCATGTAGTGATATCTTTGTCAACTTTCAACAATGAGAGAAAAGGGAAAGAAAAATCATGACCATCTTTTACTGCTGAGAGAAACGTTATTGATAGCTTTACCGAACAATTGGACTGATATAGCACGGAAAAATAATACATATGTAAGGAAACTGCCCCAATTTTTGAAAAAGGAAGGTTAGTTAAATTGAACGTGCATTTGATGGAAAGTAAAAATCAGGAGGGACAACGGTAGACAGTGCCGTCGCGTGCCATCTGGCAACAATGCAACGGCTCCATTTAAACTCATTAAATTTATCAAATTTTCCTTGTGCACTGTGCCCCCCCTGAATTCGATATTTTACATGAGTTTAAATGGATAGAATACATTGTTGCCAGATTGCACGCGACGCCATGCCACTGACGGTAGATAGATTTAGATGTAATAATCGGGTCGATCTATAATCTTTTGAATGTTCCGATCGTCATTTAAATTTGATCCGAATAAAACGAAAGAGATGTATTGTATGGGTTTGAGAGTTTTTTGTTTATAAGTAGTTGAGATTTTAACATCGGAATGCGAAGGTTTGTGTCGGCTTTTTTTGTTTTAAAGGCATGCAAATTCGAAATATGTCAAAGATTACAGGTCGACGCTGCCAGAATGGTATCTTTCTCGTCCCTACCCTCCCTCGCTATCTTCCTCGAATCAAAAACTCCGTTCGGAACGATGAATTGAAAAGAGGAGAAAACCCTGGCTAAGAAAATGTTCGCTTCCTTGTCGCTGACCCTCCTGAGGTGTCTCGTATGAAATTACGGTCGTGGGTCCTTCGTTTCTTGCAATCAAATTAAGGATGCGACAAATTTCTTGTCCGACCCTTGACCGCGCCGCGTCACCGTCTGTTCGCGTTCGCTGAGACCCGGGACTCGAGACGAGAGGTTATGCGAATACGATGAGTCTAGTCAGAGTCGGAGTAGCAGTCGCCGAACAAATTAGGCAAAATTCCGTCCTCCGGAAAAACGGGTGATGCGATGCGGATATCCGGAATATTAGAATCTGAATCCCAGTCGAACTTCCACTCCGCAGCCTCCGTCTCCGTGAGGCGGGCTCGGGCGACTCGCTCGACGGGCGCAGCGGCCGGCGAGGGCGAGTTACTGTTGGCTCCGTTCCAGTGTCATATGAAAATGATTAAGGATTATTATCCTTTTCTCTCTCTCTCTCTGTCTCTCTCTCTCTTTCTCTCTCTCTCTCCCTCTCTCTCTCTCTCTCTCTCTTTCTCTCTTTCTCTCTCTCTCTCTCTCTCTCTCTCTCTCTCTCTCTCTCTCCCCTCTTTTCTCTACCCTCCTCCGCCGGATCAAACTGAAAAAATGAAAGAAAAGGAGCACGGAGCAAGTAGAGTCAGAGTCTGAATAAGGGGGGGGGGGAGAGAAACTCTGATGGAATTAAATGTAATTGGTTCAGTTTATTAAAACAGGCGCATCCAAGTCTCGCCGGGAAATACCCCGGGTAGCAAATAGAAAAATATAACCCGTTTCATTTATTATCAGCGTGAATATTTGTCTGCGTTGCCGGATTTGTGCAACTTCCGGTGGAGCCAGTGCGCAATATACGGATTCAAATCCGAGATCCGACGACTCGGATATATTTTTTTCTTCCGCTTTTCTCTCTGTCTGTTGCTCTCTCTCTCTCTCTCTCTCTCTCTCTCTCTCTCTCTCTCTCTCTCTCTCTCTATCTCTCTCCCCCTCTCTCTCTCCTCGTGGATGTAGATATTTCTCATCAAAGCCCTCTTCTCGCCGCCTCTAATTTCAACGCTCATCCTGTTGCATTCTAATTTTCTATCCTCTTCCCCCTTCCCCATTCTACAACCCCACCCTAGGATATGCTCGCACTTGTTCTGTCTACTTGATTGTGCAATATCTGTAGTTCTAAACTCCTCTAATTCCTATTCTGTTTACCCCCTCCCCCCTCTCATTTCCGACCGCACTTCACCCGTGAATACTACCCTCTTCCATTTTTTTTTTTGTATTTTTTTTCTTTATTAATTTTCCGACCGTTTTTATTGCACCTATTTAAATCTTGTAGGCGTTTCATTCCCAGAAGAATCCCTCTTCGCCCCCTTTTAAAACGTCTGTACGTTTTCAGCGTCGCTCTTTATTCCGGAAGGGCATCATTGTCTTTACGCTACAGATAAAATTAAATTCTAACATCTTTCGAATAGAGATGTTTTCTTCTTTCTACTGTCCCTTCCCCCCTCTCACCCTGTCTCTGTCTATCTCTTTCTTTCGAAAGACTCTGCCTCTTAAATAGTAACTTTAAAAATCCGGAAACTTTTTAACCCTCTCTATATCTCTCCCTGGTACATGCTTTCTCGTTACTTTGTAAGTTTAATTTACACAGCTTCAACTTCTCATTGACAGGAAATGCAACTCGGCGACTCCATACTATTGATATTTGAAGACTACAAGGAAAGAACATAATAAGTCACCTCACGCGCACAGAAAGAACGGGAAAAACACTTTGGTAGCGCTGACAAAACCTTTAGTAGAAAAATGACCCAGCAAAAGACTTTAGTTGGGCCAGCCAAATTTTTTATTCACCCATCAAAATCCCTTTAGTTAAGCGTAAAGAACCTTTGGTTGGCTCAACTAAAGTCTTTTACTGGGTCATTTTTCTACCAAAGGTTTTGTCAGCGCTACCAAAGTGTTTTTTTCTGTTTTTTTTTTCTGTGCGGTGTCATTTGGCAATTGACATTTGTGTTTTTTTGGGCTCACAAAGAAAAACAATTAAGAATAAAAAAATAGGGGTTTTGGTAGATGAGAATCCCAATTTTTTTATTTACTTTCAAGCTCTCTTTTGAGTGAGCCACTGAGCCACGCATGCAAAAAATAGTGAATAGTCATTACATTAGTCAGGTGCCAAATTTTGACAACGCCTGAAATGACTTCGTATTGTCTTTCCTCGTAGTCCTCATTTGCAAAATGATGATTTATCGAGCGTCTTCTTATTGTCATGTAGGCATGTTTAACTACTCTATTCATTTGAGCGTCGATTTAGCTTAGCAATAATCTAGCTATATTAAGTCCTGGATACGCCGATGTCGCCGAAGATGACCTAAGTGCAGCTTTGGACTCGGATGCCTTTATTTTGAAAGCCTTCCTCTCTTTGAGTGGTGAGTGGCGAAGGAGCAACTTAAAATTCATCGAATTTCCTTCTCGTTGAAACCTTTGAAACTAACCAATTCTGTCACGTTGATGAAGTTAAAACTGTTTGTTCATCGCCGATCGGGATTCAGTGACCGCGAGCGGTGGAGTTAAAAATGGTCTCGGCTGTCATTTGACGTTTGCATTCGCCGCGCAAATGCGGTCAGTGGCTCATCCAGTTTCTGGTTTTTCTCTCTTTTCGTCTATTTAAATTCATGTGATAAGAAAGGATGGAAGGAGAGAGAGGGGCTAAAGTCGCATGATAGCATCTCCTTTTATACTTTTCCAACACATTCATTTTTATGG
Organism: Trialeurodes vaporariorum; assembly: GCA_011764245.1. Taxonomy (NCBI): domain Eukaryota; kingdom Metazoa; phylum Arthropoda; class Insecta; order Hemiptera; family Aleyrodidae; genus Trialeurodes; species Trialeurodes vaporariorum. The sequence continues at coordinate 76,210,182 of VMOF01000002.1, forward strand.
ATATGGGAGGGAGAGAGAGAGAGAGAGAGAGAGAGAGAGAGAGAGAGAGAGAGAATCAATTGAATAAATGACGCATCCAGGAACTTGTCTTTCTCTCTCTTTGTCCATTCGAATGAATGTGTTGGAAAAGTACGGAAGGAGTTTACAGGGGGTTACAGGAATGTGTGTTTCTCTCTCTCTCTCTCTCTCTCTCTCTCTCTCTCTCTCTCTTTCTCTCTCCTCTCCGCCCTCTCTCTCCTTCTCCTTCTTTCTCTATATTTCTGTACCTCCTCCCTTCAATGGAACTGTAATCTCTTTTATCTTGCAGGAGCAAATTTTTCTAGGCAGAAATGTTAAGTAATAATTTTGACTTTGAGATTTTAATAACAATGAACTTTAAATTAACATCTCTCGCATCAGTTCCAGGATGTCATGGGAGTTATTAATTGAGCCAAATTGTCGGAATTCATTCCTCTTCGCAGCTAGTGGTACTAATTACTCGTTTCAGCTTTTTGAAAAATAAGCAGGGGTGGCTCGTGCAATGTGGGAAAAACGGATTCTCTCCAGTTAAAACCACGTAAAATAATCGATTCTCAGAGAATTCATTGGTTCCCTGATAAATCTATACTTTTGCGTAAAATCAAATGACAAAACGCACGGTTGCTAAATTTCGCGAACCGGCCACTGAAAATAAGGTCATTTTTCCTGTGACGCTTCACATATTTAGCTTTGGTGCATTTTCATTCCAGCAAATGATCTTCTATCGCAGAATGTTTAGATGGGGAAATAGAGAGGGAAGCAAGGATACTAAACATTGTTGAGTAATATTCTTACCTTTTTTTCAAGGGTCGCGCATCACACGGTTCAGTTTAAGAGTTCATTTATCATCTAAACTTTTCTCCGCCGGTTTCGTGTGCTCGTACTAGATTCAGGGACGGCAACGATCCAGGGTAGAAGGTGCTCGAAAGACGCATTCCTCCGTCATAACAGGTTTTTTTGTTTTTTTGTTTGTTTTTGTTTTGTTTGTAATGAGCTTGCTGGAGCAACCTTTTAACTCCATTACATGATGGCGTTAGTTGTTATCATCAAGGCATATTTACGACCCAACACGTGGTCCCTTGGGATTCGTGAGAGCTGTCAGCGAGAAACGCGCGGAACGAGCAAGGCGTGACGGGGGATGGGGATGAGAGATGAGGAATGGGGAATGGGGAGGGGTACAAAGGGATGGTGGCAGGGTTAAGGAGTGAAGAGTGAAATTCAAATAAACCTAAAAGTGGGTATATCGGTTGTCGGCGCGACGGAACGAGGTGCGGTGGTAGTTAGTATTATGGCGCAGGTGTGTCAGATGTCTCGAAAAAATCCTCCCGCCCCGTCATTAATTTAAATTTCGAGATGGTTTCCGGATTAAAGACCCCGAAAACATCACATCTGTTCTTTACTAGGGACCTCTTCACTAAACCGACATTATATTCTCTCAGAAAGAGCACGCCTATTATTTTGTGCCTTTTAAAATACTGTAGTCAACGAGCTATACATTTTTATATAGAGCGGCAGTCTAATGCGTAAACCGCAGCAGAGAATTTTAAGGTTAGGGTTCAGAACGTTCCAGTCAGTAACAATGTATTAAAGTGTCATGGTACCGACGCGACGGTCCTGGAAAGTTGGCGACTAGAGGAACGAGTGCAACGACCAAAATACAAGAAAGGTGGGGAACGGGAGAATGTGCCTTCACTGGTCGAAATAATCCATAATCGGCTGTACGAACTTGAATGGGGCAGTTGCAAGGCTCTGAAATGTTTAGTTTTTTATAAAGAAAATTAAAGTACTTGATGGACTGAGAAAAAAAATGCCTTTGGTTTCTAATTAAGTCCCACTGTTCCGGAGATAAGATTTTGGCCCAAAATACATTGTTTTAAATGGGAATTCCGCGTAGTGACGTCACTACACCCACGATTTTTAGCAACTTTATACGATTGTATCTCCAAAACCCAGACACTTGGAAAGAAACCAAAGGCACCATTACTCTCAGCTTATCAAGTACTATCATTTTCATTATAAAAAACACAAAATTTTAGACCCTTGCAACTGCCCCATTCAGTGCGGCGTCGCGTGCAATTTGGCAACAATGTAATCTATCCATGAAAAAGACTCATGTAAAAGATCGAATTCAGGGGGTGCACAGTGCGCAAGGAAAATTCGATGTATTTAATAAGTTTAAATGGAGCAGTTGCATTGTTGCCAGATGGCACGCGACGCCACTGGCCCCATTAGTACTCGGAACATAGCGCACAGACGTTGGTTTTATCTGTATCAACTGACTTGAACTTGTGATTATTGGTCATTTTACAGGGGCGGATCCAGAACATTTTTCTAGGGGGCACGCCTGTGAAATTTTGAAATTTGAAGCGTTGCCGGAGGCAATTTCGGGCTGTTTTCTATAGAGAGAAGGCAAAATTTGAGGCTTCTGGGAATTGTGGCGGCAAAACAGGCAGATGTTAATAACACTGCCTGTTTTGTAGCACGTTCCTCAAATATTTTCATGACATTCTAAAGATTACAGACTAATTTTTGTTGGATCCTCTTTTGCCAGAAACAGGAAAAGTTGGCAGAATTACTAGGAGACTGAAGGCTGTTCAGCCGAATAGAGTCGAGTGAGTTTAAGTGAGTCAAGTGTCGCCTTTCTGCGACACTTTAATTTCCTTAATAATAGAAAATTACATGGATGCATTTGAAATTTTAATAATTCGTTCCTGAAGTCACCAAGACTGATTCCTGAGAGCAACAAGGAAAAAAATATATGTTTCTGTCTATTTTTGAGAGAATTAAAATGTCACAGAAACTTGGCAAAGTGAAAATCACTTGACCCCTTTCTGACGAACAGTGTCAAATTTTTGCAATCTACCGCCATCTGTGATCTGGATGGCGAAAAGGGTGATGTGACAGCAGAGCAAAAAACCCGAGTCTAGGAAGTTAGGAATTTGGAAGAAGAAAATCTGATGTATTGATGTAATCAATGTATTTATGAAAGTCCTTATTACAATGATGGTTTTTAGTTTTAAGGGAAACAAAGGGCCCCCCCCCCTAATGCTTACAAATTGGAAATAAAGAGAAAAAGGAAAGGTGACAAAGTTTGAGGCTTTTTTTTTTTTTTTTTTTTAAAAAAAAAAAAAGAAAACTTAAAGATTCACGTACTAGCGGAGACAAAGATACCTAGCCAGGGTATGCAATAAGCAATACACAGCATCCCATTCAACACATGAATTAGGTGTGTTGCGTGCTGCATATTCTGGCCAGGTATCTTTGTCCCCGCTAGTCTATACAGAAAAACAAAGTTCAATTTCGGTCATTTAACCGCTTAAGGCAACATTCTATCGAGAATTCCAATATTCTGAGAACACTTGGTGCGCTACATTGAAAAAAAAAAAAAAAAAAATACTTATGGGTTTAGAACTATACTGTTAATGACTGATAACAGTTTTGGCAACGAATGAAAGTCAGCGCTGCCAGATGCCGCAGCTTTTCCCATAAGAACACATAGAAAAAGCTGCAAAATCTGGCGACACTGCTGGAAAGTCGTCAAAATTTTTGAGCTGGATTCAAGGTTACTTTGTTACACAGAAAGAAAAAATAATATCAATGAATAAGAAATGAGTAAATTAATCAGGCAGTAATAAACTGACACAAAGCTTGGCATCCGCCACTGGGTCCTTAGTCACTTTGATTCTGTTTTCGGAACATACTATGATCTTTTTAGTCGTTTAAACGGTAATTTCTGAATTTCCTCGATGCAAGTTTCTGCATCAAGGGCGGATCCAGCAACATGGCAACCATGTACTCTTCCCATTTGAACGTATGAGGAAGAATCGATTCTCGAGGGGGCCATGGCCCCTTGACTAATCGATTGTTTCTCACGCATTCAAATAGGAAGAATACACAGTTGCCAGATCGCTGGATCCGCCCATGGAGAATAGATGGTCATCGCGGTTAGACACCTTAGGCTCGGAAAAAAAAACTACGGTGAAAATAACCATACGGATACTTGATTTTGGCACCTGCTAGATGTTATGGTAATGTTAACCAGAAGTATACTATGTTTTGACTAGGTACTAGGTGATATTACCTGATTGCATGTCGAATTTACTCGAAGTATCGGTAACTGTACCATAATTCTGGTCAAGTTTACCATAACATATAGCAGGTGCCAAAATCAGGTATCCGTATGGTTATTTTCACTAATCTTTTTTTTTCCGTGGGAGATGGTCAACCGCGATGACAATCACGCACCAGAACTTGGCATCGAAGAAATTTGGAAATTGCTTGTTAACCGACAAGAAGCTCATAGTGGTCTAGGTACAGAATCAAAGTGAGCACGTTTTGAGGATGTAAACCGAATCAAATTACGGCAAGGCGTATCAGCGTAAAAAAATAATCAATATAGCCATCGTCGCGATGGCTCAGCAAAATACGGTCTAAAATCTCACATTAATGATTATCTCCTCTGATTGGCTGCTGGACTAAAAGTAGTCACGGGAAGCTCAAGAAGGCACTTGTGCTTTAATTTTCTATAATATTATCGTTGGATGGAAGCGCCTTCGAGGAGGCGTTTTCCGATTTCAAAATTCATGGGCTCTTGAGACTTTAATCGGGGTTAAAAAAAAATCTTCCAAACTGTTTTGAACTTTTTTTTTTTTTTTTTTTTTTTTTTTTTTTTTTTTTCGCTTCCTGGCCATGAGCGCCGAGTACAGAGCGCGAGCGGCGAACGCTTCCCTGGACCACTTTCTCTTCCCTGTTAACTTGACCAGACCCGTTTGTGTTCATGGACTCAACGACAGAGTTACTAGCGGATCCAGGAATTTGTCTTCTCCGCCTTTACCCATTCGAACGCTCATGCTAGAAAAAGACAAAGATAGGGCCACAAGTCAAGCATGCCCCCCCCCCCCTGTTCTATCTTTTTCTAACCCTTGAAAGTACCAATGAGGGGGGAGAGAGAGAGAGAGAGAGAGAGAGAGAGAGAGAGAGAGAGAGAGAGAGAGAGAGAGAGAGAGAGAGAGAGAGAGAGAGAGAGAGAGAGAGGGAGGGTGGGGCAGGCAAATTCCTGGATCCGCCCGTACAGTGTCCGTTTCCGAAGTGCACCCTCAGGTGCTGTTTGGCAACATTCGAACGATGACGTCGCCGTTGTTTTGGAAAAATTATTCGAGCAAGCGCGAATTTGTGAAAATTGTAAACGGGTGCTATGGGAAAGAAAAAAGACCTGTGGAAAATGAAAGTTCATAAATAGGATAATGAGGAAGGAGTGAGTAGAACGCGAAAGCGCGGGAAAAAAAAGGAAGAGCTCCCCTAAACCCATGGAGAAAAAAAAAAAAAAATAAAAAAATAAAGGTGCGTCAATCTCAATTTTTCATCTAAGTCGCGGAGGGGAAATGTTTGTTTCGGGCGAGTTGAGTTCTTACAGGCAGCTTTTAAAAGCTTCTTTCTGCTCCCTTCGAGCTCCCCCCCTTCCCCCTGTCTCTTCGATTTGTTATTTAAACTCTTTATGTTTCATAGGGTTCTTTCTCTACTACCTACTTTTTTTTTCTCCTCTTCTTTTTTTTTTTTTTTTTTTTTTTTTTTTGTCCTCCCGCGCGCTCCTTTCTCACCTTTTTATCCTCTTTACTTGCCGTATCATTCTTTTCATCTCTCTTTCGCAGTCAGAGCCGTTTGTAGCCAGGAATTTGTCCTCCTCTCTCTCTCTCCTCTCTTTGTTCGTTTAATGGTATGTGTTAAAGAAGGATGGAGGGAGGGGCTAGAGTCACGTGATAGCCCTTCCCAAGGTCTTTTTCTAACGCACTTGTTCAAAGGAGCAAAGAGAGAGACAAACAATATCTAACTGTGGCTCTGGCTCGCAGTTATTCACGGAGTTTCGTAGATTTGATTCCCTGTGTGCTCTCTTGCAAAACTCGCACGGATCAAATGTTTTATAGATTAAATTACTTGATTTTTTCTCACTTTTTTTTTTTTTTTTTTTTTTTTTTTTTTTTTTTTTTTTTTTTTTTTTTATTATTATTGTTTAATCTTTTTTCATTCCTGAACTCCATCTCTCGCTTTACTTTCCGTTTTAATCGTTGTAACGTTATTTTATTCTTATCTCCAATTGGTAATCTCTTAGTCACTCTCGTGAATTTAACGTTTTGATTACTTTTTTTTTTTTTTTTGTTAGTTCATTTTATATTTATTGATGAACGACTGAAATCTTAAAATTTGTGGCTGGCATGTAAATAACCGTGAATGAGCTTGAAATCGAGGTTCACGGGTTTAAACTCGAATTAGTGACGTAACTTATAATCTGGCAATGGCGCATTCTGTCCTTTTAAACCCATGAAAAACATCGATATTTTAGTTCTATAGTAAGCCTTATCGAGTTCGGCTGTTTGCATTGGTTCTTTTGGACGAAATGCATCGTTGCCAGATCGCTCAGTAAGTCGGTATATGCCACTGTCGCGAGCAAGCAGAAGTACACATGCACTAGAAAATATTGAAGAGACTTGTAGGGGGAGGGGTGCATTTCAATCGATCATTATTTCTCTTTACTTCAAAGGCATATCCAGCAATCTGGCAACTGCGGATTCTTCCCATTTGAATGTATGAAAAACAATCGATTAGTAAAGGGGCCATGGCCCCCTCAAGAATCGATTGTTTCTCATGCATTCAAATGGGAAGAATGCATGGTTGCCTAATTGCTGGATCCGCCAATGCTTTACTTACTATAGTTTTATTCTAAAGGTGTACTTGTTGCAAATTGTTTCCTTTCAACGAAACATATTTTTTGCCTTTTCGGCAACGCTTCAATTTTTCAAGGTGGTTGGCCATTGGAAACTAGAATTTGTTTTCTGAACACCCTATGCATTTATCCTTCATCGATGTATTCTGTTGTAAGTATAGAAATCAGACCGAGGTTTCACGTTCGTAAGTGCTATTTTTGACCGCTTATTGCAGTTCTAAAAGAGCTTTTGAAGAGGTCACTGAAATTTTCTGATCCTATCTCAATTTGAATGAAAGTCCCATACTTATGTGTTCTTCTATACTGACCTATATTTCATGTAACTTTTCTCTCATCTGAGTTGTTTTTGACTTCATAATCGCGTTTACTGCACATCCTACGCTTGTGTTGATGGAATGAGTCTCTAGAGGTTGGAAATCAGCTGAAAGAAGGGGAAAAATATCCAGGGCAGACTGAGTTTCGGAGAAAATGCAATACGAGCAAATACAGAAAGTCTTTTAAAGAGTAGCTTTTTTAGGGGGGGGGGGGGGTTACGGAGTGTTCAGAATAATGCTATATTTGAATGCACGCTTTATAAGGAAATGCCAATAAAGTTTCTGAAAACGTTTTTCAGTATGGCTGCTTTTTTACCTCGAAATTCATCGGTATTTATCCTAGATTCCAATGTATATTAAATAAACCAAATGTTGCGACATATATTTTTGAATATCACCAGATCATTTCTATTCTAAACCTACTAAATGTGAAGTATTATGACTTGATTGGCGGTAGCGAAGTTGGTATAAAGATCTTTGATTAATGATCGTCCATTTTCTAGTTATAATAACAAATGTGAAAATTAAACGTTTAATAAAAAGTGAGGAACTGCTTGAATTAGTATCGAAAAATAGGGTCTATTTACAAAATGTATTTATTCTAAATTAGCATTTCCAGGGTGGCTACGAATCTAGAAAATCTTGAAATACCATGAATAGTGGAGAATTTTCTTGTTTCCAGAAAAGTCAGGAAATCGTCTTGAAACTTTTTTATTTCTAAAAAATTCAATTAGTGGAGTTTTGTTCGAATTTCTCAGATTCCTTTCAATCTCTTCACAATATCCAAGTCAAAATCACTCGACACTTCCTATGTGTTGCAAGTTTGTGTGCAAGTTTCCCGTATAAATTCCGGGAAAATGTCTTCTGTCATCCCTCGAAATCGGCGTTGAGTTTCAAAAGACTGGAAAAAATTCAGAAAAATTACCTAAGAGAGCTGGAAAAGTCGGGACATTTTTTTCATTTAAATTTTGCTGCCACCCTTATTTTATGGAGACGCACTAAAATCATAGCAGTGCCGATAGTATTCATTTTGGAGTCAACCGGCGCGGAGTTGAAATATCACGAAAGTACTCAATGTAATGAGGTATCATGCCATTTGACTCCACTGACACTCTGAAGCTCTTTAGCACTGCGATGCACAATGAAACGGTAACCTGGGGGGAGGGGGGGGGGGAGAACACGCAAAAAAGCTCTTGAGAGCGAAGAGGGATTACTTTAATGCATCACATTAAATTATCGGGAATATAAAACCGGCAAACAGTTCAACTTGCCGGTGATTTCCCTCTGCAGTCTCGCAACTTCAAACCGGAAGCTTTGGTGCCACTTCCGGAAATGCTCACAGAAACGTGTACGAGAAGAGACGGAGGTAATAGATAACAGGATAGCAGAGGAAACCATTAGAAATGAAAATAAAAGCTGAAAAAGAGAGAGGAAAGTAATGAGCACCGCAGATCGGCGGAAAAGTATTGTTTTTTTATGCTTCTATGGCAGGGAAAATCTGTATTAATTTTCCTTACCTTTGTAATAAAGTAAATTTCGTTGGTTTAGTGCGGAAATACTTTCTCTTCGGCAGCCTTAAAATTAACAGTTAAATACTTATCAGGGTGCAATTTTGAAACGTTAAGACAAAATCACCTTGACTATGCTCTGTTCGGGATAAGAATCTCCGATGGGACGTCATGTAAAAACGCACTACGTTGCAACGCAGCGGTTTCTCGGCTGTCTATTCTTCCCCGCTACGTGGCGTTCAGGAGGGCCGGCCGTTTAGACCCTTTTATTGAAAAAGACAATACCGTGAACTGACCAATTTATATAGTCCTTTGAACACCTACTCGAAAATTAAACTTTTGCGGCATTCGCGAATTTTGAATAACTGACTTCAAATTTAAATTCTGCTCCAGGTGCACAGAAAAATGATGCCCAACGGCGGTTCAAGGAGTAATTTTTCGAAGATTTTTGCATTGCTGATTAAGTGATTCCAAGAAGCTGTAATCTTTGAAAAATGACATATTGAACCGTCGTTAGGTATCATTTTTCTGTGCACGTCAAGCAGAATTTAAATTTAAAGTCAGTTATTCAAAATTCACGAATGCCGCAAAGTTTAATTTTCGAGTGGGCGTTCAAAGGACTATATAAAGTGGTCAGTTCACGGTATTGTCTTTTTCAATAAAAGGATCTAAAAGGCCGGTCCTCCTGAACACCTCGTAGCGGGGAAGAATAGACAGCCGAGAAACCGCTGCGTTGCAATTTAGTGCGTTTTTACCTGACTTCCCATCGGACTTCTTATCCCGAACAGAGTATAGTGCGGAAATTCTTTCTCTTCGGCAGCCTTAAAAACAACAGTTAAATACTTATCAGGGTGCAATCTTGAAACGTCAAGACAAAATCACCTTGACTAGAGGACTATGCAAATTGAGTCGTGGCAGATGGGAAAAATTGCAATTCAGAGACTGTTACCGTAAAGCGCGAATAAAAGAGTCGTTCTGGGAGCCCATCAGAGATCGAATATGCAACCGGGCCCTAGGGCCTGGAGGATCGGTAGTCTTTAGGCTCTAAGAAGCTTCTGCCGAACCAATGTATGATGAAGGGATTAAGGGAAGCAATAGATTGACTCCATCACCATACTCCGAAAAAATTGATACTATTTCCCTAAGTTTACGTCCTATTGCACCGGCAATAATTGGGGGAAAACGTCGCAAATTTTGGAGAAATTCAGATTAAGCCTTGGAAAAAAAACTCCAAAGCTGTCGAATGCTCCCCCAACTTTTGTTAAAAATTTCCCCCAAAGTTAACGATATTTTCTCTATCTATTGCCGGTTAACAGGACGCAAACTTTTGGGAAACTGTACCCAACCTTTTCTTCTGTGTAGACGGTCCGTTGGTTGACTCATACAAGTGTTTGAGTGTGAGAACCAAAAACACTCAGCTCAAACCGAGAGCGTACAACTGGCCATACTTTGATTTTCTTCTGCGATAAGTCTGCATTATAAAGCAACACATTTCCGGAGGTCGTAAAACTGGCTCTCGGGTTCGGACTTCTTGACCATCTGATCTGTGTCTTTCATTTCTTGTCCTAGATTCATTACATTTTGTTCTCTCGCCGAAAGTGTTGAGCCGTGGGCGTTACTGGGCCCCACACAACCGTCTCTCATACCTTGGAAGTTCAGTCGGAGTGTATTCAGGAGAGCCAGGGGGAGGAGGAGGCAGACGTATCGCGTAAAGGAAAATAGGAAGCGAAATGCTCTGCCATTTTGTCCGCTGAAGATGATAGCAATTCCCGCGGTAACAGACGTGAGACAGCGAGCCAAGAGGAGACAGAGACAGGTCGAGCTCAGCCGAGACAGAGGTCGTTTGTTCGATGGAAACCATTTTCGACAGCTTTAAACTTATTAAGGAAGTAAATGGAGCATGGTTTGTTTGCTCGGAAACTCGCCGACGATTCGGGGCATCAGGAAAAGGCAGCGTCGTTGACGACAACGTTCGGCATCGCGTCGCGCGTCGGTGGAGGGCGTCATCAGCAGCCTTATTCAGCCGCTCATTCTCTCTCTCTCTCTCTCTCTCTCTCTCTCTCTCTCTCTCTCTCTCTCTCTCTCCCTCTCTCCTTCCTTCATGTCCATCCGCCCGTCCTCCGCTTGCCCTCTCTATCTCCCTTCCTTAGTCCATCATTGGCAAATCCCGATCCCTAATTCCCGAAATTCGCCCAAACATCCGTGTTGTATGGAAAGTTGACAGCTCTCTCTCATCCCTTTCTCCCTCTCCCTTGCTCTCGCTGGTTTGTATCTCCTCGCCTCGCTCTTCCTCGCTCGTGCTTTTCCCGCCCTCTGTGGGTCGTGCCGGGAAACCTTTTAGATTAAATTGATGATCACTTCGAACGAGAAACCGAGGAGTAATACATTCATGTGAGCCTGGGCGGAGAGAGAGCAGAGGAGAAGCACTAGGAGAAATGAATAAACACAAGTTGTTGCCGGGCACCTAACCTAGAAGAGAGATGTCTAAGTGTTTACTTTTATCCTTTGTGTCTGTATATCCGCGCTTTCCTCGGTTCAATTAGTATTTTTGCTCTTCAGAGCTCTATTAAAAGCTAGCCTCTCTCTCTCTCTCTCTCTCTCTCTCTCTCTCTCTCCCTCTCTCTCCTTCCCTCCTTCTCCTTCTTTCTCTATCTTTCTGTACCTCCTCCCTTCCTTGTTTCCTCTCGTCAGATCCCGGCCCCGCCCAACACACTTCTCGACCATCAAGTGCCCTGGTTCTGGCCCCTCTCCGCCCCTGAATACGACTTTCACTCTGGTCTTCGCTATTCATTGACAATTTATTATTTTGGTCGGACTAACTCGTCGGATCTCGGATCTCGGATCTCGGATCTCGGACCTCGGATCTTTCTCTGAGTATAGCAAGGCAATGAATTTATCTTTCATCCGGTGAAGTGCTTTTGTTGCTTTTGTCTAACGCTCTCTCGCTCCCCCTCTCTCTCTCTCTCTCTCTCTCTCTCTCTCTCTCTCTCTTCTCTTTCTCACTCTCTTTCTCTCTTTCTGCGGTTAGCCCTGATCCTTTACGCACCCCCCCTCCCCCCCCCCCCCCCCCCTCTTTCTCTTTTCTCTCTCTCTCTCTCTCTCTTTTCTCTCTCTCTCTCTCTCTCTCTCTCTCTCTCTCTCGCTCTTTCCGACCCCGAAATAAGGTTGTTTCTGTGACCTGAAACGAAATCACGCTTTATCGCTGTACGATTCAATCGAAGCGGCGTGTAAAGAAGAGAGTCACTGTCGGGCAATCAATGCGGGTGCAACAACTCGCTGATTTAGCACCAAAGGTCCCCGGACGCTTGCCCTAAAACTTTTTATCTAACAACAGATTACCTACTTTTTTTTACCTAATGTGCATTAAGTTGCCCTACCAATGTTCACCTAAAACGCATTTTACCTCAAAACCTTTTTCCTAAAACTTTAAGGCAAATGCCTCAAAAAGTAAAAATTGTAAAAAAGTGAACGAAAAACCAAAATAAACCTTAAAAACCGTGAAAACCGTAAAAACAGAAACCGAAACCAAGAAATGAGTTTGTGAATAACAGAGCAATTATTAATTTTGACGTACTCAAAATTCCTCGGGAAGAATTTTCATTCCCTTATAGGTTAGGTATGATAATTATTTACTGTTTGTTTCTTCTCTATAGCAACAATTTTTTGAGAAGGAGGCGTACATGCCGGCTGACAATTTTAGGCAAAGAAACATTCAGATAAAATATACTTTAGATCAAATTGTGTAGGACAACTATTTTTAGACAAAAAACCTGTAGGTAATCTGCGTTTAGGTCAAATACTTCAGAGCAAATGACCCGGGACCGCACCAAATGGTATTTATTTATCATGTGTCAATGATGTTCATTTCAATCGACTGTCGCGTTTATCACGTTCGTGCCAAAGGATAAATGACGAATTTATAAGTCACATGTATCACAGCGGACTGGCGATGGTGTGTCGCGTCGCTTCGCGTCACTACCTCAGAAGGAAGCTACCTAGCAAAAAAGTAATTTTAAAGTCTGGTTCAGCTTTTCATGAACGCTAGCTACTTAATTGTAGGTTCTTAGGAGTGTCAAACCTTTGATCTTTCCCAAATGTTTGCATGTTTTCAGCTCAATGTTTGGTTCATAATATCTCCTCCTCCTCCCCCTTCTCCCTCCCAAATCTTAGTGACCCCGCAGTGACCCCTTAGTTTGAGTCATGCAACGTTAAAGTGGATCCTCAGCGTTTAGTTCCATATTCTGCCACCAGAGAAAGATACGATCTTTAAATGGAAAAAAATAATGGTAAACGCAAAAAATGAAAAAAAAGGGCTTCGATGGAGCCTCGGAAGCAATCTAAGGAACATTTTAGTACAAACCGTTTGCTAAAATGTTACGGAATAAGCGAGAAACTATTGAATTTCGTAAACCCAGTTTCCAGTTCTATATTGGACGCCATTTGGGGGTTTATGAAATTCAATAGTTTCTCGCTTATTCCGTAACATTTTAGCAAACGGTTTGTACTAAAATGTTCCTTAGATTGCTTCCGAGGCTCCATCGAAGCCCTTTTTTTTCATTTTTTTGCGTTTACCATTATTTTTTTCCATTTAAAGATCGTATCTTTCTCTGGTGGCAGAATATGGAACTAAACGCTGAGGATCCACCTTAATTGGTATTTTCCGATCAATTTCACGCCTTTGTCGAGTAAGATGGATGCACAATTGTTTTCTTCTTTTTTCGAGAATTTCCGTGAAGACGTTAATTTATCTTAATAATTGGATAGTTTGACAAATTTTGCAAGCATGTCATGTCCCTTCTCCCCTCCCCCCATCCTTGTGAAATATCGTGAAAAATTCTGATTGCACCTTGTGCAGTTTTTGTAGCTATATTCCGCATTCAATTGTTAATTGTTCCAAATTGAAAACAAATGCACGCCGAAAAAGTAATATCCATCAGACCAATAGTTGCTTTCAGAGCTATACCATATAGCAGTTTTTATGTGACGAACACTTTTTCTCCATCTTTCCACATTGAAGGTGAGAAGCAGGATTGGTCTTGCCGGTCCTGTATGGGAATCCTTTGAAAGTTTAAGTCTGTGTTTTTTTCGCTTTAGACCTTCCTCACGAAGTTTCCTTTTTTTGTTCTGTTTCAGGTGAGTGAACGAGTCATTTCTAGAAACACTTTCAAACACACTTGTTAGAGTAGTGACTGGGTCGAGTATCGCAGTCCGAGTCAGATTCCAACAGATGCGCACTGTGCTATGAATGAGACGCAAATCATTTACAATGAAAGCTCAAAGGTTTGCACGTACAGCTTAGATTGCTAAGATGACGCAACGGCAGTGGATGAGCTCAATGCTCAATGACCGTTAGTCGTCCCACTTACCTCAATAGCGTTTCAAGTTGAAGGATAAATTCAGAGATATTACTTACTTTAGTTCTATTTGACCTGACTCGGCCTTGAGAAGTCCTCAGATCAAATTTTTGTTTCAGAAACTCATTTTAAACCAAAAAGCCTCGAGATTTCTCGAGAAATTTTCGAGGGATTTCCAAGGAAGGGAAGAAACGAAGCGGCAATTCAAAGACTCCTTACAAGCACACGCTTTTCCACTCGAGATAAATATCGAGGAAATAATGTCAAGGTAACTCGATAGCTAATTCTAACTATATACAAGACTTTCTAAGAAACACCGGTTATATATGTATGGCGAGCGCCACTGAATAAAAACTTTTCTTACTCGTCTCGAGTAAGTATTTCTCCAGCCAAGTCATGTCAAGAAGATATCCAATAAAGTATCTGAATTGTACCCAAAGAATCTATTTAGTGTTATTTAACGGGGGGTGGTTAAAATGTCGAAACGTAAGGAAACATTCTTTGACAGGGCTGCTGATTTGCGTGAAATCAAGGGAATTCTCGAATCTAGTGATTGCTTTCAACCAATAGACAATGTTAGTTTGTGATTCTACCATACTACTGAACTCAGTTAAATTAAGTTCACTCTCGATCAAACTACTGCTTGAGTTTTATCGAACAATGGCTCAACCGGTAGAGAAGAATTTTACAGAATCGAATAATTTTTATAAGATATTATCTAACCATGCAGTTGAAACTCCGTAATATTTTTATTTACCGATGAATTATCGTTGGATTTAGGGATTCCCCTAATGAGTACACGCAATGCGGCTGGCCGTGCAGGTGGCAAACATGCTTTAGAGATGAAACAATTTCTTACTTGGTCTAGATTTTTATTTTCTGGTCACGTTGCAATTTGCGTTTTTTTTTGTTTTTGTTTTTGTTTTTTTTTTTTATGACAGCTACAGCCCCCATAATGGGTCTGTCGCAAACTTTTGCTACAACGATTAAGAGTGTTTAATCTAATGTAAAATCGCCTGAAAAGTCCATTGGTGGCATCAGAAAGTCATAAAATGCAACAATAAATTCACAAGAAGCGTTTAATGAAATCCAAGATGGCGGAGAAATGTCGTGTAAGTATGCACCACGAACATTCAAGAATGGCCAACTTTGACAACCTCACTGGAGGTAGAGGTTATGTGTTTGTTTACGTTGTGATTGGTTGTGATCGATATTGTGAGGTTGGCTATCCTTGGATGTCAGTGTTGCATACATACAAATTGCTCGATATTTCTCCGCCATCTTGGATTTCATTAAACGCCTCTTGTGAGTTCATTATTGTATTTTATGACTTTCTGATGCCACCAATGGACTTTTCAGGCGATTTTACATTAAATGAAACTCTCTTAATCGTTGTAGCGAAAGTTTGCAACAGACTCATTAACTTTTGACCGATCCAAGTGTTCCCTTTTCCCTAATTAAAACAATTATTCCATCAAGTCGAAGAATGTTTCTTGAATGTCTTTCGCGGTTCGTTACTACTTTTCCGGTTTTCATATCCATACTCGCTCCTCACGGTAATCAAAACCCTAATTTTCCCCTTGTTAATATGCAATCTCTGATACTTCATAGCTGCTACTTACCTTCCTTTGTCTTCATGTTTGCTCTTATAGACCTGTTTAGTGTTTAGTGTGACGCCACGAAAAAAATTGGTTCCAAACAAATGTTCCATCTCACTCGCTCTCATGGGTTTTCCCATAAGAAACACGATCCAAATTTTCAAATACAAATTTGTGCTAGTGAACAACAAGTTCTCTCAGATTTTATTACACCGTTGGATTCCACGTACCTTAAAATATAACCACGTTACAGCAACATTTTTGAAAAATCACGCATTAATTTACAATTACTGTTACATCGAAGAAAATCCTATGTCTTGTCCTTGTCTCACTCACAGTTTTTTATGGGTACAAAATTGTAGGATATAGGCTCATCGGCACCATCACACCATGTGTTATACCTAGAACAAGCGTCGATACGAAGAGAGGTTAGGATGATTGAGTGTCATGGCGGTGATACTCCCATAAGAGACCGAGAGTAAGACAAGGACAAAAACATAGAACATCTTTCGGTATAACTGTGATTGTGAATTCGTTTGTGATCTTTTAGGAATTGTGTTAAAGTGAAAAGATACTGTAAGATACGTGGAATCAAATGGTTAAATAAAATTTGAGGAAACTGGTGGTTCACTAGCATGAATTTGCGTTCGAAAATTTGGATCTGATTTCTTATGGGTAAATACACGAGAGTGAGCGAGATAGAGCATTTGTTTGGAACCGATTTTGATCGTGACGTAATCACTAAACAGATCTATTATCATGTCATTAAAGGTTAGAGAAGAGAAGAAGAAGCTGAAGACAACTTACCCTCTTTTCACTGGTGCCTCGTGCAATTTGGCAACAACGGACTCTCCACTTAAACCTATATTTTACTCGACACTGGCGCAACCAGGATATCTTCCATCTCTCTCATTTCCCATTTGAATGTATGAGTAGGAAAAGGACAGAAGGAGGGGGTTTTACCCCCTTGTCCATCCTTGTCTAACATACGTTTCTTAATGGAGAAAAGAGAGAGATGAAGAAACTCTCGGTGCGCTACTGTTACTCGATCTTCAGGAGGTTCATTAAACCCTCGGGGCCTCGGGAAATAAATACTTTCCAGTTGGTTTCAGTGGTAAAACGCATGGTCGACAAATTGCACAATACTCCACTGCCCTTGCCGAATATGCAATCAAGAAAGTCTTGACAAAACAAAAGACAAAAAGGGGGTGTTTTAAAAGATTCGCTGCAGTGTTGTGGATCATGAAGTTTCACAGATTTTAACCCCAAAAAAGTGATAAACGCTTGCTAAGAACCTTCAAAACCCACTCTTTAAGTCGAAAATGCCTTTTGAAAATCCGTAGATTCAAAAAGCACGCTCGCAATTGCTGTACCATAAAATAAGCAGTTCCTAGTCATCAAGCTTATCCGCCTTCGCGGAACTGCGTCGCGCGAAACGCAACTTATCAATTCTAGAGTAACCAAAGAGATTATGGTTGTTATAACCATAACTGGAGAACTGCTGCGTCAGTGTTTTTGATTGATCTAGATTCTAGACTCAAGAAGTTGTGTTCTTTACACTTACGCTGTCAATTCCTTACATTTTGCATTTTGGGAAAACAAATTAAAAACATTAACTCCCTGACCTGAAGCGAAATTTTTGTTTGGTCCTTACACGCGGGGTTTGCTCCCGTCTTACCGATGCCTCGCAACTGCACCGATCACCAATAAAAAGCGAGGTTGACCAGATGGTCGTCCGTTTCAAACAAAATTACGCCCCTTATTCTTAATCAACTCTGAGAGAAGTCACTTCTTAAAAAACAAGGAAACACGTTTAATTGTGACAGTTTTTCTTGCGCGTTGCATGAAGGAGAATCACTGTCACAACAAAGAATCTCTTACTTGTAGAAGTAGACATTTTCGTTGGGTTAAAGTAACTCCCCCTAAGTCAATATTACATTGTGCGGTTTCTTCAACACAAACGAAATACACACGGAAAAAAAACTACGGTGAAAATAACCATACGGATACCTGATTTTGGCACCTGCTAGATGTTATGGTAATGTTAACCAGAAGTATACTATGTTTTGACTAGGTAATAGGTGATGTCACCTGATTGCATGTCGAATGTACTCAAAGTATCGGTAAATGTACCATACTTCTGGTCAAGTTTACCATAACATCTAGCAGGTGCCAAAATCAGATATCCGTATGGTTATTTTCACTGATCTTTTTTTTTTTCCGTGCAGCTTAGATTAAAAAAAAAAAAAAATTCTCAGTAAAGGTTTTGCCATGATGTAAAAGTCCGAAAAGAGTTGAGCCATGTATCTTTCCAGATGGCTTTTTGAAGGCTGAATTTATTTTTAGCGATTTTCAACGAAAGTTGACGAAAAGGTTACCGTCTTTCGTTTTCTCCCCTCTCGGTCATACGAGTTTATTTCCCTTTCGCTACAATGATGAGGAAGGAGAAAATGAAAACCAACGCCGCTCTTTTCGAGTTAACCCCCCTCTGCCTCCTTCAACGGTCCACAGTGTGCATTTTCTGAATTCCTAATATGACATTTCATTGTAATTTTCTCTCGCACCCACCTGCATCCTACCCATTTTCACCCTCAGTTCTCTCCTATGGTTTTTTCCCACCTTCCCCTCGGTCCCCCTTTCGCCCTCAACTCACCCCCTCAATCCCTCAGCGCCTACCGCTCATCCGGTCCCATATGGGCGTGCTCCTTAAGAGGAAAAAAATTTCTACTCACATTCACCGCTACCATCATCTTCTTCCCTCCATCCCGTCTTCACCCTTCTAATCCCTTCTCCAGACCCCTTTAACCCCTTCTTGCATCGCATCGTCATCATCAACATCATCATCTCGATAAAGAACAGGAGGGCGCCGCGAATGTTAGGAGACGTGTGCGAAATACATCAACCAACAGGGGAAAAAAAGAAGAGAAAAAAAAAAACCCGAGATCAAACATCGTGCTTTACATTTTCATGTGTTACCTGCCCGATTTAGGTGCGTTTTTATTTACTTTTCGCCTCGCCCGAGTGTAAAAAATCAAAAAACCAACTTAGCCCGGCTCGGTCTCGACGGTTCGTCCTCCCGCGTGTTTTACACGCCTATTTTCACGTTGTTATTCTCCACGTGCAGGTTCGGTCCGCGATTCCTTTACGATGCCCTTGCGGTCCGAGTCATACTCAACTATTGCGTTCTGTCGAGCTTCGCCACCCCTCGCTCTTTTCCCTTCACCAAGAGTGTATCTAAGCTTATGCGTTCAATAGATATTTTGATTGTCTTGATCGAATGGATTTTTTTCATTTTTAATTTCGAAACTTTTTCAGTCGAAACTTTTAAAAAAAACATCGATCGATCGAAAATGTCAAAATTTGATGGAAGAATCAAAAGTTTGAGACGAATTTGTTCACGAGACCCCTCGCTCCTTTCCCTTCACCAAGAGTGTATCTAAGCTTATGTGTTCAATAGATATTTTGATCGTCTTGATCGAATGGGTTTTTTTCATTTTTAATTTCGAAATTTTTTCAGTCGAAACTTTTAAAAAACATCGATCGGTCGAAAGATGTCAAAATTTGATGGAAGAATCAAAAGTTTGAGACGAATTTGTTCACGAGACCCCTCGCTCCTTTCCCTTCACCAAGAGTGTATCTAAGCTTAAGCGTTCAATAGATATTTTGATCGTCTTGATCGAATGCCTGCACCTCTGGACCGAAGTATCAGCAATATGTTTGCTAATAGGTGAGTTTACTGTGATTCACGGAAGAGGGATCAAAATCAAATAGCGTAAATTGAGTTTTGACAAGTTACTGAGCACGAAGAGATTATCCGTATCGACCTTATCTGCAGTTAAAACCAAAGGCTTCTTTAATACTACCTTGGATTCCTATCACAGATCATTTTAGGGCAAGCATTCGGTAAGGCGGACCGTGGGAAACGAATCCCATGTTCCCACCTCTTATCAGTGGCGTAGCGTGCTATTTGGCAACAATGAATTAAACTCCATTTAAACCCATGCAAAAAATTCGAATGCGAAGGTGTTCACCGAACACCCAGTAGTTCTGTCAATTTAATGGATTGAAATGGACACATTACAACGTTGCCAAATCACACATCACTGCCTCTGATGCCGCAACGCGGATTACGGTATGCGCCAGGAACTTTGGACACATACGTTTGTTTATAAAGACATTTGGCGGCGTCCACTTCAGCGATCAGACTGTCTCCTTTTTTTCATAGCTTTCTCCAAGTATGACTCATATCGATGGGTATCGAGTACGTCAAGATTGGGCGGTAGTAAAGAAACGCCTTATTCATTTTACGCAGCTGAAAACGCGTTTATCTTTGAAGGGCGAGGAAGAGAAGAGGAATTGAATTAAAAAGTGCCTTCAAAAAATAGTGTATGCAAAAACGTTACTGCTACGCAGGAATAGTTACCTACCTCAGATTTTTATACCTATGCTACTTTTATGCAACTGTAACTCACAATTAATTAGGATTTAGTTTTGTGCGCCCCCTCCCCCCTCTCCCCTTGCGTGTTTCTTTTCTTAATTTTTCTTTGTTACATCCGTAAACCAAGGATTTCCACTGCCCAAAATGTTCCATGTGGGTATGGTAGGGGTCTTAATTATTCCTATAATTTTGAAAAAAGAAGAGGGGAAGAAGAAGAAGACTTGTTTTTATCAGTACCCCGAAGGGCCCAAAACCGTGTTCTAAGTAGCAAAAAGTGGATTTATGGGAGTTTGATGTATCTGTCGAATGAGAATTTGCCGAGATGGGGTTCTAAAGCACGAAAGTGATGTCCGTTTTGCCTCATTCTAAATGGCCACGTCAGAGTGTGCCAAACGATAAGTTGGCACAAACATTGTAATTTGACGCTCCAGAATTGTATATCCAGAGGGCCGATCATTTACTTCATCGTTAATCCTATCCATAAAACTGTCTACGAGTGATGCTATTGGTCAAAAATTGTAAAACTTGGCTGTTGCTATGGTAACCATCGTTAAGAGTCTCGTTTTATAAAGGCTATTCATGAGTAACCTTTAAAAAACGGACACTATAACGATGGTTACCATAGCAACAGCCAAGTTTTACAATATTCGACCAATAGAATCACTCATAGACAGTCTTATCGATCGGTTTAACGATGAAGTAAATGATCGGCCCGCAGGAGAAGACGACGAAGAATTAAGCAAAGCGGACGGTATACATATATATTCTTTAGGGCCAAAAGTCAAAACTCGAAAATCTCTCACAGGATTGTTGTAGCTAACTAACAAAAATACATCAAAATGACTATCATATTTTATTTTTTGTTTTTTTGTTTTTTTGTTTTTTGTTTTTTTGTTTTTTTTTTTTTCAAAATTCTTGACATGAGAGTTCAGATTTTTTTGCTACCCACGTGGAAAATTTTAAGCAGTTATCCTCCGTGAGTTTCGAAATCATTCTCGAAAATAAGCAACCCCCCCCCCCCCCCGGACCCCCGGGTTGTTCATCCTCTACTTTTGTTAGTGTACGAATCGCTGTATTAAGACTTTCCACTGAGTTCCGGAGTATGCTTACTGAGTTGACGACTGCGTTATAATACCGTAAGGCCTTATAACAGATGATAAAATTAAATCCTCAAAGTAGCTTCCAAGTGAACATCTGGTGATTGATGCGCACCATCCACCATCAAAGTTTGGTGGTCATCGGTGTTGTCAAAGATCATCATCCATCGTGCGCGGATTCATTCCCCATCGATGCACGGAATAGTTTGAAAGTTTGACCTCAAACGCCCATTAATTTGCCAATATTTGGAAATGATTATCCCCCTTTTCCACGAACAATGGCTGGTTTATTGTCATCCATATACCAACGATTTTGATGGATAAATACAAAAATACATTTCAAAGATAAATACTACAACAAACCAGCGACGACTTGACATAAAATAAATAGATGAACGTTTTCAACTGGAAATCGTCACCGAATTTAAGCGTCGTTGAGTCAGTATTTACAAGGGGAGGTTCAGAAGTCGCCGCCTCCGATTTTGAAAACAATTGCACGAAAATGTAGCTAAAGTAAAACTATTAGACCCGTGTTTCTCACTTTTCGCCAATAGGCCTTCCTAAAGCGTCAGGAATTTTTTGAAAGTTGCCGAAATTCACGTAAAAACCCGAGCGGAGAGCGTTCCGAATATTTACGTGAATTTCGGCAACTTTCAAAAAATTCCTGACGCTTTAGGAAGGCCCGTTGGCAAAAAATGAGAAACACGGGTCTAATAGTTTTACTTTAGCTACATTTTCGTGCAATTGTTTTCAAAATCGGAGGCGGCGACTTCTGAGCCTCCCCTTGTTAGTAATAAATCCTAATGGCTGCGATAAGGCTAAAACTGAGATGTTGCATTCAACAGTCGGGAAACGACACCCGATAAGAATGACAATAGACTGTTTTAGTAGAGCGATATATCGTATCGATTGCCTTCCGAGGGCCTCTGGTTCCAAACAAACTCTGATTCAATGCATTTTCCCCATAAGCGGATTTTTGAACGGAAAAGACTATTAAATCAAACAATTAATACGACCTTTTTGCGATTATGAATTGTACGTCCTCGGAAAAGCTTAATTTTTTATGGTTCCACCCGTAAAACTGCCGAAATCAACAAGATATTATAGGTTAAATGATGCGTTTGGAGGTTGGAATCGCCCGAATGTTATTGTTGTTGTTGTGGAATTGGCGGGATTTCGGGCAATTCTAACCTACAAATGCAACATTTAATCTGTAATATCTTAATGATTTCGGCAGTTTTAGTCAAGGAACCAGGCATAATTAAGCATTTTCGAGGACGTAGAATTAATAATCGCAAAAAGGTCGCATTAATTGTTTGATTTAATACCCTAAATTTCCTTTGAAAAGTTCGCTTATGGGGAAATTACATTGAGCCAGAGTTTGTTTAGAGCCAGAGGCCCTCGGACGGCAATCGATACGATACAATCGCTCTACTAAAACAGTCTATGCACTGTGTACCAGGTCATCGCCCAAGGATTCAACTACTTTGAGCTACTTTGAGGATCGAATTTGATCGTCGGAAGAGGCATATGCCTTGTCAGGGTTTAGAGCCACACGGAAAAAAAAAAGATTAGTGAAAATAACCATACGGATACCTGATTTTGGCACCTGCTAGATGTTATGGTAAACTTGACCAGAAGTATGGTACATTTACCGATACTTTGAGTAAATTAGACATGCAATCAGGTAACATTACCTAGTACTTAGTCAAAACATAATATACTTCTGGTTAAAATTACCATAACATCTAGCAGGTGCCAAAATCAGGTATCCGTATGGTTATTTTCACTAATCTTTTTTTTCCGTGCAGTCATTTTCACTTCTCTCTACAGCCAGTGCAAAATCCTCCGATTTTTCCCTGGATCTGGCGACCCTGTGTATGGAACAAGGTCAATCGCCTCGCCGTGTTTTGATTTCTATCAATTAAATGATCACTTCCCCGTATCCCTCTTCGCGCTTCCTCTTTCCTGCGTGGTCTGGCGTTCCGCGAAATTGTGTCGACCGCGGCGTCGGTGAACGGCTTCACCTTAATAAATTAATTGGATCTAAATTAAAGGGAACGAACGATCGGAATGAGGATGAAAGGGAACAAATGAAAAAAAGTTGAATGACGAGTAAATGAGTGAGTGAATAGGTTCGTCGGGCCGCGAAAAAGAATCGATAAGTTGCGGGGAAGGAGTCTTCTCGGGGGGGGGGGGGGGGAGAGAGAAAGAGAGAAAGAAATAGAGAGAGAGAGAGAGAGAGAGAGAGAGAGAGAGAGAGAGAGAGAGAGAGAGAGAGAGAGAGAGAGAGAGAGAGAGAGAGAGAGAGATTGAAGGAGTGAGAGAAAGAGAGAGAGAGAGAGAGAGAGAGAGATTGAAGGAGTGCGAGAGTGAGAGAAAAAAAGAGAGAGAGAGAGAGAGAGAGAGAGAGAGAGAGAGAGGAGAGAGAGAGAGAGAGATATTGAAGGAGTGCGAGAGAGAGAGAGAAAGAGATTGAAGGAGTGCGAGAGAGAGATTAAAGGAGTGAGAGAAAGAGAGAGAGAGAGAGAGAGAGAGAGAGAGAGAGAGAGAGAGAGAGAGAGAGAGAGAGAGAGAGAGAGAGATTGAAGGAGTGCGAGAGAGAGATTAAAGAAGTGAGAGAAAGAGAGAGAGAGAGAGAGTGAGAGAAAAAAGAGAGAGATAGAGATTGAAGGAGCGAGAGAAAAAGAGAGAGAGAGAGATTGAAGGAGTGAGAGAAAAAGAGAGAGAGTGAGAGATTGAAGGAGTGAGAGAAAAGAGAGAGAGAGAGAAAGAGGCATTGAGTTGAACCAGTGAACCAAGCTGGCAAGCAAGCGACGCGGGCGTGCAAGTACAAGTACAAGCAAGAGTCAAATATACACGCGATATCCAATCTAACTTTCCGGGGTTGCAATAGAGCACTGCAGATTGCAAACTAGGATCGAGACTTGAGCGAGGGGAGAGGGGCAAGGAAGAGAGAGGAGAGTCACAGAGGTTTTCGTGGAAGGTATCCTGAAGGGGGGGGGGATTCGACCGACGCTCGTCGCGTTATGTTTGGTTTCCGATGAGACGCAAGGCCTTGCGCACTGTAGCGTTGCGTTTCTTGCGTTTGGTAGGTTTGCCACGAAGGACGAAAAGTCGTTCCCAATGAACGCAAGCATCGACCAATCAGCATCAAGGATTTTGAAGGGCGGGCGTCGAACACTCAAAATTGAGTCGGTTTGTTTACATATTCATTTTTGATTACCCTAGTGAGGTTAGGTTAGTTTCGACCTACAACGGGGCTCTTGCAAACTTTTGCTGTGAGCAAATGATTAGTCCATTCTGATGTGAAAACCAGCAAAAATCACGAAAATCACACTGAGTAAGTTTAAAATTCAGTAATAAACCTACATAACTACATAAATGGCAAGTCTGTAATGGCGGTTGAACGCAGGTATCATGGGAGATTCTTATCTAATATGCCACTTTCTCTTTGGAAACACAGAGGTATGTCTCAATTTAGATAGGAATCTCCCATGATACCTGCGTCTCTTTGCCATTAAGTTCGATTCTGAGAGTGAATTTCGTGATTTTTTAGTGTACTCATCGTCATTTTTACAGGTTTTTATGCAAGAATTAACTCTTCAATCCCGTGTAGCAAAAGTTCACAAGAGTCCCACTGCGCGTTTTCTCGTGTACTTTGCATTTCTTTATTTTCTTGTCTCAAAAGTTATTATTCGTTAACACTAGCCATATTCACAACTAATCACAAATGCGAATTCCGCCGAATTCAATATTGTTTCTTCTTCGATTTTTGCATTTGTTGATTCGGGACTCATCAACAGTTCGCCCGACAAGCAGCGGCCAGTGAAATCGGTCCTCTGCTCAGCGCAGCAACGCAAGAATTGAGAAATGTTCAACTCGGCCGAGGCGTGTCGTTGCTTTTTGATCGGGATGCGTGCTCTGAAATTTTGAATTTGGGGAGTTTCGTAGTTACAAATTTCCGGTTGAGTTTTGTATTTTCAAGCAGTCTTTCAAAAAATCTGGAATGGTGAAGGATCATTTGTAGTTATTGTGTCGAGGAAGGAACATTAGGAGGGGGGACTGAAAATGTGTGGACAAGTATGGGTTATTTTTGTGCGGTCCAAACGGGGGCTTTTAATTTGAATGTTATTTGATGGGAGCGGATTCATTTGAGGGAAGGAGTTGTTGACAATTTTAGAAATAGGTCAGGTTCTTGCGGATCAACGGATATCATCGCTCAATCATTTACAAAGGAGTTGAAGAATAGTTTTTCTTTCTGCTTAAAAAAAAGTTCACGTTTTTCGTTTGTCTAAAGGCCTCTTTAGACGATCAAATTGGATCCTTATAGTATCCTATCGGGCATTTGGTGATCGGTGTGTATCGAATATATTCAAATACATGGAAATTAACGGCAATTTCGTTTTTTTTTTTTTTTTTTTTTTTTTTTTTTTTTTTTTTTTTTTTACAAAAAGGCAATTATACAATGCAAAGTTTCAATATCTCGCACTAACGTTTCATTTGTACAGGGAAAGCAAATTATTAAATTTTTTGAAGTATTCGCATAATTTTGCGTACAGCCTGTAAAATCTCGTAACAAAAATTTCCTGAAGATTGACTGGTCGGTTCACCACTGATGAAAGAAACTGCGATAAGAAATTTTGAAACGTTTAATTGAGTGACGTTTTTCGTGTAAAAACACCAACAATTTGATGTCCGAACTTTCAAAACGCTGTTTATCTTGACGGGAAATGAATCTGCGCCATGATTGATGATGATCAGTAGCGTACGCAGGATTATGTCTCTCCTTCTCTTCTCCCGTTTGAATGTATGTGCTGGAAAAGGAAAGAAATAGGGGCTGAAGTCACGTTTAAGCCCCTGTTCCTGTCCTTTTCTAACACACGTGCTCTAATGGGGCAAGAAAGAGAAAGACAAATTCCTGCGTACGCTACTGATGATGATCCTCGACACCATCGATGATCGTCAAAAGTCTATAGGCCGCCAAACTATGATTGTGGATGCTGTGCGTCAATCACCAGATGTTCACTTGGAGGCTACTTTAAGGATCCAATTTGATCCTCTGAATAGGCCTTTTGGCAACTCTGTATTTAGAGTGAGTCGGGAACAGAGCGAGCGGAGCGGGTGATAATAACCAGAGTTTCAAAACCCCTCAACCTGTTAATTAAATAGGAACCTTGCTTCCGAATGTGAATCTATTTATTATTTACCTTTGTTTCACTTCTGCCGTATGACACTCAGGCGATCATTTTAGCATTAAAACCCCCTTGTCTCTTTGCCACCGCGCGCCCGCCCTCCCGTTTCACCCCCAACAGCGACATGCGTTACTCCGCCACCACCATCCTTCCCTCAAATGCTGTATTCTCCCGCGCGCCCCCCAAGTTGATCCCTCTCCCTGATCTACCACCTCTAGGTCTACTTATGTCTTAATCAGACTTTATTCACCCCTGCTCAACGCTCTTTCGCCGGTGTTTTATCAAGTTCATTCTCAATAAAATGTGCTTTAATTTATACCACAGGGGAAACCTCTCTTTTCGGGGTTTCATTCGGATTTCTCTCTTACTCCCATTAATCTGGCGCTTTCCCTCTCTCAGTCTCTTACCTTGCTTATTTTCAGCTTTATAACCCCCTTTTTTTTGGTGCCTCGTGCATCTCTCCTCCCGGGGATTATTCGCTGCCATTTCCCCGAACCCGATGGCTCTGATATTATACGCGTTGCGTTTTCTATCTTCCCGTTCGATATTTTCTGCTTCAGTCGCGTCGCGTATTATAGGCCCGATGTTTGTTTTGTGGTATTTTGTCGCCTGCCGTCGGATTGCGTGGGATTTGTGAACTGGAAATTCACAAGGGGGAACGACATAGCCGTAACCTGGATATTGTCTGTCTCTCTCTTAGCTCATTTAAACGCATGTGTTAGAAAAGGATGGATATAGGGGCTGTCACGTGACTTCAGCCCCTCTTTCTGTCCTTTTCTAACACATGCGTTTAAATGGGCTTAGAGAGAGAAAGACAATATCCTGGCTATACGGCTATGGGGAACGAGCCTTCGATGGTCGTTAAAAAGTGACAAACGCGTCGTTACAAGGCGTTCTTGGGAAGTATCGGTATTACAGGATGTCTAGCATGAGGAAAGACCTGAAACTATCAGAAAATGGATTTCTTCAGGGTAATTATGGAATTATCAGGGAATGAGGATTGTAAGTCAGTGTCATCTGAGAGTTTGAATTAATTTGCATTAATTTTCTCCGAAATGTCCAACTTATTAAAGTCTGTCTTCAAGTATGCTCAAATGAAGCTGTTGCAAACTTTTGCTACAGGCTTATTAATACATGATTATGGGGTATAACCCTGTAAAATAACGATTAGCGCACTAAAAAATCATGAAATCCACTCCTAAACTCACAAAATGCTTTTAAACGCGAGACCGTAATGGCGGCCGAGGCCGCGATTTTCCTATGGCAATTTTATGCTTCTTCTTCTTCTTGTGTGGTGTTGCGAGAACAACTCGTGTAGATGGCGCTGATTGAAGATAGGGAACCCCAATTAAATCCGCGGCCCCGGCCGCCATTACGGTCTCTCGATTAAAAGCATTTTGTTAGTTTAGGAGTGAATTTCGTGATTTTTTAGTGCGCTAATCGTTATTTTTACAGGGTTATACCCCATAATCATATATTAATAAGCCTATGTAGCAAAAGTTTGCAACAGCTCCATTCTTACAGCGAGATGATTTCATGAAATCATGAAAAAAAGAAGGAAAAGGGAAAATCAGGGAAGTAGGGAATTCGAAGATTTAAAATTGCTAGTCACCCTGTTACCATGTATAGAGGAAGGTTTTTGGTTTAACCAAAAAATCTTGACTGGACCGGTGTGAGGATCCCAACTAACCTAATTTGACCAAGCCTTCGAACCAAGCCCTGTCTTCTCGGAATCGACCCGATTTTTCTGCACGGAAAAAAAACTACGGTGAAAATAACCATACGGATACCTGATTTTGGCACCTGCTAGATGTTATGGTAATGTTAACCAGAAGTATGCTATATGTTTTGACTAGGTACTAGGTGATGTTACCTAATTGCATGTAGAATTTTCTCAAAGAATCGGTAAATGTACCATATTTCTGGTCAAGTTTACCATAACATCTAGCAGGTGCCAAAATCAGGTATCCGTATGGTTATTTTCACCAATCTTTTTTTTCCGTGTGCTTGTGTGAATGAAATCCGGGATAGGTTCTCTAGTAAATTTTCGTTTCTTATCTACAAAATAGGATCCTGGAAGTTGTCCTTCTTTCTCTTTACCTATTTGATCGCTTGTGTTAGAAAAGGATAGCAGAAGGGGCGAAAGCCACGAGACTGCTCTTGGTCTGTCTTTCCCTAACACGCGCGCTGTTGTGCGCAGGTTTTAGGGAGTTTAATTAAATGAAAGATTACCCGGTTTGAGAAGTACGATATGCTTTATTCATATTCAAAACTAGACTGTCTCGTCCATCCGTTGACCGGCAGCAGGCCGATCAGCGGAAAAGCTGATGTCAGCATGTATGACATAAAACAATAGGAAAATACATGCACACACACTAAATGGTGTATTACCACTACACCCCCACTCTTTAAAAGGGAGCTGAGGTCATTAAATTGAAAATTGAAAATTGAAAATTGAAAATTGAAAATTGAAAATTGAAAATTGAAAATTGAAAATTGAAAATGGACGAAGATACCTCTCAAAAAAAAAAAACTAACTAACAAAAACTATGTGTAAGTATATTACTTCTAAATGAGATTAAAGTAATTAAATTTCAAACATGGAAATTTATAAAAACCATGGGGTAGAAAATAAAAAAAAATTTAACATAACAGTTTTGTAAATTTTACCCTTAAACTATAAGAAACATTCACTCTCACGCATTCACACCATTTTTAATATTTTTTTTATGCTAATAACAAGAGAAAAGGAATTAATATTACAGCAAATAATACAACAACAAAAAAAAATCACTGAATTTACTCTTTTTTTTTTTTTTTTTTTAAAAAAAAAGAAAGTCTGTCTAAACCTTATGAAAAAATAATACTAACACGATATAACATACCTTAGAACCTAGAAAGAAAAGATGTTGACAAATCAACAAAGAAAATCAAATGAAAACGCAATAAAATTAAAAATATTTTCAGGAACGCAACTGAAATTTGAAAAAGGTATAATACATTTTTAAAAAAGGAAAAGAAAAAGACATTTTCAACAATATGAAAAAGGAAAAAAATTAGAAAGGTCGTAATCGGTTATTATGAACCTTTTTTATTTTTTGATTCTGAACATTTTGAATTACTGAGTTCACACCTTCAGGACGTAAAAGTCTGAAGGGTCCAGCATATGGCCGTTGCCATTTAGAGCTAGTCTCTTGTTTGAGTTTAACAAAATCACCAATTTTATAATTTGAAGGTTTCAAATCTTTATTCATTTTAAAAATTCTGTTTTTCCTTTGCGAGGATTAGTTTTGCTCTGGCAATTTCCTGAGCGTGGGACAATTTATGACGCAATTCCTCGCGGTAATTTGCTAGGTCATAAATTTTATTTTGCCGGATATCGGGCAAATTAGGCAATTTTGCCAATGAACCAAAAATTAATTCATGGGGCGTAAATCCATGAACTGTGTTAGGACTAGTATTAAAAGAAAAAGAAAAATATGGTAACCAGTTTTCCCAATCTGAATTTTGGGTCTCCTGAACTGTCCTATAAAACTCATTTATAACCCTGTGTTGGCGTTCACAGCTAGCCAAACTTTCGTGATGGAAACCTGTTGAGGTTTTACGATCTATTTGAAGTAAAATACAGATTTCATCAAGTAACTGATTCACATATTCAGTACCGGCATCTTTTTTAATGCATTTCGGTATTTGATATTTCAGCATAAAGTTATTTACGAGGGCTTTTGCAACGGATGTTGCTTGTTTATCAACTACAGGGAAAAGTACGATGTATTTGGTTAAGTTGCATTGAACGCTTATAAAGTAACGATTCCCATTTTCGCTTAAAGGTAAAGGACCGCAAGTGTCGACTTCACAGATTTCGAAAGCATTTTTTGGGGTGTCTGTGAGGACAAACGGCTCTTTTGAATGACGTTGAATTTTACCTAGTTTGCATGAAGTGCATTTTGAAATATAATCCTTAACTAAGGCAGTCATTCCTTTAAAATAGAAGCGTTGTCTGATTTTTTCAAGTGTACGCTTAAATCCGCAGTGCCCAGACGAAGTATCTGAGTGCGCATGTTTTATTATATTTTCTTGTTCACGTTTATTTGTCACGTTTTGAGTTGGTTGAAAAAAAATTTTTTTGTTTCTTGTCAATTTTTCTTGAATTAGCGTCTTGAATGCGTTAATATCTATGAAATTTAAAAAATATCTTTATTAAAGACAAGGAAAATGTGGCATCATTGAAACGTTTATTCAGCTTTTCCAGTGCGTTGCTTAAATGAGCAGTGGAGTTATTGCTGAGGTTCAAATGGATGTCGCAATTTCCGTTGTCGTATCGAATTTCACTTGTCTTACAGCTCGAACGAGTGTCACTTACCGGAAAAATACGAAAACGCAATTTACCGAGATTTTCTATCTCTACATTAGATGTAGCCTCCCAAATGTTGAGTTGGCCGTTCTCAACACTTGGTTGTTGGCTAGACTCATTCATAATTACGTCTTTCTTTTGAGATTCGTTTTCAATATTTTTCGCAGTCATAGATCTCGTTATTGCATGCACATCTTTGTCGGTCGGTGTCATTTTTTTCAACTCGTCTGAAGACAAGTGGATACGTGAAAGTGCATCCGCTACAACATTAGTTTTTCCCGCAATGTGGGAAATATTAAAATCATATGAAGCTAGATCAAGTCGTTTTCGTGTCTTTTTTGCTGAAGGATTTTTTTGTTTGAAAAGAGAAACAAGACATTTTGCGTCAGTCTCAAGCAAAATGTTCTACCGTATAAAATGCTACGAAAATGATTTATCGCCCAGTGACAGGCTAAAGCCCCCTTTTTCTACAATACTTTTCATTTGATCTGCCTTTGACAATGTTTTACTTGCGAACTCGATGGGTCTTCGCGAACCATGAAAATCCTGAGATAAAACGGCGCCAAAGGCAAAATTGCTGGAATCGCATGACAGTATAAAAGGTTGCGAAAAATCAGGGTATGCTAGAACCTGAGGGCTTTTGAGGGCTGATATTAAGTTTTCAAAGGCAGTTTGATGAATAGGTAGCCACTCAAATTTAATGTTTTTACGTAACAATTTATTTAATGGCATTACTATTAGGCTGAAGTTTGGTATCCATTTTCTATAGTAATTTCCAAATGCAACGAGTCTTTGAACTGCTTTTTGATTCGTAGGAACTGGAAAGTGATCTAAAATTTCAAAACGTTTGTTGCACGGTAATACGCCTTGATCTGTGAGCTTATTACCTAAAAACCTAATTTCTTTTCTAAGAAAATGACATTTTTTAAATGGAGCTTTAAATTACACGAACGAAACCTGTCAAAAACTTTGGTTAAATTACGATTATGATGAATTAATGAGACACCATAAAAAAAAAAATTTCGTCAACATATTGAAAAGCACAGTCTTCTAAACCTGTTAAGGCTATTGTGAGCATTCTTACCATACTTGCCGGACCAACTGAAATTCCAAAAGGTAATCTAGTGAATTGCCAAGCTCCTAAACCTGGCACAGAGAAACTCGTTAAGTTCCTTTTTGATTTCCGAAGGGGAATCTGGTGGAAACCACTTTGGAGATCAACGACTGAAAAAAAACGAGCCCTTCCGATCTCTGATAAGACCTGATCCATATGAGGCAAAGGAAAGGAATCCTTCTGAATACGTTTATTGAGTTCACGTAGGTCGACAACCATTCTCATCTTATTTTCTAGAGTATTTTCAGGGGGTTTTGGGCACTAGAAAAACTGCACTATTATAAGGACTTGTTGACCGTTCAATAATTTTATTGTCAATTAATTCTTGCACTTGTTTTCGCAATTCTCCTTGTTGGGATTTAATAGGTTTATAATTTTTTTCATGGAAAGGATTTTTTCTAGCAAGGTTATATCCTGCTCGTAAAAGTTTTAACTGTTAACAAATCACCTGGTAAATGGAAAATATCGTGATATTTTGCACAAATTTCCCTTATAGATTCTACTTGTTCAGGGGGAGCATTAACCATGTCTTTTTTTTTCTCAGCTTTAACAAAAGAAGAGCGTTTTTGTGCCTCTTCTGCACTAAATTTTTTTGGAATATGCAAATTATATGAACTTAAAGGCTTAAATGATACTTGAAAAACACCTAACGTCACTGGTTCTTGCGTCGTATTCACAATTTTCACGTGTTTGATGCCTACTCTAGGAGCGATAGAGTTTGCTAGAAATACACCTGGTGCCAATTCTCTGTTAAAAATTACACTGTCCTCTGACAAATCAAGAGAAATAGCTTGCAAAATTTCAACTCTCGGCCCGGGGTTACTATATTTTTCCCCGTATTTAGGCGAAAATGCATTGGAATACTTATTTCTACATTTCCCATTGTTGCATAAAGTAATCAGGATTCATAATCTATTTTACACTTATATTTAACAAAAAAGTCTCTACCGAGAATACCATCGGTGAAAATAGGAAACTTACTATCAACAACATATATTCCCGCTCAAATTCAAAATTTTCGAATCTCAAATTAGTATTTAAAGTACCCAGAGTGCTTTGCTCTGTAGTACTTACACCTCTAATTACACATTTATTTTCTGTACATATTTCAGACTGTTGAGCTTTACTTATTACGTTTTCCTTAAAAATTGATATGTCTGCTCCACTATCAAATTTAAAAATGTGAGCGGTCGCTCTGAAAAATCGGTATGTAGGTATACGTAATTCGTTTTACCTTCTATGTTGACGTGAAATACTCGTGGGTCGGCACCTGATTGGACGATTCTGGTAAAAGTTGGACGGTCGCCACCCCTGCTGACTGCGGTGAAGCGACGACCCCTTTGCCGTTTCCCTGTTGACGGTAAAGTTTTTTTCCCCCCCGGGGAAAGCTGATTGTTACCTCGATAGTGTCCAGAGCCATTGCCCTGATATGAATTGCTACCAGTGTCTGATTGTGAGTGTTTATTCCGAGATCCATTGCCTCGTTGCCATCTTTGACCCTGAGAACGGGATTGGTTGTGACTTCTGTCGGATGAATTCCAATGTTTTTTGCCACGCCAATTGTTTCCACGATAACCGCCACGGTTGTGGTTGGAATATCTGCGAGAGTACGACTTTTGAACGTAATTTACCGAGTGCGAGGGATTAAGGGATCCCAAATTAGATTCGGCTTCAAGCGCGAGCGTAACACCACTAGTAAAATCTGCTGTTTGTGAAGCAAGAAGCACGGGCTGAATTTTAGTATTTGCCCCCCTTTTTAAAACGTTAAGAGCCAGCCGTTCGTTCAGAGCCTGTACCGTTTCGCGAGAAGCACTTCCCATTTCAGCCACTTGTAAGTCCGTTAAGCGATTCACAAGAGTTTCGATTTCCGCGGCAAAATCAGTGACCGGTTTAGTACCCTGTTGTAATACAGAAAGGTTATGCTGAAGTGCTGAAACTGTAGTTTTGGGTTTAAAACGCGTTTTTTAAAAAAGTTTCGAAGTCCTCAAAAGACTCGGGTGCTTTTATTATGGCTGTCTTAGCCTTACCTCTTAATTTTACCTTTAAAAGATACGTTAAAAAAAACTTTTGCCCTGCAGCTTTTAGGGACTCATTATAATATTTAGCGCAATCTATAAAATCATTGATGTTGTCCGTAGACCCGTCAAATTCCGGAACAATGGAGGATGCGGTTTTAAGCTCAAAATCTGCCATTTCTTCGGTTTTTTCACTTGATGCAGCCTTAATAAAAACTACACACCTGTTGTAGAGCCCGACTATTTCCGCACTTTTTTTGGCTTCGGATAGCTTTAACCAGCATTCATGTAATTGCTGCGATTTAGCCGATGCTTCGCGATGTCGGCGATCCTTTTGGGGTTTTTAAAAAAGGTTTCGGCAAAGCGAAAAAGGTCATCCGCCATAACAAGGTACAAGTACTGTCTCGCTCTTTCGCACTAAATACTCGCGAGGAGCCTGCAAAATTTTTTGTGGAAATCGTTCCATGATTATTACACACACAATTTTAACACTAAATTGCAAACGCGAAAAATTTAAAACATCGATCACAAAAAAAAAAACACTAAATATCAATTTAAAAAAAAAAGAAATAATCAAAATCAATTATATATATCATTATATATTATCATTATTATAAATAGCAATTAAAAAAAAAAATATAATGAAAATCAACCAATGAGAAAACAAACAAGAGAATATTCTCTAGAATAACAAAAAAAACAAAAAAATATATTGTCCGCATAAACAACGATTAACTCAATATTTGAGTTTTAAACAGTTTTAACTGAGCTTCCGCGAAGCTCGAGCACCGTCGCGCGCAAGTTATTCCTTTCTTGCTCCAAGGCACGGCACCATTTTAGTACCCGGCCAATCGCAAAAACAACCACAATGATAAAAAAGAGAAACAATAGAGCACCAATGCACCACCATTGGGCCGCATCGTGGTGTGATTCACCAAAAGTTACATTTGCCTGCCCGGAGACAACTACTGTTTCTTTCGCGGATTTCTCGGATTTCGAAGTGGAGTCACCCATATTTGATGATGCGTAAAAATAACTTAAAAAAAGGGGAACGCGCAAAAAGAAACAACCGGAAAAAAAAAAATAAAAAAAAAATATTAAATTGAAAAAAACTTTTCCGAAGAAGATCCGATTGTCACGGTCGCCATGTTGTGCGCAGGTTTTAGGGAGTTTAATTAAATGAAAGATTACCCGGTTTGAGAAGTACGATATGCTTTATTCATATTCAAAACTAGACTGTCTCGTCCATCCGTTGACCGGCAGCAGGCCGATCAGCGGAAAAGCTGATGTCAGCATGTATGACATAAAACAATAGGAAAATACATGCACACACACTAAATGGTGTATTACCACTACAGCGCGTTGCACACATGGGCAAAGAAAGATAGAACAATTTCCTAGATCCGCGATTGCCCTCAAATAGACATCATGGTATGCTATAGACGGTTTTAGTGCAAAGTCAACGGTTAGCCAGCAACCACAACAATGCGCTCATCGGTCGCAATCAGTTGTGATAAAACTCGCGTAGCGTTCCAAACTATCTCACTCACTCTCCCGTGACCACCATGTGTATCTATCTCTTTCTAGTTCCAAAATTCGTGTACAGGGCCTTGTTTTACGACATTTTATTATCAAAATCGCATTAAAATGCCTCGAGAAATTCATTTCTGCCATAAAATTTCACAAAATAAGTCTCTATATACGATTTTTGAAATTAGAGTGAGATGGCAGTACATGGGGGTCACGTGAGAGCGAGAGAGACAACCCGGCTTTGTTTGGAACGCTCATCACCGGCAGTCGCCATTACTAAAACCCCTCTATTGCCGATTCTCACTCGCAGACGGACGAACCGTCCAAGGGGAAAAAAGTAATGAACCAGAATGCCAGTCTAGATCGAATAATGATTTATAAATATTCGGTCGAAATAAGTTGGATAAAATTGTAATTGGCCTTCGAGTTTCGGACCGAAAGACCGAACCTTAATTGGACGAAACGAACGTACTTGCTTACGAATGCGTCCGTCGCGAATTTCGCCTCGAACGTTTTGAGCATTATTTCCTCGTTGAAAATTTATATGATACGAGTTAAAATCGGAAATGATAAATCGTTGTGAGAGGAAAGGAAGTACGGTGATCTAGTTTGCTGGTTGATGGAATTGAGAGAAGTTGCAAGATGAGTGATGAGGATTGCGGTCGATCCAAAGAAATTCGCCTCAAAACGGTAGGTAATTTAACGCGGCAGGAGAAGGGATTGCACCGCGCTTCATCTGCATGTCAGCAAACATTGCCTGCACAAGGCATTGTGATTGTGTCTGTAATAGTTGTGTTCGAATGCTTCGAGCACACAAAATCGACGTCACCGCACAGTCGATGTAAGTTGACGAGTAACGAGTAAACTGCCGATCCGCATTAAAAAAAAAAAAAAAAAAAAGACATTGGACTGAATAGACTGTTTAAACGCGACGCGACGTCTCGAAAATAATTAGATCCAAACAAATGTTCTATCTCACTCGCTCTCACATGGTTTTCGACGAGAAATCGGATCCTTTTCTAGTTAAAATGGGACAGCTGCAAGGGTCCAAATTTTAGTGGTTTTTTTTTTTTTTTTTTTTTTTTTTTTTTTTGTGAGAAATTGAAAGTACCCGGTGGCGGTGAGCTGAAAACAAGGATGCCTATAAGCAAATTTTAGCGATCGAATATCATTCACTTCAAGAATTGATGATTGCTAACTGATGCTGCTGATCGGTGAAAAAGCTAGCCAATGAAAGTTGAGAATGAACTTCTGAATGATATTCTCGTGAAAATGAAAACTGCGATAATAATTAATAATATTCCATAACATAACCTCTAAATCAGCTCTGGATGACGTGGCCATTTTTAACAAAACAAAAAAAAAAAACAAAAAAAACAAAAACTAGCGTTTTCAAAGCTAAAATTATGTTTGTCTCATAGGAAAATGAATTCTACGCATGTTCTGTGCAATAAACTTTATTCGAAAAGTTCGTCATTTCCGAAATTATCGTGGCGAAAGGAGTAAATAAAAAGGATAGAAGATGAGATTGCTGACAACGGTTGCAACCATTCGAAAATCGAATCTACCTCCGGAGGTGATTTCGGAATTTCCAATTGTTGGAATTCAACGGTCTCCGGTGAGACCAACGAAACAATCGAATATCATCAAAATAAAATGCAAATCCATCTAATAGCATACGACGGTGCATGATATTCGATCGCTAAAATTTGCTTTTTGATTTCGATCTTGGTTCCTTTGTTTCGGAGATGCAAATTTGGCCCGAAATACATTGTTTTAAGCGGAATTTTTGTGTTGTGAAGTCGCAACACACGATTTAGTGCAACTTCACGCGAGTAGTGTTTCTCCGAAACCGAGGCACGTATGAATAAACTATACTCTGTTCAGGATAAGAAGGGCTCTGGGTTTTCAGGTAGAAGTGCACGATTTCGCAGCGTCGCTCCTATTCAACCCTGTCCAACCCCGACTCCAATACGCTGCGATCACTCACACGCTGACCGATTCGATCCTCCACGAGGAACGAAGCATTTCCAAGAAGCGGCTGACTATGAATTTTATCGGCCTTAAAGTCAATTCTGAAACGGTTGCAGTTACGGCAAAACGGATGAAAATTTCGGCCCTAAAGGGCAATAACTCGTCAGAAACAATCAACTTTGACTCCTCATTGACCCCGGAAGTTGAATTTCTCAAAAACTCTATTTTTGAACTCGTGATTGTCAGCGGCTCAGTGGCGAGGCTTGGAATTTGGTATGTAACGAAGTAATTTCTCCATTAAGCTTACCAAAAAAGTCGAATTCTTCAGCCATCGGCCATAACTTGCCGTTTCGAACTTTTCAATGAGTTTTTAAAGCAAAAAAAAAAACGTGTCTACGCCTCGCCACCGCATGGAGGTGTCTCATTCGAGATAGCACCACAGTATTTCGTCCTTGTAAACCCATGTAAAAAGTCGGTGTCAGAAGATGAAGAATGCAACAGAAAGGTTCGATATATTTTATGAGTTCTTATCCTGAACAGAGTATAAAGGCATCTTAGTTTTCAGCTCATAAAGTATTTTCATTTTCTTTTTATGATTCGCCAATAATTAGATCCTTACAACCACCCCATTATTAGCCCTTCACTGCATGGATTTTTTTTTTTCAACCAAAACTGGATTTTTCGATTCACCAGGTGGTCACATATATGGGAAAAATAGCAAAAAAAAATATTTAGACAGTTTCTCGGTGAAAATTCTCATTTTTCCATTTTTGTCTCGTTTCTAACACCATAAGAAATGCTGGGAGAAGAAAAAAACATTTTTTTTTCCCAAAATGTTCAAAAAAATAATAATTTTTTACTTTAATTGGATTTTTCAAAGAGCACATGCCAGAAGCTTCGTAAAAATAATGAAATTGGGGTTGAATTGGATACGGCGGCAAATTTTCCTCCAGCCAAGATTTCTTTTTTAAACGCATTATAATGAGTGCTGGTGGTCTTTTGAAAAATGTTTGAGCCCATTTTTATGTTTTCTTATAATGTGACACTGGTGATACAATTTGAAATAAGTCGAAATATACATTACAATGTCTGATATAGGGCTTTTTACATCATGTGACACCGGTGTCACACTATGCAGTGAAGGCTTAAACAACCAACTCTCTCAAATTTCATTGCACCATTGGATTCTATGCCATTTGAATTTTATTGTCACTCCAACTTACCCCACCAAGTTGCGGACTCTTAAAACGCATTTGCTGTTTTCTACTTTCGCTGCGGATACGTGGATTGAGCGTTTAATTTTGATCCAGAATCTTTTGCTTATTAATTAACCCCATAAGAGCCCATTTAAAGAACGTATACTACAGCACACATGATGAACGAATGGGGCTACGCTTGAAATAGCTTAAGTTCATCAAAGAAAGTGTACTACAGCACACGCAATGAACGAATGGGTTAGCTCTTTAAAACTGTCACAAGTTCATTCACAATCATTGTTGTATCGAAAGAAGTAATTTATTTTGCCCTCGTCTAAATCTCAGTTTTTTATGAGCTCAGAATTCTTCGATATGGGCTCATACAGGCCATGACATCACGTGTAATGCTTCGAGAAAGTTTCGAAACGATGAGCGGTTAGGATTAGAGTCCCTATATGTAGAGAGCTAAGACAAGAGGGTAGTCAACTTCTGATTGGTCGATGAATTTTAGGCTCTACGGACACGGAGAAAAAGGTATGTCGATGAACGACATAAAATATGAGTTCGAACCACATACTGTATGTCGTTTCCAGCAGATGCTGGGGGAGTATGTGGTTCAAACTCATACCAGTATATAGAATTTTAGTACACCCAATATCATAAAAAGTATGTAGAATATTGACATACGGTATATAGAATAGCTACATACGGTATGTAGAGTATCGACATACGGTATGTAGAATATCGACGCACGGTATGTAGAGTATCGACATAAGGTATAAAGAAGATTGACATAGGGTATGTAGAACATCGACGCACGGTATGTAGAATATCAAATGACAGGTTGGAACTCGAAAGCAAGGATAGGTTTTGAGGTTAAGTAAGTATCCGATGAAATATGAGGAAGTATGAGCAATGAATGAGAAAGACATCTAAAGAAATGAAAGAGCTATGCAATTATAAGTTGAATGACAGACTCACCATAAATCCAATCAATGCAGGCACATTGATTTCACACAACTGCTGACGAAAACATTTAAAGCACTGGGTCACAATTTGGAACAATCGAGAAAAGAAAATTAAAGGAAACCTAGACAATTTTAAGTATTTGATTCGTATAGGTGTTACTTGAGGCAAGATAGATTTCACATAAAATTTGATTTAAGGAAACTACTCCAAACTTATTCATGAGTATGAAGTTATGAAAGGCGCCATTGCATGGAACAAGGACACAAGCACACAAGGGAAGCAAGCACACACAAGGGAAGCAAGCACACAAGGGAACCGGTCACGATGCTTATCCGAGTAATATCTGGAGCAAAGCAATCACAAATCACTAACCACTATTACACAAACCTTTTGAAAAGCACTGATCAAAATATGTGCACGAAATTCAATTAAAGTAGCTCATTGATAGGCATCAGTTTACGCGGGAAGTGACCGAGCTCTTACTGCACTTGTCGAAGATCTGAATTTCTAACCTCTCTTGAAATCACAACAACACTACACCGGTGGGTGATGGAACTTGATGAAGCGATATTCCCACATGGTATTTAAATCGATAGAACTTTTTTCTGAGCGAAATTTCATTAAATATAAGCTAAAATGTGGAGCACTTAACAACCGAACAACCGACGCGTCGCCATTTTGAAACTAACTGAATCACACCATGCAGTAATTCTACATACTGTATGTCGACGAAATCCATACGATATGTGAAATAAGTACATACGGATGTGAATGAATGACATACGAGATGTGAGTGAACGACATACCAAAATTCCACGTACAGTATGTATTTTATTTACATAACTTATATATTTAATTTACATGATCATGTGAATAAATGACATACTCCATAGTATTGGAATACATACCAGCCGAAATACATACCGTATGTCGTTTATCTACATACTCTTTTTTTTCCGTGGACGCCGCCATTGGATGCGATTTTGCACTTTTGGTTTGTTTACCAACGGTCTTTTATAGATAAAAGAGGTAATTTGAGATGAATCTGTTAATTTTAATCATGATGCACCAAAAGAATGTCTATAAATCTCAAAAGAATCATTAAAAGCGTTAATACATGTCGATCAACAAAAGCAGGGAAAGATTACATCGTTACAAACTTAGCGGATCTGTAATCTTTGCAGTGGAGAAAAACACAACAACGGCCTCAGAATGTAAACAAATGTGCAAAATCGCATTCAATGGCGGCGCCCATGATTTCACTTGTCTTAACTCTCTACATATAGGGACTCTAGTTAGGATGGCGGTGGGGTGCCCATATAAGAAACCGGGAGAGAGACAAGGACAAAACATTAAACTTCGTTCGATGTAACAGTGGCGAGTTTAAAATAAAGTATGGTCAAAACAACGACCAAATTGAAGTTTGAGGATATTTTGAAGTTTGTGGAATCCGATAGTACAATAAAATCTGAGAGAACAGGTTACTTACTACCAACTGATTTTGCATTCGAAAATTAGGATCTAATTTATCATCAAAAACTCCACGAGAGTGAGTGAGGTAGAAAATTTGTTCGTATCCAATTTTGATCCTGACGTCGTCCCTAAAACATTATGTTGCAAGTAACGGAGGCTGAAAGCGGTACTTATAACCATGCACTCTTCTTTTTCGATTTTGACCACGGATCTCTTCTAAAAACCCAAGAGCAAGGTTTACGATTCCATGGTTTTATTTTGAGTGAATAGTTTGATTGTTGTTGAAGCTATCAATTTCATTCATTGCGCATATATGAAAGATGTCTAATGTTCCAAGAACCCCCCAACAGTGCAAATAAAATAGACATAAAACAGTAGGCGCCGTTAAATATTACAAAGTCTTGAGATCTAAATCTCTGTAATATTGGCATCGAAACAACGGCTCTATCGCGTGTAAATGCTCTTTTAGTAGTGCTGTTTGTGGCTCCTTTTGTCTCAATTCGCGTAGCACATAGGGATTTTGACACTGAATAAGCAGTCAATGTGGTTTGCCAAGTTAAAGTGCTTTTCTTCTTCTTCTTTTACCTTTCTTTGCTAGTTTCGTGGCTTGACTACCGTATGTGGGACCTCACAGTCAACGACGATTGTATTTATCGTCCGAATACCTATACGATTATTTGACATCCTTGCCAATCCAAGGTAACAAGGTCTGAGGCCATCAAATCTTGTCATCTCGCCCGGAATTCGAACACAGGACTTTCGGGTCAGTGGTCATTTCCGCTAACCATCAGGCCGCGGAGGCCGACTCGGTTTTTGTGCTTTTTATCAGGTGAACGTTTTGAAAAGCACCCACGTGGCGTAGTTATCAGCTCGATCTATGTTTTGCTTGTTGATCAGAGACTCCCATGAGGTTCTTTGAATATCTTTTCCGTGCAGTGTAAATTACACAAGTGCTG
Organism: Trialeurodes vaporariorum; assembly: GCA_011764245.1. Classification (NCBI taxonomy): domain Eukaryota; kingdom Metazoa; phylum Arthropoda; class Insecta; order Hemiptera; family Aleyrodidae; genus Trialeurodes; species Trialeurodes vaporariorum. Next base: position 76,252,003 of record VMOF01000002.1, read on the forward strand.
TTTTTTTTGTTTTTTATGCACGTCAGTACTTGTGTGTTGGTATCTCCGTGTTCATATCGATCAGAAATGCTTGGTGTTGTTCATAGGCGTACCGTGACCAAAAAAAATGGGGGGGGGCTAAAAAGTAAAAAAGCGATGATTTTTTTTTTTTTTTTTTTTTTTTTTTGCTTCTCGTCTCAACGGGATGTTTAAAATTACCTAGATTAGAATGCGACGGGTTTTCCCAGTCGCAAAACGGTCCAGGATTCGAGAGAAATATATTTTATATTTTAGCCTCGATTTTTAGTCCCTCCACCCAAAACAAAAAGGGGGGGGGGCTCTAGCCCCTGATACGCTACGCCTATGGTGTTGTTTGATGTCTTGTTCTCGGAAATAGTCTGAGCCTGATAGTAAAATATGATTTTTGAATAATGTATTGCATACCCCGGCGAGGTTACTAGGTATCCGTGTCCCCGCTAGTACGATGCAAGGATCATCCGACTGTGTGTCGTGATGGTTGGTTGGAGAAGTGATCTGGTAGCGGTTTACGGCGTCATATTAATAACAGCCACTCGAGACTCAAAAGATCCGACGAAATCAAGACGGAGAACACACCATTTGATGCGCCTCTCCGCCGCGCCGTGTCGCGTCGCGTCAAGCCAAGCCGATTTTGAGTCGCGCGGAGGTGACAAGGCGCGTTTAGAGGGTGTGACATTTTCATCTCGTTTATTTGCCGTGTGCCGAATCCGTGCATCGGGGTGGAATAATGACAGAAGATAAGCGAAGTCGCGCACGACTTAGCCAGGAGACAAGGAGGAGCGAGACAGACGAATGACGATTCCGATGTTTATATTTACAGTGTAAATTAAAATGCTCCTCGACGCCTGACGCGACGCCTGATACCTCACGCTCGACGCCTGACGCCCGACTTACGGCGCGGCAAAGTGTTACATTGTTTGCACCAAAGCGTGGCGGGTGGCGTTCGAACGGCGTCAAACGAGCCGGCGCCCGTGCCGTCTCCTTTTCCCTTCCTCCCTCGTCTATCCCACTCCCCCTCCCCATTGGCTCACGGCTCACGTTACATCTTGACAAATGAAGAACTGACACCGGTTGGGGGGGGGGGGGGTGGATTGCAGAGTGAAAGGCAAGATGTAGCGAATAAGAAGGAGGTGGAGGAGGAGGGGGAAGAGGAGGATGAGGTTAGGGGAGGTTGGGGGAGAGGTGGTGGCGGGCGCCGTGTCGCGGATGCACCGCGAGACTGAGAAATAGGATTGTGGACTTTGAATGAGGGAAACTGGAAGACAACGAGCCGAGGAGCTCGCGAAAATCATATTAAGCCCCTCCTCTTTTCGCACTCGATTCGCGGCCTCTTCCGAGTGTCTCGTCGATGCCGCATTTCGGAAAGAAACAATTACCGTCGCCTTCCGTTTTTAGCAGCGATCGCGGACGTCCGAAACTCGTGATCAGTAGCGAAGCTTGTAAACTGAGAATGTTGGATTTTGTCTGTTATTTGAATTCACGAAAAAGATCGAGTTCTGGGGAGTGCAGTTAACATCTTTTAATGGGTCTGTTGCATACTTTTGCTACAACAATATGGAGCCTTGAATCTTATGTAAAATTCGGCGAAAATAACGATGCGCACATTAAAAACGTTCAAAATCCACTCATTAACTCAGGAAATCTTTTCAATTTCAAAAAGCCCGCGCTACACTAGACACTATTTGCACCGGTATACTACTACATAGACGGAACCACCGTGCATAAGTAAACAACATCGTAACTATACAAAATGATGGAATTCCCTTCAAAATACATGAACTATTGGCTGCATTTGCTGTCTGGTCTTTTCGGTTTATCAAAGATTACAAAATAATATAGGAGATATACGCATCTAAACGAAACATTCCAATGTTTGTAAGTTCTGTTCATGTTTACATAAACGAGATGGTTCCATCTACGTATAGTTATAAGTCGGTGATATAGTGTCTACTGTAGCGCGAGTCGTTTGAAATGGAAGGTATTTTATGAGTTAATGAGTGGATTTTGAAATTTTTTAATGTGCGCATCGTTATTTTCGCCAAATTTTACGTTAGAAACAGTGTGTCTTATTGATGTAGCAAAAGTACGAAACAGACCCATTCGACCTTTTGTCATCGGGTTCAGGGTCTAATATTTGTGAATAATCGAGAGAATATCCGAAACTATCGATGGTTCCGTCGCTCGAGCAAAACATTGGACAGTCCAGTCAAATAGCATGATTCTATCTCACGAAAGTTTTGATCTTTTTATCCACCGCACTATGGTTTGAGATCGTCAAAAAGTGGCCAAAAATCAGAAAGTGGTTTTATCATTAATTTATTATTTATCAACTTTTAAGATCAATTTTAATCACAGAAAACACTTTTAACGTGTTATTTAAACCTAGGCATACCACTGGATTTTTTTAAATAAGGCTTAAAAGGTCGAAAACGATGATTTTTGATGACTTTTTTCCTCTGATTTTTGGCCACTTTTTTTCGATCTCAGACCATAGTGCACCGTATCCATCGGTGGTTCCGTCGCGTCGGTTGACAAAAAGGTTGAAAAGTTATAAATAGTATGATTTTATTATTAGGAGCTCACTCAAAAACTTGAAAATATAATATTTTCAAAATCTATTTGAATCATCGTTGATTTTGGGGATTCCTTGATTACTCACCGATTGACAGCCCTGATCACTTTAAACGGACTAACTACAACGTTGATGGATTGCACGATTCACCACTATTCGAGGGTGAGAGTCGCGCCGTGATTTGTGATCTTTTTTCAGAAGAAGCTGAAAGAAGAAAAAGAAGTAAGGTTTTTCTTCTCTAAAGCGGTCAGGAGGCGATGAGGTCGTGTAGTCTACAGAATCAAAGCCACGGCAAAATGGGGACGATCGCGTAGATATGTGTCCCTGTGCACGATGATCCAGAGTTTTTGACTTACTATTTTCATGATTATTTTTATTCAGGGTGTTGAAAACTGTTTCCCATTATTTCAGGAACGGATTCCACAGCAGTAGCGGCCCGTGAAATTTGGCAACCATGCATTTTTCCCACTTAAACTGAGGTAAAATATCGATTCAAGCGGAGGCTGGCAGCCTCCTCGAGTTTCGATTGTTTTCCATGTACTTAAATGGGATAAGAACACTGTTGCCAAATCGCACGAGCCGCCACTGTTCCACAGGTCAAAATAAGACTCCCCCCCCCATAAAGATGTGTCCGAAAATGCCCCCCTCTTAAGCCCAAAGTTTTAAAAAAATTACGGTTTTTTTGGAGTAGCGATCACTATTATGAATCTAATGTCCTAAAACTTGGCGGCCCGTGGTAATTTTGCGTGTAGAATCCATTAATGACCTCGAGAAATTCAGAAATTGAGTCTGACTGAACTTTTCACACAATCTTGTACCTTTAAGGGCTCGAATTTTATGATACGGATTAAAAATTTGAAGAATATTTACCGAAATCAGATGCGAAAAACTCTTGGAAAGATTTTTGGTCCTTCTTGTTTCTCTCGATACGACGCGTTTCAAGCGAGATAATCGCTGCACAGTGTGGAAAAGTTAGCATTTTTAACAGAGCGGCCGGCCCAAAGAAGCAGCGGAGAGGCGGGTTGCATACTCACTGCCGCTTTTCATGGTAAAAGCGCTGACTTTTCCACACTGTGGAGCGATTACCTCGCTTAAAACGCGTCGTATCGAAAGTAACAAGAAGGACCAAAAATTGTTCTAAGAGTTTTCCGCGTCTGATTTCGGTCATTATTCTTCAAATTTTTAATCCGTAACATAAAATTCGTGCCGTTAAAGGTACAAGATTGCGTGAAAAGTACAGTCAAAGTACTTTGGTTGGACCCTCATCACTGCGATAAAGGCCCAAACCAGAATAATAGGGTAATTTTCGCGGTCAAATGTTATTGCTCTCAGATTAAAGATGTTTCTTTTTTGTATGTCACTGACGATTATAGCGCCTCGCGTGTTTTTCGGTACTGCAATCAAAAAAGCTTTGTTCCTTGAAGATAAGGGCACCTCGACTCCAGTTTACCCTTCTTATGTAGAGAGGTATGGCTGCTATGAGTATTTAGCGAAGTTGCGACGGCAAAGGGCGAGTAAATAGATGTATTAGAATATGTAGAGGAAAACTTCTGGGAGAGTAGACAAGTCGGTGACCGACCAGCGTTATAAAGTTTGCGACCATTGGTTTATCTACAAGGTCGACTCATATAGGGACTCTGATACTGCAGTATTAAACCCCTAGCGTGGTTGCAAAAAAGGGAAAGACAATCGAAAATCCAGTACAGGGAGCTTAACTTAATGTCCTTTTGACAACGCTGAAAATTTATGTACGTGTACGTATTTCCACCTAGATTAATGAAAATGGGAAGATAAAAGAGAAAAAGAAGTAAGGGGAAAAAGGATGCAATGAAAAATCTTGTCACGTAAACCAGCTTTGTTGAGTAAACACATACAGTTGAGCCCTTTCTACGATATTACGTCTTTATCTCTCCGACTCTGTCTTCTAAGCTGCATGTGAATACATTTATCGTGGAACACTCTTGTATACTACAAAATTCAGCCCAAACAGCCAGCGCATTCCTTTCCCTTCGGTTGCGTTCAAATTTCGCTCTTTCGCCCCCCCCCCCTTTCCAACCACCACTCTCGTTCTCTCTATCTTTACTTTTCTCTTTCGCTGGCAGTGTGTATTCCAGTAATAACCCCGTCTCCTTGAAAAATTACTCCCTTTAACACTTGTTGACTTTGGATGGTAGAAAAACAAACGTACTACACGGCTCGGTCCTGACTCCAACTGGGGCATTTCAAATGTGCATCATTTGCCGCAGTGGTGTGGTGCGGGTTGCAGAAATGCAGGTGTGACGGGAGTTGTTGTTGCACACATGCGCTTGCAGTTTCCGCTCTCACTGATGAATACGATGTCTATAAACTTTTTGCTATTGGAGATCTTTGAAAGAAAATGAACTTTTCTGTGCCCTGCGGGAGTGGCCGGTTTTTATGTAAATAAGTGCGCCAGGTTACATGTTTGTCTCTCCGAGTATCCAAAACGGCCGAACCGATTTTTATGACTCCAATGCACTCAAATTGAGAAGCAGATTTGGGAATGTGTCTCCTCTCTCCGCCAATTTGACTACACGTGACAGAGAAGGATAGGAGGAATGGTCATCACGTGACTGCGGCTCCTTAGCTTAGCTTCTGTCTTCTTCTAACACGTGCGTTCAAATGACTGGAGAGAGAGAACGACCACATCCTGATAATATCCGCCTCATAATCGTATCGAGTCGTTATCGAGTGCGTGTTACGTTTATGGGTAGTTTATCTTTCGAGTTGTCATTCCGATCGAAACCCTCCCATATTTGCGGAAATTCACCGATGACAACTCAGCTATCATGCAGATATCAGAAAAATTGACGGGTTTTTTTTTATCGGAATGCCTACTCGAAAGATAAACATCCATAAGTGTGTAACGTACTTGATCATCGACTCGACGCTATTATGATACGATTCTTCACAATCATCCCCCTCATTACATTGATAATGGAGCTGTTGCAAACTTTTGCAACATGCTTTTTAATGGTTGATTATGGGGTAATACCCTGTAAAAATAACGATTAGCGCACTAAAAAATCAGGAAATCCACTCCTAAACTCACAAAATGCTTTTAAATGCGAGACCGTAATGGCGGCCGAGGCCACGGTTTTCTCATGGCAATTGTATGCTTCTTCTTCTTCTTGTGTGGTGTTGCGAGAACACCTCGTGTAGATGGCGCTGATTGAAGATAGGGAACCTCAATGAAAACCGCGGCCCCGGCCGCCATTACGGTCTCGTGTTTAAAATCATTTTGTGAGTTTAGGAGTGGATTTCGTGATTTTTTAGTGCGCTAACCGTTATTTTTACTGGGTATTACCCCATTATCAACTATTAATTAACCTGTAGCAAAAGTTTGCAACAGCTTCATTCTGAAACTCAACTCACCACCCCCCCTCTCCCCCCTTGATCGATTTCCATCCGAATTCAAACGCTCGGGCTGAAGACAGATGTAAAATTCACTAACCTGACGATTTTTCTTTTCTTTTCTTTTCTTCCCCCATCGGACAAGCTGCAATCGCAACTGCGTCGATGAATCCGAAGTGGAATTCGGCGGATGCTGCTCTGCGAAGTACCATGAACACGGAGGAGGAGTCGTTGACCGATTGATCTGCGTGGACGATTCCAATCCACGAAGTGAAAACTGAGCGGCGCGGCGATAGCATTTGACAATCACATGTGTGTCGCATCGCGGCCTTCAAACAATATTATTATCATCGATAATTGAATGACCGGACTGGACCCCGCACATGCGAGTCTCCCCTCGCCCTCGCCAACCACGTCCCCCCTCAATATCCTCTCGGAGACAGAGTTTATAAATTAATGTCGACGTCCTCTGTCCAGCGCTCTGTACTCTACCCTCCAATCCCCTCTCCCGACATCATCTTCACCCCCTCCCAAACACATCATGGGTTCGTGTAACGCAAAATTGTCGGTATCACGTCTCGACGCGCGAGTGATCGCGATCCGATGCAGCGCGCGACTCGGCGCGGCGGACGCCTGAGTCAACCTGAGGACGGTGGATGGTGTTAGCGCCGCGCGGGTGCGGTGCGGTGGTGTGCGAATGCGCCGCGCGTTCGGGAGGACGCAACCTACGATACACGACAGTATCCTCTTCGGTATCAAATACTCCTCCGTCCGCCGCGGCCGCTCGCGTTCTCGCTCAGTCCACTCAGTCATGCCGAACTGACTTGAACGCAACCACGTTCCTCCGAGTCGCTCAGTTGCCGCCGCCTTCCGACGACCACGAGTCTTTTCTTCCGTCTCTTGCTCTCTCGGCGCGCGACGGTACGCAACCGAAGACTTCACCGTTCGGAGCTAGAGATCTGAGATAGTTCCCGCGTCCCGCGCGATCACGATTTTCCGACCGTTGGCTTTTCGGAACCGGATTTTATGACCAATTTATTTTTTATCTCGTCCCCAGTGTGAAGCTGAAAGTTATTATGTGTGTTTAGTTTTCTTTCCCTCTCATCTCTCTTTTCTGCGTTTATTCTTCTTCAGTGCGATCAAAATATTTTTGCGAGTTGTGGCTATTGTTCGGGAGAAAAATGGAAATATATATATATCTACAGCGGTCAGTGAAGTTCAAAAGAAAAGAAATTCCCGCGTAACTCTCCGTCGATTTTTTTTTAATATGTTTATAGTGTAGTTTTCATTGACGGGAGTCGTAAAATTCTTGTGATGTCTATTCTCTGCGACCGACGAATTCTGAAATCTTCTACGTAATGATCAACCCCGATTCGTTCCAAATTGTTTAACGTCAATTTTCAATTATTAGTTTGATCAGCGTTCGAATTGAATGTGATTGTTCGTGTAGCCGATATTCTGTGCGGCTCGTCTCCTAAATTCTAGACATATGTCAAGTATGCAACAATTAATGGCAAAAGAAAAAATCTAAGTTGATTTCGTATTTTAATCTTACATCACTATTACATTACCTAAAATGCATTTTTGCCATTTTAATCTAATTAAAGTTTCAATTTTTTTTTTTCATTCGCAACTAAAATTGTTATTGATAATTATTTATTCTCAATATTTTTGTTGAGTCATTTTTGTAAAAGTTTTCACAATTTTAATTAAAGTATCGTGTTTTTAATAACCCCTAAAGAAAAAATCAGTGACCCCTTGTGCACCTGTTAATTTCAATGAAGTTTCAGAAAGTAATTACCCAGTTTTCTTGGATCTGCGGCATTTTATAACTTTATCAGGAAAGTGACAAAATGTTCTATTATGGCTTAAAAAGAACTTAATCCTCTCGATATTTTGTGCATGCTGGCAAAGTACATAATAATAATATCGTACGCGAGCGCGAAACTAAACGGTGGAAAAGTTCTAGATTCACATTCTTCTTTTTCTTCTGCCGGTTAAAAGGCGTAGATTAAATTTTCTCTCGTTATAAAACCGTTGGGAAATGTGGCGCAGCTTTCAAACATCCTCTGAAAAAGTTCGAAACAGTTTTCTTTGTTGAAAGCGCGAAGTATCAAGGGAAAGAGTTAGGAATAGCAAATAAGGTGGTTAAACTTCATGTTCAGGTGTTTCAAGTATCGGAAGGTGAATTTTGTATTTTCTCTTGACCATTATGCCAAAGTCTTCGAGAGCAATTATCCTCAAAGCGCTTCTGGATCATCAAGTGACTAGCGGAAGAACTTAGTTCAAAACTGGGTATTAGAGTTCAAATTCTCTAAAACTCCGTTCTTCATAGTTTGAGTCTGGTAGACGAAGCAAAACGTTCCTACGTCACCAGTTTTCTCGACCGTAGTTACATGCAAACAGATTTTTATTTGCCCATTTGATTTTAAAAAAAAGTGTGTAAAAATAAGTAGCACTTGTTAAATTTTTTATGAACCGCTTTGAATTTTTGAAAAACAAAGCCGAAGCATGCATTCCATTATTTTGGAAGGTTTGTCTTTTTAGTTGACTTTTCTTAAATTTTAATGCCTTCTTAAAAAAAAAAAAAAAAAAAAAAAAAAAAAAAAAAAAAAAAAAAAAAAAAAAAAAAAAAAAAAAAAAATAGTTTTCCTCGAAATAATGCCCAGAAAATACAGAAAAAGAAGGAAAAAACCGCTTTGGTAGCACTGACGAGACCTTGGGGAAATTGACCCGGCAGAAGAGCTAACCGAAGATTTTTGTACTCCTCACTTTAGGGATTTTACTGTATGAACCATTGATTTGGTTGACTCAACCAAGGTCCTTTATTAGGTCATTTTTCTACAAAAGGTTTTTTCAGCGCGTTACTAAAGTGTTTTTTTCCCCTATTGTTGTTGTTGTTGCCGCCGCCGCCGCCGCCGCCCCCCCGGTGTGGAACGTACTTACATTACTTATGCCTCAGCGCTTTTCAAAATGCGAAACCGTTTTCGAAACATACATTAGTGGCCCTTTTCATTCACTTACCCTCTGTGTGTAATAGTGGGTCTGTTGCGTACTTTCGCTACATCAATATGACACATTGTTTCTAACGTAAAATTCGGCGAAAATAACGATGCGCACATTAAAAACTTTCAAAGTCCACTCATTAACTTGGAAAATGCCTTCCAATTCAAACAAGCCGCGCTACACTAGACACTATTTCACCGACTTATAACTACATAGATGGAACCATCTCGTTTACGTAAACATAAACAGATATTTGTAACATTGGAATGTTTCGTTTAGATGCGTACATTTCTTATATTATTTTGTAATCTTTGATACACCGAAAAGACCAGACAGCAAATGCAGCCAATATTTCGTGTATTTAGAAGGGAATTCGATCATTTTGTAGTTACGATGTTGTTTACTTATGCTCGGTGGTTCCGTCTATGTAGTAGTATACCGGTGCAAATAGTGTCTAGTGTAGCGCGGGCTGTTTGAAATTGAAGTGATTTCCTGAGTCAATGAGTGGATTTTGAACGTTTTTAATGGGCGCATCGTTATTTTCGCCGAATTTTACATAAGAATCAAAGCTCCATATTGTTGTAGTAAAAGTATGCAACAGACCCATTAAAGTGATGGTTGCATTGACTCCTTTCCATCATATTTTAAATGGGATGAGTGTCGTTGGTGCACTCACTGACTAACTTTCGAGGTGGCCTTTGTTAGAGTGTGCTTCTCCAAAAAAATCCGATTGTAAATCATCATGTTGATTGCTCAAAAAAGCACACCCCTTAAGTGTGTTATGGGTTCCCCTCTGTGGCTCTTTTTATGTGGATTAATCTCTCAAAGATCGCTTCGATTGAAGGTTTTATCGAAATTAAGTTGGTAAAGTATGCAATAATGCAAACAACAGATCTTTAGTGGAGGAGGTGGGGGTGAATTTGATGTGAAAATTGCCAGAAATTTTTGCAAACATTTTTAAGGAGGGTTCATCAATAAAACCATGGTTGCAAAATGTTCCGAAACTTCGGAAGTTTCACGCGACCCCTAACTTATTTCCTCACAGGATTTTCAAAAATTTCCTCCCAAAACTTTGAAAGTGATGACTTTTTTTTTTGGTTATTTTAACATTTCAACTCCGTATGTTCGCAAAATGACCGATATTTTCCTATTTTTTACACTATTTTCCTGGGAAATCTTTATTACCATTATTAAAAAAAAAAAAAAAAAAAAAAAAAAAAAAAAAAAAAAAAAAAAAAAAAAAATAAATGGACAAATTTCCTCACATTCCCAGAAATTTCCTCACATTCCCAGAAATTTCCTCACCTTCACGCGATCCGCGGATCGCTAGATCGGGCACATTTTGCACCTCTGAATAAAACCATGGACTCGAGCCAGAGTCACGGTCTATTTCGTATTTTAGGTCTCTCGGCAGAAAATCACAAGAATAAACTTCAAGCTGTAATCTATCTTTCAAAAACTGAATCCTTGTGCTCTCGCACGAACGGATATTGATTTCAATGATTACAGTTTGAATAAAATTGCAATGGGAGATGCTCCGGGCTAGAGCTCCGATTGCAATTATTTTAACTGCATAAAGGCGTAAATAGAAACCGTCTTATTTCTCCTGTCACCAATAGCTGTTTAAATGTACAGGTAAAAAAAAAAAAAGGAAAGAAAGAGGGGATTGGTCCTTTTTTGGCTATCCTTTTTTTACCTACACATTTTAAGGAATGTTAAGAGAGAACGTAACATTCTAGGTGCCTGTACACGAGTACACGCTTTTGATAATATTTACACTCATAAATTCTAACCGCTCGACATCTCCTGAGATCAGATTTGTCATGGCTCCGGCTCCGAGTCTCACAAGGGGAGGTTCAGAAGCAGTGTTGCCAGATCGAGGGTAAAAAGCCGTATCGTCCCCATTTAAATCAATGTAAAACGTACGGCTTTTTCACCCCAATCTGGCAACACTGCTCAGAAGTCGCCGCCTCCGATTTGGAAAACGATTGCACGAAAATGTAGCTAAAGTAAAACTATTAGACTCTCACTTTTTGCCAATGGGCCTTCCAAGAGCGTCGGGAATTTTTTGAAATTTGCCGAAATTCACTTGAATATTCGGAACGCTCTCCGCTCGGGTTTTTTACGTGAATTCCGGCAACTTTCAAAATATTCCTGACGCTTTAGGAAGGCCCATTGGCAAAAAGTGAGAAACACGGGTGTAATAGTTTTACATTAGCTACATTTCCGTGCAATTGTTTTCAAAATCGGAGGCGGCGACTTCTGAGCCTCCCCTTGTCAGTTCAAAACCTCTATCTGGTTGCGCTACTAGCTATCAGGTGCTGGTTATTAAAGTTCAGATTGTTGGAGGAATCAAAATGGAAACTTATCATGGACACTGGCGCAACCAGGATATCTTCCATCTCTCTCATTTCTCATCTGAATGTATGAGTAGGAAAAGGACAGAAGGAGGGGGTTTTATCCCCTTGTCCATCCTTGTCTAACATACGTTCCTTAATGGAGAAAAGAGAGAGATGAAAAAACTCTCGGTGCGCTACTGATCATGGACTTTGCCTTGTTGAAAGCAATGGGTTTTTTGCGTACTTTTGCTTTAACAACACGGCGCGGCGTATCGATTCCTACGAAATGTTCCTCGAAAATAACGATGCTTATTACCTTACGTCGAAAATTTTCAAAGTCCAGCCGTTTATTCAGGAAATAACTTTAGTGAATCTTCCTTTTTGATCAATTTGCGCTACTCTTGTCATTATTTTTTTTTTTTACCGACGTACTACTGCTTAGACGGAACCACTCCACGGACGGAATCACCGCGTTTATGTTAACATCAACATATCTTCCGAACGTTGTATGTTACGTTTGGATACAAACAATTCTTATTTGTGATTCTGTGATCTTCTGGACACCATAAAAAACCATGCAGCAACTGCAGCCAATATGTCACGTATTTTAACTGAAAATCTAACATTTTGAAGTTCCGATGATGTTTACAAAAATGCGGTAGCTCTGTCTGAGTATTAGTGTTTCAATGTAAATAGTGTTATTAAATGTCATGCGGGTTGTGCAAAATGGACGATTATTTTGAGTTGATGAGTGGATATGATAGTTTTTAATGCATCCATCGTTATTTTTGATGTGGTGTTTTCCGTACGAATCAAAAGTGCCGTTTTGATGTAGCAAAAGTATTAAACAGACCTATGTAAGTGCATTAAACTGAAGAGTAAATCATTGTGCGCTTGCTCCAGATACCTACAAAGATCGAGCCTGTATGACTATAGAATCATGATGGATGAAATAATTGCAATCTCTTGCTGAAAATAGAATAAGAATGCTTTAACGTTCGCCATCTTTTCTGGTGGTTGGGGGGGGGGGGGGCAACTTCAAAGAGAACTCGAGCTAGGCGAGAAAATATCTGACAAGGCATTCTCGCGACCAGAGAGATTTAAGGTCCCGCGAATCCCACTTTTTCTCTTAATCTTGAAAGCCCATCAACAACCCAATTGAGCCCTGTGGTGAACAAAAATAAAGCTGGTTGTTTGTTTTCATTGTTTCCCCGAAGGAAGGAGAGGACTCTGTATCTAGAAAGTTTTTCTTGTGCGTGGAGCGTGTTTCTGAGAAAGAAAATGAAGGGAGGGGGGGAAAAAAGAGCAAAAGGTTCGTAAGCTGTATTTATGGCCCACGAAACTGTCCAATATGTATTTATCTTGAAACTAATTTTCACTATTAAAGGCCCAACGCTTTTTTATCATGATTATTCCTATCACTATCATTTTGTACATATTTTTCAGAAGGAAATTAGAAATAAAATTCAAATTCCCTTTGCATTTTCTTTCTTCCATCGGTGTCATTTCGTGTCTCAGTTTATATTTTTATAAGAAGTATTCATAAAACGGAAGTAAATAAATGGTTAAAATATCTTGTGGGAATGAAAATCACAATTTTGTTTGAAATTAAATAGCTACTGTAAAGGGAAACAAAGCTTTTGCCAAATTAAATGTCGAAAGTAAAAATATAATGCACCCGAAAAAGCTCGCCCAACCAAAAGTGACCCGTCAAAGTCACTGTCGCTGTTTTAAAATAAACACTAGCACGCAAACAAATAACTGAACGAACGAGCAAGTGGGAAAAAGTTGGATACCATTTCAAGCTTTTTTTTTCTATAAAAAAATTATTTTTTTTTTTTTCATTTTTAATTAAACTTTATTTTTTATTTATACGGCGCAGTCATTTTGTTTTTGTTTGTTTATTTTTCTCTTCTTAACTTTGAAACTATTTCATTTCATGAGTCAGCATCCCGTTACACGTATTCTCGCGTGAATTAAAGTAAATAAATAAAAATAGGGGGGTGAGGGGGTGAAAATCATTATTGACTCCTCTCAATAGCCCACCATAGTCCGAGAGAATTATACCTTATAAACTCTCATTTAAGAAAGAAAGGAAACACTATCAGATTTTTCACGCTGAAAAAAGAATCAGTCGTGCCTAAGTATGTCATTGCATAGTTATAAAACTTAAACTCCAGATATTTTGTTCTAAATTAAAATATTTGTGTCGAGTTGCGGAATGCGAAATTTCCATTTATCGGCAATGTATTCAAGGCCAAAATCGCATCTCTGGAACTATGAAACCTAGTTAGAAACCAAAAGTATCATTGTTTTTCGCTCACCGAGTAGGTACTTTCGTTCGCTTACTGAAAAAATTATAGTCAGATCCATGCAACTGACCTCTACATTTTTTCAGGAATATCATGCGCCATCAGAATTGTTTTAGAAAATGAAGGTCGTGATTTTCCAAATTCTTTTTAGAAATAATGGGGCTATTGCACACTTTTGTTAAAAGCGATTTAATAGTCGATTATGGCGTAAAAACCTCAAAAAATAACGATGACGGCACTCAATAAACGCAGTTATTTGCGGGAGCGTAATGGTGGCCGAAGGCACTAACAATGGGAGATTCCCATCTAACAATTCTGAAACTCCATCAAGAAGTGACCAATAAGAGACTACTTTCATTTGACACCGGTATCACTTGGTGTTGCGGTACCATTCATCGGATGTGGATCATCACTCTGATGACTAATTACTCTGTGAATCATCCTTGTCAGCATAGAAAGAGTGAGGAAATTAAGATAGGAATCTCCCATTGTTAGTGCCTTCGGCCACCATTACGCTCGCGCAAATAACTGCGTTTATTGAGTTAAGGAGTGGATTTTGAAAGTTTTTAGTGCCGCCTTCGTTATTTTTTGAGGTTTTTACGCCGTAATCGACTATTAAATCGCTTATAGCAAAAGTGTGCAATAGCCCCATTGCAAGCGTGCTGGCAGCTGTTTTGATCGGCTGGGTTTAACTAGGCATTCACGACTTTATGGGTGGATTTTGATTGTTCTTAGGGATTCTCATCTGTGTTTTTTTTAGCTTAAAATAGGGAATACGCCAAATTGCTGCAGTGAAAAGACTTTCCGTACAAACTTTTTCCTAAATGTCTTAATTTAGGCTGTAGTCAGTAATGGCTTACATCTTTTGTTTTTTTGTCGAAAATGAAAGAACTTGATGAGCTGAGAACAAAGATGCCTTTTAATTTTTCCCAAGTGTCCCGGTTTCGGAGATACACTGCACTGAAAAAAAAAGTAGCTGATGTAGCAATAAAAATGTTAAACAAATGTGCGACAGGCTCTAAATGCTGATTTTACATTATAAAAATGCTGGTTCAACATCTGGAAATGCTCATTTAACTTCGTCCATGGCTAGGTCAGCATTTTCATAATGTAAAATCAGCATGTAGAACTTGTCGCACATTTTTTTAACATTTAAATGTTAAATTAGCATTTTTTTTTTTTTTTTTTTTTTTTCGTGTGGTGTAAAATACCAACAAATCGGAGGCATGAGTTGTGACATGCGTAATGCGAAATTTCCATTTATCGGCAATGTATTCAAGGCCAAAATCGCATCTCTGGAACTATGAAACCTAGTCAGAAACCAAAAGTATCATTGTTTTTCGCTCACCGAGTAGGTACTTTCGTTCGCTTACTGAAAAAATTATAGTCAGATCCATGCAACTGACTTCTACATTTTTTCAGGAATATCATGCGCCATCAGAATTGTTTTAAAAAATGAAGGTCGTGATTTTCCAAATTCTTTTTAGAAATAATTTCAGATTATATTGAAAAGACCGATACAGGCAGGGCAGCAGGAATAACTATTATAATCTTTCCGTTATAAAGTTAAGAATATCATTCGCTGTCCCAAAATAATATAAAGTCTCATGCATTTTATTGACTTTTTTCTCCGTGTGTTTGTCTTTGAACCAGGGCTGCCGTTTTGCGTATAATCAATGCTATTTTTCTATTCACCGATGATTTCACGGGCTAAGAAAAGATTACATGGTTCATTCAGTGTATTAAGGTAATGAACTAAAATACTCGCATTTGTAACCTTCTCTCAATCGGCTGAGGCGTCGATGACTTTAAAAAACTTGCAGTTATTTTAATTTAGTAATGGAGTTTCCACCGATTGAGGAAAGATTACAGATCAGAGAATTTACGTCCATTACAGTCATACACGGAACTTAAGTGGATAATCTTTTCTCATCCGGTGGAATTATCGGTGGATAGCAGAATAGCATTGATTACGCAAAACGGCAGCTCTGCTTTGAAAATTTGCTTTTTCATTTTGGCCTTCTTTCTCTTAGTGACGATGTTTATGTGTGACGCATTGTGGTGTCAAAATGAAGTTGTAGCAGCATTTTTATTGAGGCGCCTAGCAAGAGGGGGGGGGAGAGGGAGAGGTCGCTTTGGGAATAGGTAGGTTTTGTTTTACACAGTGTACACTTTCTGTACGAGTATATTAGCGCACGAGTATTTGTTTGAAATGTGTCGGAATATCGAGAGTAGTTATTCGGTGAAAAGACGCTCTTTGAATTAGTTTCATGCATGAAAATTAAATTAAGTGCCTCGCGGCACCCTAATAAGCTAATGGTTTATGTGATGTCACTGCTCTCGCGTTGCCGTTGCGGCGAAGCAGTGGTGCAGAGTTGACAGATTTATATGGGACAATTCGCCTAGTTTCCGCTCAGTTCAGTGTAAATCAGGCATATTTGCCGTCATCTTGAAAACGGCTAGACGGGAAAAACTTGCATTCTTTCCAAATGCACGGAAAAAAAAGATTAGTGAAAATAACCATACGGATACCTGATTTTGGCACCTGCTAGATGTTATGGTAAACTTGAACAGAAGTATGGTACATTTACCAATACTTTGAGTAAATTTGACATGCAATCAGGTAACATCACCTAGTACCTTGTCAAAACATTGTATACTTCTGGTTAACATTACCATAACGTCTAGCAGGTGCCAAAATCAGGTATCCGTATGGTTATTTTCACCGTAGTTTTTTTTCCGTGTGGTTTCTTGTAAATTAGGCAGATTCAAATCCACCCTCGTATATAATGAATTAAAATCATGTAAAGCACATGAAAGTGAACAGGTTATGTAAGTACAGATTCGGTATCTGAAGGGTTAAATTTCTACTTTTAAGACTGCGGCTCGTAGATAAACGCGTAGCTGCTCTCTTTCGAATCTACGCAAAAGAATCGATCACATAAGGAGGCTTAGCTGCAGTGGCGCCATTTGGGGGAGGGCAGGGGGGGAAATCCCCCCCCCCAAGGATTTTCAATGTGGCCAAAAAATCAAGTCAGAGAGATTTTTTTGAAGATTCACGGGGGAAAAAAAAAAGGTCATCCAAATTTTTTGAGGGCTTTAGAGAGATTTTTTTAAGATGCAAGGGTAAAAAAAAAAAAAAAAAAAAAAAAAAAAAAAAAAAAAGGGGGCATCCAAATTTTTGGAGGGCCTCCCCCCCCCCCCCTCAAGGAAAATCTGAAATGGCGCCCCTGCTTAGCTGAATCACGTAAGGATGGATTATTTTGCGTTGCTTTATGTGAGGTATAATAAGAATCCATTGTAAGTTGGTTGGCAAATTTTATCTTACATCTGACAACCGTGCCGTATGTAGCGTGCGGCAGTGCGTTGTTGTTGCTGATGCCGAGTGCTCTTTTCCGACTTTTCACCGTCTAACGGTAGAGGAGGAGAACATTGGGGGGGGGTGGAGAGAAGGGGTTCCGGTCCCCCTTTCCACTACCACCCCATCACTGATGCCGTGCCTCGATTGGCTAATTATTTATTACGTCGTATTTTGTTGAGTGTTGTCCTTGAATATTTGTGGTCTGTTTATTGTTTTGATGGCTTTGCCATTCTATGGGAAATCGGTCGAGATCATACGATGATGGTGTGGCTCATGGGCGGATCCAGCGATCTGGCAACTGTGTATTCTTCTCATTTGAATGCATGAGAAACAATCGATTGGTCAAGGGGCCATGGCCCCCTCGAGAATCGATTCTTCCTCGTACGTTCAAATGGGAAGAATACATGGTTGTCATATTGCTGGATCCGCCCTTGGTGTGGCTGTGGGTGGACTAGACCCTTCAAAGCAAATAGCCAGAGGGCCGATCATTTACTTCATCGTTAAACCGACCGATAAGACTGTCTATGAGTGATGCTACTGGTCGAAAATTGTAAAACTCGGCTGTTGCTATGGTAACCATCGTTAAGCGTCTCGTTTTATAAAGGCTATTCATGAGTAACCTTTAAAAAACGGACACTATAACGATGGTTATCATAGCAACAGCCAAGTTTTACAATATTCGACCAGTAGCATCACTCGTAGACAGTTTTATCGATCGGTTTAACGATAAAGTAAATAATCGGCCCTCAGATCATTTTTTTCATTGCGATCGGGTGCTCGATCTAGGAAATATCTAGCGCTCCCGATGATCATGAAGGAATGCGTTTAGCATTGTTTAAGTCTGTATTTTTGCAAACGCCTATCCTGCCTACCTTTTCATTTCCTTTTAGTTTCTTCTTGGATACTATGAGATCGTAAGCCTCAGAGTCTGTTTCTGAAGTGTAGGCAGACCCCGACTGACTAGCTTTGGAATTTTTCCAACGTTATTTTTCATCTCGCATGATGGACATGAATAAAAATTCATTTGAGCTTTGGATTTTCTTCAACGAACGCTTAAAAATCCAAAAGTCAACGACAAATGAAAGTTTCGTTTTAATTCGAAGGAATGAAAATTGTAAATTCTCTAATTATTTTCGGTGAGCTTTGCCTACACTTCTGAAATGAACTCTAGTCATTACAGACATGCAGGCTCTTGCTTACAAGTTTATTTTCCAATGCAAGTTTTGAATCACTCTGAAAGGTCTATCTACAGGATTGGCGTCGCCATCAGAGCTTTTGACAATAGGAAGGGGAGAGTTCGCAAACTCGACTATTGTAAAAGATGATGTAACTTTGGCACCGATTTATCTCCTTTTCTATCATACGCTTTCAAAGGGGCAGAGTAAAAGAGTGGATCTCAGTAACGGCTCCTGAAATGCGAATCATTGACGTGTTCTATGTACTATCGACGAATTAAAGATTGTCGCGAGATTTCCACAAGCTAAGTGTTGCCTTCAATGTTCTGGTTCGGCCACTCTTCATACTCCTCATACCTTGCAGGTGAGGGGCCAGTGGGGGTTGGGCGGGAAAGCCGTTGCAGATCAGTCCCACACTCACACCCATAACTGATAATGTGTGAAAATCTCGCGACAGTCTTTAATTCGTCGATAGTACACGTTAACTTGGGAGCCCCCCCCCCTCCACCTCCAGGAGTTGCAATGGAACGCCCAAAAAATCGATACTTTTGCGTATTTTTAAATGGCATCGATTGTTCACGAGCCGTCACTGTAGTGGATCCGCCTCCAGTTCAATGGGTTGTTGAGATGAGATCATAAGAATGCTCAAAAGAACCTGTTTCTCTATTCCTTAATGGGCGATACCGACAGACAGATCTTTTAGTTTTACGTTAAACCGATAGTTAAGACAGTCTTTGAGTGACGCTATCGGTCTAGAATTGTTGATTGTTGCTTGTTACTATAGTAACCATTGGTATTCTGCGTCTCTCTTATCCATTATTATCTTTCAAAAAGCTATAACTTAGTGCTAACACTATGATAATCAAAGCAGCGGCCAATTCTTACTATGATCAACCAGTAGCGTCACTCGTGAGACTATCTCAACTATCGTTTTAACGTCAGCCCGGTGGATTTTTACTCCATAGCTGCTGGTAAGTACTGGTCTTTTCAGCGACCCCCCCCCCCCCAAATTCCACCCCCTCTCTCTCTCTCTTTCTCTCTCTCCCTCTCCCTCTCTCTCTCTCACTTTCTCTCTCTCTCTCTCTCTCTCTCTCTCTCTCTCCCCCCCCCTCTCTCTCTCCCCCCTCTCTCTCTCTCTCATTGTCATTTGACAACGTTGCGTTGTTCTGCATTATAAATGTAATCCTTCCATTGCCACCGTTCTACGCTGAATCCAATGAGCTTGTGACCTCGCGGTGCTGTTACGGGGGTTTATGCCCGCGTGCTCAAACACATTTTTCTGAGAGTCTGTGCATTTGTATTCAATAAAAAATCAGCCCGCGTGATGACTCACACGCCGTCAAAATTCCACGAAATGCACTCCCGCACCTAGTTTCCACTTTATGCGGCTGTTTTTGCATTCACCCCTTTTTCCCCTTCGTACGATTATGCGTTAATTACTGTCAGCTGTGGCGGATGCACTTTTGAATCTGAATTCCATTAAAGCTTGTTACAAGAACTGTCTGTGGCTCTCTCAAAGTGCTCCAGCAGAACGCTTCTCCTTCAAAAACAACCTCGCGTTTACAGTATGTTCATGACCATAAACACTGAACATAACCAGAAAAAGGGTGCAGCATAAGTGGCGGTAACCACCAGGCCAAGTCTAAAACCCCCAAGCAAGAATGGCATTAAACAATGAACATTACCGGAAAAAGGGTGCATAAAATAACAAATATTTAATACTCCCCCCCCCCGCTCGAAAAAAATGGGTCTTCTTTACCGCAAGTCTACGTCCTACTGCACCGGAAATAGTGCAGGAAATTATCGTTAACTTTGCGGAAATGTATACCTAAATTAAGTATGGGTAGAACATAATATTCGGCAACGTTGGAGTCCTCTCCAACGGTTATTCTGAATTTCCCCAAAGTTGGCGGCACTTTCCTCAAGGTGGACAGTATTTCTCCAATTATTGCCGGTGGAATTAGACGTAAATTTTGGGTTAGAAGTCCAAAAAAAAATTTTTTTCCGTGTGTAAGTACTTACATTAACTTTATAATAGTGGAGCAGATCATGTCTAATATGTCTGTGTAAACTTGGCGCCTTGATGAGTCAAATCAGTCGAACGTTGAGTTGCCTGCTATTCAACAACACTTTACATAGTTTGTCTATTGAAGGTTTGTAGAATATTATACAAGGAGTGAATAAAAAAAGAGTTGGACTGAATTTCTCTTCATACTTCTCAACTGTTGTATCGCCGGTTTCTTTACGAAGAGGTGCGCAACTCAATGAAACGTTTCAAAACCTCCCATCACAGTTTCTCGTGTCCAGTGGTTTACCAGAAATCCAATTTTCATGAGATTTTTCAGAGATTACATACAATTAGGGGGGAGGGTCAAGAAAATCTACGCATTTTCGGTTCCTCTGAAAATAAAACAGTGGTGCAAAATTTTGAAACGTTGAATTGAGATATGCATCATTGTGAAGACTTCGACCTTTGTAATATTTGCTTCAACCGGTAGTATCACCGTTAGGTTGTAGAATTCTATCAAATTTATACAAAATGGCAGCGCTGAAACTTAAGTGTTATTACAAAGTATTTTTCAGCGGTTTTGCAAGTTAGAGCTCGTGAAGTTTCTAGTTCTCTCCCTGTTAAACTATGGATTAATTTAATAATTTTTTTTTTTTTTTTTTTTTTTTTTTTTTTAATTAAAAGTTTGAAATGCCAAACATTTTCTATCAGAGTTCAAAAATAGTTGAACTAGGAAATTGCTACTCTTCACTACGCTGCTAGCAGTGCACTCTGTGCTCAGCCTTTATCAAATCAGAGATTATATTTTCCTCCTCTCCATCATGCATAATTTACCTATTTCCAGTATGGATTCTTGCCAGAATCAATAGACAAGAAATTTCCGTCCTCTTACTATCGAACACCCCACTCTTTGCTTTCCTGAGCATGCACCCTCTCTCGGTATATATATACCGTCCGTGGTAGAAGCGATAATGTCCCCCTCAGGTGCTTGCCATAAATTTGGTGTCTCACTTTTTTTCACCGTTAAATTCATGAAAGATTAATGCCGGGAATAATATGAGAGGAGATTTTGGTTTTTGGTGAACACGTCTCGGTAAGGAAAAAATAAATTCCTCCACGCGTTCAGGAATTGACCAGTATTAGATATATATTAAGAGGAGTGGCGGCTCTTGACATGCAATATATCGATATCACCTCCGTATAAACTTATGGAAAAGAATCGATCCTGAGGGGAATTAAATTAATTGTGTCGGTGGCAGGTCACAGAATAGCCAAGTGAACGAAAATCGGAAACATTCAGGCTTGTGCTACCAACAAAACACAGTTTAACAGAAATAATTTTTCAACAAGAACATTTGCGTTTACTACATTGTCCCCTGCAACAATGGGTCTGTTGCATACTTTTGCTACAACAATATAGAACCTTGATTCTTATGTAAAATTCGGCGAAAATGACGATGCGCACATTAAAAACGTTCAAAATCCACTCATTAACTCAGGAAATCACTTCAATTTCAAAAAGCCCTTGCTACACTAGACACTATTTGCACCGGTATACTACTACATAGACGGAACCACCGTGCATAAGTAAGTAAACAACATCGTAACTACAAAATGATGGAATTCCCTTCTAAATACATGAACTATTGGCTGCATTTGCTGTCTGGTCTTTTCGGTTTATCGAAGATTACAAAATAATATAAGAAATGTACGCATCTAAACGAAACATTCCAATGTTCGTAAGTTCTGTTCGTGTTTACATAAACGAGATGGTTCCATCTATGTAGTTATAAGTCGGTGTTATAGTGTCTAGTGTAACGCGGGTTGTTTGAAATGGAAGGTATTTTCTGAGTTAATGAGTGGATTTTGAAAGTTTTTAATGTGCGCATCTTTATTTTCGCCGAATTTTACGTTAGAAACAATGAGTTATATTGATGTAGCAAAAGTACGCAACAGACCCATTAGTTTCGAGCATCAGAGAAAAATAAATAGCCGAAAGACCCCAATAAATCGATGCTTTTGCATAGATACAAATGGCAGCAGACCTATAATCAATCTCCAAGTGTTGCCTCTGATTAAGAGGCTCAGTATCCAAGGAACAGTGCGCCGTCATTTTTCTCACATTTTTTGGAACTCTGCAATCTAACGGTGATTCTACGAGTTGTTGCAAAGATTACATGTATCAGTTCGGAGCTATATCAATTGCCTGATTGTAGCCTTGTAGGTATAATAAGCCAACGAGGCATAGCATAGGCGTAGGTTGATACATGTTATAAGTCTTATTTCAAAGTGTGACAGCCTGTGCGATCTGAATCTGGTTTGTTTGCCTTTTATTTTTTTTTCCTTAAATCAAAAATTGTTATTCATCTAGTGGTAACTGGTTTTAAACGAAAGCGCAAGTGTTTCAGAGTGGCTATCTGGATACATAATGCTAACAGGTGAGAACATTTTGCTAGTTTCTGTT
Source organism: Trialeurodes vaporariorum (assembly GCA_011764245.1). NCBI lineage: Eukaryota > Metazoa > Arthropoda > Insecta > Hemiptera > Aleyrodidae > Trialeurodes > Trialeurodes vaporariorum. The sequence continues at coordinate 76,274,630 of VMOF01000002.1, forward strand.
ATGTGTCAATTTCCTTTTTCATACAAACCCTTTGAAAATAAAAAGTCGAATAGTAATAATAGTAATTTCTGTGTCCAGATAGCCACCGTTAAACACTTGCACTTTCGTTCATAACCAATTCCAAGTGAACTTGTCACAACTTTCTTTTTAACGTTAAAAAATATGAGGCAAACAAACCGAGCCCGTGTAAAATATCCATAAGAAATTTCGATCATGGCTGCCTCCTTGAAGTTTTAATATCACGTCCCACAAATCCTCCCTATCGCTATAGCTCTCGTTCAGAGGGCCGATCATTTACTTCATCGTTAAACCGATCGATAAAACTGTCTACGAGTGATGCTATTGGTCGAAAATTGTAAAACTTGGCTGTTGCTATGGTAACCATCGTTAAGAGTCTCGTTTTATAAAGGCTATTCATGAGTAACCTTTAAAAAACGGACACTATAACGATGGTTACCATAGCAACTGCCAAGTTTTACAATATTCGACCAATAGAATCACTCATTGACAGTCTTATCGATCGGTTTAACGATGAAGTAAATGATCGGCCCTCAGGTAAGCAGTGTAGCTAAGTGGCAGTAACCTTTTCCAACTCAAAAGCTCGTCCGTTCAAATATTCTAAAAAGTACTCTGCCCCATGCACCCCAACTCCTCACGACCCATTTGGTCTTCATGAGCTTTAAGTTTGTTTCTGAATTTCTTAATTTTTACTCGAAGAGTGAATTCAGTCATCAACCGACTTTAATCTCTCTCGAGAGAGTAAAGCTCTCTGTTCTTCTCATTGTTAGTCGCTTGCACTCTGATGTTTACAGAACTTATTTGACGCGTGAAAGTTTTTGTTCATTAAAGTCCCTTCCCTCTTGTTGTTTGCAATGTTGATTTCGCCGCGTCTATTTTTCTCGATCAATCGGCGATGAATTTGTTTGATAAAGTGATTTAAGCTTTTAAGTTTTTCATCTGTTTCCGTGAACGGAGGAAAACTTTATGTCGAGATTCGGTGAGTAGGTTCAAGCTCTAAAAAAGAACGGGAGAAGAAGAAGAAGGCGAAGAAAAAAAGGACGAAGCAAAAATACTCGCGGTTTTTTTTTTTTTTTTTTTTTTTTTTTTTTTTTTTTAACATCATAAGAATGCAAGAGCACCTAGGTCTTGCAACTTCTTTATTCCGTACTCATTTTTCGACTGTTTTCTCCAAGGTTTAATTCTCTATTTTTCTTTCTCCTGTTACGTTTTTTGTTCCCTTTCTCCGGATAAGGAAAAGTCTAAAATGAACCGAGGTAGAAATTCATGGAGCAGTCAAGTGAAAGATTCAGTATGAACAAGATTCTTACAACTCCCATGAATCGTTAACTTTGCTTCCCCTCCACGCCTCTTGCTGTAGAGTCATTTGTTCATTTCCTAATAAGTCAAAAGTCACGAAATTTCCTCTCTCTTGATCGTCAATTATTCAGCCCATCCTTGTTTACAGACGCTTTATTCAGTCTAGCACTGTAATCAAATTAAGTGTCATTGCTCCTTCCGAATCCCAAAAATTAGTCCAGACGCCCACGTTGAAGCCGTCGCGTCATGTCGCGTCACAGTCGGTTGGGTTAAGTCAACGAGTTACATTTACGGAGAGTGGCAGTCTAATAGGTAACCTTTGTAACTGACAAGGAGGATTTTTAGGTAAGGGTTATGGTGTAATTTTTTCTACCTTTTTCCGTGTATTATGGTCGTTACAAACGGAAGCACGTACGTTGACGCACCACAATATTGGGGAAAAAGGAAGGTAAAGTTACAATTTTTTAGAGATTTAGATATAGTAGAAGTCGGAAATTCTCTAATTTAGTTTGTCCGAGGTAAAATTCTTGGAACTTCAGAGCTTGTAAGAGATGTGAATTCGTGTGCTTTTAGCCTGTGAGGGATTTTATATCTTGGAATCTTAGCAGGCTCGAGTTAAAATTCTTTAAAGATTTAATTATTTAGAGATTTAAGCTCTTGAGAACATAGCCATGTGAATTCTCGGAATTTTTCTTATGGGAGGTAAAGTATCTTGAAAAGTCGGCCAAAAATCTGCTCGAATTTCTGATCGTAAGAGGTGTAAACTCTTGGTATGTCAACCTAAGATGATAATTCTTTGAATCTTAGCTGGCAGGTATATATTGTGAGAATTTTTTTTAAAAATTAGTGGAGTTTCTTTGAAATTGAACTCTCACACCTCAAGCTGAATCCTCAGCTACCTATATGTATAGTAGTGCTATTTTCATCCGCTAGAAATGTGCCACTACCGCGCCCTCTCTGAAGCCAATCCATAGGTTTTCCACTTTTTGCCGTCATTTGAAGGAGATAGAGTCCATTTTTCGACACGTTTGAATATCACGTTCAAGATTAAATTTCAAGGAGCATTTAAAGTCCATGCCAAGCTTTCTACAACCAATATTTTGGGTCAAAATTACCAGCCAGAAATCGTGAGTTTGAAGTTTTTCATTGAATTTTAAAAACTTCAACTCCCACAATTTCTTGCCAATAATTTCGACCCAAAATGTTGGTCGTAGAGATCTACAATGTTCAAAATGCTCTTTATGGTTTGATCTTGTATGCAATACTTAAACATTTTCGAAAAAATGTATGTTTCAAGAAATTATTATACGCTTCAGAAAATGTTGGAAGAATCTCGTGAGGGGGGGGGGGGACGTTGAGCAACCTGAGACCTGATGAAATGAATCTTTGAAACTTCACGCTGATTTTTTTAGTTCTCCGGATTATTATTCGGATTCTTGTTGAATGCTGAAGCTGTCTTTGAGAGTGAAAACGCGTTGTCATGTCACTTTGGAAATCGCAGATTTGACCGATGTAGGATGCTAGTTCACTTTCTCATTGTCACGGAAATCGCCTCGATTGTTGGCGTTTCGAAACGATATGTATTCTGGCCGGGACATTGAAAGTGACTGCATTCACTCTCCGGCCTCGCATTCATGTCCCATGCATATTAATCGCGAAATGCCCTTGGAACATTTATGAGCAAACATCGCCGCCATTTCAACTGTCAATGGAAATCGTTTATCCCAACTTTAGACTAACACTCCCTTTCAGAACTTTCAGAGTCGTGTCTCAATTTTTTTTTTTTTTTTTTTCCAGAACGCAGATTGTTCTGCTTGCAAAACTTTTTCTCGAATTCTTTCACAAAAATGCGCCGTCGGAAAGTTCATGCTTCTGTTCAACCCTTCTGTAACCATACTGACCGAGTTTTGTGCTTTTAAAAAGCCGCCCTTCGCATTTTTACCACGAATAACAGCAGTAAAAATCCTCGTCTCTTTTCATTTGATCTCATTTTTCTCTTTCCTTTCAGTTTAATTTTTTATGCTTCCTTTATTATAATCTGATTTTAAGCCTTGATTTGCTTACTATTAAGTTATGAAACCTAATTCTTTTTACGTCAACCGCTGTATCTGATTCAACCCTTAAATCGGAAAATCGTTCACATCTCCCCCAGGTGATTCCATGCACAATTAGAAGAGGCTAAAATTCTGTTTCAGATTTTAATTAAATTTTACACGTTCTCACCAGCGCCAGATGAAAAATTGCGAAACTCTATTTTTTCAAATTTTGTGGGCCAAGATTTTTTTTTTTTTTTTTAACTTTTAAAAGTTCCAAACTTTTGTAGATATATTCATCTCAAATCAGTCGTAACTCAAGCACTGTTCAGTCTAGAAAAACTAATGATTGGTTTAATTTGAAAGCTCTTTGTATCCCTTTTCTAATACAACGCATCAGAGTAGACCTAACTTTGATTTTGTTCCCGCCGGGGCCTCGGGGGGCCCGACGTCCCACGAGCGGTACGTGGGATTCTTGGAGCTCGGGGGAGACATGAGATGAGGGGGGTTCGGAGGACCAGGGTATCAATCCATCACCAAAGAAATAAATGGGGAGCCAGTCTTACCTTAAAACCATGTGAAAAAAAGGAGTTTCTCCGTCTGAATATGTCACATTAAAATCGCTAGCCAAATCCCGTCATGACGCCTGAAAAGGGGGAAAACTAATACATGAGGGGGGGGCCCTGAATCACAGAATAAAGAAAATGGGGGTCAAAGAAAAGGGGGAAAACACTTTTACCTTGCACTTCACCACACTTTTAACATACGCACGCACTCACGAGAAAAAGAGACGAGAGTACATCGTAGGAGATTGTATACTTTCGATAGAATACCAGGCGTCAGACGAGACCTGACGGCGAAAAGTGAATATTCAAACGGAGAAAACTTTGGATTTAAAACACACAAAATCACAAGTTGGTATAACATTTGTAATAAAATAAGACTGGCATCGAAATCATAATAATTAAATAAACTGGAAAGTTAGAAGGGGGGGGGGGCTAAGCTCTGTTGCGATGCGTGATGCTTCAACAACTAAACAAAGGGGGGGGGGGAGCTTAGTGGTTGATGGATTGATACCCAAGATTAAAAAACTAAGGGGTTTGATAATGAAACATAAAACACTGAAACTGAAATCCATGAGGGGGGAGAAAGGTTCAAATCATATACGGTCCGGAGATGACCAAATGTTCCCGCCGGGGCCTCGGGGGGCCCGACGTCCCACGAGCGGTACGTGGGATTCTTGGAGCTCGGGGGAGACATGAGCAGGGCTGCAAAATGTTCCAAAACTTTGAAAGTTTCACGCGATCCATGATTTATTTCCTCACAGGATTTTAAAAAATTTCCTCACAAAAATTTGAAAGTGATGACTTCTTTTTGGTTATTTTAACATTTCAACACCGTGCGTTCGAAAAATGACCGATATTTTCCCATTTCTACATACTATTTTCCTGGGAAATCCTTATTGCCATTATTTAAAAAAAAAAAAAAAAAAAAAAAAAAAAAAAAAAAAAAAAAAAAAAAATGGACAAATTTCCTCACTTTCCTAGAAATTTCCTCACTTTCACGCGATCCGCGGATCGCTAGATCGGGCACATTTTGCACCCCTGGACATGAGATGAGGGGGGTTCGGAGGACCAGGGTATCAATCCATCACCAAAGAAATAAAGGGGGAGCCAGTCTTACCTTAAAACCATGTGTAAAGAAGGAGTTTCTCCGTCTGAATATGTCACATTAAAATCGCTAGCCAAATCCCGTCATGACGCCTGAAAAGGGGGAAAAACTAATACATGAGGGGGGGGGCCCTGAATCACAGAATAAAGAAAATGGGGGTCAAAGAAAAGGGGGAAAACACTTTTACCTTGCACTTCACCACACTTTGAACTTACGCACGCACTCACGAGAAAAGGAGACGAGAGACTGGAGACAGGTCACTGGTCACCGGGGTTCACACACTTTTTTCGCGCGATCAGCCGGTCCGGGATCCACGCACTGTGTATCCGCGGGCCGGCCGAGCGCGCGAAATTCAAACACCGAGACAGTTCACATCTCGGCGTGAACAGATTTCTTCAAATGTGATTCCTATGCTCAATTACTATGCTGAGTTCATCATTTATTGTCTTAAAACCTTTAGCTCAAGAAAAAGAATCAGTTCTCGCCGTAGTTATTTAAGTTTGAACTTTAAAATTAGGTTTTTGTTTTTTTTCCCCCGCAAGTCCGTGGTCACAGTTTTAATTTGACGAAAAATTAAAATAATCAAAGCCAATAAAGAACCAGTGAAAAGCAAAGTTTAAATCACCTTAACTCATAGATTTCAACATAACGAGAGAGGCCGTGCTGAAATAAAGTTATAAAATGTGAAAATTAAAGCTCAATTTCCCCATAAGAACGCTTGTCGACCAGATACCGAAAATGATGGAAAGTATTGTGGGGCCGGATGTTCCGATTCATGCCAACACTGAAAGGTTAACCTTTCCGTTTGATGCTCTATACAGGGCTGCCGTTTTGCGTGGAATCAACGCTATTTTTCAATTCACCGATGATTCCACCGGTTGAGAAAAGATTACAAAGTTCAGTTCAGAGCATGACTGTAATAAACTAAAATACTCGCATCTGTAATCTTTTCTCAACCGGTGGAGTCGTCGATGACTTTAAAAAAACTCGCGGATATTTTAATTAATCAACGGAGTTTCCACCGATTAAGGAAAGATTACAGATCAGCGTATTTTCGTGCATTACAGTCATACACTGAACTGAACTGTGTAATCTTTTCTCAACCGGTGGAATCATCGGTGACTAGAAAAATAGCATTGAATATACGCAAAACGGCAGCCCTGACCTTCCCGTTTGATGCTCTATAGCTCCCTCTATAGCTCTCGTTTGAACCTCTTTGTTGTTTCCCCTGGAAATCCTGGAATCTCTCAGTTGTTTGGTCCATCAATGAGGAAGCAAATTCAAAAGAGCTGTTATCGAAAAGTATTTAAATCCCCGAAAAAAAAAAGAAAAAAAAAAAATCACCGACCGATTGACTTCCCCGTTTTTACCGTTTCCCCACTCTTTCCAACTCAAAAAAACCCCCCCTCCCCCCCTCCCCCCGGTACACCCATCAACCACTTTCTTCGTCGCAGTGCTGCTTCTTTGCAGATAACTAATGGAACTATACAATTCATCGGTGATTTAATCAGTTAAAGCAAAGTTTACGTATGAAGATTACAAGGAAATAAATTGATAATTCACTTGCTATGTTGCTCTAATTTTTCAATTTTCTCAGAATTAAAGTAATGATTTGAAAGCATTTTACAATTAATTTCCCATTGCAAAAATTCTTCTCTTCTTCTCATCGTCGGGTAATTTCTGGTAATTCCGGGGTAATTTCTGGGGTAATTTCCGTTGCATTTTTAAACTGTAATTTTGACTTGAAAACTTGAACTGATCACTTTACTGCAACGAAGCTGGCAAGCAAGAGTATAGTAACATCCAACCTGGGTTATCGCTAAAAAGTTTAAAAATTTGAGTTCTGAAGTAAAAACTACAGTTTTAAAATGTAGCGGATACTGCAATTTACCCAGAATGACTTTGTCATAATTTTTGTTTTTGTTTTTTTTTTTTGTTTTTTTGTTTTTTTTAACCATGTCATTTCCGTCCTTTTGTTTTGCTTTTTCAACATAAAATTTTCTTTTTCATTCAATTTGTCTGTGTAAGAGGACAGTAGAAGTAGTCGGGAAATTAGTGTGTAACGTGGCAAGTGACTTATCTTGTTCTTTCCGTGTAGTCTTCTTGTATTAGTTGAGAAGGTTAACGATTGCTGATAAAAGTACCCAAATCAGTGTTGTTTCTTTCAAACCAGTTAAATCACCGATGGATTGCGTAGATAGAAGGCCATTAAAGATCCGCAAAACGGCAGCCCTGCTCAGTCATCGCTCTCAGAGTAAAATGTGGCTGCAGAGAGTATGGTCGGACGAAAATGGTGGCCCCCCCCCAACCCCCCTCTAAGGATTATCTGAATCCTGGAGATTGCGGGGCAGAGTTGCGGATTCGAACGCAACAATTAACGCTTTGTAGGAATTGAAGAGACAAGATCTTGTTGAAACAATATGTTGATGAGATTTGGAAACGAGGCCGGGGACAGACAGGGACAAGCAGGGACGTGTGAAATGGCACATGACAATTCTCAGCCTCACCCCCACCCGTGTGTACGTGTTTGTGTGATTGCAGAGAGTATGTATCTCGTTTAGTTGTGTGAGTGTCGTGATGTTTCCATCGTTGTCAGGCCAATGAAGCTCTTCCGCGAGTTTTTTTTTTTCTCAACGTAAGTGGATCATCGAATCTGGTGAGAAATTCTGCAGAAATGATGACGATACCCTCAAAAATGATAATACTGTCTCCAGTGGGAGAAAAGTTAACTTTAAGTTTGGATTGGTCTGTCCGTATGTGTTTATAGTTGAGCTAAGAATGTAGATAATCTTTGGCGAAGTTTCAATTTTCATTTCTTAAATTCAAAATAAAATTTGCCTAGATCTTTCTCTTTTTGATTTTAAGCGATATTAAAATCAAAATCTGAAATTTATTTTATATTCGTTTCCATTATGCGAGACATAACCGGGATTAATGTTGGAAAAATTCCAAAGATCGTCGGTCGGGGGCCCGTCTACACTTCTGAAACCAGATCTTGACTATCTCTGATTGACTGATGAGTATTAGGCTTCCCGTTCCACGAACACAGCTTATGACATTTGGATGTGATTTTGCACATTTGTTTACATTTTTAACTGAATCACTTTAATTTTTCAAATAAAAGATGTTATTGTTGATGCTCTAAAATAAAAAATAAAAAATAAAAAAAAAGTAAAAAAAAAAAAGATCCTAAATTCTTATAATACTACTGGAAGCAGGACGATATGTGAAGCTAGAAATTCCCGGTCCTTTTGCTACAAGAAGATTTTGGTTGTAGAAAATTAAGAATTTCCTCCACCCTTTCAAGAACCATGGTACAAATACCGGAGTTCTGGTAACAGTATACCAATAGTTTCCTCGGTTAGCATAAAGTTGTGCGTTTCGAAATCTTTTTCTTCTCCTCCTCCTCCTCCTCCTCTTTCTCCTTCTCCTTCTCCTTCTCCTTCTCCTTCTCCTTCTCCTTCTCCTTCTCCTTCTCCTTCTCCTTCTCCTTCTCCTTCTCCTTCTCCTTCTCCTTCTCCTTCTCCTTCTCCTTCTCCTCCTCCTCCTCCTCCTTCTCCTTCTCCTTCTCCTTCTCCTTCTCCTTCTCCTTCTCCTTCTCCTTCTCCTTCTCCTTCTCCTTCTCCTTCTCCTTCTCCTTCTCCTTCTCCTTCTCCTCCTTCTCCTTCTCCTTCTTCTCCTTCTCCTTCTCCTTCTCCTTCTCCTTCTCCTTCTCCTTCTCCTTCTCCTTCTCCTTCTCCTTCTCCTTCTCCTCCTCCGCCTCCTCTTCCTCCTCCTCCTTATCCTTCTCCTCCTCCTTCTTCTTCTTCTTCTTTTTCTTTTCCCGTGCAGCGACGCACCAGTCTGACAATAAGATCAACTTAAAATTCTTGAGTAAATTAAACGTACCCAAAGAAGTGTCTTTTATAAATTTGGCGTCGATGCTTGCTTTCCCATTTCACGTATCTGCTAATCCGGATCTTGGACTCAACTCTCTCGATAGTGTAGAGTGGCATTGGAGCGCGCCAGCTCAACCCAGTGTCCACCGTGCAGTGTTGCCAGATTGGGATGAAAAAGCCGTACGTTTTACATTGATTTAAATGGGGACGATACGGCTTTTTGCCCTCGATCTGGCAACAGTGCCACCGTGGGAGGGGTCATTTCACACCCCACACTCAGCAGAGAAGAATCATGAAGCGGCCGGTCTCTAGTCCTTAATAAACCCATCCTTTGTATCTGAATTCACTCTCCGAGTCGTATTAGAAGAGAATTAGCTCTCATCCGTAAAAATACAAGGCCTCGAGGACTGGAGAAACTGCGCCAAAAAGTGTTCACACTAAGCTTTTTTATTTTTTTTTTCTCTCCTCCCTCGGTAAATTAGAAAATAAAGCTTCGGCTTTTACTGTAGATTTCTTCTTGTCTTTTTATGCTAATTCCGATGTGCAGAGTGCAAGGTTGATTTCAGCAGAGCTGCCGATTTGCGTAGATTAAATGAAATTTTGAAATTCACCAAAGATTTTACCGGTTGAGAAAAGATTACATAGTTCAATTCAATGTATGACTGTAATGCACGAAAATACTCTGATCTGTAATCTTTTCTCAATCGGTAGAAACGCCGTTAATTAATTAAAATATACCGGTTGAGAAAAGATAAAAGACGCTAGTATTTTCGTGCATTACAGTCATACACTGAACTAAACTCTGTAATCTTTTCTCAACCGGTGGAATCTTCGGTGAATTTCAAAATGCCATTAAATCTACGCAAATCGGCAGCTCTGGCAAAACCCAGATTTACTGTAGCTTCAAAGACTATCGATGTTTGCCGCCGATAATAATCGTATTCGAAAATTATGTCAAATCCTCTTCAGATACTTATAATTTCGTTGGTCTGATTTTGCGGAACTTTGTCGTCTCTTTTTTTTGAGGCCATGACGTCTCGTGTATTTAATCCCTGCCTATAGCTCTCTATTTTATGTTGTTTAAAGCACATGCAGGCCGATCTTTGAAATCAGTAGATAAAACTGGTAGACTGGAAGGGCTGTACTATTGGTCGCTCTAATGTGTTTAACGAAAAATATACCTCTGTAACCAAGTATCCCTCCGCCATATTCGATAAGCTATCTGATTTTATCGGCTTGTTTCAAGCAGCCGATAGCTTATCGAATGTGGCGGAGGGATATTTGGTTACTGAGGTATATTTTTCATTAAACACATCAGAGCGATCAATAGTAGCCCTTCATTTATCCAGTCTACCAGTTTTACATTGGCGGATCCAGCAATCTGGCAACTGCGCACTCTTCCCATTTGAATGTATGATAAACAATCGATTCTTGAAGGGGCCATGGCCCCGTGACAAATCGATTATTTGGCATGCAATCAAATGAGACGAATACACTGTTGCCAGATTGCTAGATCCGCCTGTGCAGTTTTATCCACTGATTTCAAAGATCAGCCAGCTGATGATAGTTCATTCGAATAAGGGGCGTTTTATTTTTCAACGGAGTGCTGCACCGGTACAGGAAAGATTATGGGCAGCATTATTTTTGTGGTATTTGTACAGGTTTACCGCAACACTGAGATGTGTTATATTTCTTGTTCCAGTGCAATCCTCTGGTGAATCAAACATTGACCTTTATTGTCTAATATGAGCCGTCTGACCTTTATTGTCTAATATGAGCCGTCTTGCAATGGTTTTGGAGCGAGTTCGAAAGAACTTTGGGCTTATTGCGGTGGTGTGATATTTTTTCATGTGCTTTTCGAAAATGATAATTACTTGACACTTTAATCCCGTATGCATTTTGGGCTTTTTGGATGAGATTAGTTTTATTGTACCTGCTACACGATAGAGTATCACTTTCAATTTACTGAAAATGATAAGTCGACGTTACTCAATTTGGAACTTTGTGACTGCAATAACATGCGGTACTTTGAACATTAGCAAAGCGTGGAATTTGGCAACGTTGCATTTAGATCATTTAAATCCATGCAATAGGTAGAATACGGAAGCATTCATTGCCTGTAGTTCGATCTCTTTCCCTGGGTTTAAACGAACAAGCGGCAGCAAAGGCAACGCTTCCACATTCGCACGCTTCTTTTTTTTGCATTTGAATGACCTGTCTCAGACGTGCAAACCGGTTTCTTGAATCGGTGTTGTACCGTGAAAACCCGTAAAAACTTTGAAAACTATCGGAATGAATAAAGTACCAAAGGATGCCGTGAGTAAGAAGTATACCTAACAGTAATGAAAGTATAGATTTATCAGTTACGATTCTACTATTTCGCCCACGGAAAAAAAAAACTACGGTGAAAATAACCATACGGATACCTGATTTTGGCACCTGCTAGATGTTATGGTAATGGTAACCAGAAGTATACTATGTTTTGACTAGGTACTAGGTGATGTTACCTGATTACATGTCGAATTTACTCAAAGTATCGGTAAATGTACCACACTTCTGGTCAAGTTTACCATCACATCGAGCAGGTGCCAAAATCAGGTATCCATATGGTTATTTTCACTTATCTTTTTTTCCGTGCCTTTCTGGTACTTTTATTGCGTATATGCTCCTGTTTTGGAAATTTTTTCTCAGACTCTAAAGATTGGCTCATTACTTAACTGCAGCAATTATCATCAAATCAGTATATAGTGAAAGGAGATAAAAATTAAGTCATGATAGCCAAATTTTTAATCAATCATTCAATTTGATGGACTATGAAACATAAAGCAAACAAAAGTCACAGAATCAATGATTGGTGACTTTTGTTTCATTTCATTTTATACGCCACTGATGACTGATGATAATATCAATGATCAAAAAGCCTTTGGCTTAAGTAAGTTGAATAATAATTGAAAGATTTGCTTTCATAGATTCATTTTAATTTCCTTTCATTTATACTATGTTTGATAAAGTGTTTGTCTCTTCTCAGGTGTAATGAGTAGTTCTCAGATTTGGCCAAAAAAGCACAACATTTCTTATTTTAAAGTCAATATACATCTGATGATTTTCTACCCAATATTTGGCAACTGTGACGTTGTTCGAATTAAGAAAAGAAGCTCTTAAAAATCTGATTTTTATCAGCTTAGTTTGCACGTCTTTGGCAGGCCTTCTTTAAGTTTTGAACCAACTGCGTTCGAAGCTAACTCTGTTCTATTTTTCCTCCCTCACAGAAATTAGCGTGCTGAACCTGAAATTAACTTGAGAATGTATCGATCGACGGGTTATTCTTTTACCTTTGACAGTAAAATGCGCGAGTGAAGTTTCTGCGGCACGAATTTCAGCCGCCAATTACCTGACTATAAATCTGCAGTGTCAGAATTTCAAAATCGTGAATGTGTAATGAAACACCTCGTTTTTTTACCTCCGTAGAATCGAGCAACGGGTTTCTTTCGAAATCACCCTTAAGTGAATTATATCTTCGACCAAAATGTCGGTGAAAATAACTTACTTCTCTGCATTCGTCATTTTTCACAATGCACCACCGTAAAAAATGAAGTCTCGAAAAAAAGTGCGACCTAGCTGTAAAATCAAACTGAAACAAGTTTTATAGCATTGGATTTGTGGAATTTTAGTGAAACTCCTGTGCGCGTGTTTTCAATCTTAATTTGTTCGTCTTCGCACCATATTTTTGCGGGTTTATTTCTTTTCTAAATGTCAGTCAAGTTATTTTTTAATCAATTCAATCCGAAATGAAAAGTGCATCAGTTTTTTTCTCCAGTCTGTAAATTGTTTATTTTTTATACGATTTTTGTTGAGTTTTGTGTGAAGGTATAGTATTTTGTCTTTACTAAATATTTCGTTTCTCTTTTTTGTCCTTCCTTCACCTTCCCGTGTACCGTTCCAATCCGTTCCTCTATTTCCTTCATCCGCCATTTCCTATACTTATCATGCTCCCCCTTACCCCATTTAGGTAACCACTCAGGGTGGCAACATGGTTATCAAAAGTTGCCAGATCGTCACTACGCTTATCTTGTTTCTCGCTTCAATACAATTTACAGCTGCTGAAGGTGAGTTGAATTTTTTCTCATTTTTCTAGCTTTGTCATATTTTCTACTTGTTTTCATACCATAGTTCTTTGCAATACTACACGCTTTTCTTAACTGACGGCTCGTGTAATTTGGCAACAAAATATTTCCTTCATGTAAAGTCACGTCGCACTTGATTTCTGATAAAACTAAGTAACAATTCTTTCCCCCTTGCCCTCTTCCAAGATAGGGTTTGGCAGTAAACTTGACTCGTCTCAAGTAGAAATAAACTATAGCCATGTAATTAGCCCCTAAATTGTATTTACCTATATACACTATATACTATGTCAATATTATTCATCTACTCTAGTAAGTACTATCGACGAATTAAAGATTGTCGCGAGATTTTCACGAGATAGTAAGTTTCACCTTCAAGGTTCCGGTTCGGCCACTTTTCATGCACTCCTCACACTTTGCAGGCGAGAGGCCAGAGCGGGTGAGAAGGCAAAACCGTTGCAGATCAGTCCCACACTCACACCCATAACTGAAAATGTGTGAAAATCTCGCGACAATCTTTAATTCGTCGATAGTACATACATAAGCAAAAAGGTTAAATTTTGTCCCAGAATTTAACTACAATTAGATATGAGTATAGCATATACTCAAAACAACACGATATATTTATAATTAGTATAATGTACAATTAGTTATAAGAAAATGAATTAATTCCAACTGTGGAAGTCTTCATAAAAATAAATGTTTAAAAAAAAAAAAAAAAAAAAAAAAAAAAAAAAAAAAAAAAAAAAAAAAAAAAAAAAAATGTAAAGTCGTGAAGATACAGTCAGATCTTGGGGTGGATGGCAATCATCAGTGGCGTCGCGTGCCATCTGGTAACAATGCCACTGCTCCTTTTAAACTCATTAAATATATCGAATTCTCCTTGTGCACTGTGCACCCTCTGAATTCGAGATTTTACATGAGTTTAAATGGATAGAATACATTGTTGCCAAATTGCACGCGTTGCCACTGATGGCAATCAACCTCACCTAAAATCGATTCTTTGCACGGGTTAAAGTGGCTTTGAAGTATGTTAGCCACATTACACGATCCTGCTAGTTTTTTTTTCTCGTGTTTTCTTTTCCTCTGTCTCGAAGTGACCCTATACCAGTGGTGGCTTTTTAGATGCGATGTATCGATGTCTCCTCCTTTTAAATCAATGGAAAAGAATCGATTCGGAGGGGGTTAAATTTAATCCCCGAGAAATGCATACATTTGCATAGGTTTAAATGGGATTAAAACGATAATCGATCATCCATGTGCCGCTACTGTCCATAGTACTCAGCGGAATTATAAGAATTGATCCTGTATAGGAATCAGAAATAAAGCTCGAAATATTTTTCCAATATTTTTGAAATAAAATGAAAGCCTCTACTCTCAAAACTCTCTCAAAGCTACCCACAGGCAAAGTCGTCTCTAGGAGTTTTCCTTTCTCTCTCTCTCGTTGCCATTTTGAACGCAAGCGTTAGAAAAGGTCAGAGATGGGGGCTATAGTCATGTGATTTCCCCTCCCTCCACCCTTTTTAACGTGTCAGTTGAAATGAGCAGAGTAAGAGAAAGACAAATTCCTAGATCCGCCCTCGCCCTTAGGTCCTGTGTGATTCGAACCTTCTTTGGAAGAGGCATCAGCGAGAATGTGGGTGCAGTTCAGAAACATTTACTGTGCTCAAGATTTTTCATGGAAGGGCTCATCAGATCTTTTAGATTCGATTTCTCGCTCTGAAGCGATGCTGCCAGATTTAGCGTAAAATATAAAAATTCCTCTAATGATCGTATGTAAAGTGAGTTTTTTCCCTGTTTTTTAAATTCCCTGTTTTTTTTTTTTTTTGCCAAATAAGGCAGCAATGCGCCGAATCTTTTTTTACAATTTTAACAAATTGCAGAATTTTGCTGATTCTCACCTTATGGATAGAAAAGCGCAAATTCTGTAGACGAAAATTCAGAATTCTACATTAGTTTTCCTCCTTCTCTTTGCGGGGGTTTCAAGTTATTTTGAGTTTTTCCTCTCATTCCCTGGCTTGTCATTTTGAGGTTGGGTTCCGATTATTTCCAATTTTCGAAGCGTAATTGAACTTGTTTTTAAAACGTAGACCAGTTACGTATAAAAACGTTAGATGGTGGTCGAATTAGTAAAAAAATTAAAATAGAAAGGTGGTGAAAATAGTAAGAAGTGAGATTTAGGTGAGATTGTGTTTGCAAACTAATGTCTCCAAATACGTGCGCTCTGTGTTACGTATTCAACGAAATTGCATATGAGTTATTCTGGCTTGAAAAGTCTTGAGCCCAGGAAACGTTTCTGAATAGCACCTTGTGGTAAGCTCATACCGGCCCTCAATCTCGGGAAAACTACGTTTTCTTTCAGTTTTCCGTTTGTATAAAGAATTTTTGAGGGTTTTTTCCCAGTGCGCTTCATAAATTTCTTCCTTTCAAACATTTTTGAAGTATGAAGTAAGATCAATATTTAGATAAGGAGGATATTTCTCTCTGGAGAATTATATTAGCTTTATAAATAAGGAAGAATCACGTACTCCACTCCTACTCGAGCATTTTATGCTCTTAACTGTGTTAGTTGCTTGGGAACTGTTACGAGGAGATACAATCATACATGTTTGCCTCGCAAACATAAACCATATTGCGGGCAAAGGCCTCGCTTCTCTACCATACCCCTCAAGCTACGAAGCCGCTTGCCGTCAGAAAAATTGGTCAGGGTCCAAAAAAAAAGGGGGAAAGGGGAAATGAAGAGCAAAGTTAAAAGCCCGGGAATTCTTGGGTTTTATTTTTGAGATTCTAAGATACATGGAAACAGGTGTAGGTTTTATTGTGTGTGGGTATTTAAGGGGAGTGGGACATGGATTTCGGTCAAAATTTTAAAAATTCGTTTTTTCAGCTAAAGTTGTTCCATATATCATCAGCTTTAATTTAAGACCAAGTTCACTTATTTTTGATGAGTAGTCTACTCTGTAAGAATAATTTTATTAAAAAAAGAAAAACAGTGTTGAGTGCATTTTGCATTTAAAGTGTTTTTTCCGGAATTTTTAAATTGTGTTTTCCCCGAGTTTGTGTTTTTTCACACAAGAGGTACATTTTCTCAGCAACCACTGATCCGATTTTCAAAAACTTTGGCTCATTTGATTCGTCATAGTGCCCTGCATATTTTAACACGGGCTTTTTTTCAAAATTTTGTTTCCCTGAATTTTTGTGAATTTTCAAGTACCAAAAAAGAATGCATTTTTGGAACCAAATTTCAAAAGATCGTAAAATTCTCAAAATTCAAGATTTTCAAAAAACCTCGTGTTAAAGTGAAGAGGGTAACAACACGAATCAAACAAGCTAAAGTTTTTGAAAATCGGTTGAGTAGTTCCTCAGAAAATGTTCCTTAAACATTGATGGTTTAACATGGGCTGAGATAGGATGTCCCACTCCCCTTAAAAAAGAAAGAAAGAAAAACAAAAAAATCCTGGCGCGCTCCTAAATACGCAGCCTAGTTTTGTCTACCGTGACGTTGAATGAAAGTGCGGAATACCGATTAGTGATTGGTTCTTTTATTGACTCTTCCGATACCACGTCCGTTGATTGAAGGGGATTGAAAGCCACCAGACGTTCTTCCCCCCCCCCTCCTCCCCTGCAAAAGTGTTACCTTTAACCCTTTATGGACCAAGCCCTAGTATACACGTTTTTTCTCCTCCAGTTTATTTCACATTGTTTCAGTCTTCATACCGGATAAATGCGACTATCGAGGAAAACACCGAAAAGATAAGATTTCTTCGGGCGCCTTCAATGCGTCGTATAGGCAATCCCAACTCCCCCGAGCACGAACAGTTAACTACCTTCCCTATACTAATGGAAGAGAGGCGTTCTTTCGAACGAACCTGGTCCTTAGAGGGTTAAAGGAGAAAAGTGTTCTTATTCTTATCATTTCGGAAATAGTGCTTCCCCTTGCAGGAATATTCATGATTAAGAACAACGTGAAGAAAATTTGTTGGATTAATTTTATGTTTCATCGTAACTGCCCAAAAAAAAAAAAAAAAAAAAAAAATGCGAACCTATTGTCATTTCTTCACCCTTTTCTGGCGAACAGCGTCGATTGATCATTCAACATTGCATAAATAGCTCAACGCAATTTTAAATCTTATTAGAGCTCCATTCAGAAGTGTTGCATGGCGCTCTCCGACTGATGATCTTTGGAATTTTTCCATTTTTATTTCTCATATTGCCTAAAGGATCTGATGGAAAACGGATTGGAACTTTGGATTTCCGTTAAAGAACGCTTGAAAACTGTAAAAAGAAAGTTTAGAATTTTTTTTTTTTTTATCTGAAGGAATTAACATTGAAAAGCCAAAAATTAGCTGACACGTCCGCCTACACTTCTGTAACAAGCTCCAGCGGTAATAATACCTTGCATTTTCATTGATGTAATTGCAGAAAAATGCATTTTCTAACGCTTTCAATGATTAGCGTAGGGAGAAGTTAGTGCATCAAAGTAGCAATATTTAACTACCTTATTCATGTGATCGAGCGAGTGGTAATTTCACCATTACTTTGGTACTGAAAGGGTTAATATCAGAACCAATTACATCGCGAGTTCTCTTTGCAACTTTTTTTGACGGTCCCCATAGAACTTCGCGAAAACCCAGCAAGCGGCGGGCGTAGACTGAGGAATGGAATATTAGATAAGCTGTTAAAAAATTAACTAACGGAAAGATTACGAACTCTTGAACAAAACAGTTAGTGATCATTTTTGGCCTCCTATCGAGATTGAAAGGGGATGTTTCTGATATTATCTTACAACTGGTTCTTACAAGTTTTAAAGATCATTTAAACTTGCTGATTAGCTCTGGTGAGTTTAAGCTTACCTCTGTAATCTTTGTTGTTAGAGTGGAAATTAATTTTAATTTCTATGAAAGGCCCGCAGAAAAAGAAATAAAAAGAACCTCCAAGAATTACTTATTTAAGGATTTGTTTTAAAGCACATTATCTACGCAGTCCTTTGCAATGGATGGGAGGGATACCTTTTTTTCTTCAGTTCTTTTTCGCCTCTTATCCAGTGCCGAAGCGTACAACTTGGCAATTTTGTATTTTGTCCATTTAAATCTACGCAGTAGGTCGCATTTAAGGATGGGCTTTGCACCCTTGAAATGTCGATGTTTTCAATAAGTTTAAATGGGCATAATGAAACGTTGCCAGATTTTTCGCTTCGCCAATGCTCTTTTCATAATATGTTGTGTAAGAGAACATACTTTGAACTTAATGTTTACATCACAACGCATTTTCAAAACGAGAGACATGTTTTCTCCGCCACAAGTTCAATTCACGGCAGCTCCTCGAAGTATATAGAATGTATATAGCACGATTGTCCCATTAACCTGCAAACATTATGTTGTCAAAACACTTTGTCTTAAGTTTCAAAACAGGTTCTGCTGTTGAAGCACATTAGAAAACAGGCCTGTAAATTTTAAAAAATTTAATTAAATATTACGTCGGCTTCGGAAAATTTCTCCGATTTAGGTCCATACTCATTTAGCCAGAATGAAACGCAGGGCGTCTTCTATAGCAACGGTTTTATGATGTCCTGTTTTAGATGATAATTTCTTTATATTCCACGAAGAATACATTATGCCTTTATCGGAAAGCTCTACAATAGAAACTTCGCCTCATTTCACTTCGCACGATTTCGTAGAGAGCGCGAAGGTTTTTCCTCCAAGTTAGTTCCTCGAAGCATTGGCGGATACAGGCATTTGTCTTTCTCTCTCTCCTCCCATTTGAACACATGCGTTAGAAAAGGATAGCAGAGGGGGCCATCAAGTGACTTCGGCCCCCTCTTCTGTCCTTTTCTAACACATGTGATCAAATGGGAGGAGAGAGAGAAAGACAATTCCGTGTATCCGCCCATGCCTCGAAGTCTTTTCCTGTGTAGGCATCTCTATCACTGGCGCAACCAGGATATCTTCCATCTCTCTCATTTCCCATTTGAATGTATGAGTAGGAAAAGGACAGAAGGAGGGGGTTTTATCCCCTTGTCCATCCTTGTCTAACATACGTTTCTTAATGGAGAAAAGAGAGAGATGAAGAAACTCTCGGTGCGCTACTGATCTCTATTGATCCATAGAAATTCTACAAAATCTATACGTATGTGAAGCAAGTGTGATTGACAACTTGTGAAGCAAGCTGTTTCCCTCAGGTTGAGAAGGGAGTCGAGACGTCCTACCGTTCCCGCTTGCCGGTCTATATCGGTTAATCTGAGTTGGCGAACGAAACCGCCAAGATCACGTTTCGATATATTTTCCCAGATTTGCTTTGATAGTGAATTGGTTTTTATCACGACGGCGCAAGTATGTGGCCCATTGGCATTAGAGTAACTTCAACTGACAAAATTTTAAGCGGAGACTTGGGATTTCGTTTTATCTTCTGTTACGCTTTTACGAGTTTTTCCCTACTGGAATTTTTATATAGAGATAACACAAACAGGGAAAATCTCTTTATTGCCGGAAGTTTCACGTCTTTTCAACTAACCTATTAAAGATGTATTCAGCGGTGGTTCGTGAAATGCGATTTATGCAAAGTCTTCTCCGTAAAAACGTATGGAAAAGAATCGATTCTCAGGGGGTGTCCTTACGTCTCCTAGAAAGACGATACTTTTGCGAAGGTACTGATGGTTTTAATGGGAGACCGGTTCCTCACCAGCCACCACTGGACTTCTCGTTATCGTTTATGGACCAATATAGATACAAATTCATGTATTAGGCCTCCAGAAGCGTTTTTTCACATCCGATCCTCCAATTCTCAGGATCGGGTTCACGTCTGTCAACTTTTGAACTGAAATGTTTTATGTTTATTCGGATATAATGGCATCAAAGTCATCAGATTTTTCTGAACCCCATATTTTTAGGATACACACAAGCCCACACTGAAACACATCTCCTCTTGCATTAACCGAAATTGCAATTAGGCAAGTATTAAACAGAGTTCTTGTTAAAGTAAAATGAATTCCGGTTAATGTGATAGGGATTTCGGTAGATGTAATTCTGGCATTCTAATTACTTCAGCAAGAATTCTGTTTAATATTTTCCTAAACGGAATTCCAGTTGAATGAACCGGAAAATTTTTCTCAGTGCAATGATCTTCTGCCATCTATGACCAGAAAACACCAAAAAAGATGTTGCATTTTTTTCTTTTAAAGTTTGCATCGGGTTATCACGACCCACCAGCTCTCGTTTTAGGGGTATTGTGCAGATTATTTCTCTCTCAGGAGTTTAAAAGGTTATTAACACAAGTCGGTTTAAGCTACCAGCGATCCAGGATCGAGGTATTTATTTAGGCCAGCTACAATGCTTACATGTATTGAGACATGTATTTCGGGTATAGGTAGGGTTAGGCTTTTGCTATCTCCGGAAGTACACTGAAATTATTTTTGTCATCGACCGCCCGACTTTACACTCTGGTATAGTGGTACAGTTGGTTAACTAAGCAATTTCAGTCGATTCCTTAGACCTAGGCTCAGCTAGGGCATTTAAACGATCCTTCCTTAGACCTAGGCTCAGCTAGGGCATTTAAACGATCCTTCCTTAGACCTAGGCTCAGCTAGGGCATTTAAACGATCCTTCCTTAGACCTAGGCTCAGCTAGGGCATTTAAACGATCCTTCCTTAGACCTAGGCTCAGCTAGGGCATTTAAACGATCCTTCCTTAGACCTAGGCTCAGCTAGGGCATTTAAACGATCCTTCCTTAGACCTAGGCTCAGCTAGGGCATTTAAACGATCCTTCCTTAGACCTAGGCTCAGCTAGGGCATTTAAACGATCCTTCCTTAGACCTAGGCTCAGCTAGGGCATTTAAACGATCCTTCCTTAGACCTAGGCTCAGCTAGGGCATTTAAACGATCCTTCCTTAGACCTAGGCTCAGCTAGGGCATTTAAACGATCCTTCCTTAGACCTAGGCTCAGCTAGGGCATTTAAACGATCCTTCCTTAGACCTAGGCTCAGCTAGGGCATTTAAACGATCCTTCCTTAGACCTAGGCTCAGCTAGGGCATTTAAACGATCCTTCCTTAGACCTAGGCTCAGCTAGGGCATTTAAACGATCCTTAAATTCGTTAAACCCTTAAATTAGTAGCCTACCTTAACTAAAATCTAAGGAGACTTTTGACATTCACAAATCGACCTTGTGTAACGACCAAGAGCAGCCCGAATCTTTTGCAGTGGCGTAAGGTGAAGTCGACGAAACGCCGCGCCGTTTCAGTAGAAACCCCACCGAATTTTAATTTGCAAACTCGGTGAATTCTTCTCCAAATTAGACCGTGTTTCGATAGGTAATAATTCCCACACTAATTATTATGATACCTGTTTTGCCCACACTAGAAGTCAAGGAAGCATAGCATGAATTAAGTACCCTACTCAACTCATCTTACTAACGCTCCCGATAACTTTATAACTGACTCCCTCTCGGTGAACTATTACCACGTATAGTAATAACTTTCAATTTATAATTAACTTTCCCCACATTGCAATAAATACGATACCTTAATTTTATATTGGATGCATGCACTGGCGCAACCAGGGTCTCTTCCATCTCTCTCATTTCCCATTTGAATGTATGAGTAGGAAAAGGACAGAAGGAGGGGGTTTTATCCCCTTGTCCATCCTTGTCTAACATACGTTTCTTAATGGAGAAAAGAGAGAGATGAAGAAACTCTCGGTGCGCTACTGGATGCATGTATTTCGAAGGCTCCTCCGATTTAAGTTCGAAATAACAAATCGTTTAGGTAACCTCGTGTTTTGCTTCGTTTTAATCAACGGTTACAACCCTTCATTGAACGTCGAGTTGGCGAGCACTATAAGAAAGCGAGTGGTTTGTCTACCTGTGGAATTGAAGGCGCATAATATGGTCTCACGATGACCTGAAAAAACTACTTTGCCTGGTTCTTTTACGTTTTGACTCACCAGCCTTATTAATATACGGTTATTACGACCCCCAAACTAAACGTTGAGTAGTTGATTAGCTGTATGTATGAAAGTGAAATTTTTGCGTACCCGCTGAATTTAAGGCGCAAATTATGACCACGATTGGCTTGACAAACTACTTTACTAGCTTAATTTAAAAACTCACCACACTCACCACTGCACTATGGTTTGAGATCGTCAAAAAATGGCCAAAAATCAGAAAGTGGTTTTATCACTAATTTATTATTTATCAACTTTTAAGATCAATTTTAATCACAGAAAACACTTTTAACGAGTTATTTAAACCTAGGAATACAACTGGAATTTTTTAAATAAGGCTTAAAAGGTCGAAAACGATGATTTTTGATGACTTTTTTCCTCTGATTTTTGGCCACTTTTTTTCGATCTCAGACCATAGTGCACTGATCTAATGCATCTACCTTGACTTTCAGCAGAAAGGTACTTTATTTTCGCCCAATTCGGAGTAAATTTTGCGTCAGATGTGGCAACACTGATCATTATATTCGAAGGAAAATGCAGGAAAGGATCGAGCGAAGTGCATCCAGCATCCCCTGCTGCTGCTCCTGTTCCTGCTCCTGCACTGGGTTTATATCCGACTCCTCCAACCCGATGCGGTATGGTGTATACGGTGTACGGTGTTGTATAGATATCAGATATTTTCTACCATTAATGCCAGCCATCACGCTAAATAGGGGTTGCAAGATCACCGGATCATTGGAGGCAGATTTCACTTCCCTACTCTTTATTGATTTGAATATAAAACTGGCGAGTTTCCACCAGTGTTGGGCAAATGGGACTCGATTAATTGTTTCTTCGATTACTTAAAGAAAAATCTAGATGAATCTAAGAGGTAGTAAGGAGTACCAATTTCAATGGATCCAATTTTTTACGATAGAATAAATTAAAGATCATCAAATAACATCCGTTTGTTTACGAAATCGGTAAACGCGATTACTCCTTGGATCTAACTCGATTACTTTTGAAAAGTAATCTTCTACACAGAAAAAACAGAAAAAAACACTTTGGTAGCGCTGACAAAACCTTTGGTAGAAAAATGACCCAGCAAAAGACTTTAGTTGAGCCAACCAAAGGTTCTTTACGCGTAACTAAAGAGATTTTACTGGTTGGATAAAAAATTTGGCCCAACTAAAGTCTTTTGCTGGGTCATTTTTCTACCAAAGGTTTTGTCAGCGCTACCAAAGTGTTTTTTTCGTTTTTTCTGTGTATGCAATCGAAGAAGACGATTTTCACTTTGTTCTTCCCTTTGAATAGGCAAACAGAAAACGGTTCCTTGACGCGGAACTGCGATAAAAGTTACCGATATTTATTTATTTATTTATTTATTTATTTATTTATTTATTTATTTATTTATTTAATATTGTACTTAAGAGCCATTAGCTTGAAATACACGTCAGGAAAAAGAATAATAATAAAAAAAAAAACTAAACAGATAAGTACATAATAATAATGATGGTTCTTAAAATTTACCCAACAGTTGGGCTGATATTTATTTCGCCAACTAGTGGCTCAACTAGTAACTGAATCATCTCTTTGGTCACTCGTTTAAATGTCTATGTAAACAAGGAAAGAAAGCAAGGATTTGTCCCCTCCCCCTGTTGACCCATTTCTGACGCCCGCGTTTCAATGGACAAAGATAGAAGAAGTGAATATCTAGTTGAGCCACTGGTGCTTGCAAATGTTGAAGAATTTGCCTCAATTTTAGGTTAATCAAGACCAAAATTTGAGGAATATTCCCCAAATATGGTGAAGTGCCAACCCCAACTAGTGATCCTGATTTTCTCAAAATTGAGTCAGTTTCCTTAGAAGTTTGCGGTTCCGTATTTACCCAACCTCTAGGTAAATATCGGTGACTTTCAACCAAGTGGAAATTCGCCTGCTTACTATCTACTCCTGTGTAAAATCTGCGGTTTTTCATTCAGCGGCTGACAAACTTAATGTTGATTGACAACCGGGGGGAAAATCGCCTACTTCCCGTTTGTGATGAATGAAAAACGGATGGATTATCCTTACCTTTAAGTTTTTACCCCCAGTTAGGCAAGTAGAATAACGTTTGGTAACGAACGTAGAAAAAATCGCACTTTTGTGTGGAAAAATGCGGATTTTTTTTTTTTTTACAGTCTGGCAACCTTTACATTAATTGACAAGCGGGAAAATTCGCTTGCCTATCATCTTACTTTATATTAAGTAAGCAGATTTTTCTACAGAGTCCTACAATCTTTTTATTGGTTGACAACCGAGAAAATTTGCCAACGCTCCGTTGGGTCTCAACGTAAAATCTGCAGATTTTCATTCACCGTTCGGCAACCGAGCACAGCTGCAGAGGCTCCACGACTTGCGAACCTGAATTTTTACTCCTCTCTACACGTTTTTGTTGGCTCGTATTCATTGAAATATAAATAAATAAATGCGAGAATCCGTATCTCCAACTTTTATATCAATGAGCAACGTCTGCTTGATAAGATCGGAGCGAAAATTTTTAACTGGTAACATTCGCCTCCTCTCTCTCTCTCTCTCTCTCTCTCTCTCTCTCTCTCTCTTTTCACCATTCTTTTTTTCTTTTTTGCGTACTATTGAATTCTCTCTTTCTCTCTCTCTCTCTCTCTCTCTCTCTCTCTCTCTCTCTCTCTCTCTCTCTCTCTCTCTCTCCGCCCCTTCTCTCTTTCTCTTTCTCTCTCACTACTTTTCCAATTTCCTATGCCCCAATGTTCTCTCCTCTCCCTCCCTCAATATTTTTCAACTTTGAAAGGAACTTGGACCAAGTGTAGTCGAGTCTCATATCTAGACATTTTGAATACAAACCAACGAGCGTTCAATTTATCTAGAGTGGCAGTCGTAATAGGTAACCTGCATGCATAATTGTAGTGAAAGATTTTTAGGCTAGAGCTCAGGCGTAATTTTTCCCCTTGTAAATTGGTTGTTGAGGTCGACGGATATTTGTCGCGCTCCTTGCTCAATGTTCCGCTGGAACGCAGCGATAGCTATGCGATTTATCGACTTCTTCTCCATTTAATCCTATGGAAAAGAATCGATCCACATGCGGTTTTATTGAACCCTTAAAAAATCGACGCTTTTTTCTGGATTTAACCCTTTATGGACCAATCCCGAGTCTACTCGTTTTTCTCCTCTAGTCAATTTCTTATTGATTCAGTCTTATACCGGATAAATGCGATAAGCGATGAAAACACTTACGAGATACGGCGCCTTCAATACGTCGTGTATGCAATTTCAACTCCCCCTAGTACGAACAGTTAACTACCTTCCCTATTTAAACGGAAGATTCGCGTCTTTTTAACTAACCTGGTCCTTAGAGGGTTAAATCGGAGGCGAACGAAGGTCGTCCCGGACGATACGTCACCAAGATACAAAGGAACACGTAGTGAAAAGACCGTCTTATTAACTCTAACCTAAAAACCTCCGCGTCAATTTCCGTTGTATACCACATTTGACTGCCATGCGCTCGAGATAAACCTGCGAGCCACCCAACGAGCCATAACTACGGAGAGGCGATGCCTTATTTCAAGTTCTAGCTCAAACTGAGGCAGCTTGGACTGCTTATTGCTTCCTTAATTGCCTAAAGGTCAGTTGCACTGTCAACAGAATCTACTTTTGACGCTTGATTCTTATAGATTATGCCGAAAAAATAACAATGAGTTTTGTTCCATCAAAATCCGTTTAGAAATAAGCGAGATATATCTATTTGAAAATGACGACATTATTGCGTCATTTCGTCGTTTTCCACCATTGTCCGCCACCCGTGAATCTTTCCACCAAACGCGCAGTGATGCAGTGATGAGTCATTTTGAAAAGAACAATGATTGCCAAAGAAATTTCAAACTATTCAACTTTAACATCCGTCAATTTACCGTGAATAAATGATAAACAATAATAAAACACACCCTAATAACACTATAGCCACGGACACAGCAACAACTACGAACATAAACAATGAAATGAAATACGGCGGCGAGCTTTCGTGAGCAAAGTGGTTGGCAGCACTGCACAGGTCGGCGTAGCTGTAGTGCAAACATGCAAGTCGGTCCAAACTTGACGACGAAATGACGCAATAATGTCGTCATTTTCAAATGGATATATCTCGCTTATTTCTGACGCTTATTTCCCGCTTATGAACGGATTTCGATGGAACAAAACTCATTGTTATTTTCTCGGCATAATCTATAAGAATCAAGCATCAAAAGTCGATTCTGTTGATAGTGCAGCTGACCTATAGTCTAGATCCCACCCTTCTCTTGACATCGATATTGTTCTTTAGCATGGGCGCCCGGAGCGGGGGGCAAGAGGGGGCAGTTGCCCCCCCTGGAATTAAAAAAAGTCAAAATTTCACGATGAAAAATGAAAGGAAAAAAGAAAATGAAATGTTAATCGAAGGAGTAATAGTTGACAAACTTCATTATTAGTTTATTTCGTAATTTTAATTCATTTTTTGCAAGGAAGAATAAATTTTAAAGTCTTACTATCGTTATCATCTGTCGTCCCTTTATCCATTATATCAAACGCGTCAAAATTGTGATTATTATTTGATACACCTAAAATGGGTTAATAATTGTAAACTATTTGGATGGAAAAAAGTTGTAATGGGGGGGGGGGAGGTTCCCCCTAGACCTTCCGTGTGGTTCAAAAAGTTTGCCTCCCCCCCCCCCCCCCCCCTTGGAAATTTTTTTGCGTGCGCCCATGTTCCTTAGGAAAGGTAGTTTTTCAATTTTCTAGTGAATTCTGACAAAATCTGAACCTTGGTCTCTCCCACCCCTTAAACTACTTTCAAGCCTTGGATCCCCCCTTGTTGAAATATGTCTGGCTTTGTCACTGTCTCGATCGATCGGATCTGGGATCGATGCTTCAACATTTCTCGATCAAATGTAATATTTTTGAATGTTTAAACAAGCAAGCAAGCAAGCGTTCGATCGGTTCATCAAAACTTCGATCGAACACAAAAACCTCGCCGAACCGTCGGAACTCGGCGGTATAATCTTTGCTCCTCAGATTAAACTCCCCCCTTCACCCCTTCCACCGATCCCCTCCCCCCCATCCATCGATTCGTCTCATCCGAATCCAATAAAGGAAACGAAAGTGGGGAGGAGGGTTCAAGGAGAGGAGATAAACGAAATCAGCGTCATGCGTGAAATGCAAAGAAAAGGAGGGAGAGGGGAGGGGGGGGGGGGTTGGTTGAATTCTCAAGTGCTTAAACTCAAAGAGGAGGAAAAGAGGAATATGTCAACTGAAAGTCAAGTCGCAAGTGGTGGCAGGACTGGCATGGCAGGGGCTGCTAGGAAAAGCAAAGCAAGAAAAAAGAAGCGCGGGAGGATTGCGAAGAGCGGGCGGCAATAGTTGTGAAGAGGAGCCGGTAGTATTGACTGAAACAGAGCTGCCGATTTGCGCAGATTTAATGGCATTTTGAAATTCAACGGAGATTCCACCGGTGGAGAAAAGATTACAGAGTTTAGCTCAGTGTGCGACTGTAATGCACGGAAATACTAGCGTCCTTTATCTTTTCTCAACAGGTACATTTTACTTAATTAACGGCGTTTCCTCCTATTAGAGAAAAGATTACAGATCAGAGTATTTTTGTGCATGACAGTCATACACTGAGCTGAACTCTGTAATCTTTTCTCCACCGGTGGAATCATCGGTGGATTTAAAAATGTCATTAAATCTACGCAAATCGGCAGCTCTGGACTGAAATGCTCGATTCCATGCCGCCCTGCCGGGGTGGCGCGGTATCCCAGCACCACGGTTTACTCGTATCCTGATATAAACTCGTATATACTCGTCGTATTCATATTAACAGGTGTTTTTTTTTCCCCTCTCTTTCTCTCCCCCCCTCCCCCCCTCCCCCCCTCCCCCCCTCCCC
Source organism: Trialeurodes vaporariorum (assembly GCA_011764245.1). Classification (NCBI taxonomy): domain Eukaryota; kingdom Metazoa; phylum Arthropoda; class Insecta; order Hemiptera; family Aleyrodidae; genus Trialeurodes; species Trialeurodes vaporariorum. Next base: position 76,302,492 of record VMOF01000002.1, read on the forward strand.
CCTCCCCCCCCCCCATCCCTAGCAATAGTTGCGCTTTGCAGTCTCCGAGTCAAGTTGCACGCCATAGGATATTATGCACGTCGCGTCGTGTGTACTGTGTATAGTTCACAGTGCACGACCGTACACAGTGTAGTGCGGCCATACTATACGTGTACAGCTTTTTTTATCTATATTTCGTCCACCCCTTCGCTCAAACTCTCCCCCCCCACCCACCCAACCCCAAACGCGAGTCTCTTCCCTTCCGTACCCTACTCCAATGTCGTCGTTTTTAGTTTACTCTTTTATCCGGTAAAGGTCAGTACACTTGAGTTTTTTATTTTTTATTTATTTTTTTTATTTTTATTTTTTTTTTTTTTTGAAGCTCCTGCACACTGCACAGTCCATAGCCGTTGCCAGGATATTGTCTTTCTCTCTCTCTCTCTCTAAGCCCATTTAAACGCATGTGTTAGAAAAGGACAGAAAGAGGGGCTGAAGTCACGTGACAGCCCCTATATCCATCCTTTTCCAACACGTGCGTTTAAATGAGCTAAGAGAGAGACAGACAATATCCTGGCTACGACTATGGCTCAGTCCACCTCCAGTCGTCCACTCTGTCCGTGCCCGAATACCTAGCGTCCACTTCCTTGACGGCGCAACACGCAGCCTGCAATACACAGTGGCGTGGCGGGCGGGCGGGCTACTCGACTCCATCTAATACGCTTTCGTACGATCACCTCTAATTCTCGTGTTTCAATCTGTCTGCCCCCCCCTTCTCCCTCTCCCTCTCTCCTTGGTCTCTCTTCCCATCCGTTCCCCCCTATATTCCCCCCGTGGCCCCTTACAACGCCTTTGTTTATCCCTCCGTTGAAGAGTCCCTCCGTTTTCCCTACTTTGCGTTTCACGTCGCATCCCGTTTCACTCCCTCCCCCCTCCTCCTCCTCCTCCCCCAGTCCTCCAGTTCCTTTGCCCACTTTTTAGCATTTCAAGCTGGGAAAGGAAATCATTCGCGTCGCGTGCATGTGCTATTGTGCTCGTCCAAGCGGCTCTTTTTAATGTTGCCAATTGGTAGTGGCGTCGCGTGCGATCGGGCAACGTCGCGCTGGGTCTGTTGCAAACTTTTGCTACAACGATTAAGTGTGTTTAATCCAATTTAAAATCACCTGAAAAGGCTTGGTGGCTTCAGGAAGTCATAAAATGCAATAATAAACTCACAAGAGGCGTTTAATGAAATCCAAGATGGCGGAGAAATATCGAGCAATTAGTATGTATGCACCAATGAGCTATAACTTTAGATCGGCACATCACGGAACGTTCCGCTGGTTCATTATTGTCATCTAGGGCGCCGCCATCTTGCCGTAAAAATCGATTTTGAGGTTAGATTTTGTAGGTTGTTTCCGGTCGTTTCGTAAACAAACTCGGGCATCGCCGGAAACTACCTACAAAATTTAACCTCAAACCTTGGAATCAGCCGTCCAAATTCCGCTCTCGGGATTCCTTCTACCCTGTGTGGCACAAGGTGGACCAGCCTGCTGCCACTCTAAAGTTATAGCTCTTTGGTATGTACCATAAACATCCAAGGATAGCCAACCTCACAATATCGATCACAACCAATCACAACGTAAACAAACACAGAACTTCTACCTCCAGTGAGGTTGTCAAAGTTGGTCATCCTTGGATGATTATGGTGCATGCATACAGATTGCTCGATATTTCTCCGCCATCTTGGATTTCATTAAACGCCTCTTGTGAGTTTATTATTGCATTTTATGACTTTCTGATGCCATCAATGGACTTTTCAGGTGATTTTACATTAAAGTACCTATACACTCTCAATCGTTGTAGCAAAAGTTTGCAACAGACCCATTCGTCAATTTACAAGCCCACGTGAAAGTTAGAGTGGGTCAGTTACACACTTTTGTTCAGCAATTTAAGAATTGATACACTGCTAAAATCATTCAATAATGACATTTTGTTGTCTTAACATGATTAAATTCACTCCTTAATTGAAAACCAGAGAGACGGTGACGGAGACGGTTCAATAGAGACGGTGCACTACGTAAATATACGTACAACAGCATAACTATAAGATACACTTAAAACTCAATATTTCAAAAAAACAACAGGCAACATCCCTACAATTATTTAGCCTGGTGTTGAATGTTGACATTCGGTTAGCGTAGAAGGGAACAGCTAGAAATGCAGAAAAGGGCGTTCACCATTCAACGCCAGGCTAAATCCGAAGGGTGAAGGCTGTTGTTTTTTTATTTTTGAATTCGCATCAAGAATAATATATGAGATTCTGCTAGGGGACAGGGAGTAGCGCCTGGACCACCCCCCCCCCCCTTCACCCAACCAGTCCCTGAAGAACACGAACTTATGAGGGTTTACAGCGGTAAATTGCTGGAGGAAGTGTCAGAAAATGGGGAAAAATTGAACTTGTCCCGCTCCCGGTTGATTTTGCCCTGCCTGAATTTTTTTTTGCTTACGACTTTGCCGCTGGATACTATTTTGCCTAATGTATCCTTAAATTTTGGATACTATTCAGGCGGTAAATATTAACCATCTTGGTTGATCCAAGGGCGGATCCAGCAACGTGGCAACCATGTATTCTTCCCATTTGAACGTATGAGGAAGTATCGATTCTTGAGGGGGCCATGGCCCCTTGACTAATCGATTGTTTCTCACGCATTCAAATGGGATAATACACAGTTGCCAGACCGCTGGATCCGCCCATGCATAGAAAAAAACAGAAAAAAACACTTTGGTAGCGCTGACAAAACCTTTGGTAGAAAAATGACCCAGCAAAAGACTTTAGTTGAGCCAACCAAAGGTTCTTTACCCTTAACTAAGAGATTTTGTTGGGTGAATAAAAAATTTGGTTGGCCCAACTAAAGTCTTTTGCTGGGTCATTTTTCTACCAAAGGTTTTGTCAGCGCTACCAAAGTGTTTTTTCCGTTTTTTCTGTGTGGGTTGATCACAGAAACAATCAAGATCTTTGTGACGTAAACGACAGATGTTTTAATGAGAATTTCACTCAATTTTCCAGAATGACGCTTTTAAGAGTGATCACCATCTTTAGATTTACAAATTACAGGACGATCAAAAATCGTGTTTTGTTTGTACAGAATGATAAAATGGAAAAAAAACCGGTGAATTAATTGCTTTTGTGTGTAAATAATCAAAAATCGTCATCTTCCCCTAACTCTCCGCGATGTGTGACAGAAACGAAAGAGAAAAACATCTGAATTTGGTCTACATTCCAAGTGTTGAGTCAAAACTTGACCATTGATGCAAAGAGACAAGAAAGTTTGCAAGTTATGTGATCGGACAACCAAAAGCTCCGTTTAAATCTCACTATGAAATACATGTATTTTTGAACCTCCGATGTATGAGCTCGGATGAGTGTATTTACTTTTTATCGCAAACATTTATTTCGGAGATCCCCTTTTCCTTTCCCTCGCTCAATCTCCTTTCGTTTGTTGGTTTGTTTGTCTAGTCTTGTAACTTCGCTCGATATGGCTCTGTTTGTTTTGCGGCGATTTTATACCGATGCAGAAGCGGATCCAGGGATTTATTCTTCTCTCTCTCTCTCGGTTTCGCCCTTCTGAATTCTTGAATCAGAGTAGGATAGAACGAGAGGCGGTCATGTGACTTTTGCTTCTGTGTCTAACCTTGCCTAACGCCTGAATTCAAATCGGCGGAGAGTGAGTGACACAAATTCCTAGGTCCACCTCTGTACCGATGTATGCGATCTTCGTCTGAATTATTGAGCTTGAGAATACGGGCAGTGGCGTAGCTTGCAATTTGGCAACTTTGGAATGTGTCCTTTTAAATCCACCAAAAAGATTAAACTATTGGGTGTTCGGTGAACACCCTCGCATTCGACCTTTTACATGGGTTTAAATGGACACATTTCAACGTTGCCAAACTGCACGCTACGCCCCTGAATACGGGGTTATTTTAAGAGAGGTATTAATATTAATTTAAGTTGATTTTCACGAGTTCAAAGAGTGGGGGTTCCCCACGAGACCGGAATGGGCGTGTTGCAAAATTTTTAGCTTTTAAAACGACAAGAGTAATCAGAGGCGACGCGTGCAATCTGGCAACTTTGCATTTCGTTCCTTAAAATCCATGTAAAATGTCGATTTGAGTGAGTACACCATGCACCTCTAATGTTGCGACCTTTCCCATAACTTTAAATGAACTCATTTCAACGTTGTAAGATTTGCGCGCGCCGCCACTGAGAATAATGATGCGCGCACATCAAGGGCGGATACAGGGAATTGTCTTTCTCTCTCTCCTCCCATTTGAAAACGTGCGTTAGAAAAGGACAGAAGAGGGGGCCAAAGTCACGTGATGGCCCCCTCTGCTATCCTTTTCTAACACGTGAGTTCAAATGGAGGGAGAGAGAGAAAGACAATTCCCTGTATCCGCCAATGCATGGCGCACATAAAAATACTAAACTGGATTCCTGAACACAAGCAAATCAAAGGAAAGTAACTTTCTGGTGCCAACATGGAATACTGCTTTCAGTCATATGTCTTTTGACTTTGGATACCACGTATCCACAATGTTATTGTTTCCATGAGCTACATCATAAAAGTTTAGTCTTGATGTATTCAATTTTTCCTGGTTGAAATTCGATTGGGGAGTTTCAGTTGAGGTTGCCAAAACTTCATGCGATATTGCAAAAAATTTAGTCGGGGCAAATTAATAATGTTTCTCTCTGTAAAGCATCCTTTAGTGATTCTAGTTGTAGCCGAAATTCCATGTGCTGCAACCAAAAACTTATTTCCGTGTTCGGAAGTTGGTTGAAGTTAGGTAAGGTGATATTGAGTTGAGAGTTCAATCACAAAAAGAAGAGAGAATATTGTCTTCATACACTTGCATAAATTCACTATCACTGTTATTCTAAATCTTTTTCAAAACTGTTTCTGTGTTAGTGTTAAATATAAACATCCAGAATCTTCTCAGTTACAGTAAAATTGTTCTGATTTTACCGTTTGTTCGACTGTCAGCAAAAGGGGATTTAAATCTCGGCTCAGTTTTGGTTTAAAGTCTGAACCAAAATTGAAACGAAACTGACCGAATTGCACTCTCGAACCTTACCGTTGACTGAAATACCCTTTGCTTATGAAAATGAACCGAAAATGGAGGTCCCTTCAGAGGCGGCTTGTTGTATTATACTGATGTACCCTCCTTATAAACATATGGAAAAGAATCCATTCTTAGAGGCTGCTAAGTCAACTCCTGAGAAATCGATACTTTTTCATAGATTTCAATGAAAACAGATTGTTCAAGAGCCGTTGCTGAGTTACTCACAGATCGGTTCATACCCGTTTCAGAAAATTCATTTTTTTTTTCGTACCCCTAATGAAAATACCCATCGGAGACCTTAAGCTTCAACCTATCGAAGCAAAAATTCTCAATTTAGTTGGAAACAAGACTGATGATGGTGTTTCTCATGTAAACTTGTGTCTGCAAGGATGCTCGCTTCACACGTCCCGGCCATCAGCTTATGATAGGTCAGGCATCACGAAGATACATAGTTTTATTTCCCTTGCACGCATTTCCTTCGTAAGCGTGAGCACGCAGTCGTAAAATTTCGTTCGCGGCACTCTCTCGCTCTTCACGTGATAATGCACGCACATTTTTCATATTTTATTGATCATTAGAGGTTTTTATTTGTCTCTCTCTCTCGCTCTCTCTCTCTCTCTCTCTCTCTCTCTCTCTCTCTCTCTCTCTCTCTCTCTCTTTCTTTCTCTCTTTTACTCTCTCTCTCTCTCTCTCTCTCTCTCTCTTTCTCTCTCTCTCTCTCTCTCTCTCTCTCTCTCTCTCTCTCTCTCTCTCTCTCTCTCTCTCTCTCTCTCTCTCTCTCTTGCTCTCGACGTATGTCGCTTGTAACTAATGCGCGCACGGTTATGGAATCGCAAGTATTGATTTTTCGGACGTTTATTCCTAGATTAGTAGGGGTACGACGAAAAACGAAGGTAAACCGAATGTGGTTATATGAAAATGAATAACGGTGCGTTATAATGTACCACGAGCAAGAGTGTAATAGGCCCGATAATAAATCTTTATTTATGTGGATTGCGTTATAATTTTCTGGCTAACAGTCCTACACGCTTCATTGCGCTCGCTTTTACCCCCCCCCCCCCCCCATGCTCCCACCCACCACCCTCTCCTTTTCCCCACTTTCCTTCCACCCCAAACCCACCATACTCACACCGTCTATAACTGCAGCCGCGCCAGCCCGGCGAGGTTAAACGATATTACCATAGGTTATTTACCGAGACCGAAAAATAAGACATCGTTTGACTTCAACCCACGTTTTTTTTTTTTTTTTTTTTTTTTTTTTTTTTTTTTTTTTCTTGCGATGGCTATCTATAAATTTATTTATTCTAGTTTTGAGTGTATTCACCCTCTTTTTATCTGAACTCTGCACTCCCATATTAGTTCTCTCCGCCCCTCTCTTTGAGAGATCATTGCGACAGTGTAAATTGCTTGTTCACTTTTTTTTTTTTTTTTTTTAAATAAATATCGTTGTCGCATTCCCCAGTTTGTCGTTTATGGTTAAGTGCGCATCACGGGAGGAAAAAGCTGTTGACAAGAACATAGTTTGATACTATCTCAACCCTATCTTTCTAGCTCCAAGCAAATGGCGACTCAATCAATCAGTTTTCGAAAATGAACAATGAATATTGAAAGTTAACTGTCGCTGCGTAACACTTTTATGAAGTGCCATGTACTGTGAGTCAATATTTCAGGGATCGAACTGTCAGGGCAGGATTTTAAAGTAGTTCGCTTGTAAGGAATGAAGCTCTTCAGAAATATTCTCAGAATAATTCTGCTGTTGTAGATCGCCGAATCAACCACAGTTGATTCAACTCACTTTAGAAAAATAAAAGTCAGTCTCCTCGTAACCGTCAAAAATTCTCCTTTCAAATAATTGTATTGATAATCTGGAAAATAAAAAGCTGAGAACAATGGTGCCTTTGGTTTTTTCATAAGTGTCCTGCTTTTGGAGATACGCACGTGCACGTCCCCCCCCCCCACAAATTGCAATCGTTTGCCCTTGTTAAAAGTTGTCTCTGAGATGTTGACCCGTGGTGCCATCTCTTATCCTGAATGCAGCTCTTGCAAGGTTTTGCTGTAGACTAATGGACTATCAGTTCTGGTGTAAATTGCTGCGAAAATAATGACGAAACTATTAAATCATTGTATTTATGCACTGCATACTTTTTGCACTCCCCAACAAAAGAACATTAAACTTAATGAAAAGCCGTTTTTCTAGCTTACTGTACGCAACGTATAAATGTTTGTTGCTATCACCAAGTTCCTCGCATAAAAATCTGAAAGTTCAATCTATTGTTTGAAAACTATGACTATATGATGGCCTTTTTTCATACAGCAAAACTTCACAAGAGCCACCATTTGACTTTAATTACAGTGACTGGATAAACCACAGTGCGGCCATTTGCCCTCCACCGCTCAAGAGCGCACCCACTTTAGCATGGGCAGCATGGGGAGTATGATTGTTCTTATTTTTCCAATTCGTAGGTTACGTTATTTTGTTTGGGGGAGCCAAATAAACTTTGTGCAAACATTCATAGTTGGTCATCTGAACTTTGCGCTGAGTTTCTCTGTAAGGAATGAGTTTTGCACCTTGGTCTCATCGTAATTTTTGTAACATTTTACACCATAATTGATGGCCTTTTTTCATACAGCAAAACTTCACAAGAGCCACCATTTGACTTTAATTACAGTGACTGGATAAACCACAGTGCGGCCATTTGCCCTCCACCGCTCAAGAGCGCACCCACTTTAGCATGGGCAGCATGGGGAGTATGATTGTTCTTGGGTTTCGGAATGAAGATTTCTCTACCCCCTATCTGAAAAAAAGTCATTAATGCTATGTATAAACCACTTTTAGGGCGGGGGTTGCGATATTTTTAGCCAGTAACTCAGGAAAACACTTCCTCCCTATGGCGCCCGTGTTAAGTTGGGTGCGCAACCGCGGGGGGTCAGTTACGGGGAATCGTTGATTTCTCTCAATTTTGCGAACCAATATGTTTCAAATTTGACAGAAGGACTTCAGTCGTGTCTAACTTGCGTACGAGAACCCTATAAAACCGTAAAAATACTTCTAAATGCTCCAATTCGCGATCTAAGGAATCCGACCAATCAGGAAGACGACCGAAATGGCCGCACTGTGGTTTATCCAGTCACTGTAACTTTAATCGAACGGTAGCGCTCTGGTGGCGGAAGTCGACACTAAACGTGTAAGATTCGCGCAAGCGTTTTTTCCAGTAACGTGTTGAGAACGTGTTTGGAAGTTTGGGTCCACTGTGCTTGCTTCCCGCTAACGGCGCTACGTCGCACTATGGTCTGAGATCAGAAAAAAGTGGCCAAAACTCGGTGAAAAAAAGGCATCAAAAATAATCTTTTTCTAGTTTTTACGCTTACTCTTAAAACCTGGCTTTGTCATTTCTAAGTTTAAATTACGTGTTCAAAGTGTACTCTGTGCATGAAATTGAAGCTGAAAGTTTATAAGTGACGAATTTATGAAAAATTTACTTTCTGACTTTTGGCCAATTTTTGATGATTTCAAACCTTGGTGCGTCGCCCGATCGTCGAGGCGGTAAAGACATGCGACGTCGCGCCGCTCCGACGCGGGCCGACAAGCGGCATTCGTACACCTCACCTCAATTACACAGGTGTATGCCAATATGCATGCAACGCCAACGAGAGAGCTCGAAGCCAATAATTTACGAGCTGCCTTCTTCAAATTCAATTTGCAACTACGTGCGCCGTGGAGGTGTGTTTGTGTGAGTGAACGTGTGAGTGTGTGTGAAAGTGTGAGTGTGAGTTGGTAGTTCTGAATAGGAATGAGGATATCTTTTGAATCATTTGCTGCTCGTACGTCCACTGAACTGCGGAGTCCAGATCATATTTATATGTTTAACAGGTGTTGTGGACTATTAGCCAGTCGTAATATATGTTAACCAGCGCTGCCGTTTTGCGTTCTATTCCACAGCTTTCTACTATCCATCGACGATTCCATCGAAGCTAAGATTACTAATTTTTAAATATTTCTATTAAAGACACTATCGGCCGTTCCAGGTTTACGGGGAAAATAATTGCTCTACTAATAATGACGAGCATTTTGATAAAAAGTTCAAGTTTTTGGGATAATTTTGCGGTCCGATTGCTTTTTTTCTTCTTTTTTTAAACCGATGGTTAAGACTGTTTACGAATGACGCTTTCGGCCTAGCGTTGTGCGACTTGATTGTTGCCATGGTATAACCAAAAGTACTCTGTCGTCTCTGTCCATTTTTTAACGGTCATCCATCAATAGACTTTATAAAGCAATGGAGCTGTTGCAAACTTTTGCTACATGCTTATTAATAGTTGATAATGGGGTAATACCCTGTAAAAATAACGATTAGCGCACTAAAAAATCACGAAATCCACTCCTAAACTCACAAAATGCTTTTAAACGCGAGACCGTAATGGCGGCCGGGGCCGCGGTTTTCATTGGGGTTCCCTATCTTCAATCAGCGCTATCTACACGAGGTGTTTTCGCAACACCACACAAGAAGCAGAAGAAGCTTACAATTGCCATAAGAAAACCGCGGCCTCGGCCGCCATTACGGCCTCGCATTTAAAAGCATTTTGTGAGTTTAGGAGTGGATTTCGTGATTTTTTAGTGCGCTAATCGTTATTTTTACAGGGTATTACCCCGTAATTAACAATTAATATGCCTGTAGCAAAAGTTTGCAATAGCTCCATTGCTAACAGGGAACTTAGCTATATGGGAACCGTTGCAACGGCTTATTCTTATACTACTCGATCGATAGATTCATACACTCATAGACAGTTTTTAACCTTAGGTTTAACAAAAAAGTTAATAATCAGCCCGTATGGTATTTTCAAGTAGAATTATGGCTATTTTGGTCAGCAATTCTGGCATTTTTCACCCGGTTATTCCGGTCAAAAATCCCCAATAGTATGGTACAGGATGCCCTCCGTGCTCCGTCCGGATGTGTTAAAGTTTCTCTGATTTCTATATAGGTAATGTTTGTACTTCTCATAAGATGCATGTAATATTTGCTGCAACTGGTTAAGTCACCGATATTGTCGAATGACATGAATGGCACAGTGGCGTAGCGTGCAACTTGGCAACGTTGCAGATCGTCTATTCAAAGCCATGAAAAAGATCGAACTATTGGGTGTTCGGTGAACACCTTTGCATTCGACCTTTTACATGGGTTTAAATGAACAGTACAACGTTGACAAATTGCACGCTACGCCACTGGAATGGCAGTACTTCCAAGTCCAACAATTAATTATAAATTAATCTGACAGCGCTGCCTGACATCGTCTTCTCGGTTGACGAGTTTTACTATTTGCCATTGCTTTCGCCACCTACTCTGTTCGGTTGGGGGGGGGGGGGGTGTCGTTTTTTTTTTTTTTTTTTGCAATCTTTGTCAGCAGCCACTTAGAGCTTTAATTTTTGTGAAAATCAACTCTAAAATACTGATGAGCTCACTGGAAATCTTCAAAATCCAGCCGTAAAGGCACAATTTTCCTGTGAAAAAAATTCGTAAATTTAAACAGCGCGCTCACAATTCCTACATGAAGCAACTGCAGTAGTCATCATCAAGTCCAGCCATCGTACGCGCTGATTACTTGAACATGTATACTGCAAGCGTGCTCGTGCTGTTTGAATTTTCTGCGATGGGTTTAAATATAAGGTAGGTGACCCAAAGGTGGCCCGGCTATTAAGGTGGCCCATCTTTGCTGTTTTCAATTAATTACATGAATTAACGATAGATGGCGTTAGTGCTGAGTAGCAGGATGCTATAGCTTCCCCCACTCTAAAAATCAAGAGCATCGGGCGATTCAGTCGGCGCGAAACAGTGCAACGTCCATTTTTGTAGGTCTTCAGCTAATTTTCACGGTAGTAAACAATCGTAAAAGCTAAGTCCTTAAATCGAGTCCATCTTTGACTTTCAATTCATCATAAATCATTATAATTTTTGGTGTAACTAGAGTCTAGATTCCGTTTTTGAACGATAAAATAGCATTTGAATACTTATTAATGAAATTTAAAAGGGGGTGTACACCTTTAGGTGCATCAAAAATATGAGGGGTGGCCACCTTAGGTGCATGTTTTGCGCGGTGTCAAAACTCTACTTTTTTCAAACGCAAAAAAACCTCAAAAACAAGCAAATTTAAAAAAAATGAAATTAACATATGATGACCAACTGTCTAAATAGTAAATTGACATATTTAGTTTTTTTTATCTTTCATGCCTCATATGTGCATATTGGCCCCAAGCATAGGTATGGCCACCTTTGGGTCACTTACCTTATATTTGCAACATTGTGGGTGGATTTTGAAGGTTATCGCATGCGCAGTAATTTCATCGTTTTTTTTTTGTTTTGTTTTTTGTTTGTTTGTTTGTTTGTTTGTTTGTTTGTTTGTTTGTTTGTTTGTTTGTTTGTTTGTTTTTTGTTTTTTTTGTTAAAATACGTGAGAGAAAGCGTGCTCTTTATTTCTGTAGCAAAATTTTGTAAAATACTGATTTTCGAATCGTTGCCGTTTTTTGACGTTGGGCATTTTTGCTAAGACTTTGTGCGTTCTCTCTTTTTTCCTCAATTTGATGCTGCAGTTTCGCGGATACTCAATGAAATGCTATCTGTACATTTACTGGTTGAAGCAAAGATTTAGAAGTATGGCAATGGCTGATATCATAGCCGTAACCAGGATATTGTCTTTCTCTCTCTTAGCCCATTTGAACGTATGTGTTAGAAAAGGATGGATATAGGGGCTGTCACGTGACTTCAGCCCCTCTTGCTGTCCTTTTCTAACACATGCGTTCAAATGGGCTAAGAGAGAGATAGACAGTATCCTGGTTACGGCCATGGCTGATGTAAATACTCAAATCAGCAATCTTTCCTTTAACCAGTTGAATCAACGATGGATTATAGAGTACCTTTAAAAATATCCGCAAAACGACAAGCAAGACAGCGCTGGTCTACTGCAGTCGACCGGTCGTAATATACGCATCTGTGCCGCCTTCAATTTTTGGGTTATGCAATAACGTTACTGCCGAGCACGAACAGTTAACTACCCCTCCTTTTTATGCTCAACATTGCATGAGTTGACGTCGCGGCCGCCTCGCCGCGCCGGTTGCTTCGTGTCGTTTCGTTAATGCTTCGCTGTCTTTTTACTTTCTTTCCTTTGATCTAATTAAAAACTTTTTTATTTATTTTTTTTTCATTATTCCCGACTCCCGAGTCTTAGCTAATATCGTTCTTTTCCTTTCACCGTCAAGGACTTTCAATTCCCCTCATTAATTCATTTTTAATGACCCATAATTCTAGTTAATTATTCATCGATTTCGCAACTTTACGAAGAGTGATAGGTTTATATTCCCCATCTTCTCTTCCCCTTCTTCGAAATCTTTGCCCCACTTTACAAGCGACGACGCTTCTTTCAAATCAACCTGTTGAACGAACTCGAATAGATTGTTTCAGTGAGGAGCGGTCGGCTTATAACTATCGGAGGAAGTAAAATGTGAAACTAAGAAATAATTTAATGTCTTGGCAAACAGTCAAATTTGAAAGTCGATGTCTTAAAAACGGGAACGAAAATTGTGCCGCATGTGATCGAGACATTTAGATAAGGAAGATTTTAATAGCATGAAACTGATGCTTTTTGAAAGTTCCATTCGTTCAAATATTCTAACGTTCACGCAACTCGAGAATCCTAGGATGCTGTAATTTTTTGTTGTTTTTATATTCCTACTAAGTAGTCCTATCTGTACTTTTTCCTTCCTTTAAGTGACAAGGATATTTTGTAGGCTGATCGTTTGTTTGTTTTTTTTTTTTTTGTAGATTTGTTACGTGTAGAATCTTCTTTAACTTACACGGAGGAAACGAAATATTATACAGTTTTATCCCCTTGATGGTATCTGCGCGCGTTTTGATATAATTAATTATCGCTTCAGTTTTTAAAATTTATTATTTTGTTAGCGAGTGAATTTGTGAATTTTGGAAGTTTTGTTACCATCGGTTGTTTTTTATTTCGTAGCCCTGGTATTTTATTCATGTACGTCTCCAAAGTTTGGAACAGCCCCATCTATTTTTGCTTTTACGAAGTTAGATTAAATTTTTATATCATCTTTCATTTTTTTTTTTTTTTTTTTTTTTTTTAAATACAATTGGATCTTAAAACCAGCTACTTCTAAAGGCATGTTGATAATTTTAGATTTACATTTACGTTATTACTGGAGTATAACCCATCGGAGTTTTTTATTTTTAATTTTAGAATCCAAAAATGATTTCTAATTTTTGTCACCGCATTGTTTTACACTTAAAATCAGCGGGAACTGGGAAAGCGGAGAATCTAACCACGTTGTATTTTGTCCATTGAATCCCATAAAAAAGGTCGAATTTGAGGGTGCTCACTGCTCATCGCACACCTGATTGTTCAATCTTTTTCTTCGGCCGGATTATATGGGCCAAATGCATTGTTACCAGATTGCACACTCTCAGACACTGATTATTATGTATAGTATATTAGTAAATAACTCGAGTTTTCAAAGCCGACACCAACTATATTTTCCCCTCCGCTATTCAGTGTTTCATTTTCTTTCAAAGAGCTCTCTCAAGGGTAGAGGCGTCGCATGCAGTTTGGCGTCAACTAATTGTCTCCTTTTAAACCTTTGAACAAGGTCAAACTGTCGAGTGTGCGCTGTGAACTCGCCCGAATCGATATTTTACGTGGGTCTAAATGGACGACATGCAGCGTTGCCAGATTGCTCGCGACGCTACTTCCGCAAGACTCAATACTTAGTCAATCTAAAATGACCCACTCATATCACAATTTTTTTTTTTAGGGTCTCTATAGTAGCTACTTTCTTGTTGTCTTTAAATCTCTCCAACTCTACCTTCCCCTACCCAGTTTAACTTAAAAAAGAGGTGCTTATTCCGTGATAGAGTTGGGGGAGGGGGTGATACGTGAGCGAAAGTAAGCCACGACACAGTTTAAAGCGAGGCATGACGTGGATTAGCCGCTGGCCAGAACGTAAAAGTGGCCAACTGTTCATTGTCGCATGTCAAGTGACCATCGAGGATGTTGAATTAAACGACCTGGATTGCTACCTGGTAACCAGTTGCTACCGCTAATTATACCGCTCAGCAAAGCTCTCAAGTTAGGGAGGGGGTGATTAGAGGGAGGGCGAAGGGGTTATCCTCTCCCTTCCCCTCCTTCCTCTCACTTGCCCTCCTATACCTCGTCGCGCCCGTTCATTGGTACTAGTATCATTCGATCAAGGTAAATAGTATTATTCCCCCACCCCCTTTTTTTTCAATGTTGGAGCTCTCCCTCTTGTCCTCGCATTCCTCCATTGAAACTCGAAATCAATTATTCGATTTGTCCTTTCGTTTGTCGTTGTTTAGCCGCTCCCGCCTCCCGCCCAGGCGGTATTCGCTTAGCACGGTGGTTTAGTCTCGTAATTTTCGTTCGGCAATCAACTTTGGCCAGTGTTGCGCGATTTCAGGGATTCTACCACCTCTCTCTCTCTCTTTGCCCATTTGAACGCATATGTTAGGAATGGGTCTGTTGCACACTTCGGCTAGAGCGTTTTGAAGTATCAATTCGTATGTAAAAAGCCGTAAAAATGACAATGGCAGCATCAGAAAACACCAAAATGCATTAATAAACTCACAAATTGCGAAAAACACCAGACAATATTCACCCCTGCATCTTTCCACCACGTGCACGATATTTCGCGAGATTAGCGCGGCACATTCAAATAATCACGGCTGACTGTCATCACAGCTGACTTCATAAACAAATAAACGGTAAACACTGACGGCGTCTGTTCGAATTTCTTACGTCTCAATATCCTCAATTCCTCACAAAAGGTTGTGTAAGGTACGGAAACCGATATTTGTGTCGAAAACTTATCAAAATGAAACAATAACTCACAGGAGTTCCAAGGATGATTCCAACTTCAATCATCATCCTCGGAACTCCTGTGTGTTATTGTTTCATTTTGATAAGTTTTCGACACAAATATCGGTTTCCATACCTTTCACAACCTATTGTGAGGAATTGAAGATATTGAGACGTAAGAAATTCGAACAGACGCCGTCAAGTGGTTACTGTTTCTTTGTTTATGAAGTCAGCTGTGATGAATGTCAGCCGTGATTATTTGAATGTGCCGCGCTAATCTCGCGAAATATCGTGCACGTGGTGGAAAAATGCAGGGGTGAATAGTGTCTGGTGTTTTTCGCAATTTGTGAGTTTATTAATGAATTTTGGTGTTTTCTGATGCTGCCATTGTCATTTTTACGACTTTTTACATACGAATTGTTACTTTAAAACTCTCTAGTCAAAGTGTGCAAAAGCCCCAACAGACCCAGAAAGGAGCAAAAGTCACGAGACTGCCCTTATCCGTCCTTTTCTTACACACGAGCTCAAATCATCAAAAAGAAAGAAAATAACAAATCATGCCTGAGTCCACCCGTGTTCAGGTTAGAATCCGTGTATTTTGTATTGATCCAGTCCAGTGGTGATGATGTAATGTGCAATCTGACAACGTTGAATTTTGTTCATTAGAACTCATGCGAAAGGTCGATTTCGAGGATGTGCACTGGAATCACAATCGGTGCAAATTCTATTTCGATATTTTCCCCGGGTTTAAATTGGTGTTTTGCAACGTTGTCAAATAACGAAGCTGTGTGCTGCTGTTCCAATGATACATCTACGACCTAAAGTCGGAGATGTCGCAACGCTTAACTTGACCGGCAAGGTTAGCAGGGGTCAGCCTCTCTGCGTCACGCGGTCACCGAGATTATAAATTCGATTAACCGTTGAAATGGTTTGGGTGACCGTTGCCGCTGACCTGACGGTCATCCACCTGTTAAAGCCAATCAACAGCCGGGGTTCGCAGCGCATAAACTGTATCCACAATTACAATTTCGTCAAAGCATGCTCAGTGAATAATCATAGAGTCAAGACTCGCAGAAAAAGTATTCGAGTTGAAAACCGCTCTTCACAACCACTGCTTCTCGAAAGCTTTTTTTGATGCTTATGTGTTTGATGGCATTTTAGTTAGGGTTTCATAAGAAATTTAACCGTTATTTTCTTTTAAAAAGGTTCAAATTAAAAAAGGATATATCTACTGAACGTAGGTAGGTATCCTCTTATCGTATTATCAAAAAGGGAAAAAAATTGTCTTTGTGATTTCAACTTACAGACTTTTTTGTCGATTTCTTTCGATATATTTCTTTGAATTTCGTTCAAGTTTTTGCGAAGAACCTTTCAAACATACCTGCTGAAATTGACTCCATGCTTCGGTTCCACAGTTGCGTTCTCTTTGAGATTAATTCGGAGAAATATTTTTCACATTTAATTGTAAAAATTGCTAGTGTTCTGGGTGAAAAACTTCGGGTCGTCTACACGGAAAAAAAAAGATTAGTGAAAATAACCATACGGATACCTGATTTTGGCACCTGCTAGATGTTATGGTAAACTTGACCAGAAGTATGGTACATTTCCCGATACTTTGAGTATATTCGACTTGCAATCAGGTAACATCACCTAGTGCCTAGTCAAAACATAGTATACTTCTGGTTAACATTACCATAACATCTAGCAGGTGCCAAAATCAGGTATCCGTATGGTTATTTTCACCGTAGTTTTTTTTCCGTGTAGACCTCGAACTGCATACGTCAAGGTAGTTTTTGCGAAATGTCGAGTCTTGACCACGAATAGATTAAAAGCTTGGTTACCCGCGAAAGCAGTTTTACCGTTCGACGTTGTGTCGATGATCGAAATTGTTTTTGTGGATAATTTGAGGGCTCATTTTCAGCCTAACTCCCGTTGATAAGCCCTGTGGTGCATCGCAGAGCGTAAAATCCGTGGCTCGTTCGTTAACCCTCTAAGGGCCAGGTTATTTTTAAACGATGCCTCTCTTCCGTTTATAAAAGAAAGATAGTTAACTAGTCGTACTCGGAGGAGTTGAAATTGCCTATACGATACATTGAAGGCGCCTGGAGAAATCTTATCTTGTACATGTTCTCATCAATAGTCGCGTTTATCCAGAATGAAGACTGAAACTGTGAAGTAGACTAGAGAAGAAAAACGAGAATACTCGGGCTTGGTCCGTAAAGGGTTAACCCTTCACTGCATGATATTTTTTTTTCTCAAGCAAATGTGGATTTTTCAATGTATTAGGTGGTCAAATACATGGGAAAAATAGTGAAAAAAATAATTTGACGGTTTTTCGGTCAAAATTATCTTTTTTCTATTTTTTACTCGTTTTTTACAAGTGATATAACACCATAAGAAATGGCGGGAATTTTTTTTATTTTTATTTTTTTAAATTTTCAAAAAAAAAAAAAAATTTTTACTTTAATTGGATTTTTCAAAAAGCCAATGCCGGAAACTTTATAAAAATAATCAAAATGAGGTCAGTTTGGATACGGGGGCAAGTTACTCCCCCGACATGATTTCGATCACGAACCCTTCACTGCATGATGTTTTCTTTCAGCCAATTTTTTTTTTTTTTGTGTGAGCTCAAAACATACCTTCTCCCGCGTTGACAGACCATGCGCCGAAGGCATATCTCAAAACCTGTATTTTATATGAGCGTTTGAAGAATTTGTTCCACCGGTGGAACACCATGCAGTGAAGGGTTAATGTGGGTTGAGTAGGTTTAATGCTAAACTCTCCATTTATGACCTTGTTTTACGAGTTTTTAGATTCATTATTTTGCGGAAATTATTTTGAATTGCATATTCTTGAGACACCAATTTTCAGAACATATCTATTCTCTGAAATCCAGTGGCTCATGTGAATCTCCGTTTCAAAGTGGGAACCCTGCGTCTTGCAAATGTCGATTTCTAGGAAACAAAACTCCAGAAGTTTGGCTCTATCTAGATCCCCCGCCTCATTTATGAGACGTTGAAAAATACCCAGATTTGATAAACGATCTTCGTGCTCTCCAACTTTTAACACCAGTGAAAATTTCCCCGGAAATTTCGCGGAAATTTTCGGTATGAAAGTTTTCAAAAACTTGTGTAAGTCGCACCTCGAGAATGCGAAGAGTATTAGGTGAGAGAATATTTAATGTGAATGCAAATCATGGCCGAGAGAGAGAGAGGGAGAGAGTATCAAAGCAATGAGCTGAACGTCGCGTCATTCGGACTGTATAATACTCACCCTTTTATAACTCCTTCCCCCTCCCCTCCACCCCCCCTCACACTACCCCCCCACTCACGTCGCCCTACCTCATGTTTCTCCCCCTCTCTTTCCGAATATCTTTTTAATATTATGAAAATACCTTGCTTGCCCTACCGGAGCTCTTGCGTCGTTAAAATAATTCGAGTTTGTGATCAGTTTTATCCGGAGTCATTAACTCACGGTGATTCCATTCCGTGCTCTGTTAATGGGCTGTGGCTATGTTGTCAGGCGGTCTCGATTTTTCTTGTATTTCTCTAAACAATTCCTCTTCTGATTTTCATTTCATTTAATTTTTTCTAAAACATCAAAATCGTGAATTTTTCCCGAATTTTACGAAGAAAAAAATACTTTCACTTTTCTGGACCATTCTTCATCTGATTTTCTTTTTATTTTATCTTATGAATACTTCAAAATCTTGGATTTTTTCTTTTTTTCTTCTTCTTTTTTTTCTCGAAGAAAAACCATTTCACTTTAAATATTCTGCCGAGTGCTGTGCTTCATTTAGGAGCTGAGACGGAGTCGACGTGTTATTCGGTGATCTCAATTTCGTTTTCACTTTTTCCGAACAATTTCAATTTCTTTTTATCTGATTTTTTCATTTTATTTTATACTTTTGATGACATCACAACTGTGGGGTTTTTTTCAATTTTGGAAAATAAAACAAACAAAAAATGTGTTCTGCAATAGGTAGGACTCCTTCATTTTGACTTCGCCATTTTGGAATTTTCTTTGAACACATTTATTGAGTTTGAAGGTGTAAACTTTGGAACTTTTCAATGCCGCCTACGTTACTTCTCAGTGATTTTATTCCTGGATTAATCCTGTATTTGTTGTAGTTTTTGCAGCAGACCGATTGGTTATTTTGACTTTTTTTGTACGCTTGTTTAATGGCCTGATTCCGCTTTTAGGCTGTACTATCGACGAATTAAAGACTGTCGCGAGATTTCCACGAGCTAAGATTCGCCTTCAAGGTTTTGGTTCGTCCACTCTTCATACTCCTTAACTCCTCACACCTTGCAGGTGAGAGGCCAGTGCGGGTATGGGGCGGGAAAGCCGTTGCAGATCAGTCCCACACTCACACCCATAACTGTAAATGTATGAAAATCTTGCGACAATCTTTAATTCGTCGATAGTACATCCAAGAATTATTTTGAATTATTCTCTTGAACTATTTAAGCAGAAATGACATTTGAGATAAAGAGGGATGGTCGATGACATCCAACACTTACCACACCTCAAAAAATTGCAGCGAGTAGCTTTTTTTTTTCTTTTTTTTTTAAGAAATGGTGGTCATTAGTTATTATTTGTTTGGAATTTCTTCAGAATTTGTTCGTGTCCAGAGCACTTGAGGCTCCTTGGTGGCCGTCAGCCGACAAAAGCTCTTTTTGACACCTTTTGGCAACATCTAACAGAGATTACGCAGCTTCATCCGAAGTAGTGATTATCATCGGTGGGTGGTGGATGGTGGGCATACCGGTGGATAATGAAAAATGCCGAAGAGGAGCGTCGAGCTGAGACCCCGCGTATTTTTATTGACGAGTAATCCGCGGAAAGTTTTTATGTTTGTTGTCCGTGATTCTGGTAGTCTCGCGGTCTTGGGCCCAGCGTAGAAAAGTTGAAATAGCCGCCGGTTTAGTTTTCATGTCCGACGGTCCCGGCCGAGGCCCAACAGTGGATCCAAAAAAGTATCTCTCTCTCTGCCTCTCTCTCCCTCTCCCTCTCTCTCCCTCTCCCCCTCTCCTTCTCCCTCTCCCTCTCCCTCTCCATCCCTCTCTCCCTCTCTCCCTCTCTCTCTCTCTCTCTCCCTCTCTCTCTCTCTCTCTCTCTCTCTCTCTCTCTCTCTCCCCTTCTCTCCCTCTGCTCTCTCCCCCTCCGACCATCTCAAACGCATGTGTAGATGAGGAATCCTCTTAGAGGATAGAAGGAGGTGCTATCGTGTATGTGACTAGCTTTTATCTCTATCCTTTTCTGACGTCCTTGCGCTCAAACGGGTGGAGAGAAAGAAAGACGGACTAAATAGTTGTATTGAATCCGCCTCTGCAGCGGGACCTAAAAGCGGCCCTAGCTGTATGAAGAGTTCAGCAGGATTCGTGGCCCAAGTTCAAACGGGAGCCGATCCTTTCAGTGCATTGCCTGCATTGATCTCGCCCGTGGAATTCATTTCACCACGAACTGTATTCTTGAAAAAAAAAAAAAAAAAAAAAAAAAAAAAAAAAAAAAAAAAAAAAAGTGCTTGTGAGATACGAGTATTTGCTCTGCTCTTTCCAAGGAGTTGCCAGAACGACTTAAGGTAAAATGAATTTAAATTTGAAATCAAAAGTCATAGTACTGTGGACAGAGTAGGGAAATTTTTATGTATGAAATGTAAGGAAGCTTTACAGATGTGAGTCCAGTAAGCTATTAAATACATAATATTACCAACAGCTCATGCTAAAAACTGAGTAATAAACGTATTATGGCAAGGAGAGCAAACTGAGAACATGAGCAAATTGAGAAAATGAACAAAATAATCCATGTATGTGTGTGGAAAAAAAACAAAACAAAACACAATGGACAATTCACAAGCTTCGGTATGTTCCGTAAGTAAAAATTTCTTTACTCTATTCGCAGTATTATGGCTTCTGATTTCAAAATTAAATTGATTCTACCTTTTTAGCAGGTTTATTGTTTTTTGCTATTATGTTTAACAACGCCGTCTATCTAGTAACTTGTTTGGATCAATCGGAAGAGGCTATTAATAAGTGCAAAAATAATCAAGGTAAAATGATGCAGTGGCAACTCTCAGAGCAATAAATTATCGCTTTTTTCCCCATTTCAACTTATTCAAAAGTATCGATTTCTTGAGGGAGGAAGTGGTTACAATTAAGCCCCTCCCCCTCCCGAGGATCGATCTTTTTTCAAAAGCTTAAATGAAATAGAGACATATATGTATTCGATGTATCGTATTTCGCTAGCGGTAGAATGTCCCCCTGAATTAGTCACGAGTTTCGTAAGATTACGCTCGAACCATCAATTTATTAGGTACTTAATATAACTGCTGCCCGCTTCTCTGCGAACGCAGTTAGATGTACACGTATATACAACAAAGCAAAGGCTACCGTTTGTATTGTGTGTTAGCTTAATTCATTTATTTTTCATGGCTCCAATCAAGCGGCGTGTATTTATTTATCGTGCGGTTCCCGCGCATTCTTTTAAAAAGGCAGAAGCACAAGAATTAATGATGTTAACATTTTATGCGACCGCTTGAGGCAGGGGCGAACGTAACCCCGGACGCAACCGTAATCAATAACGCTTTTCTCTCCGTTTTAACTTTAAAACGTTGAGGAGGCACGCAAGCAAGGGCGCAAGCACCAAGCAGCCGCAGCAACAGCAACAGCCAGCGTTACATTTTACGCTCTTGCCCTTAATTTGATTGACCATAAACGAAGGATGAAGCTCTCTATCCCTTCAAGTTTGATCGTTGTTTTACGCTAACGGAGGAGGTGGATCGGTGGATTGGTTGTCGGCGCTACCGCCCAACCCTCCCCCCCCCCCCTTAACACCCCGCCGATCCTTAAGCCGCTGGCACCCACTTCTGTAACCCTTGCTTTGCCCCTTCAAACCACTCGAAACTTCCCACTTTCCACCGCCCAAGCAGTCCATCCCTCAGCGTAAAATCTACCGACATCTCTTTCGCTGTTTACAGATACCGACGCCAACGATCCTCGCAAATCGAACCTCGTTGCCGCTCATAATTTGTTTAAAGGGGATAGACTCCGAACAAGGATGGAGGAATAATTAATCAATTTATCGGCTTTGAAGCCTTGAGTGTAATTGTGTTATGTCCTTAATGCACGGGAAAAGGCCTCCCGCGACGAATGCTTCGTTTAATGCCGTTAAAAAATTCAATTTATTTTCAGCCTGCTGCGTCAAATTATTGGAGCTTTCGCTATTTATTTCTTTAAAATTTCTTCTCATTTTCCCTTTTGCCGCTCCCGTCATTTACTTTTTTCAAGTTAAACCGGGGGGAAGGGACTATCTGTTGGTCTCAAATTATCGCCATTTTCAAACGTCGTGACTGACGCATAACGGAAAAATGCGTTATGTAGCATTGAAGCTCATTCTACATATTTTCCGGTTTGATACTCGTGTAGGAGCATTTTTTTTTTTTAAATTTTTTGGTGCGATAGTTGTTTTAAGTCACCAACAACCATAAGGAGAGGGTGTTAGGGAGTCAATGTCGACTATTTTTGACGAGTTTTGGGCCTTTGGGCACGAATTTCATCCATTTCAACTCATCTGTTACGGTTTCTAATTTGACTTTTGCGTAGATAACATTCAAAGTCAGTTGATTCTTGGTATTGCTTCTTCCCGAAGAAGGGTCCAGTCGGACAGAGCCCGAGTGAGCGCAACGGCTATAGAACTCTAAAGGCCGTGTTCCAAAGTAGTGCGTTTCTACCGGACCCATCAAGTCTCATTTTATCCCGAACAGAGTATAGCGTAACTCTATTCTTAAATGCGAAGCGAAAAGGAATTATCAAAGAAACTTCACAAGTAATATATCGCAGTATTTATAGCCCCCCCCCTCACTCAACCCAATTAAGAGTAACATTTTCAAATCGCAAAGTTTTGGTTATATTTCATTCGAAGTCGGTACCTTTCAAAATTGAATTCGTGCAAACTTAACCAACTTAACCAACATTGGGGAAACATTCGAAGTGTTTAAGATGTCAAGTTTCACCGCGCTTACCTTTGAATTTGATGCTCGTTAAATGAAATTCAATGATTCTTTTCTTCGAAAAGTTTTAGTTTAGTCCAGTTTCCTCTCCGCAGCGTATGTTTGCTCAAGAAAAGCATCGTCAGATTTCTATAAACTAGGTATTTCGATATTTTCTTCGGTTGGTTTCTTTTCTAAAGAATGTATACTGTCAGTTAAGTAAGAAAACGGGCTCAAAAAGTTATGAAAAGTTATTTTATTTTATTTTTTATCGTTTCTCATAAAAAGAAAGTCTTAAAGCCACAAAACACGAAAAAACAATCTATCAGATATTTTTGATAGCGGTATTATCCCTAAAAATATGAAAGCTGAATTTGACCGTGAAGATTAAATTCAAGCCAAAGAACTTTTTTCAATTTGATTTTTCGGACGCTTTCCAAAAATTATTATTGGTTCTTTCCCATCAGTGGTACCATTTGTCAACGGTACATTTCGTTTTTGTAAACCCTTAAAAAAGGTCGATCTTTAGGGTGTTTACAGAACATCCTTGAATTCAATCATTTACCCGTGTTTTAATGGAAAGAATACAACACTCTTCATCACTGTTTTCTTATGATCTGAGATTTTGAAAATAGCATGGTTCGATATCGAGCGTGGACTACATAGCCGTAGCCAGGATATTGTCTGTCTCTCTCTTAGCTCATTTGAACGCATGTGTTAGAAAAGGATGGATATAGGGGCTGTCACGTGACTTCAGTCCCTCTTTCTGTCCTTTTCTAACACATGCGTTTAAATGGGCTTAGAGAGAGGAATACAATATCCTGACTACGGCTATGGTGGACTATCACCGTATCCACCAGAAAGGCTGCGTTGGGTCCACATAATGTTGGACATCTTAATACCGCAGTCCAGACTGGTAACTGTGCTTAGTCACCTTTCAATGTGGTGCACGGAGAAAAAAAAAATCGGTTGTGAGTACTGAACTTCAGCTCGTATGGAACACCGTGTTGTTCGGTTACTCTAAACAAAGTTTTCGGTTGTGAGTACCGAACTTCAGTTAAGAGTACCGAAGATTTCGGTTAATGCGACTAATACTTTGACTCACGTTTCGTTCCTACTGAACCACTTCGGTACTCCTAACTGAAGTTCGGTACTCTCAACTGAAAACTTCGGTTTCTGGAACCAAACACCCTCAGTGTTCCGTATGAACCGAAGTTTTTTTCTCCGTGTGGTAGTGTCTTTCGAGTTAAAATTTTCAATCGTAGGAACGCACAATCAATCACCACCCGGTTTGTTTCCGAAAATAATCACTGTGTAGCATGACGGACTCACAATCAGTGAGCCCGATGGCGTCGTGCACAAACTGGTAACATTACAACTTGCTCATTTGAAGTCACGCAAAATATCGAGTGCATTGTACACTCTCGATAGTTATGCGTTCTTTATGCGGTTAATTGGACGAAATTCAGTGTTGCCAGAGTGCTCGCGACAATATTGGACGGACCATAAGCTACCCGAAATTAAAACCAGAGACAACAGAGACCACGCATTGGCCGTTCGCGCGGTGGACGATTTTATTTTCGGGAACACAACAAAATAACATAAGCAAATTTTAGCGATCGAATATCATTCACTTAAAGAATTGATGATTGCTAACTGATTGCGGTGAAAAATCTAGCCAATGAGAGTCGAGAATGAACTTCTGAATGATATTCTCGTGAAAATGAAAAATTCGATAGTAATATTTCGTAACATAACCTCTAAATCAGCTCAGAATAACATGGCCATTTTAAAAATAAAGCTAGCGTTTTCGAAGTTAAAATTATGTTTGTCTTATAGGAAAATGACTTCTACGCATGGTCTGTACAGTAAACTTTATTCGAAAAGTTCGTTGTTTCCGAAATTATCGTGGCGAAAGGAGTCAAAAAGGATAGAAGATGAGATTTCTGACACCGGTTGCAACGATTAAAAATCGAATCTACCTCCGGAGGTGAATTCGAAATGTCCAATTGTTGGAATTCAACGGTCTCCGGTGAGACCAACGAAAGAATCCAATATCATCAAAATAAAATGCAAATCCACCGAATATCATACGACGGTGCGAAACGAACCAAAACCTCGATAACGCCATAAGCACAGCCATAAGCTTTCCATAAGCTTACATGTACCAAGACGAACCCTAACCCCACTTTTTCAAAAGAAGCAGCATGGTATGAGTAGAGGCGGTATTGGTGAGATAGTTAGTGCGTGGTCTCTGTTGTCTCTGA
Organism: Trialeurodes vaporariorum; assembly: GCA_011764245.1. Lineage (NCBI taxonomy): Eukaryota > Metazoa > Arthropoda > Insecta > Hemiptera > Aleyrodidae > Trialeurodes > Trialeurodes vaporariorum. Next base: position 76,327,698 of record VMOF01000002.1, read on the forward strand.
TTCAAACTTGTTTCAAAATTAATTAAAGGTTCTATTCTGACCGCAGTATTCTGTGGTAGTACCTCAAATTCAGTATCAAATATGTTTGAAAGGGAACCACTCCATGAGCATCGCCCGATCCAATAGCGATATCGAGGAACTAATTATACGATTGCGTTTATATTAATGTGATTAGTCCTCCAATGAAACAGTCCGAATAAAACTATAAGGATAACTTGGTTAAGTCAATCAATGTCAGTGTTGAAATCATGTAGATTCGATTGATTATAAACTCAATCGAAATTCATAATTTGTAGTGTATTTAATCGGGACGAATGTCACTTAGTGCCGCTAATAATCAAACCGATTCCATGTTCGTACCGAAGGTTAATTAAAAAAAAAAAAAAAAATGCAATCGAAGATTTTTATGTCGGTGCCCGGCCCTTGATAATCTCGTCCAATGTGCATCTATTTATCTGATCAAACCAAACTATTTACACAATGAATTTAATTAATGTTTTTAATAAAGGGGGAAACCATTAAAACTTCGGCAATTTTCAAAAAATGTGGCAACGGCAACGTGTACTCTGTGATGCACATATTGCTATTTTTGAGCTAGTGCCAAATAGACTGCATATGCAAAATTTTCCACATCCATTATCGTTTTAGCTTTCCCGTGATAACATACTCATACCACCCCCGCCCCCCCAATCAACCCATCGCCGCCACCCTCGCTTCTCTCCGAGGCCTCCTCTCCGAGGCCTCCTCTCCACCTGTATGTCGAGCCTCCCCTCATATTTGCGATTCGCGATTTCGCTCTATCTCCATTATGTCTGAAGAGTCTAATTGATAAATGTGCCAACTTTGGCTTTCGCCTGCGGAAACCATATCATTAGCCATTAGGAAGTTGACAAATTAATTCAGCCCGCACTGCATTAACACTTTGCGTTCTGGAAACGTTTCAGGGTGTTTGCTTGATTTTTGACGGCCTCGTGTCAATGGCCTGGCGAATGACGATGTCGCGTCGGTCCGTAAGTTCCGTTCCATAGCATTGGCGGATGCAGACAATTGTCTTTCTCTCTCTCCTTCCATTTGAACTGATGTGTTCGAAAAGGACAGTAGAGGGGGCCATCACGTGACTTTGGCCCCCTCTTCTGTCCTTTTCTAACGCACGTTTTCAAATGGGAGGTGAGAGAGCAAGACAATTCCCTGTATCCGCCCATGTTCCATAGGCTGATGCAGGAATCTGTCTTTTTCTCTCTCTCCGGTCTTCATTTGAAGTTTGAACACAATATCCTAGTTTATGCGAGAGATCTGAACCCGGGTTGAGTCAACCTGGGTTGGTTTTGAACCCGGGCTCATTGTCCAACTTGGATTAGCGCATAAGCAGTAAGCACCCGCGGATTTGAACTCGAGTTGGTAGAATTTCTTTCTTCTTCTTCTCTGTGTTTGTTTACATTTTTGACGAAAATGGTTGCGATGCTTGGTGCGGTACGGACAAGTGCGGCCGCATAACACGCGTGTTTAACCTAGCTTGTTTTGGTGGCATCGATGCCGCGTGAACCCGGGTTCGGAACTCCGAGGTGTTTAAGCGCAAAATCTCAACCCGGGTTCACCGACTCGACTCGGGGTCGAGTCGAACCCGAGTTCAGCGAAAACCGAAGTGTTTATGCGAGCATCTCAACCCGGGTTCAGGGGCTCAGCTGAACCCGGGTTGCACAAACTAGGCTAATCAAGTGTTAGAATAGGATAGCAGAAGATCCAGGGGGCGATCACGTGACTTTAGTTCCTACCCGCATATGTTTCCAACGCACGCGTTCTAATCGGAGGAGAAAGAGGTACACAAATTCCTGTATCCACTCATGGTTTCGATGTGGATAGACACAAATACCTTATTTGAACATACCAGACTGTTTATTTTTCTAAAGATTAGAGTCGTCTTGATTTGATATTTGTAAGTACGCTGATGGAGAGCTAAATGCAAAATAGTGATTCAACCTTCCCATGTATACGATTTACAACTCTTTTACTTTATTCTCATTGCAACTAAGGCCATAAAAATTCGTTACGGACGTGCTTTGTCAATTTTGGCGAATGTGCCGCCATCTAACTGTGGGTTAAATGGGGCAGTTTCAAGGGTCTGAAATGTTGAGTTTTTTATCAAGAAAATGAAAGTACTTGATGAGCTGAGGACAAAGATGCCTTTGGTTTCTAATTAAGTCCCATTGCTCCGAAGATGAGATTTTGGCCTAAAATACATTGTTTTAAATGGGGATTCCGCGTAGTGACGTCACTACACACACGATTTTTGACAACTTTACACGTTTGTGTCTCCAAAACTGGGACACTTAGGAAAAAACCAAAGGCACCACTGTTTTCAGCTCATCAAAAACTACCATTTTCTGTATAAAAAACACACAATTTCAGACCCTTCCCTGGTAAAAATGACGACTATAACCGTTCCAAAAACGACTGTAAACATAGTTGGCCAACTATAGATTATAGTCGGCAACTATGTTTATAGTCGTTTTTGGAATAGTCGTATAGTCGTCATTTTTATCAGGGTTGCAACTGCCCCATTCTAAGCAAATAAATAAAGTTTGAGGCATGACTCTTCGTACAGCTATTGTAGTTATTTGCTGGATAGCTTCGAATGAAGTTTCCATGAAATTTCACCTGCGTCGCGTCAGCAGAGAGTACTGTTACTGAGGGATCACGCTTAGAGGGACTCAAAATTTCTATACGAACTCTTCCAAGATATCGCCGGCGGGGCGCGGCGTGCGGCGTGACTGCGTTAATGTTTGAACGGTTCGAACATGAGAGCGCGCTGCCGCGCCGCGCCGCTGTATCCACTGAGTGAACCATAGACGTCGACTGGTAGACCTGATAATCATAATAATTGTCGTCCCTGTGGTGTTAATCTTGGAGCGGCGGCGTCTAGGAGCGTCGCGAGGGAGCTACCATCCTCCACCGCGCACCGCGCTCTCGTCGCTCCTCGTGCCATCGCCGCCAGGCTAAGGGTCTTATCATCTTACTTCATCTTATTCCTTCCTCCAATTTGCATCCTGAAGCTCCTCATCAATCCGTAGATAACCCGTTTAGCTAATTAATAATCAGCGGTTCAACTCGCGGTACTCTTGCTGTTGAGTCGAGGATCCGCTCTGCCCCCCACTCCTTCCCCCATCAGCTCCCTCCTCTATATATATGCATACCTTTCGGTGCTCCAGTTTTCATCCTCATCTCCGCTATTGATCCTTTTTTCGTGACACCCGCAAAACTTTTCATCATCCGGCACAACTCCCCCCCCCCCCCCCACCTTCTCGCCGTCTTACTCTTCGAATTTTGACTTTGCTTCTTGAATAGCCTGATGACACAGACGCGGTGTTGTCGAACTCCGTGTATCGTAGTTACAGTAGCTCGCAGACGGTGGATCCAGAAACAGTGGCGGTCCGTGGGTCAAAAAGTGGGGGGGGGGGGGGGGGGCTTGAAAAGTAAAAAAAAAAAATGTCGGCAAAAATTGATGACCTTTTTTTTTCTTTTGACTTATTTTTCGCTTTTTCGATTTTGTTTCCCCCCTTTCTTTATTCGTTTTCCTTTTTTCTCTTTCTCTTCTCTTCTTTTTTCTTTTTTCTTCCTATTTTTCTTTTTTCTTCCTAATTTTTCTTTTTTTCTTCCTTCCCTTCTTTTTCTCGCTTCTTTCAAGCCCCCTTCCCATTAAAAGTGGGGGGGGGGGGCTTGAGCCCCCAAAGCCCCCCCCCCCCCACGGACCGCCACTGTCCAGAAACTTGTCTCCACTCTTTCTTTTCGTTTGATTCCGCAACCGAATATACACGAAACGGAAGCTCTGCGCCATATTTGCGATCTTCTGGAAGTTGAGATTTAGGATTCACTCTATTTTGGCTCCATTGTTTCTTTCGGTCCCAATTTCTTGGTTACTGCCTCTTTGATGTGGATTTTTTTTTTTTTTTTTTTTTTCTTCGCAAAAACACTGGGCTTGAAAAGTGGATCAACACGAAAGAGCGAAGAACGCAAGGAGTGAGTCTTTTTTTTTGGGGGGGGGGGGGGGGGTGTCGGTAGGGGCTATATCCATGTGAAGTTAAAGTTTGGATCGCGTCAGAAAAAGGCGATGCGAGAAGAAAACGGGAGATTTTTGTGAAGAGCCGAGGGAAAGACAAGGAGGGGGACACGGTATGCACGGGATAAGGGATGAAAGGACAAAGAAGGAAGAATAAGTAGGTACATAGCGAAAGTATAGTTGGGGAAGATAAGCACATAAAGAGTCCTGAGAACCGGAGTGAAATAGACAAAAAGAAATGAATTGAGTCTGCAAATGTCCCAAGAGGGTACTCAGCGAGAAAAAGTTCAAGAAAGGAAATGGGCTCGAAAAATAGCTGTCCTCTTTTGATAGAGCATATTCACGCACTTTGTTGCGTATCAAGTCGCGGAAGGACCGAGAGAGAAGGAGAGCCGCGGAATGGTGGAACGAGTAGCGAGGGGGGGGGGGGATACGGATGCGAGAGACCATTTTCCATCGTAGTTGTTTGCGCTCTCCGGCATGACATTGGCCACCGTGAATTATAAAACGTAGGAGCGAGCGAATGGCTTCGTGCCGCGGATTGAGAGGAAAGGGCGAACATTTCATTTTCAAAACAAATACCGTAAAAAGATCATTTAAGGTAACAGCAGGTTTGTATGTGTATTATAGATATCATACTTCCTGTGCAAATTTTGAACGGAAGGAAGGAAACTCGCTAAAGGGTAGGATGCTCGAGTGTTCTTCTAACTCTAAGTTGAATGTGAACCCGTCGATGTTCTTTCGATACACTGCCTTTAATTTTAGTTGTAATTTGTAATAATTGTAACAAACAACTTGAAGGTTTGACTAGTTCATTGAAATCGTATTAATTTCAACGCGTAAATAAATAAACTGTAGGGAACAGGGAACACCCTACGAACACTTTCTCCCTCCATTTTTATCTGTGGAGCCCCCAGATTCCCCTTAAGAATTCTGGGGGGACCCCCAGACCCCCCTTTATTATCCTGGGGAGACCCCGAGACCCCCCTTAAGTATTCTGGGGGAGACCCCCAGACCCCCCTTTAGAATATTTAACTTTTTCTCTTTTTTGGCCCATTTTCCCATTGATTTTAATGGAAACCATTTTTCATCCATAACTAACCTAAAAATTGAAATTTTGAAAAAACAAAAGAAAAGTCCCTCCGGGGAATGTTAAAAGCAACGTCTCTGCAAAATTTGGATGCATATATGGATCAGTAGTTCAAAAGTTATGCTGGGTTTCACGTTCATGACTGCAGACAGACAGACGCCACAGAAATGTTGCGCATTTACTCCTCCCAACCACATATGGTTAAGAAATATTGAAATATCATGGATGGATGTTCTTTAGGATAGTATTAGGCATGATAAGAGCCAATTATGTTATAGTTATCGTGATTGACTTAGTCGCAGCGGGCCAAGTATCGAAACAAAATGCATCAAAAATCTCTGCGCCATCGGAATACTTTCTCAATTTTTCTAATTTCATTAGAGTGAGAAAGTAAAAATAATCTCTGACCTGATTGGATCAAGGGCCCATAAAACAACAGATACGCTCTAGGCTCCACAGACACCTCCTTCTTCAGTTTTTCTACAGCCAATGAGAGATGGAACCTCGTATGGCCAAACTCTTTCATATACAGAGATTCTAGTCCTAGTTTGATGCAAATGAGAAAAAGGAAATGAAAGAAGGGAGTAGATGTCATGTCGTTTCAAAAGAGTTTGACTTTTTCAGCTTTTTCTGTATTTGTGCGAAGGTGCGTATATGCTCTTCTTCTGCGCAGTTTGGCGTAATCAAAATCTACGAAAATAAGGTACTATCGACGAATTAAAGATTGTCATAAGATTTTTACGCATGTTCAGTTATTGGTGGGAGTGTGGGACTGATCTGCTGCGACTTTCCCGCCCCAACCACACTGGCACCTCGCCTGCAAGGTGTGAGGAGTATGAAGAGTGGCCGAACAGGAACCTTGAAGGTGAAACATAGGTGGTGGCAATCTCTAATTCGTCGATAGTACATTATTTAATGTTTCTATTGGTTGCGTTGACGGAAACTTGCGCAGAAGACGGAAAACACCCATTCGCGCATGTGTAGTGTGTACCTACAAAGAGCTGTGAACGGCAATCTGTTCTGAATCGAAGTGTTTTGACGTCGAAATGGATTGTTTCAATGACCTTCAAATGTATGGTTTGAATCGGAAATGCAACCTGAATCGAAGGTTTTGCAAATAATGATTCGACCAGTGGCGTCGCGTGCAATTTGGCAACAATGTATTCTATCCATCTAAACTCATGTAAAATATCGAATTCAGGGGGTGCACAGTGCACGAGGAATATTCGATATATTTAATGAGTTTAAGTGGAGCAGTTGCATAGTTGCCAAATAGTACGCGACGCCACTGGATTCGACGACCCCGATATATTTTCAACAATCGATTTCTATTAATGAAAGTAAGTTTAAGAACATTTTGCTTCGAGCCAAACGATCACAATCATACGTTGCTCTAGATATTATAGCTCAATCTGCCTCTAAAATGACGGTGAAATAGATGCATAAAGAAATATTTTTCTTTGTTATAATTATTTCAAATTTTCGTGTGAAAGTTGCCGGTTTTTTTTTTGTGCGTAGTGAATATCTTAATTAACAACGCTGGTCAAAAGCCCTTTCATTCGCACCTTTTTAGGTTTTAAGCTTATCGTAAATGCTCGTAAATGTAATTACTGACCTACTGAGTTAAAATTACCTCGGCGATCGCATTTACTTTGAAACAATGCAGACCGTGAGTCTAAGCGCTTTTAAGAGAAGAAAGAGAATTAATGGGAGCTAATCAAAGCCAAGCAAAGTAAATTACGCGCTCAGATTCAAACACAGTTCCTATCACTGTTATCATCGTCAAGAAAGGAGGAACGAAGCGCAATTTAAACTTGCTTTTTTCACGTCAAATTAGCCTTAAAGATTATCTTTTTCTCTCTACACCGTTATTTAAACTCTTCGTTTTTTCTATACTTATAGGAAATCTGCATTGGCACAGCCATACGCACTCAATGGGTATGTCGCATACTTTTGCTACAACAATATAGAACCTTGATTCTCATGTAAAATTCGGCAAAAATAATGATGAGCACATTAAAAACATTCAAAATCCACTCATTAACTCAGGAAATCACTTTAATTTCAAACAGCCCGCGCTACACTAGACACTATTTGCACCGGTATACCACGACATAGACGGAACCACCGTGCATAAGTAAACAACATCGTAACTACAAAATGATGGAATTCCCTTCTAAATACATGAACTATTGGCTGCATTTGCTGTCTGGTCTTTTCGGTTTATCAAAGATTACAAAATAATATAAGAAATGTACGCATCTAAACGAAACATTCCAATGTTTGTAAGTTCTGTTCATGTTTACATAAACGAGATGGTTCCATGTATGTAGTTATAAGTCGGTGATATAGTGTCTAGTGTAGCGCGAGTTGTTTGAAATGGAAGGTATTTTCCGAGTTAATGAGTGGATTTTGAAAGTTTTTAATGTGCGCATCTTTATTTTCGCCGAATTTTACGTTAGAAACAATGTGTCATATTGATGTAGCAAAAGTACGCAACAGACCCATTCTCTTTCACTGTCTCATTTTGTCCTTAGAATGAATGGGAATAAAAAAAGATTAAAGAAGGGATGGTCGGAAGGGGCTATCACGTGACTTAACCATGATTCTCGATTAAGTACTCGTTTTAGATTACTTTTCAGAAATAATCGGGATGGGTTTTTTACGGTAGTCAGGTGTACTGATTTCAATAGAATTTAACCAACGTCTCCTTTTGAGTAAATTGTTGTTTACCTAATTATATTAGTTTCATTGAACTCGGGGCGCCTGATTTATTATTGTTAATATCCACCTCGTTGGACTCGTTGTTTCCCTGCCCAGTGTCCATTCAAATCCATGAGAAAGATCGAAGTAACAGGTGTTCGACGATCACCTCAGAATTCGACCTTTTTACACTGGTTGAAATGAACAAAACGCAACGTTGCCGGATTGCACGCCACACCGCCTAATTCTTTCGAATGTTTGAATTCGCCATTCCTTCAATACGTTCACGTTTTCAATAACCCATTCAAAATTGAAACCCTTGCAATAACCTTACCGTAAAAAGACGCCCGATATCGGGTCTTGCGACTCCTTTTCGAATATAATGGCTCTGCTAAGATTGGGAAGAAGATGTAATTCGGGAAGAAATTCCAAGATGTTTATGATCCCTGCTCACCTCCTCCACCCCACTCTATCCCATACCACTCGCTCATCCTCAAATTCATATCCGAAATTTTATCGCTCTCTTTCTCTTCTTTATATTCTCTCAGTTGCGGAAACAGCATATTTTCAATTATCATAAAACGTATCCCGTGAAAGTGAGAGGCGAGAGGTCGCGGATATGACGGCGCGGCGCGTGAGTTTGTGTGAGGGAGACAAGGTACGGCGGAGCGCTTGGGGGGGAGGGAGGGGAGGGAGGGGAGGGGAGGACGAAGGTGTGATGGGGGTGGTGCTGGCGGTGGCGGTGGTGTTGGCGTTGGCCCATGCTCCAAGATGTACCGTCGATCAGGGAGAGAGGAAAAAGACGTACGTCGTGTACGTCGCGTCGCGTGAAGCCGTAAATAAACGACGTCATCGGTCGATGTCGCGTCTGAGCGTAAACTCGTATTTCTGGCACTCTAATTGGACGTGCGTCGCGCTCACCCTCGCCTCGCCCGCGCCCTGGCAGCGCACAGTGAGAAAGAAAAACAAGAAAAAAAAAATCGACGTTAATTAGAGTCCCTATATGTAGAGAGTTAAGACAAGTGAAATCATGGGCGCCGCCATTGGATGCGATTTTGCACATTTGTTTACATTCTGAGACCGTTGTTGTGTTTTGCTTTACTGCAAAGATTACAGCTCCGCTAAGTTTGTAACGATATAATCTTTCCCTGCTTTTGTTGATCGACATGTATTAACGCTTTTAAAGATTCTTTTGAGATTTACAGACATTCTTGTGGTGCATCATGATTAAAATCAACAGATTCATCGCAAATTAACTCTTTTATCACTAAAAGGCCGTTGGTAAACAAATCAAAAGTGCAAAATCGCATCCAATGGCGGCGTCCGTAGAGCCTAAAATTCATCGACCAATCAGAAGTTGACTACCCTCTTGTCTTAACTCTCTGCATATGTATAGGGACTCTAACGTTAATCAAGATCAGTAATCAATCTCGCGAACAATCGATTTTCAGTTGTGTACTTCCCGTTGGAATCCACTCAAAAGTGTCCTTTTTCTGGGGGATTTAAGATGATTCCAGGGTCGATTAGTTCCAACTGTGGACACCACGTCGCGCTGCTCGAAAAGTCAACAGTTTTTTGCTAAATTTGACGAATTCACGCTTAAAACACAAATTTGAGGAACGTCAGCACGTGCGAGCATACTTCAGGAATTTAAGATAACCTGCGAATGTTTCAGACTAAAACACTCAAAAATAAAGCCGAAAATTATGAAATACGAAAATTCCCGTAAGCCGCAATCAGTGCGAGTGAGGCAGATAGACGTATCATCACTCTGTTTCACTGAGCTTATGGCGAAACGAATTTCATAATTTACGGCTTTAATTTTAAACCAATTTTGCTCATTTGGGGCTCAAATAATCCAAAAAACATTTTTGCAGGTGCTGACATTTTTGGATTTTGCGTTTTATCTATAGTTTCAGTTTAAAACGCCAAAAACACGACTTTTCCCAAAAGCGACTAGTGGCGCTATCCGTCGGATTGAAATCTGGAAAAGTTTCGCCTGGAATCACCTTAATGAGTGTGTAGTTTACATTGGAGAAAACCAAAACGAAAACATGAACAAAACAAACGAAAAACCTGCAGGCTATTCTTGAACGATCGTATTATAATGCTATCGGGTCGATGATTCATTCCGATAGAAACCCTGCGCCCTGCGGAAATTCGCCGATGACTCCTAAGCATTCGGAGAATTTCCGCAATGATGAGATGGTTTCTATCGGAATGAAACCTATCGTAATGACACCACCCCTAAGAATAAAACGTACTATATAGATCATCGAATCGATAGCGTTACGATAATATTGTTCATAGTTCAGTGTATGGCTGTGATGTAGAGCTCGTTTCAGAAGTGTAGGTGGACCAAAACCATAATCTTTGGCGAATTTTCAACTTTTATTCCTTCAAATCAATACCGAATTTGCCCCTGACTTTATTCTTTTGTGTTTAAAGTTTTCCTCATTGAAAAGTGAACACTCAATTTCATTTTCATTCATTTTCATCGAGTAATATCAGAAATAATGTTGACAAATTCCAAAGATTATCGGTCTAGGTCCGCCTACACTTCTGAAACGAGCTCTACCAAAATACTCGCATCTGTAATATTTTCTCACTCGGTGGCAAGGCTGTTAGTTTATTAAAATATCCTTAAGGTTTTTAAAGTCATCGGCGACTCTACCGGATGAGAAAAAACTCCAGATGCGAGTATTTTTGTGCATTACAGGCATACCCCGAATTGAACTAAGTAATCTTTTCTTAGCCGGTGGAATCATCAGTGAATTGAAAAATGTCATTAATTTTACGCAAAATGGTAGCTCTCTGTACACCAGCCTCTTCCGATTGAAAGTCTATTGGCATTACGTTTCTTTCATCTCTGCTCTGCTTCAACTTTTGTTAGATGTATGTTTCCTCATTATTTTGAAAAGTTGATGTTTTGCTGCAGTTGTGCAGTTTTGCGCTTAGACCAGTGACATCCAATTTCTGAAAAATGACCTTTGACAGTAGAGGCATGTTTGAGCGTGAGACGGATCTATGAGGCTCTGTCTATTTTACAAGAGTATGGGATTTGTATAGGTCCCTCAGCTCTCGACATAGTTGATGTCGGAAGCCGAGGCAGATCCAGGAAATTGTCATTACTCCTCCATCGTCTATTTGAACTCGTGTTTGAAAATGATCGAAGGAGAGACCATCACGTGAGTTTAGATCATGTACTGTCCTTTTTCAACGCATGCGTTCAAATGAGATGAGAGGGGGGAGGGAGAGGGGGAGGAAGATTCCACCCACCCACCCCCCCCCCCACGGCTCGGGGATAAAAGTGTGTTCTTGTTTCTCAGTTCGGCAACATTGGCTGTCAATTTGACGCCACACAGTGGACAAGAAGAAGAATTTTTCCGGAGATGAAAAGTTCTGTTTTCCTCTGCAGAAACGTTTTAAAGTCAATCTTTCCTTGCATAACCCAAGTAATTGACTGATGTAAGGCTATAAAGTAGAAAAAGGAGCTCTTACAACGCTGCGAGGAATCATCTCTGTAAAAACAAGGAAACACGTTTACTTGTGACAGTTTTTCTTGCGCGAAGTAAAGTTGTGTTGCATGAAGGAGAATCACTGTCACAACAAAAAATTTTTTACTTGTTGCAGCAGACATTTTCCTTGGGTTAAAGGAATTCCTCGTCAGTCAATATTTCACTGTGCAGTTTCTTTAACAGAAGCGGAATACACCTTGGATTTAAAAAAAAAAAATCTCTCATCGTAGGTTTTTCTAAAGATAAATGGATTGTCAATTTCGATTTTGAAAAAACTATCGATTGTTCTATCGTCCTTGCCAAAGTTACTAGACGGTGGCGAAGAATCACTAATTTTCCCTTTCAATTTCATGTAAAGTAGGCGATTATTTTTTATTGCAATCTGGCAGCTATGTTCTTAGCACGACTATGAGAAGTGCGAATTTTAAGCTATTTCCAGTAGACCTCGCGTGCTTTCCGCAGAATTTTTCATGCGAGCTGTGCCAATTTTTTCACTGCTGAAAAACCTTGTGAGAGCTCCATTGAACTAATTTGTTTGTTTGTTCATGAGACTATGTCCAGGAAATTCCATTTCTCCAACCCTCTGTTCGCCACCAGGACAAAAAGGTAAAGCGGATCAGACGGCCGTTCGCGCTCGGCGTTCGGCGCGGGGTGGGTGTTCAAGTCAAGTGGCCGATGCGATGTAGTTTGAGGAGGGGGGGATGGTGGTGGAGGGGGAGGGGGAGGATAAAGACGAACGAATTAAGGTTCACCTCTTAACTTTCGTGATGTGCAACGAACATTAAAACAAACATCTACATCGAGGTCAACTTAACTTATTAACCTCCCTGACGTACGATGGACGGGCAGACGCGACGGATGGCAAAACGTACTAAGCACCCCCCACCCCCACCCCCCACCCCCACCCCCACCCCACCCCCACCCCCCACCCCACCCCCACCCCCCACCCCCTCCCACCATTCGTTCGAAACGACCGCTCTCACAGATTGGTATATGGCGTCGCGTCGTTTGCGTCAATGTCATGTCATGTTTCGTTATGTCTTGTCCTGTCCTGTCTTGTCTTGTGTCTTGCCCCACCGTCTTGTCTTGATTTGCTTTGTCTCGTCTCGTCTGCCATACCTGGTGTCCTGTTGCCCCCTTCCCCCCTCCCCCTCCCCCTCCGATGTCTGGGGGCCACCATGCAGTCCCGATAATTGAATTAAACTCGGTCCCGATTTGATTTGGTGCATCGAGGGACAAGAAGGAAGCAGGAGCAGGATAGTACGCGCCGCACAGCGTACACGCTTACCCCCCTCCTCCACGATTCGGTGCAGTACAACTTTTATTACTTCCGAGCGGATATTTTATTGGACATTCTGGACGATCCTTTATTCCAGATTTTCTCATTTCGTTCTATCGCTTCTCCTTTCTGCCTCGTGCTCTGAGTTCCAGCTTTCCTGCCCCGTCGAAAAAGACTCTCCTCAACGAGATGGAAGAAGAAGAAGAAGAATATAAAAGTTACAATTGATTGAACTCTAAAGTTGAAGTAACGATCGCCATTAGATTGCGAAGCAGTGCGAAATAAGTCATTTGCAGGATTCCCTTTGATCTCGGTCCCAGCTCATTGATCACGTGATCAGCTAACGTGATCTGTCATTTTGGCAGCGTTGCATTCTGTCGATTTAAACCAATGTGAAAGGTCGAATCCGGAGGTGTTGTCCAAATAGTCAAACATCCAATGCATCAATCTTTCTCATTGGTTTAAATGGACATGAGTTCGACGGTTCCAAATTGCATTCTATGCGCCACTGCTACATAGAGCAACGGTATTGTGAGAGTTAACCAGGGCTGCCGTTTTGCGTATAATCAATTCTATTTTTCTATTTACCGATGATTCCACCGGTTGAGAAAAGATTACATTGTTCAGTTCAGAGTATGACTGTAATGAACTAAAATACTCGCATCTGTAATCTTTTCTCAACCGGTAGAGTCGTCAATGACTTTTAAAAACTTTCGGATATTTTAATTAATTAACAACGTTTCCACCGATTGAGGAAAGATTACGCAGATGCGAGTATTTTCGTGCATTATAGTCTTACACTGAACTGAACTGTGTAATCTTTTTTCAACCGGTGGAATCATCGGTGAATAGAAAAATAGCATTGATTATACGCAAAACGGCAGCCCTGGAGTTAACGTTAAAATAAGGAGTACTTACAAGCGCTCGCTCTTCGTGAAAAATTGAATTAATGAATTAAGCTAGTATACAATTTTTCAACGCTACGTTTTGTCCATTAAAAGCTGTACAATTAGTCGAATCTGAATATGACACCAAATAGTTCGATCTTTTTTTTAAGCTTCAGTGGACAGAATGCATTGGTGTCTGATTGTATTAGTTCTTTTTTGTTTTTTAGAGAGCAAATTTATTGTTTCATTCGGCTTTTTCGGACTCTTACCATATGGGCCGGCCCCTTTCAATAATATCCGCTAATGAGAAGTCAGAAAACTCAAAACAGTGAAGTGAAGAATCAAGATACATATGATTGGCTTTGAGATTGCGAAAGTTCAAATCATCGCCGTTCTAGCGTAACTTTTTTTCTAATACCTTTGCAGCATACCTTGAGTCTGATGGGGGGGAAAAAAGAAAAAAAGAAGGGGAAAAAAGGGTCGTCAACTCTAGGGGTCGGAAAAAGTTAAGAACCGCTGCAGTAGCATATCCAAGAATTTATATTTTTCTCCTCTTATGCCTTTTTAAGAGCACGTGTTAGGAAAGGACAAAGATAGGAAATAAAGTCTCACGTGATAACCCTTCTCGCCATCCTTTTCTAACATACGTTCAATTGGTTGAAGAGAGAGTGAGATGACTTTCTCGATACGCCACTCCTCCATAATCCGGAGGCAGCCTCAATTATTTGGAATACTCCAAATAAGGTGAGACAATAAACACTCGGAAGAAGTTTAAGGAGCAGATCTTCAGAGCGAACAAAAATCATACTCGTAAACCAGAAACAAAGGTTGGTGGAGGGGGAGGGGGAGGAGATTGTCCTTTTATAGCTTTGTTTTCCCTAATCGTTCCTTGAATCACTGTCGACAGCTCTTTCTCTTCCCCTCTCTCCTTAAGGAAGAAAGCTGTGACCGTGAAGTCTGAAACATCGAGCTCTCTTTTTTATTTTACTTTATTTTTTTTTTTTTTATTTTTCTCTCATTCTCCTTCAACATGATTACTCTTCCGCGCTCACTCTCCAAAGAATTAAATACAGAAAGCAAAGAGGGGAAAGTGCGATCACTGATTAGCGAGTTGAATTACGCGGAATTAAAAGTCAGTGCTTGTGTTTAGTTTTTTCTTTTTTTTTGGAGCCTGTCTTTGTTTTGTGTTTTCTTGTTTAATTTATACTCTATTCGGGATAAGAAGTCCGATGGAAAGTCAGGTAAAAACGCACTACATTGCAACGCAGCGGTTTCTCGGCTGTCGATTCTTCCCCGCTATGTCCGTTCAGGAGGACCGACCTTTCAGACCCTTTTATAGAAAAAGACAATACTGTGAACGGACCAATCATAAGGGGCGGTAGCCCCCGGCCAAGTAAAAAAAAAGAAAGAAAAAAAAGTAAGAACACAGAACAGAACACAGATGCCAAGAGACGCGGTCGGGGCACCGACACTTATATACATGCAACAGAGCAAATTTCGCGATTTTTTATATAGTCCTTTGAACGCCCACTCGAAAAGTAAACGAGTAAACGCGATTTTGGATGTCAACGCTACAAGAGAAGGTTTCGTTCGGGCGCCTTCAATTCACCGTATAGGCAATTCCAACTCCCCCCGAGTACGAACAGTTAACTATCCTCCCTATATTTATGGAAGAGTGGCGTTCGTTTGATCAAACTTGGTCTGTAAGGGGTTCATTCGCGAATTTTGAATAACCGACTTTAAATTTAAATTCTGCTCGACGTGCTCAGAAAAATGATACCAAATGACGGTTCAATATGTAATTTTTCAAAGATTACAGCTTCTTGGAATCACTCAATCAGGAATGCCAAAATCTTCGAAAAATTACTCCTTGAACCGCCGTCGGGTTATATTTTTTTGTGCACGTCGAGCAGAATTTAAATTTAAAGTCGGTTATTCAAAATTCGCGAATGCTGCAAAAGTTTAATTTTCGAGTGGGCGTTCAAAGGACTATATAAATTGGTCAGTTCACGGTATTGTCTTTTTCAATAAAAGGGTCTAAAAGGCCGGTCCTCCTGAACGCACGTAGCGGGGAAGAATTGACAGCCGAGAAACCGCTGCGTTGCGACGTAGTGCGTTTTTACCTCACGTCCCATCGGACTTCTTATCCCGAACAGAGTATATTTAACAATTTCTTGAAGGGAAAGAGTGCTCATTGGATCCTTGCTGAATCGGAAGAAGATATGCAAAGGCTACAATGCAAAGTTGTTGATTATTGCGTTTAAAAAAAAAAAAAAAAAAAAAACTATTACAAGTGATACGATAAGTCAGTCGAGGTAATCTCTCCGCGATCTTAACGAACACTATAAAAACCCAATATTTGCGCTGTGGCACTGGCGCAACCAGGATCTCTCATCTCTCTCATTTCCCATTTGAATGTGTAAGTAGGAAAAGGACAGAAAGAGGGGGTTTTATCCTCTTGTCCTTCCTTGTCTAACATATGTTTTTTAATGGAGAAAAGAGAGAGGTAAAGAAACTCTCGGTGCGCTACAGTGCTGTGGTATGTAAAGAAGTTTTATGCGGATCTGATAGCTCTTCCCTGTTTTTGTTGCGTTTTACTCTTCACTTCTCTTGCCCTGGAAGAGATTTTTTTATGTATTTTTTGTCTCTTTTTTGTCAAGTTTTCTAACCTCTAAACATTAGATCTAATGTATCAGTTTGAGTTGAAAAGGGGACAAATAATTCAGTATTTTCTTTCGATTAACTTTCACTGCGCGTGTAGTAGGCACCTTACTCATAATTCAATCGGGGTGTCTATATTTTTTTGGAACGCAATGGGTCTGTTGCATACTTTTGCTACAACAATATACAAGAACCTTGATTCTTATGTAAAATTCGGCGAAAATAATGATGCGCACAATAAAAACGTTTGAAATCCACTCATTAACTCAGGAAATCACTTCAATTTCAAACAGCCCGCGCTACACTAGACACTATTTGCACCGGTATACTTCTACATAGACGGAACCACCGTGCAACAACATCGTAACTACAAAATGATGGAATTCCCTTCTAAACACATGAACTATTAGCTGCATTTGCTTGATGATAAACGAGAATTAATTGAATCGCCTCTTTTGAGACTTTCGTAAAATTCTCGCGAAACGGCCCCCTTAGTCAATTCATGCCAAAGTAGAAGAATTGTCTACGTTAACCTTAAATCTTGTCACCTTTTCAAACAAGGCATCGTCTGTATTCTAAGCTCTCTTGTGGTGTGCAGTATTAAGTCTTACTGATTTCCTGTTTTCTTTCTCGCGTCTAACTAACTAACCAACCAACAAAGAACTAATGAATGAGAAAGTGCTGTGATCACGCAGAGATCTCCAAGGGAGTTTTTTATGCTTTTTTTTAACATTTTATTTTTTACTCTATTTAATGAAAATGAATAACTCTGTTTTCTCGCGTTATTTTATTACTCGGGGGCCTCGCCGCTTCTGACCGCCAGGCGGCCCAACTGCTGAGAATGCTCCACGCTTCATTAATAATTATAAAGGGCTGTATCCTCTCGGCCGCTTCTCAACATAACCCTCAAAAGCGCAAGGGAGGATGCGATCCCTAATTTATGTTTATGAAAATATTCCCCGAAAGGGTGCAATAAAAAATAATGAAATTTTCGCTCAAAAGTAACGGTTCCACTTAAAGAGCTGTACAAACACAACAGGAACTTTTAAGGAGAAAGAAAGAGAGAGAAAAAAAAACCCCGGGGCTAAAGTCGTCTCAACCACTTCCTTGAATTTCTCGCGTCTCTAATTTCATCCCGTTACTTTCCAGGAGTGGTTGTTCGTGCAATCTGGTAACCACAACCTCCTCATTCAAATCTGCGTATAAAATCGATTCTAAGTACAACCTCATCAAGACTTTTTGTTTTTTTTTTTTTTTTTTTTTTTTTTTTTTTTTTTTTTTAGCGTAGGTCATGATATCTTTTGATACGTACAACGTACATAACTACACGCAAGCGCAGAAAATGTGCGCATTTTCAGAGGTCGGCGTGGTAAGTACCATCGAAGCACAGAATACTACGATCGATCAAAATGAAAATGTTGGTTCTTGTTGAAGCTTTGTTTTCTGGTCCGTCATTTTGAAAACTTCCATACCAACCCCATGAAAAGCTTTGCAAAAGACGGAGACAGAGATATGTCCGCCATTTTTCATACAGACACCGAAAGAGACTGACACTTTTTTGGCTCTGCGGGAGCTACCGCATTCTGATAGTATTATTCTGTGATCGAAGTACGTTTACTTTTCTTCGGAGAAACGGAATGTTTTAGAGTTCGTGTCTGACGAGATCCACTCGCCCGTTGAGTATGGAACCGCTCGTGCATCGAACTTTCCGTAGATTACGGTATCCGCCGCCAGACTAGTTGGATTCGTAATCGATATGATGGATGACTGATGAGCGGTTGCGGTGGGTCGATGCATTGGTGCTCATAAGAAGATGAAGAAAAATGCGTTTTGCTGTTTATAAATTACTTTGTTCTCTCGGGTAATCTCTAATTCCTGTAAGTGTTGCTCGTGTAGTGCGGGAACTTGGCTGGTGCTTTATCGTGTACCTAAAAAGATAGTGCGGTACATCAATCCCTCTACTCGCGACTTTTTACGACGTCTCCGCATATTTTACTAGAGGAGTTGGTGATGTCGTTTTCACTTAATGTCAGCGCACCATTTTTAGTCGTTAAGTTGTTTTAACCAAGCTTGTCTCTATTTTGTCCTCTAAACCCAGGTAAATAATCGATTAATTATAAGAGAGACAATCTGCCTCCGATAGAACCGATACTATACAGTCTGATCGTCTTATTGCGTTTACTATAGCGGCGCGGCGGCTCGTGCAATTTGACAACAGTGAACCTCTATTTAAACCCAGGTAAATAATCGATTAATTACGGGAGAGACAAGCTGCCTCCGATAGAACCGATACTATACACCGGCTCAAATAGCACCAGAGCTGCCGTTTTGCGTATAATTAATCCCACCAAAAACCTTTCCAGGTGCAAGCAGACGGCAATTCAGGTAATAAGGTCTGTCACAAAAAGCCGTTCTAATGCATCTACTCAAAGACATGGTTTGATGGGAACAGCAAGTCCCGTCCAAGTGGGCACCCAACAAGGCAACTGTTAACCATTTTTCAAAAGCAACACTATCCATCAGCGGCGAATTTAGAGAAGAAAAAACTTTGAGCGATGTATTTCTTTATTTTTTATTTTCAAACGCAAAAACTTGCCGCCGTTCATCGTCTTTTTCCTAATTGTATGTGTAGTAAACCATCTCAGCCGAATTGTCCATTATGATAAAATTATTTAAAAAAAAAATAAAAAAAAAAAAAAAATGATAGTACTTCACAACTGTAGGTTTAGATTGGTGTCCGAAAAGAAGAACCCGCAAGTTTTTTAAAGTCATCGACGACTCCACCGGTTGAAAAAAGATTACAAGTGCGATAGTATTATCGTGCATTACAGTCATACACCGGACTGAACTCTGTAATCTTTTCTCAACCGGTGGAATCATCGGTGAATTAAAAAATACCTTTGATTATACGATATACGCAAAACGACAGCTTTGAATTGTGTAAAAGCACGATTACTGGCTTGTACGAGCCGCCAATGTTGGTCTCGAAATCATTTATTCAGGCCGATGTCAACCAACGACGATTAGAGAGGACCATCGAGCATCACAGATTTTTAACAGAGGTTAATGTCTGTTGGTTTTTAGGCCGTCCTTTTCCATTAAGTGTAATTCATATTGCAGGGGCACTCGGTAGCTCAAGCTGTAGGCTGTGTTGTCACTTCCTATGTATTTTCAATAGAGTTGCAAACCGAATTTATTTTTGGAACCAGTTCCGAAGTTTTGAGAGTGATTGGTTCCACACTCCACTCGGAGAAAAAGGTATGTCGATGAAGCACATAGAGTTTGGTGAATTTGCAGCTGCTGAGCTGAGTATGTCTTCTAACAGCATACTTTATGTTCTTGAACGACGTACTCTATGTTTTTGAACTACATAAGTATGTGCTTGAAAGACATGCTCTATGTCGTCAGAACTCATACTCGCCCCAGCAGCTGCAAATGTGACATACTTTATGTGGTTCATCGACATACCTTTTTATATCAATTTCGGTTCCCAAAACGTTGCTGAATAATAAGAACTGGAAAGGAGCCGGGAAAATGAAAGATGTAATACGCATTGTTTTACGCAGAAACAAAGATTAACAACAATGTTGATCTTTAGGAATATATGGTTTTAGGGATGACCAGTGCACTATGGGCCAGGGTGGCATGCTGCGCGAGAATAATTATTTTTGACGCTACATTTACTTGAAACTTTCTGAAAATTTGGGCAGGGCGGTTTTTTGGGTCGCTGAATTCATTTTTGATATTAGTTTTTCAAAATTCTCAAATCCAAGATGGCCGCCGATAAGTATGACTATGGTGGCCATCTTGGATTTGGGAATTTTGAAAAACTAATATCAAAAAAGAATCCAGCGACCCAAAAAACCCCCATATGCCAAGTTTCAATGAATTTCATCGATTATTGTGGAGCAACACATTTTTTTGTAGAATCGAAAGTCGGTAAAACCCTATTTTTGGCCTAGATTTGAAACTTTGTGCGGTCATAACTCTTGAACGAAACGTTTCTCGGCATCACAGTTTGCTCCATCTGAAAGCTTAGAGAATCAGCTTTTTTCAAGAAAGTTCTTTGTTCAGATTCCTTCATTGCGCATATTTTTGAAACTCAAAAAAACGGATTTTTGGAAACTTGAAAAATAATAAAAAAATAAAAAAAAGGGTCAAAGATCTTTTAAACGAAACATTAAAGCACACCAATCGAAAGCTCTTTAAAAGTAGCATCTTTTGGCGCTAACTTCACGCCAATATCTCTTTTCGTTCAAAAGTTATGGAGCATTGAAGGTTTTGACTTTGACCCCCTGCCCCCCGCTCCCAGATGACCAAATTAAAAAAACTGCAGATATTCTGAAAGCTGACGCTTAGTTCTATCATCCTTGAAAGTTTCATCCTATTCTGAGGGGGGGGGGCACTCTAATGGTACCTGGATGGACACCTTTGAGACACCAGCCATGAGGCAAATGGAAACTCGCAAATTTTCCTTTAAATCTGGCAACACAGCCAGCTTCCATTGTGGGCAAAGAGTGTAGTTTATTGTCTGTTGTGCAGTGCAATGCAAGGACGACTATCATGTTTCCCTTTTTAATTTATTCAATTTTTTCCCATTTAAATAAATTAAAAATACTTGAATATTTTACAAATTTGGCAACACTGGAAATTTCAGATGGCATAATATAACCTAAGATAATAAGCAATGTTATTATTACTAGTTACAACATCTGATTTTAACGACAAAAAATACCTCTACGCATAATAACAGAGGAACGATCATGAAAATGAGATTCTGCCCACTTTTCTATGGATGGTTCGGTTACTTAAAAAAATGTTTTCCAAGAGTTGTTGCAACTTGTTGCAGACGAACTATGCAGGAAGTTGGTCACAAAGGCATGTAGAATCAATACCTGGCGGCAAAAGTTTAAGTACTTTTAAGCGAAAAACTCTAGACAACTATTTACTCACAATATTACCGCAAAAACGAAATAAAAAGGATACCATGTTTGCACCGCATTTTCGGCAGTTTAAATTAAGATTTTTTAAAAGATTTGTATACCGAAAGAAAGCTTACATTCTGACGAATCTGCCATAATGATTTGGAATCAATTCATTAAATTTTGACTCATATAATAGCGCAGAGATCAACAATGAGCGCGCGCTATCTTTCCTGATTCGTGCGGAGCGAGCGTGGATGTTACAGAGGTGACCATTTCCCCCCCTCGCTTGTGTAGCCGTATGCACCTAGACCATGATATATGGGTATTTTCTGATTCCTTATGATGTCTACTTCTCGAATCTTTCATTGGAATTTTAAAAATTGACACTTGAAAAAATGACATTATTCTCGCGTAGCATGCCTTCCTGGCCCATAGTGCAGTGGCGTAACTACTCTTTTGCTCGGGGGGGGGGGGGGTCAGATCTCACGTTGTTTAAAAAAATCGATGACTTCCATTTATTACCTTAGAATGAACACCCCCCCCCCCCCCCTTCTTCTGGTCACCTTAAAAACCAATAACTTTTTTTTTTTTTTTTTTTTTTTTTTTTTTTTTTAATGAGGCTTGTCCCCGTAAGAAATAACGTGCCGTATCGTTTCAACTAAAAGTAACGAAAATATTTTACCGAATGAATTTTAGAAAATGCCGCTGAGTTGCCAATATTTATAAAAAAATGTTTATTATCTTGTTGTTCTGTAAAAATAAATTTCGCGTCCCTTTCAAAATTTACTCTCCTTTCTGTTTCTTGACTCTTTTTCATGATATTTCCATTTACTATTGAGCTCTGGGGGGGATTGATCCCCCTGACCCCCCCCCCCTAAATACGCCACTGGGGATGACTTTATTAGGTGAAAAAGTTCTTTGAGCTATCGGAACTATCTCTCTCGCTCTCGCGTGACCCCCGTTTACTGCTATCTCACTCTTATCGCTAAAATCGTATGCAGAGCCATTTTTTGTGAAATTCTTATCGGATATTCATTTCTCAGGTCATGCGAATTGCAAAATGGGCTCAGTTTTGTCTACTTTTATCAAGTCGACGAAAGAAGTTTATGTGAATAAGAAAGAAACTCATCGATGTGATGTAGCTCTGTGGAACCGTTATGGACGAAAGACGGTGCGATTTTATCGGTTTCGTTTTTTCTTTTCTAATTCATTAAGGTTCCAGTTTGTACCCCTACTCTTCAGATCGTATGCGGCCCTTTTACATAATTTTCAAACTTACCAATGGGTCTGTTGCATACTTTTGTTACATCAATATAACTCATTGTTTCTAACGTAAAATTCTGCGAAAATAACGATGTGCATACTAAAAACTTTCAAAATCCACTCATTAACTCAGTAAATCACTTCCATTTTAAACAACCCGCGCTACACTAGACACTATATTACCGACTTATAACTACATAGATGGAACCATCTCATTTATGTAAACATGAACAGAACTTACACACATTGGAATGTTTCGTTTAGATGCGTACAGAGCGTACATTTCTTTTATTATTTTGTAATCTTTGATAAACCGAAAAGACCAGACAGCAAATGCAGCTTATATTTTACGTATTAAAAAAGAAATTCCATCATTTTGTAGTTACGATGTTGTTTACTTATGCACGGTGGTTCCGTCTATGTAGTAGTATACCGGTGCAAATAGTGTCTAGTGTAGCGCGGGCTGTTTGAAATTGAAGTGATTTCCTGAGTTAATGAGTGGATTTTGAACGTTTTTAATGTGCGCATCGTTATTTTCGCCGAATTTTACAGAAGAATCAAGGATCTATATTGTTCTAGCAGAAGTATGCAACAGACCCATTCTCACCTGAAACTCGACAACATCGGCTGTAAGGTTGTGGCTGTGAAGTAAGTTGGCGGGTCGTCGGTCGGTCTGGGGTCTGGCGCCCCCCCCCCCAGCACCGTTCAGTGTTCATCGAGTTTCAATATGAATTGATTTCCGCCCTCTCATGAGTACGCCTTTGCCCTCCTATCCTTATGCCCCCACTCTTCGCTTTAATTAATCCAAAGGCTGCTTTTAAACAGGTCGCACTCTCTAGCGCCGCTCACACCCGGCGCACAGGCTATGCGAGCCATGCAATTCGCCTGAAGGAAAGTCAGAAGCTCTCTTTATGTGTATACAGTATGTTCCGTAAAGCAACGTACATCGTTCACATGAGCGCACCCGGGGGGGGGGGGCAAGGCCTCCCCCCCCCCTCATAGGAAGAAAAAAAAGGAGAAAAGGAAAGGAAAAAAGGAGAAAAGGAAAGGAAAAAAGGAGAAAAGGAAAGGAAAGGATGAGGAAAAGAGAAAGAGAGAAGAGGAAAAGAGGAGGAGAGAAAAAGAAAAGATGGGAAAGGAAATGAGTTCAAAAAAAGTATCAAATGTCATGAAACATATTTTTCCTTGGAGGAACACATCTTTCCCGACAGCAATGTCCTTAATTGTTAATTTCGCTCGATCTTCTTCTGAAATCTAGATTTCCTGAAGACTCCGTCTTTTTATCAGCGTAATGAAGATATTTCCGATATTTCCGATGTTTAAGATATTTCAGCATAGTCTCGGAAAATCTCATTTTTCTCGAGAGTTAATTCAATATAGTTTCTGAATAGAAGTAGCATAATTTTGCATCTAAGAAGAGCTAAATTTTCAAAATTTTCCGGGGGAGGACCCCCAGACCCCTCACCGGGCCCCCATATGAAATGACAACTTGCCCCCCCCCCATACAGAAATCCTGGTTGCGCTCATGATCGTTCATACAGCTTGGAAACGGGTTAGTGGGTTTAAGAAACTTTAGAAGAAACGCGGTGTCTTCGGGACAGTCGCGATGCGCGTCGACAATCAAACAATCATTTTCCTCCCACTACAGCGTTTGAAAAAGTATCGATTTCTTGAGGGTTCAATGGAGACTTTTGATGATAGATTCTTCTCCAAAAGTTTATCTAGCGATGATAGATTCTTCTCCAAAAGTTTATCTAGCGAAGGCGCGGATAGGTCGCATTACACGAGGTGTTGCTTAAAGTAATGGGGTTCTTTCAGTGTTGCCATTTCGTGCGATTTTTTAAAGCTGGTAATCTTATTATGCGCGAGATCTGGCCTCTCAACCTCTATTTTTGGCTCGTATTCTTCTATTATTTTTTTATTTTTTTTTCAAAAATGAAAATATTGAGGTAAAAAATGAAGTATTTAGGAAAAATGAAAATTAGAAATGGGTAATTGTATCGAAATGCCATATTCCATTTTTCGGTACTTTGAGCCTTTTAATTGAAGTTATTGGCGTTGTATTTTTCAGAGATGTATGCTTATTTAGTACCCGTTTTCTTAAATAAGAATAAATTGAAGACCTTTCCGAGAGAAGGGTAAAGGAGAAAATCAAGTTTGAAATTTACACAGTGGTTTTTCGATATTTTAAAGAAGGAAATCGATAAAACCAAATCTTGATTTATTTATTTATTTCCTACTTTGAAGTATCGGAAAACTTTTTTGAAACTTTCAAACGCGTTTTTCTTAAAATCATACATTTTCTTCTACGCCCTTCTCTCGGCAAAGTCTTCCTTTGCTGTTGGCTTGTTAGTGTAATTTGACTTCAATTGAACGGTAGCGCTCTGGTGGCAGACATCGGGAATTAACGCTGAGAATTCACCTTAATCGACTCCCCCCCTATTTATTTAGTGTCGTGTTGTCTTATCCACAAGTCCTGAATCAGCCTGCAGATCTAGGGCTCATGAAATATGAAGCATACTGTATATTCTTTAATTTTTGTACTTGCACGGGTTCACGCACACTAGCGAGCGCCCGCCCGGCCACCCGCATTCTGTGTCTCTATTTCCATCGAAAGCATAGTTGCCTCGTGAAATAAAAAAGCATCAATTCTTGTACGACACGAGTAGGAAATTTTAATGATTTTTGGCCCAATCTGGCAACCCTGAGTTTGAAAGTCAAAAGTTGCACGCTCCCGCTCTCGCAGCGTCAACTTTTGACTCGGTGAGCTTATACTCTTACTCCCGAACCCCGCCCGAGGAAATTCGCCAACTCCAGCGCCGAAAATTATGGTCCTCCCCACGCTCGGATAGCTGAATCCCGAATGCTTCTGGTTCTATTAATTTTATACATATTTTCGTCGTCGCCGCATTATTTGCCCACTTTACACTACTCTCGTTTTCTCTCCAGTTCAAAATAAGCAACCTTCCTAGTATAGAGGTTAGTTTGAATGAGATAGGGCCCAAAGCAAGTCTGCTACGCATCAATTTACGCGTAAGTTAACGGATATGTATATGATGTATATCCAGAACCTCAATTTCGGGCTCTGGATTTTTGTTCTTTTGCCTTGCTTTTAGTTTATTCTTCCCGTAACTGATATACCAGCGGGGAAAATAAACCTGGCCAGGATATGCAATACGCTACGCTCCAAATACATGTCGTGTGTCGAACGGCATACACAGAAAAAACGGAAAAAACACTTTGGTAGCGCTGACAAAACCTTTGGTAGAAAAATGACCCAGCAAAAGATTTTAGTTATGCCAACCAAAGGTTCTTTACGCTTAAGTAAAGAGATTTTGCTGGGTGAATAAAAAAATTGGTTGGCCCAACTTAAGTCTTTTGCTGGGTCATTTTTCTACCAAAGGTTTTGTCAGCGCTACCAAAGTGTTTTTTTCTGTGTATTATGCGTTGCTTATTGCATACCCTAGCAAGCTATTTGCGTCCCTGGTGGTAAAGCGAACGGTTCTGCAGACTTTTGCTAACGAAACACGCCTAACTCTTCAATAAATTTTAATTTTTTACAAAGTAAACTGAAATTTTGCATATTAGTGTGAAATTTAGCACGCTATATTCAAATGTTGTCTCTACTTTCCCCCTAGGCTCAATTTTCCTTCGGAAAACTGAAATTATC